>CAWVNO010003068.1:0-710000 GCA_963930645.1 Salticus scenicus
ACCCAGGTTTGCCTCTGAACAGACCCCTGAAATATAAGAAAAGATAAAAGAATAAGTGAAAGTATTAAGACGGTAATGAAAATGTCAATTTTATTAATGTGTAAAGTATGAAAAAATGTTCTTGATTCAAATGATATTTGTTAAACTTAAGAAAGAATTTTTTAGGATATAACTTTTTTTTCCCTTTAAATCTCTATTCTTTTTATTTTGATAAGAAACTGAGTAAAAATTTCTTTTTCTTAATCCACTGCTTCAGTTTTATGTCATTTTTCCTATTAAATTATCCTTTTCCAAAGTTATTTTACGTGTTCAATACTGTGGGTAAGATTTTACTTTATTTCAATACATTATTGTAGCTACAAAGTCAAAGTTACAATTGAGTGGCTCATACTACCGCATTTATGATTGCCATAAAATTACACATATTACGAAGATACCATGTTGAATAAAAATATTGGTAATAAATGCCTACATGGATTTTTTCTATGGGAATAGAATACTATTTATATTTTTATAGTTAAAGTAAAATAATTGATAGTGTGTATATTGTGCATATATATATATATACAGACACACATACACATAATAAAATATAAATGTTGTGAAATAATGTATGATTACATAATAAAAATCATTAAAATCAAATAAATTTGGATTTAAATCAAAAAAATCGATTTTTTTGAAAAAAATAAAAAAAATCAACAACCCTGTTCATCATATATTTTATTAGTTCGGAGGAAGATGCTGAAATCACTGAATTTTATGTTTCCATGGAGATGCAATTGCATGGAGAGAAAATCTGAGTGTCCATTTCAGTTCATATAGGACAAGAATTCGTTGGTATAAGTACATCAATACAAAAAACCCTTAACGGGTTAAAAGTTTGTGACGCTTTATGGCTATAAGAATTAGAAATACGGGTCTTAAAAATAATGATATCAAATTTTCAGTGACGCTTTGATATTAATTAAATTATACATAGATTTTCTTATTTGAATTTGCTTTTTCCTTTTATTTATATTTACAGTGTAAACGTTATTTTCAATATAAAATAATATATAGCATTTACTCATTGATACCTTTCCATTCACATCTTTTATACTATGAAAGCATGTGTTTTAAAAGAAATTATATGAAATTCCAGTAACGCAGTGGTGTTACATTAAGTGATTTGTTTTTAAATTTCTCTGCAATTATTTTGTTTTGCATATTAAAGTATATGTGCACATTGAAATTTTGCTTTTAATTTTCAAATACGCTGTCAAATATATCACTTTCATTAAGCTTATATTATGTACTGAAATATATTTATTTCAATGAATTATTCTATCTTTTGCGTCACGCCATCCAAAACTGAAAAAAATTTCACAGTTTTTTTCTTTGCATCACAATATCTATTTGCATGCATTTTCAATTTATTTGGATGAAATGACACAAAGTAAACATTTCCATATATTTTACTTACAGTTTTGGATGGCGTGACGCAAAAGATAGAATAATTCATTGAAATAAATATATTTCAGTACATAATATAAGCTTAATGAAAGTGATATATTTGACAGCGTATTTGAAAATTAAAAGCAATATTTCAATGTGCACATATACTTTAATATGCAAAACAAAATAATTGCAGAGAAATTTAAAAACAAATCACTTAATGTAACACCACTGCGTTACTGGAATTTCATATAATTTCTTTTAAAACATATGCTTTCATAGTATAAGAGATGTGAATGGAAAGGTATCAATGAGTAAATGCTATATTATATATTATTTTATGTTGAAAATAACATTTACACTGTAAATATAAATAAAAGGTAAAAGCAAATTCAAATAAGAAAATCTATGTATAATTTAATTAATATCAAAGCATCACTGAAAATTTGATATCATTATTTTTAAGACCCGTATTTCTAATTCTTATAGCCATAAAGTACAGTGCTGCGTCACAAACTTTTAACCCATTAAGGGTTATTTGTATTGATATCATTACTTTTTAGGGGTTAATGATCAAAACGTAAAATTAAAGGAGCATGGTAATGAGTTATAACACTGTATTAAAAGTGTTGTTTTATAGGTCATACTCGAACAAAATAACAAACTAAATAAAATTTCAAAATTTTATAAAAAGTGATAAAAAAGATGGACACATGCAACATTACAAAGGCATAATATAGTACATTTTAAAAATGACAAAAATTTCTTATTTATATTTATTTCTTATTATAATGTTTTAGGTATAGATTTGATTTAAAAGAGAAAAATAAATAATAGAAAAATCTTTAAAAAGTGAAAATTTTATACTGGTAAATATTTAAGTAGTATAGTTTGTTATGAATTTAATTAAAAAAAAATCTTAATCTATTCAAAATTTTATTATAGCTTAACATTTTGTAATTTATATATTATATTGTTACGAAATTGTAAATAATTGTGTTTATTTCTGTATAAATTCTTTCAAAGAGGCTTAGTAAGTTGATAAAGTGCTATTTTTGTGCATTTCTAGTCGTTTTAGCGTTGAAATAGCCTTATTTCCCCTTAAAAATGCATTAAAAAGCCCCAGTAATGCAGGTAATGCATTTGGCGCCAAATTTGGCGACATTTTCCCACCTTGGCGATTTTTTTGGCGACCTTGGCGAGAAAATCCTTATATGGGATATACCAAATATGGAAGCTGTAAGTTGATTGGTTGACCACTTTCTGGAGTTTTCTCGAAAAATCTGGGTTCCATGGAACAGTATATAAGGAAGCGATTTCCCGCCAAGGCAGTTAGTTCAGTTCAGATCTCAGCCAGCTTCGCTAGTGCTTGCATTGCTCTTGAGCCTCTTTGAGAGAGACTTGCTTCAAGTGTTATTGTTATACAGTTTGTACTGTGGATTTGCTATTGACAGCTGTTGTTTAAGCTGTGGTTACTGCTTGAATTGAAGCTGATAATTGGTATATTGACCTGTATTTTTCTGGAACTTTCTGTGAATAAATTACTGAATTTTTGTAAGTTTGGCCTTTCATTCCCGGACAACTCACAAACCCTCAAGTACGCAACATTTCTGGTGTCAGAAGTGGGATTGTCTGTGAATGGTGATAACGAGAGCTATGGAACAAGAGATGAAGAAATTTCTAGAAGGACTCACTGCTCAGATGAATGAGTTAAGATCTGGGTTGATAGAGAAAATAGAAACAGGACAAAGAGAAATGAAAGAAGGACAAAGAGAGTTGAAAGACGGTTTGACTGAAGAAATGAAGGTAGCACAAGAGAAAATGGAAACATCACAAAGAGAATTGAAAGACGGTTTGACTGAAAAAATGAAGGAAATGAAAAGCAGTTTGGGTGAAGTTCAGGAAGAAATTAAATCTAATCAAGATGAGATGAAGAGAGAGCTTTCAACGGTGAAAGAATCAATCGAGGGTAAATTAACGGTGATGGAAAATAGAATGGATAGAATAGAAGAGAAAGTTATAAAGATAGAAGAAAATTTTGAAGAGAAAGTTATAAAGATAGAAGAAAGTTTTGAAAATTGAAGAGAGTTTTGAAGAGAAAGCTATGAAGATAGAAGAAAATGTTATGAAAGTAGAAAGGAACTTTGAAGAGAGATTTATGAAGATAGAAGAGAACTTCGAGGAGAAAGTCATGAAGAAAGTAGAGGAACATCTTGAGAGAAAAGTAGAAGAGAAGTTGATCTCCTTGCCCAATAAACGGAAAAGAGAGATAAAAGAAGCCAGAATCAGGAATCTATTAAGCTATCTACCTACGACGGCAGTTCCTCCTGGCATGTATATAAGACCCAGTTTTCCATCGTAGCTGAAGCTAACGGCTGGGACTCTACCGCCAAGTCAGTCCACTTAGCAGCAGCATTGCGGGGAGATGCAGCCGAGATACTGAGAAATGTTTCTAAAGAAGAAAGGAACGACTTCGAGGCCCTGACTAGAGCACTGGAGCTACGCTTCGGAGAGAAGTGTTCTAAGGACTATAGTCGTCTCCAGCTAAAATCCCGTTACCAGAAAACGGGCGAAAGTTTGCAAGAGCTGGCAGCGGACATTCAGAGATTGTCACATCTAGCATTCTCAGACTGTCATGCTGACACTCGGAACGATTTAGCTCTTCAGTACTTTATCGATGCTGTTCGGGATCCAGAAATTCAAAAAGCGCTGAGACTCTCCAACATCAGAGACGTAGAATCAGCTTTAGGCTATGCACTTAGGATAGAGGCAGTCCAACAAGCCTCCCGCAAAGACCGCCATACGATAAGAGCAGTCTCATTAAACGATACGCCTGCTGGTGAAAATGAAATGAAGAGAAGTATCGAAGAGATCTTAAAGAGATTGCGCAGCCTGGAGAATATCAAGGAAATAAAGGACGGGAAGATAAAGTGATGGGGCTGTGGAGGGGATGGTCACGTGAAGAGGAACTGCCCTGTACGACCAACTATAGGAAATCACCCGTCTTCACCATCACTACAGGGAAACTAAGAGGAGGCCATCTCGCGGGGCGGAGGTCGCCTGAAATTAAAGAGCCCCAATTTGCAGTATTTCATGTTTCATCGATGAGTGGCTGCGATAATGGACTTCACATCTATGGCCAAGTTAACAACGCCACCTGCCGGATGATTCTGGACACAGGAGCCAACGTGACCATCATTAGAACGGATTTGGCTCAAGAACTGAAAGAGAAGATCATCTGGACTCCGCCCTGCGTTAAACTCCAGACTGTGACCGGAGACGAAATCAAAATATGTGGAAAAATGAACTTGACTATCACTTTTGGGAATGCCAGTTACAATCACATGGCATATGTGGCTGATATAAGAGATCCTTTAATCATTGGAATTGATTTCCTGAGAAAATTTAACTTTAAATTGGACTTCAAGAATAATGAACTGCATTCGAGTTCGGAAGACATCGCTGTGTTCAACACTGAAAATCAAGACATTCAGACAATTTGCCAGATAACAGCCAAGTCTGAAATTTCCATCCCTCCACACACAGAGACAATAGTTTCAGGAACACCACCTACAAAGCAATACTTCCGCTATGGACTGATTGAATACCCGAATACAGACAATAGCCCAAGAGGAGTTCTGGTAGCTTCATCTCTAGTTGATCTCTCAAAGAGTACTATTCCTGTGAGAGTCGCAAACATCAGCGATAAGGTCCGAACAGTGAAGAAGGATGAGGTGTTAGCAGCCTGCACTCCTGTAACATGCATCAACCGCCC
Source organism: Salticus scenicus (assembly GCA_963930645.1). Classification (NCBI taxonomy): domain Eukaryota; kingdom Metazoa; phylum Arthropoda; class Arachnida; order Araneae; family Salticidae; genus Salticus; species Salticus scenicus. Next base: position 5,213 of record CAWVNO010003068.1, read on the forward strand.
CACGCAATCAACTGAATCCAAGTCTTCTGAACAATTAATAACGGAATTACTCAAGAATGCAGAGTTAGGAAAGGAACAGAGATGTGCTGCGGAGAAGCTACTCCAAGAATTTAAAGACCTTTTTTCTCGAACACCTGAAGACGTCGGGAGAACGAACATCACCCAGCACAGAATTGATACAGGAAATCATCCTCCAATCAAACAACATCCAAGAAGACTTCCCTTTGCTAAACAGGAAGAGGTCACTGAACTTCTAAGTGAAATGCAGCACAATGATGTCATCGAGCCATCAACGAGTCCTTGGGCCTCTCCCATAGTACTGGTGCGGAAATAGGATGGTTCAACAAGATTTTGTGTGGATTATCGTCGTTTGAATGACATCACGAAGAAGGACAGTTACCCTCTTCCGAGAATTGACGACACATTAGACACACTTGCTGGCAATAAATGGTTCTCAACTTTGGATCTGAAGAGCGGTTACTGGCAAGTAGAATTACATCCTGATGATCGTGAGAAGACTGCATTCACCACGGGACAAGGACTGTGGCAATTTAAAGTTATGCCATTCGGATTATGTAATGCACCTGCCACCTTCAAACGCCTGATGGAGACAGTGCTAAAAGGACTTTCCTATGAAGCCTGTCTGGTGTATTTGGATGATATTATCATTGTGGGGCGCACTTTTGAAGACCATCTACGAAACATCCGAAAGGTGCTGGAGAAACTCAGAATGGCTAAACTCAAATTGAATCCAGGCAAGTGTAACTTGTTCCGTCGTGAAGTGAGCTACCTCGGTCATATCATCTCTGCCGAAGGTGTGAGAACTGATCCTGAGAAGATCTCTGCAGTCGAGAACTGGAGTCGCCCTGAAAATGTACACCAACTACGAAGTTTCCTGGGGTTATGCACTTACTACAGGAAGTTTGTCAAGGGTTTCTCAAATATTGCCAGACCACTGCACAAGCTGACGGAAGCCAAACAGAAGTTCCTGTGGACGGATGAATGTGAAAAAGCGTTCAAGCGACTTAAAGAGGCCTTAACATCATCGCCTATCTTGACATATCCACAGCCCGACAGACAGTTCATACTTGATACAGATGCCAGCCATGAGAGTGTCGGTGCTGTTCTGTCACAGGAAATTGATGGTCAAGAACATGTCATTGCCTATTGGAGTAAATGCCTGTCTAAACCGGAGCGAAATTACTGTACCACCAGGAAAGAGCTACTCGCCATCGTAAAAGCCATAGAACATTTCCATCATTACCTCTATGGCAGAAGATTTCTGCTCCGGACTGACCATGCATCTTTAACGTGGTTGCTCCAGTTCAAGAACCCGGAAGGACAGATTGCCAGGTGGATACAACGCCTGCAGGAATATGACTTCGAGCTACGTCATCGTAAAGGGACTCTACATGGTAATGCAGATGCCTTGTCATGGAAGCCCTGCTCGGAAAGTTGCAAGTACTGCTCTGGAGCCGAACAGAAATACCTGCCGATAAATCCGGTTGCCTGCCAAGTTACTGTCTCAACACCATCAGATCAAGATCCCGATCCATGGAGTGACGAAGAACTTAGAAAAGCCCAGTTGGAAGATCCTGACATAAAGCCAATATTACAGCTGAAGGAGACGACCAGCAACAGACCTAGCTGGCAGGACATTTCCAGATTTAGTCCCATTACGAAAAGTTATTGGGCACTTTGGGACTCTCTTCATATCAGAAACGGCGTATTATACAGAAAGTGGGAATCTGCTGATGGGAAAAGCTTCAGATGGCAGATTTTATTACCAAGATCAAAAAATCCAGCTGTTTTAGAACAACTGCATAGTAGCTCTACCGGAGGCCATTTTGGGGTAATGAAGACTCTGCAGAAAGTTCGGGAACGCTTCTACTGGTGCAAGGCAAAGGAGGATGTGGAGAAATGGTGTAAATCCTGTGATGCTTGTGGGGCACGTAAAGGCCCGCAGAAACGAAGTCGAGGAAGACTGCAACGGTATAACGTGGGAGCACCATTTGAACGGATTGCAATCAACATCTTGGGTCCTTTGCCACGGACCTCCAGTGGAAATAAATACATCCTCGTCGTGATGGACTATTTCACCAAGTGGCCTGAGGCATATCCCATTCCCAATCAAGAGGCATGCACAGTCGCAGAGGTCCTAGTGCAGCAATGGGTGTCAAGGTATGGCACGCCCCTACAACTTCATACCGACCAAGGTAGGAACTTTACCTCTGATGTTTTCAAAGGACTGTGTGAACTACTCGGCATAGACAAAACCCGGACAACACCCTTACATCCCCAGTCGGACGGCATGGTCGAGAGGTTCAATCGTACCATCCTGAATAACCTCTCCCTTCTAGTATCAAGGAACCAGCAAGATTGGGACTTGAAGTTGCCATTGTTCCTGCTGGCTTATCGAAGTGCTGTCCATGAAACCACCGGCTATACTCCAGCCCAGATGCTGTTTGGACGTGAACTTCGCCTCCCTTGTGATCTCCTGTTTGGTTGTCCACCCGATACGCCTTCATCGCCCGAGGAGTACATCCAAGATCTCCAGGCACGGTTTGAGGACGTACACAACTTTGCTCGGGAGCAGATTAACATGGCAACGGAGAAAATGAAGACAAGGTACGATCTAAAGGCTACACAACATGAGTTCCAGGAAGGAGAGAAGGTCTGGTTGTGGAATCCTGTTCGATGCAAAGGACTCTCTCCCAAGTTACAGTGCAACTGGGACGGACCATACACAGTCTTAAAAAGGCTGAATGATGTAGTAGTGCGTATCACTAAAACACCTTCATCAAAACTGAAGGTGGTGCACTATAATAGGCTAGCCAAGTACCACAAGTAACGGTAATATTAAAAATTAAAAATGTAAATACTGGTAAAATTTGCGCTTGCGTAATGTAAATATTTGTACATATTTGGAAATTTTGTAAATATTTCTCACTTGATTTGTATTTCTATTTTATTGTTATATGCATCTTAGTTTTTGTGTTTTAGATTGTGTGAATTTGTTTAGTTTCGCCTCTTGACCAAGGGTTGCACTGCCCGGGATGTGCAGTCCTTGGGAGGGGGGCAGTGTTACGAAATTGTAAATAATTGTGTTTATTTCTGTATAAATTCTTTCAAAGAGGCTTAGTAAGTTGATAAAGTGCTATTTTTGTGCATTTCTAGTCGTTTTAGCGTTGAAATAGCCTTATTTCCCCTTAAAAACACATTAAAAGCCCCAGTAATGCAGGTAAAGCATTTGGCACCAAATTTGGCGACTTTTTCCCACCTTGGCGATATTTTTGGCGACCTTGGCGAGAAAATCCTTATATGGGATATACCAAATATGGAAGCTGTAAGTTGATTGGTTGACCACTTTCTGGAGTTTTCTCGAAAAATCTGGGTTCCATGGAACAGTATATAAGGAAGCGCTTTCCCGCCAAAGCAGTTAGTTCAGTTCAGATCTCAGCCAGCTTCGCTAGTGCTTGCATTGCTCTTGAGCCTCTTTGAGAGAGACTTGCTTCAAGTGTTATTGTTATACAGTTTGTACTGTGGATTTGCTATTGACAGCTGTTGTTTAAGCTGTGGTTACTGCTTGAATTGAAGCTGATAATTGGTATATTGACCTGTATTTTTTTGGAACTTTCTGTGAATAAATTACTGAATTTTTGTAAGTTTGGCCTTTCATTCCTGGACAACTCACGAACCCTCAAGTACGCAACAATATATACTAGAAACTTAATGAGCAAATTAATTATTTTCAAATTCTGTTTTAAGAATTTTTTCGATCCGTAGTTTAAGTGATTTATCACCTAATTTTGAAAAAATTACAAATACTTGCATATGATTATCATATTATTTGTCATTTTTATAAAAATAAAGGAAAAATTTTTTGTTGTTGCAATCACTTTTTAAAATAGAACCAATTTTGAAAGTTAACAACGTATCAGCATGAAAACAATGTAAATACAAAGAATATTTTTGATAAACAAATGTCATATAAAATACAAGTACCTAAATAAATAACTCATTTAATATATATATTAAAAAAAGAAAAATATTTTTTTTTTATTTTTTGTGTTTATTTTTGACGCTTTCCAATAGATGGAGCCAAAACGATTATTTGATATTCAGTATTTCAGATGGAAGAGAAGAAATTCGTCCGCGAAACTGCCGCATCACGGTATTTTCGGAGTAAAAAATAGTTCGATTTTTAAACTGAGTTATTAAAAAAAACAAGAGTTTTCCTAGGGAAAAGGGAGATGTCAGGCACATCAGATAAAAGCGATTAATATCATATATAAATTAAACTAAATTTGCTCGAGCCATATTCGAGAAAAAATTCTTACACATATAGTCCGTCCATTTATAACTTAAATGAGCCAATTCATATCTAGAAATATATTGTACGCAGAAATGTAGCGATTTCAGGGTAGGATCAGACAGAAGGTGAAAGTCTATTTTGAAAATATCAGAACATAACCTCCCATATTTCCTGAGATATTAAGTGTCGGCTTTCAGCGGTTTCTTTGATCTTAAAATTCCTGTATATATAAGTGTCGCAGTTTTCGTTCGTTTTTCCGTTTCCGCTGAGTGTCGTGGCGTTCGTTTGTTTTTGCGCTTGCGTCATAAGTACATAATCCAAATGCATAAGCAAGATCAATATGAAACTTTGACAAAATAAAAACCAAGTATATTTATATGTGACCAAATATATAGTGAGCCTTTTATATTCAATAAAAGGTTTAAATAAATAATAAATGCTGAAAATAATAATAACATATGTTTTTATTTATTATTTTTATTTTGGTAGGTAACTGTAATTGGAATATATGTGATATATGAATATTTGTATGATAAAAATATTACTTGCACCAAATGTCTACAAAAACCTTTTTTCTAAATTAATTTTATTAGCACTTTTTATTAGAAATCAAGATATTATAGTACTGTAAAAGCACTTATTTTCGCGAAAATGAAGATATCGGTGATTTCGCGAATTTTATATGAACAGAACCAAAAGTTGAAAAATCCTAACGTTGAAAAGTACCTAAATATAGAACCCCTTTTGCATAAGACATTTTAAGAAATTTCCTTTTGTCTGAAAAGTTCATCCCCACCTCCCCACCGTTCTAAAAACAATTTATGCTTACAACGGTGCTTATACATCAACTTTGGCTTTGGCTCAATGCGCACAATCCACCCCAAACAATTTTCTTTTCTTAATCTCTTTTTTCTCAGGCTGTTTACCAAACTAGGACTAGCGTCTCGCCGCAGCGCCGGCTCCCTACGAAAAAGTTGAATAAATTGCTTTGGCAGGTTTGGCATGCTGTAATTTGGCGATGCAATGCTACAATTCTGAAGGGTTGTAAGATTGTTTACTTTTGTGTTAATGTGTGAGATGTGTATGGTAATTCATACTGAATTGAATTATTTTCGGAAGCTGTTTAATAATTGTTGATAATGAATAATCTAATTTCTTATTCATCTTGTGATCAGATTACTCATATTTCTCCTCTTAAAGATTTAACCAGAAATGGGCTACATCACAGGAGCCTAAATCAGTTGCCCCTTATGGCTCTGCCTTAGTCAGACCCTTTATCAGAATAAGAACATATGATTTAAAATCTTGATTAGGAGCCTAAATCAGTTGGCCCTTATGGCCCTGCCTTAGTCAGACCCTTTATCAGAATAAGAACATATGATTTAAAATCTTGATTAATGTAATACAACATAAATGTGAAAAAAAAATTACATATATGTATATTTGTTAGAAATAAAACCAATATCAGATTGTAAAAGTCTTGAAATAATTTATTATAATCTTAATACGTCTTTTTTCACATTTCTGTTCAGTTTGTTTTTTTACCTATGTGACTTGTTTGATCCACATTCTTTTTTTATTTGTGAAACTTTTAATATCTTTACCCCTTATTTTCCTGCAATAATGTTTATGGGGGAGGGAATAATAAATAAAATACTAACAGTATTTTTTATATCTTTAACTTATCTCAAATAAATTGAAAACTGCTTTTAAATTTAGAATTGACTACATTTATATGTTCTAAATTATATGTATAATAAAGTTACAAAATAAAATCTGCTATATCAAAGTGCATGCCAGAAACAGAAATTTTGTGGTCCAATAATATAAAATGGTAGATAAAGATTAATATAGTATATATACAAGAGAGCACTTTTTATACTTATTTTTACTGCATATATCAATTCTCTTAATGAAAAACAGCGCAAACACTTTGAGTTTACATAAATGCAAATTGTCTAACTATCTATACATTTCTTTTCAGGGTTGGCAGATTTTTGACACGTGACAGTTTTTGACGGTTTAAACCATGGTTAAAACCGTCATGTCAAAAACCTCCTTGTCAAAAATGTCAAAAACTGTCATAAACCTATATTTATAATTTAATTGCCATATAAAATCTTAGCTTGATAAAATATAGTTCATAAAGATTTTTTAAAAAGTAAATAGATTGATGTTCTTTGAAAAACATATTGTTACAACATTTTGATTAATATAAAAACAAAACATTAGGCTTTAAAATTTTATTATGAATTATTTCTATGTTCATTCAAAATATGCTGTGATACTTTTATATATTATTACGAAATTTATTTATAACTATGCTTAATATAGTACATGTTAAACTTAGTTACGTGATACTTTAAAAATATACCTGTTTTCAATAAGATATTATTTATAAGTATGTTTTAAAAGGTAAACATATTAATTTTTTTGGAGAAACATTATAATAACATTTTGATTAGTAATATAAAAACAAAACTTTAGGCTTCTAAAAATTTATAATACGTATAAATCATTGATAGATCATTTTGATTAACAAATCATTTTATTTGCAATACAACATTGTATATTTCAATTTTTTAGTATTGTGCTTTTAGTATTATGTATTTAACCAGTAAAATAAAAATGCATAGCCTAATATTTTGTAATTAAATATTTTATAGAAAAATATAACTGTTTTTTTTTTTTTTTTTCAAATGACTGCTGATATTGCAAGTTTTTAAGAAAAAGCAATAATTCTAAATGTTAAAAAAGCTTGAATTGCATCTGAAATTCTTGCAATTACTCTGATGTAAGAGAAATATGAATGCTTTCTAGACATATATAAATTGTAATAAATTTAATGTTTACCCATACAGATTTTTAAAAAATATATTAGTCTAAGCTGTAGGGCCCACCAGCGGCTAAGCGGTCCTATGCTCAAAGCTGGTAGACGTAAGGTGGCGGGTTCGATCCCAGGGCGCGCTTGTCGGCCTAGCCGAGATTTTCGTGGATTTCTCTGAAACTTGTATAAATACGGACTAGGACCCTTTAGAAAGACCCACGTGGAGGGCACCATCCCTTAGTCAATCAGCTTTACTCCCAAAACACCAAACACCATTATTTCAAGTTATAAACAGGTACAAATATTTATACTAATCAATAATAATAATAAACAGATAAAAATTTATTAATAAATGATAAGTGTAATAAATGTAGATTATAATTATTTTCGAATTCATATTAATTTACAGCCCGCATATATTATGTTTTACTTAAAGGAAAAAAAAAAAAAAATCCAGTATTCCTGTGTTTATGGCTTATGTGAAAATTCATAAGTAACTTTGAAATTTTAGAATTTCATAAATATTAATATAAATAAACATACAACTACACAGGGGTGCAGAAAATGTTCAGACCTCTGAAATTTCCCCAGAATACATTCTAAATTTCCCCAAAAATAACACATCAACCTATTATCTGAAAGTTTTTTTTTTTTTTTTTTTTTTTTTTTTTTGGGGGGGGGGGGGGTAATGGGTATTTAATGGGAATATACTTGTAACAGAAGAATACAGCTGTTAATTTGTAGTTTAATATTAGAAAGTTTGTTTTTTCAGTAATTCTTTTTAACTTCCGTTTTCATTTTTATTTTATTCTAAGATAACAAATATTCAAAATTTCCCCCGAACATCGTTCGCGCGTTCGGACATATTCTGCACTCCTGCAACTACACATATTTTGTATATATTTCTTAAGTTATCAACCAGTATATTTATCTAAATTTTTATAAATTATCTACAAATTGTTTTAAGATTTGTTAATTTATAAACAGCATGATATTTAGATATTCACTTGTATATGGCAAATATTACTAAATCCTATTTCTTCTAGCTCATTTATAGATGTTGAATTTTGAGAATACAGGTTTTTGACAGTAGAGGTTTATGACAGGTTTTTGACTGTTTAAACCATTGTCATGTCAAAAACCACTTTTTGACGTCAAAAACCCAACCCTGTTTCTTTTTTATTTAATACTAATTCCTGTGAAGATTAATAATAATAAAACATTTTTACGCGAGTCATTTAGGTTAATTAATTACTATGAAGATAATTAGAAACCCCCTCAAATTGTAAAAGCATTCAACAATTATTTCAACTTTAATAAAGCATGACTCACCATCAGACCAAATGTGCAGTATGAATGCATCAGTACATTGCAGTAACTTTTCTACAGAATCTAAAATTTTGTTTCTGAATGTGGGATTATGCCTGAGTGAGCTGTTCTCTGAGCAGTATTTTTAAGGTGCCCTAGCAAATTCTAATGCGAATTTCTGAGAAGACCATAGAAAAGTCACACAGCCAGGTTAACAAGTGTGTACCTGATTCAAACCTAGCGCATACCATCTATCAGCTTGGACGACAGAATCTCTTTGCCAGTGCAATAAATTTAGGATAAGAAACTTGTTTGAAATAAAGATTTTAAATTATAAAAGGACTTTTTTAAAATTGATATTTCGGTAGAATTTTTATTTATTTATTTTTTTCCATATAAATAGAAATTTAAAAAAGGTTTTGGCAACAAATTTTCGTCTGCAGTGAAAGTCTGACTATAGCACGGGAACCTGGGGTCCCTGCTCTGAGCACCAAGATAAAGTACTAAACTTCCTTAAAAATGCATTCATAAATGTTTGTTGAGACTAATTTTTTAAATTTTAAAAAGAAGTAATTTAAATAAAATATTTAATAAATTTAAACACGTTTAAATAATAATTAAAATTTAAATAAAATAATTTTTGTTTACTATTTAAACATGAAAATTCTATTTTAAATTTTTATTGTTTTTTTTTTTTTTTTTTTTTTTTTTTTTTTTTAAGTAAGTAAAATAAAATAAACTGTATAATACATAAAAAAAAAAAAAAAAAAAAAAAAAGTCCTTCCGGCTTATTCGGAAGGGTAGGTTGATTTCTTTTTCCTTATCAAGCAGCCGTCATTTTGTTTCAAAATGGCGGCTACAAATTATTAATGCACTTGGTAGAAATATTGATGTAGGCTACGCACATATGGACTTTTAAGCAAATCGGTTCATAAATACATTTTTATGTGAATTTAAAATTTTCAAGTGGCTGGCGCTTGGAAACAAAATGGTGGGTTAAGTTGACAAATACATGAAATGTATTTGTGACATAAGTCTACTGTATATATCTGTACTGATAAGTATAAAGGATTTAAGTCCATATTCTTGATTTTTCAGGAGGCGAAAAATAAAGTTAAAAAAATTCTGTATGAAAACGTATCCGTTCAATACAGTTTTAACCAGGATATTATCATAATATACAATTTTGTGAATAAACTACATACATTTAATTTTGAAGTTTGTTTATTTTTAACAGATTTATATAGTTTTGAAAAAATGCCTGCAGGACTTAAATCCTTTGTATCACTCAACCCAGGACTTAACTCCTTTTTACCACTTTGACTTGTACATTCATTTAACATTATAATTATGCTGACAGTCCAAATACATGGCTGCAGCATTAAAAAATACTGGATTTATGACCTCAGTAGATGTTCAAAATAATTTGAACCTAATAGAAATAAGGTCTTATCAATTCTAACTTCCTCAACATATTAATTCATGACTTTAATAAGATATATGAACAAAGTTATGCCGGATTACCAAATGCTTTCATCTTAGAAATCTAAGATTAATGAAATGTTATAAGGTAAGGGTCCATGGTAAATCCAGGTTCGGGAAACATGAACGATCAGCATTATTGAAAGAATTTATTACCTCAAGCAAGGAATTGAATACAATATCATAGACTATCATATTGAAGATAGGAATTATTACACAATTATTGAAAATTAATGCTCAAAAACCTTCAATGTCTATGAAGTAATTAAATAAAGATAATATATACCAAATAAAAAAAAATATCTGATGTACAATACTACTCAAGCTAAACTGATTGAGAGATAAATGAGTTTAAGAAATGATGAAATATTTTTGTATTTTACCTCTAGAAGCTGTTGTTATAAAATTTCATTGTCCTTTTTTGTTATAAAACTTTTGAAGATTAGAAGAATATAAATCATAATAAACGATATACTATAGTTGAAAATAGTTAATAATAATAATGATGATAAACAAAAAAGAACATAATAAGATTAAAAAATAAAACAATAGATTAAAAAACAAAAATATGTATCACCCTATTAAATGGCAACAAAATACGTCATTAATAATCCACAAGCAAAACACTAAAGTTAAAACACACTGTAAAAAATAGTTCCTTAAAAATGAGCTAAATTGTCTCAAAATAGCTCCGAAACAATATACATACTTAAATTTGAAAACCCATGTACTCGTTTTTGAGTATATTGAAAAATTCAAAAATAGGGTTGAACAATATGAATCCCAATATCCATATATTTGACATGCCAATATACTCAAAAATGAGTACATGGGTTTTCAAATTTAAGTATAGGGGAGACTGGGGCACAGGGGACCATCCCTATTTAAATCTCTTAGTATTTAACTCTTATAGTTTATATTGAGATTCATAGATGGAAGCATGGTACTACTTCTACACATCCAAAAAAAAAAAAAAAAAAAAAACATGGTAAATGCTATGGTAGCCATTTTATACACCTTTTATGTTTTGAGCTGCTCAAAGTAATTTTTCAAGTTTGAAGTTTTTTTAATTTTATCAGGACAGAACTATTGACTACAAGTATAGGACAGTTGTTAAGAAAAGCTAAGATATTGTTGTTTTTAAATTTATAAAAATTGTTAGCATATTTATAGTCTATATAGTATTTTAATATTATTATTTGTTTTGTTTGGACATGGGGCACAGTGGGCCACCTTCCAATGTGCCTAAAAATCCAAATTATATTTAACACATTATTTATTTTAGTTGAATTTACAGTGACTCAAAATAATTAATAAAAAATTAATAATCTTAACATTATATAAATTTCTGAAAAGGGAAAATAGTTGAATAGCAGTATAATAATTATGAATATCTAAATTTAATAACTATTTGAATTGTTTAATATTAAAAAAATAAATAAAATGAATATGTGATATAATAAATAGTAGGTTCTATAAATTTATTGTTGTTGTTTTTAGGAATAACATGTAAAAGATAAAAGTAGAATAATTTTAGTTAAACCTATCTCACAAATATAATGTAAAGTACTAATATCTCAAAATAATTAATAAAAATATTTGAATAGTAACATAATGTTTAATTACATATTTCATAATTTTTATAACTATATAACATTAATAAACAAATTAAAAATATATCTTATTGTTTTTAGTGATGGCACGTAAAAGACAAAGGAAATCTGATATAGAATTCTTACTCTAATTTGATTTCTTATTTATTTATTTATTTATTTTATTATTCCTTTAAATTTTGGTAATTGTATTTCATGAAAATATTCGAATTATGTTATTTAGACTAGAATTGCATAAGAAACTAATTTTAGGGGAAAAAATGAGTAATTTATATTAATTAAACATGAACAACAGAGGTTGGTCCACTGTACCCCGGGTTGTGGACCACTGTGCCCGGATGATGGGGCACAGTGGTCCACTTTGTGAGTGCACACAATTTATTTTTTTATTCGTAATGTATTAAAAGTATTGTTATAAAAAATTAGAACATGTCAAGCAAGGTTTAAAGAATGTTTGCTAATTTTTTCAGGTACCTTGCTTTTTTATTTTTGTTGAAAAAAAATTAAAAGTGTAAAAGTGGTCCACTGTGCCCCAGTCTCCCCTATATTGTTTCGGAGCTATTTTGAGACAATTTAGCTCATTTTTAAGAAACCATTTTTAAGAGTGCACCAATTACAAAGCATTAGGATTAATAGAATATTGACCATCACAATATTATATTCGTGTTTCCTTCCACTGAATCATGGGTCATGGTGATTAATAGTCATTTTCATCAGTATCACTAAATTCTAAGTCAGGGTCAATGTTTTCTGTTCTAGCTGGTGTTCGTAAAGTTTTGTAAAAGTTATGGAATACTGGAGGCACAAGAGGAAGCAAAGTAAGTTGATCTCTCTTCTTCTGCACTGCGATTGGAACAGATTTGTTATACCGTTTTTGAATCTGGGTAATTCAGAGATTTGTTTTGCCTCGTCGAAGAATACTAATTTTTTTGAAAGTGCCTTCAAGTAGACTGTCCCTATAAAATATCCGATCCCCTTCCTGTCAATACCAATCATTGTACCTCTTGTCACTTGAACGGCTCTCCATCAACATTATTCTTTCGCACAACGAGAGTATTTATTGACAGTAATGCAAAATCAAAAAAATCATCTTGAGTCATCTCTCTAACAGTGAATTTATTTTTCTTCCCTGTAGACCGAAAAAGCTGATACCAATCATGTGGGTGGAATACTTGAAATGCCATACTTTTCTTTTCTCTCTCAATAAGAGCATGGTCTACATCACATTCCATGTGCAAGTGACCTGAAATTAGAAATTTGTGATTGATGCTGGAGAAATGAGGGAAGTCAGCCATCGCATTCAAAAACATCGCTGACACATGGATGTTTTTGTTGTGTTGATGTGTCAGAATAGAAAGTTACACTTGTAACAGTGTCAGGTACATTTCGTAGGTAGTCGTAAAGACATGAAGCAATTTCGTTAGTTTCACGACCATCGTGCCATATGTAATGACATGACTTACCTATGGCATTGTCACGTATAGTCAAATTAAAAGTTCAAAGTTGGCGTTTGTTGAAAGCTACAGATGATGACAGAAATGGAGTTGCTAGACACTGTTGTAAATCAAAAACTAAACACAGTTTTGAGGTATCAGTTTTGGCTTCTGCTTTGCCAGGCCTTTTCTGTTCATAAGCTAAATCTGCTTTTCTCTGATGTTAAATGTAGTAAATTATTGATAAAGAATGATGTAGTAAATTATTTATATATATTAAATTTCAATTGAAAAGTGGGTAATTTTGTTATCGATACCAGTTCTACATTTATAAATTAAAGCATAAAATACAATAATAAGCAATTGAATAATTATAATCTCATTATTACATTGGATTAAAGCCTGTTGACCGCCAAGTGGCACAACGCAAAAAGAGAAAAGTGGACTTAAATCCTTTATACCAAAAACTAATCAGAAGACTCGATCAGGAAAAAGGGATTATGTTGACTTATGCCCTTTATACCATTCAAGTGATTATCAAATTTCATTTCATAAAGGGAACAAATTGACTTAAACCTTTTATACCAAACATGAATGCTAAATTTCTCACTTGAATCTTTTTTACCAATGCATTTTCTCAAAGACTAAATGACATGGGCTTAAATCCTTTATACCAATCGATGGAGAATTTTTTTCTCAGTCTGACTATGTACTTAACTCAAAATCGACATTTTTGGACTTAACTCCTTTATACTTATCAGTACAGATATATAGTTCGAAGTAATTCAAAATCTCAAAAGTCATCGTGTTGAAAAAATAAGTGACTGCCACTTCGATCAAAATGGCAGAGAAAGTTGCTCATCTAAGATATCGTTACGAATTTGAAAATAATTTTTTTTTTTTTTGTAGAAATTCTTTCAGAAAGGCTTAGTAAGTTTATAAAAATGTCAGTTTTCTGCATTTCTAGTTTGTTTTAGCAATAAAATAGCCTAATTTTTCCTTAAAAACGCATTAAAAAGATCCAGTAACGCAGGTAATAGATTTGGCGCCAAATTTGGCGACTTTTGGCCAGAAAATACTTATTATCGATATACCAAAGATGGACGCAATAACGTGATTGGTTCACGAGTTACGTGAATTTTCTAGATTTTTGTTGTTTGAATGACAAATCCAATTTTCAACTTTGATTTGAATTGATTAAGTATTTCTAAAGTTACCGTGATAACAAATTTTCAAGTGGCTGCCACTTGGAAACAATACAGTGGAATAATCCCAGCAAACACATCCAAGATATTTGAAGCATAGGTTCACTGTCTAACTGTGGTTTAAATCAGTGACGTGTTTCAAAAGTTATTATGGCAAATTTTCAAGTGGCAGTCTAAGTGGCTGCAACTTGGAAACAAAATGACAAAACAACTTGCAAATCGAAATCATCCAGTATATTTTTATGATAAGTTCATTGTCCAGTTCTAGTTTAAATTAAATCAGTATTTCAAAAATTATCGTCATAAGAATTTTTCAGGTGGCACCACTTGTAAAAAAAAAGTGGAGTGAGATACCCAGCGAACTTAAGTGAGATATTTGAATGATAAATCCACTACCCAAATTTGATGCGAATTGATTCTGTATTACTAAAGTTACCATAATGACAAATTTTCAAGTGGCCGCCACATGGAAATAAAATTGCGGATCAAGTCACCAAGTGAACTTATCCTAGATATTTGAACCATAAGTTCACTGTCCAACTTTTATTTGAATCAGTTTAGTATTTTAAATTTATTGTGTGGCATATTTTGAAGTGGCAGTGTGATTTCAAGTGGCTGGAACTTAGATACAAGATGTCGGGACAAGTTGCCCAGTGAAAACATTCAAGATAATTACATGATAACATCACTGTCCAAAGTTGGTTCGATTTGGAGTATTATTTCAGACGTTATCGTGATTTTAAATTTTCAAGTGGAAGCCTGATTTCAAGTGGCCCCGCCTAACTCAAGATATCTGCCACTTTATTAAAAATGGCGGATGTAGTTTATTAATAAACTTCATTGAGATTCTTACGTGGTCTGTATTTAGATCACAATTCAAACAATTTCGGAATACGCTTTTTACAATTTAAATATGAAATTTTCAAGTGGTCTCCACTTGAAAACAAAATGGCAGTGCAACTTGGTTTACAAACTCATCTAAGATATTTATAAGATAAGTTAAGACACTGTTCAAATTTGTTTCCATTTGGAGTATTATTTCGGAAGTTATCATGGTTTTAAATTTTCAAGTGGTGGCCTGATTTCAAGTGGTCCCGCTTAACTTAAGATATCCGCCACTTTATTAAAAATGGCGGATAAAGTTCATTAATAAAGTTATTTGAGACACTTGTATAATCTATGTATACATCAAAATTTAAAAAAAAAAAATCGGAATACGCTTTTTACAATTTGAATTTAAAATTTTCAAGTGGTCTCCACTTGAAAACAAAATGGTGAAGCAACTTGGTTAACAAATTCATCTAAACTATTTATAAGATAGGTTAAGACACTGTCCAAATTTGGTTCGATTTGGAGTATTATTTCAGAAGTTATTGTGATTTTAAATTTTCAAGTGGTGGCGTGGTTTCAAGTGGCCCCGCTTAACTTAAGATATCTACCACTTTATTAAAAATGACGGATAAATTTCATTAATAACATTATTGAGACCCTTATGTGGTCTATATTTACATCAAATTTAAAACAAATTCGGAACACGCTTTTTACAATTTGAATTTGAAATTTTCAAGTGGTCTCCACTTGAAAGCAAAATGGCGGAGCAACTTGGTTAATAAACTCATCTAAGATATTTATAAGATAAATTAAGACACTGTCCAAATTTGGTTCGATTTGGAGTATTATTTCGGAAGTTATAGTGATTTTAAATTTTCAAGTGGTAGCCTGATTTCAAGTGGTCCCGCTTAACTTAAAATATCTGCCACTTTATTAAAAATTGTGGATAAACTTCATTAATAAACTTCATGGAGACCCTTATGTGGCCTGTATTTACATCAAAATTCAAGCAAATCTTGCTTTAAATATGCTTTTTACAATGTCGGTTTGAAATTTTCAAGTGGCTGCCACTTGAAAACAAAAAGTCGGAGCAACTTGGTTAACGAACTCATCCAAGATATTTATAAGATTAGTCCACTGTCCAAATTTGGTTCGATTTCGAGTATTATTTTGGGAGTTATCGTGATGACAAAATTTTCATTATAGATAGATAGATAGATAAACGAAGTGATTGCAATAGGTCGATTTCTAAAGAAATCAACCTAAAAGGCAAAAACTTTAAATCTGTATTGAAGATATTTAGGCAGTAAAAAAAAATAGAAATAGATATAAAAGGCAGTTTCTTTTTAAGGAATTTTTTACCCCCCCCCCCCCCCTCTTAAAAAAAAAAAAAAAAAAAAAAATCTATTAATTTTCCTAACAAAAAAAAAAAAAAAAAAAAAAAAATTAGCTATTTTTTAATAAAACTTTTTTACCTGGTCTATTTTTTAAATTCTCTATGTAGTATATTAATTCGTAAATTGCAGTTATTTTAATAAAATATGGAAAGAAATATTTAGGGGGGGGGGGTGTCATTTGAAACATCTTTGCATTAACGGAATTTTAAAAAGAAGAATTTTTAAAAAGTTGAAATAATAATTAAAATTTAAATGAAATAATTTTTGTTTACTATTTAAACATAAAGATAAATCTTTCACAGATTTAAAAATTCTTTTATAATTTTTTATTGTAAACCACAATTTTTTTTTTAAAGCTAAGTAAAATAAAATAAACTGTTTAATAGATTAAAAAAAGAAAAGAAATGCAATAAATTTAAATTTGTATTGAAGATATTTTAAGAAAATGACAGTTTCGTTTTCAAAGATTTTTTTTTTTTTTTTTTTAATTATCTATTAATTTTCCTTTAAAAAAAGTTATTTTTTAATATAACATTTTATCTGGTCTATTTTTTAAATTCTCTTTGTAGTCTATTAATTCATAAATTGCAGTTATTGTAATAAAATATGGAAAGAAATATTTAGAGGGGGGGCATCTTTGCATTAAAGGAATTTTAAAAAGAAGTAATTTAAACAACATATTTAACAAGTTTAAATAATAATTAAAATTTAAATAATATAATTTTCGTTTACTTTTTAAACATAAAAATAAATATTTTACATATTTTAAATTTGTATTGTAATGCAAGGTTTTTTTTTTTTTTTTTTTTTTTTTTGTCTAAGCTAAGTAAAAAATAAACTGTGATAATAAAAATAGATATTAAAAAAAAAAAAAATGCAATAAATTTAAATCTGTATTAAAGTTATTTAAAAGGAAATGGCAGGTTCTTTTTCTTCAATTTTTTTAAATTATCTATTAATTTTCCTAAAAATACCGTAAAAAAAAGTTACTGTTAAAAAAAAAAAAAAAAATTAGGGTGGGGATGTTTTTGTTATTTGAAACATGTTTGTATTAAAGGAATATGCATATATTAGAAAAATGTGCCAAAAGGGTGATGCCTCGCCAAACTCTGTTTAACTTGCTCGAATCCAATAACTTGCAAAAATCAAAGTCTGTACGCATGCTCAGTTAGCATTTTTGTAGGGAGTCGGCGCTGCGGCGAGATGCTAGTCAAACTAGGGACTTCTGAACCCCTCTTTTGCATCGGAAATGTAATCACCCCACCCCTTCACTTTTCTCGTATTCGGACCGTCAATGCATGTGAGTTTTGGTAATTGAAAAAAAAAAAAAAAAAAATTCGTCATTATTTGCTGCGGAAAAAAAAAGTATTTTGCGAGGCTTACATTTTCGCGATTACAATGGGCTCGAGAAAATTAAAGCCTCGTGAAAATAAGTGCTTTTACAGTATGTTAACTTTTAATAAAATGCAATTATAATTAGCGAGTGTGTAAAAGAAAAATGATAAAAGTGATATACACTGCTGTTGTAAGACAATGCAGCTTAGAATATAATTTTGTGGACCAGCCATTGATTATACAAGCTGCGAAATTCCACAACAAATAAAAATCACAACAGGTTGATCAGGTCTGCTGCGATGAAAGTATACACAAATTTATTTATTTTATTTTAAATATATTTAATTTTAAATCATTATAATTACCTAAAAATTTTCAATGTGAGTTTAAACATTAGTAAAAAAAAATTTATGAAAAATTACTTTCTGTTTCGTAAATTATATTCATGTGTATCATTGGAAATAATGTGATTCTTAATAAAATTAGAATTATTATACATGTCAAATAAGTGATTATTATATTGCGGTGCTAATAAAATTCTGTCTATATGTACACGAAATGCCTTATCACTGGCATGTAATCGTTTAATTGAAAATGAAACAGGGGAATGTTTTATGGTGACAATGAAAGGACCTATATATTTAGGTTTAAATTTATCCATAGACTTCAGATACACAATATCTTTAATGCAGATGCTTCTTAGTTTAGCTTTTCTTTAAAAATATTTCTTTCTTTTTAATTGAGAATCTTGAATGTTATTGTACACTTTTTTATAAATTTCTTGAAGGTCCTGCATTAATTTATAGATGTTTAGAGTCCAGGTAAGTATAATTATAATTTGAATTCTAAGTGTCAAAAATTAGTGACAGTTCTCTACCAAAATGCAGCAGATTGGGCGAGAATTGAGTGGAAGAATGCATAGTCCCATTGTAGAGAGATTTGTCTCATCTATTTGTGTAGGCCTTCTTCTAATACGATATTGAATACTTAATTGATGTGTTTACATGTTTGCTAATCGAGTTCGATTGGGGATGAAATGCAGATGAACGTATTATTTTTATGCCTAGAGTGTCATTAAATGTATTATAAACTTGAGATGTATATTGTGGACCTAAATCTGATAGGATACATGCAGGACGACCAAAGGTATGAAAACAAACATTGAACTATTTTTGGAGAAGTAATATTAGATAACGGGTAAAGTTCTACTGAATTGATGTACTATTGTCAACACATATTGACCATTACTAAAAGGATCTACTAAGTCTGTGGGGATTGTATGATTTGGATAAGTGGGTGTATATGTCTTTTGTAACGGAGCAGGAGGTGTTTTGTGATGTTTCACTTGGAAGCATTTAATGCATGAAGAGACGAAATTAAGGGTATCAGTATAGATGCCCTCCAAAAATATCTTCTAGAAAGAAATTCATAGGTTTTAGCCAAACTGAAGTGAGATAAATGTGCGATAGACAATGCTTTCGCTTTTAAAGAATATGGGACAATAATTAAATAACTGAATGAACTGTTATGAACATTTTCTTTTTTGAGCATTAATATTTTAGAATCAGGATTTATAAAATAATTGGGAAAGTTTTCTGACTTTCAGTTTTTTAAGATTTCTTCATAAATTGTTTTTAATTCAGGATCCTTAGTTTTTTCGGACACAAATGTTTGGTCTGAAATTTCTAGCAGGGGTCTTTAGAGTTTGAATTTCCTGAAATCATATAATTAACATATTCTGAGCATTTGTTATGATTATCATTACTAATTTTATCATCATTGTTAATTTCGAGTCTGTTTTCATTATCATCAACATCAACAAAAGATCTCCTAGGCAAAAGATTTTAGCTGCCATACTAGGTAATATTTTAGCCAACAAACATCTAGCGTACACCCTACAATTTCAAAAAGCACTGCACAATCACGGAGAGTGAAAAACTTCACAACCTTTTTCATTTCACGGATCACCAAAGACCACTAAATTCATAATATACACATTATTAAGAAACGTCAATATATTTCTACAATAATACCCATTTTTTCTATGGGAAATATGCCTATTTAATATAAAACAGTACAAATGCTTATTTTATTGCAAGGAAAATAAATACTTATTTAATCATAAGAACGATGATTAAATATTGTTTAATTGTAATAAATTTACTATAGTGAAAGAACGTGGACATATTTTTATTGCATCCATATTATAAGAGATGAGGTTCAATTACACTGATAAATTGCTATTTCTCTCTCTCTCTCTATATATATATATATATATTATATATAACTATATTAACTAAATATAGTAATCTGTATACTGTATTGCTAGATTATTAGAAATCCTATGAAAAATTATATTTTTCACGTACATAACGCAGATAAAAAATTCAAAGCAATAACTAATAAGCAATAATATGAAAGATTATTCCATATTCTCTTATCCAGGAAATTCTGAAGTTTAATGTTGTGAAATAGAGACATTCAGGAAATTCTGATGTTAAAAATTAACATTAGAATAACTTCTAATAAAACATTAAAAAATGCAAATAATGCCAAGATTTTTGTGCGGACACCAAAATTTTGTCGTTGACTGCTAGTAGTCCACGAACCACTGATCTATAGGTTTGATTGAAAATCTTGTTTTCTAACTGCATTGTGAGGAAAGATTTCAATCCTTGTATAAAGAAAATGTAGTGAAGGTATTTTAAATCCTGAAACATACACACATATTGCCCATCTGTGCAGCACTAGTGTGACATAAAACCCATTCATCCATCCATCCATCCTGAAACATGCACATATTATTATACGTCATATGTATAACAAATCATGTGCGGGACAAATAAAATTACATTAGATTTTTTTTTTTAATGTTGTGGGAGGAATCAATTTTTAATACCATTTTGTTTATCTATTATTTACTTTGACATTAACATATTTATTCCGCGTTGTCAGAGCTAAAGTAGTGTTTATACAATTTAAGAAGAGTTATTAACATTTCTGGCAATTCAGAAATTTCAGACAATGGAACTTTTTCAATGGGACAACATACCTCAGGAAATTTTCTGTGCAGCTTTTGCACATTACAATTTACAGAAACATTTGCCATTTTGTCTGCTATGCTGACAATACTTTGAAAAGCATAATTGAAAGTAGGATGATCGGAAAATTCACATAGGATTCAATTGGCAGCATTCAATGCTCGATAAATATCTGCATGATATCTGGCATTATCTTCAATTCAAATATGAAGTTGCTCTTCAGTTTCTTATCTTCCAGTCGCTGTCCATTAAATAGTTCACATAACCTGGCATCTCGTTGCTCAATTTCTTCTCACCTTTGATAATCTCTTTTTTAAGCATGTCCCTGACATCTGGCTTGTACCTGATCTTTTATTTATTCTTGTCTTCATGCCACTGCGTGTTGAGCATTTACATGAAACATCGCTTATTGCTGTTAAGTTTCTTCTAGTCTTCAAACAGCTTTCCTTTCAGCCTGTTCTTGATGCCTCGTTTATTCCTGTTCAGATTCATCTTGTTGTCTAACCACTGTCCGCTGAGTATCTGCATTGTATGTGTCTTTTGCTGTTTGTTAGTTTCTTCTTGTCTTCTATTAACTTTCTTTGAGCATGTTTCTGACGCTTTGTTTATACTTGTTCTTACAGGGTGTCGACAGTCGAAAACTTTTCCCTGATTCTTAGACCAGTACTTTTCGTTCGGAATTTTTAGTAGTAAATTTGCACGATTAATTAAATAAAAATTATTATATAAATATACTGTTGGAAGAATCAGGGAACATTTTTTGACTGTCGACACCCTGTCTTAAGTTTCTTCATGTATTCTATCCGGAGCCCAATTAACCTTTCAACTGAGGGGAAGCACAAATCAATTTAGGGGCCCCCGCTGACTGCTTGGTGTAAAGACTATTACAGACCACTCGAAAAATATACAAAATTTTCATTAAACTTTGTAGTTAGCTGGAATTGGAGAAAATGTACACAAGTAAATTCCCTTAATTTAAGCACCAAAATATAAACTAGCCTGCATTCACTGCAATATATGAAATTATTCAATTATAAATGCATGTGTAAATGCATTATACTGTATGTATAATGTATATATACATGCACATACTAGGTTACTGATGCCCTTAACTTTGCTTTAACTAATTTTAAATAGACATTTTGTCATAAAATAACCATATGTTTGTAAGAAGTATACTACAAGAAATAAATATATCTCAGAAATATTATATCAGCTAATATCATTTTCATGTAGAAGAGTGAGAACTAATTTTGTTAGCTTTTGTACTGTTAACAGAAGATAGCATTGCATAAATTCTGAATTCCATCGTGAATCACAAAACTTTGTTGGTCGGGCCAATTTCGGCCCAGTGAGCGGCAGGTGGATACCACTACGATAGATGATGCTCTACTATTAAGAACACTGTGAAAAATACATGACTATTAAAACGCAAATAAAGCCACAAGGGGAAAAAAACGCAACACTAAAATTATTTCCCTCTTTATGCTTCTGAAAGTGAAAACTATCCTTTAAAGCCAAAAACTGCCGGGTTGCCACAGATGAAAAGTTATCAAGTTTGTTTTTTTCTCTTTTTTTATCCATTTAAGGAAAAAAAAAAAAAAACTAACAATTTTAGTAAACTTAATTTTCAGCTGAATTTTTTTAATTTTTAGCTGCCCCTAGCTTTTACCCCCCCCCCCCTTAAGCACGGCCCTGAAAACAAATATAAGTTATTGCCTTAAAATTCGTATCTAGGCATAGTAAAATGGTTATGCGCTATAAATAAGATCAGTTACAACGCCACATGGCAGCAAACAATGGAATTAATATTCCTAAAATCTGAAATGGCAAGAAAAGATTTACCATATATTTCCGTGTATAAGCCGAGAATTTTTGGAAATTTTTCGGAAGCAAAATTATGGGGGGTCGGCTTATACACGGATCAACATTTCTAGCAAAAAACGTACTTTAGAAACAATGATTGAATACAATATGTTTTAAGCTTAAAATTATATATAAAGTAAAATAGTGATATTAAACCTTATTTTAAAATAATTAGCACATATAAAACTCTTAAATTAGCAATTTAAAATTTATTTCTAGAGCAGTTTGATATAGTTCCGTGTGTTTATTTATTTTATTTTTTTTGACGATGAAAAATTTTTCGCTCAAGATCACATTTACAACATTCAAAAGTAAATATAAAAACAATGTAGGCGATATCAACCATAAAAAGCATTTTTCTAGTCTAAATAAATAAAAAATATGCATATTACACATTCTAAAAAATTAAAACTGGCTTAGTTTTCGCATGCAAAGCATACGTCGCCAAAGCAATAATAATTCTGAGCTAGTACCCCTGCCGGCGTCTGCCTCGCCCAGCTATTAGCTGACGTCATGGGCAGATTGCACGAACGGCGTAACTTCGGCAATAGTATAAGAGAAACTTGAAAAAACAGGACTCCCGATCATATTTTTAATTTACACAATTAAATCATATCTGTTTAAAATGTTTCTAAGCTCACACTATCAAAAGTTGGAAATCTTTTTTTTTTTTTGTTGTTGTTGAAGACTGCCTTGAGGCACTGATAAAAATACTCAAAAGTAGAAATATACAAAATTTAGATGTACGCCATTAAAAAAAAATAGATTGCAGTCTAAATAAAAAAGAACATAAAAATTGCACATTTAGAGAAGACTTAATACTTTTTCGTTTTTATTTAGGCGTTTTGCTCTAAAATTTAAAATAACTGGCAATAAAAGAAATTATATTTTAAAATAAACTTACCTTTATGGTATCCTCCAAGCAGCACTTGAACTAAAAAGATACTTGTAGCCCTGAAGGCCATTTTTTTTTTTTTAAGATTTGTATGGCCCTGAAATGGGCCTTTTTGGCCCAGAAAAGGACTTTTTTTTTTAAAGATTTGTATGGCCCTGAAAAGGACCTTTTTTTAAAAGATTTGTATGGCCCTGAAAAGGGCCTATTATTATAAGAAGTTGCCATTGTGCCTGAAAAGAAAAGAGAAGAAAAAAAAGACAGAAATTACTCGAAGCCATCAAAGTCAGATTCGGAATCAGACTTCCCGGACAATTCTTCAAACTCATTCGAAGTCATCTGAATGTCCGGGTGGACCTCATCTTCATCGAAACTTTCGGAGCCTGACTCGTCGTCTTCATAAACAAAATCATCTTCGCTCCCGTCCATAGCGTTGCTAATGCAGCATTTCTTGAATGAGCGCACGATTATTTCAGAAGAAACGTCTTCCCAAGAATCTTTTACCCAGTGTGCAACGGTCTCAATATTAACTTTTCCCAAATTTTCTCCTTTTGTGAGGGCTTTGTCTTCAGAGGCCATCCAATCGATCCATTTTTTGCGTAGCCCGTCTTTAAACGGCTTATTAATGCAGACATCCAGGGGCTTCAGCATCGATGTTAGGCCTCTCGGTATTACGGCGACTTCCGTCTTCAGCTGCCGGCACTTCAACTTCACTACGTCCGTTAAATGCGCCTGGAACGAGTCCCGAACCAGCATGGATGGCTTATGGAATACGGCGCCTTTCCTTTTATTCCATACTTTCTCCAGCCCCTCCAGGATACCATTTTCGTCCATCCATCCTTTCTCGTGGGCACGAACAATAACTCCACTTGGAAATTTTGCTCTCTTGGGCAAAGATTTTCGCTTGAAAATTATAGTTGGGGGCAAACGGGTTCCATCAGCCAGGAAGCCCAAAACAACCGTAAAACGGCACTTTTCATGGCCGGTGGTTTTCACAAAAACTGTCTTACTGCCTTTACTCTCAACTGTGTAGTTCGCTGGCAGATCAAATGAAACGGGCGTCTCATCCATATTGCTAATTTGACTCAAATCGAAAGAAAATTTCTTCCGTAAACTAATCACATGCCGTTGGAATGATTCTATCTTGCTTTCCAACTCTGCAGGAAGTTTTTGAGCAAGCTTGGTTCGTGCTCTAATGCACAAATTGTGTCGGTTCATAAACTGATTGCACCACCCAACTGACACAACGAAATCTGCCGGCTTAGCTTGAAAAAATTCCGGTGTTTTCAAGAGGTTGAGTGCCCTAATCCGGATAGCTGTGCGAGTGATAATCAGTCCATTCATCCTAGCCTCTTGTATCCAACGGACCAGACTCTCTTCTAGGGCAGCAAACATAGGACGACGACCACATGCGGCTTTTTTCGACTTCGGCATCTCGGCAATTTCTCTCTGTCTTTTCCTCCATTCTCGAACTTGTTTTTTGTTAACAGAAAAATGGCACGCAGCCATACTATTATTCGATGTTTCTGCAAAGGCAACTACTTGCAGCTTGAAGTTAGCTGTATAACTACAATGCTTAGCAGACATAATGGATAAAGCGAAGTAAAAAATAAAATGGCGCAGAAGAAGAAACACTTATCGTAGCAAGCAGGAGCAAAACTAGATAGCGACTGAGCCGGTAAAAATATGCTAGCCTCCCTTCTGATAGGGTTGCCAGAGTTAAAACTATCGCCGTTGGCGAACACACGGCGATCGTTTTACGTCATAGCTAAGCAAGGTAAGGAATTCTATTGGATAAGCATGCATTTCGCGTATTTCATTGGACAGATTACTATCCTGAAAGTTTTATAGATTGGCAATATTTTCGCCGTTTTGGCGAAGTACTCGAACCTTAAAAGAGTATTTTTTCAATTTGGCTTATATACGGGTTTGCAATTTTGGGCAGATTTCTGCAGGCAAAATCGTAGTCTCGGCTTATATATGGAAATATACGGTAATAATAATAATTCTAAAAAGTGCCTTGGGCCTAAAATTGATGGAACTAGTCCTTTAAAATGCACAAGTCTCTGCTAGAGAGTTCTTTAATCTGTGATGTTATAAACAGCTGACAAACGGAGAAAACTTCCAAAAACTGGACTCACTGTAGTCCGGTTAATAAGGAGTCGAGCTCGTAATTGAAGGATTGAGCGATTGATGCTGGAGCCATCCAGAGACTGTCATGTAGATTAATGGTATCTGGTGCACGTAAAATCCGTTGTGTCATCCATGTTTTGTAAATGTAATAGCTCAGGTATACTGAAGTTGGGGAAACATCTCCTCCGTGGAGGTTTTAAATTGTGATGGTACGATTACCCTAGAAATGAATTCTAGACCGTTGATATGCTGTCTGTCTAGCTTTAGTGCAATATTAAGTCTATTCAAATTTAACATACCAAAAACTGGTTGACGTCCTAATTCAATGGTATGGTGCATGATTTAAGTTCGAAACAATCATGTTTCAAATACTTTTCATTTTTTTGAGATATAGCTTCTTTTTTTATACAGCCGAGATATATCTTTCTCATAAAAAAGGGAAATCTAGTGCAGCTTCGCTACCTGCTGGGCGATATACCCAAAAATCTAATTTAAAAAATATATATATATATATCTGTTTCCAAAAATAGTCTAATGGTGTTCAATGCATCTAAAAACATGTAAATATATTGAAAACTGGAAGTCTAAAAGTTTCTGATTCCAATACTTTTTTCTCTTGTTATATGTGTAGAAGAAAAAAAATATATATGTGGTTTTCTAATTAGATAACAATGCTTGCTTTAGATCATATTACCAGAAACATAAGGACCTGTGTGCTGGCGTCCACTAAACCTAGACATATTACATGTCTAGGTTTAGTGAACACATTGAGGTCTTCTCATATGGCTTACTGTTAGCGTGGGTAGACATGTCTTCTACAGACCCTGGGGCATGGAGTACGTATCGAACTATCTAGTGTTTCTATATGTAACCAGGGTGTGTATCAACCAGGTGTCTCATGTGACTCAGTGTATCTTCAACTGTAGATGCACGTCATTAGTGATTATCATTTGGAAATTGAACAGTGAAGCGATGGCCCATCATCACATTCTACATCAGACTCAGATATGCATAGCTGCCAAGTTTTTTAATTTATTCCGCAATGCTGTTAGCCCAGCCCTTTTTTCACACCATAAACTTTGTAGGAAAATATTCTTCAATATATAATTACGATTAAATATGAAGAAAATTACTCTAAAAAGATTACGGTGTGAAAAAGGGGCGGGACTAACAAAATTCCGGAATAAATTTAAAAACTTGGCAGCTATGGATATGTCTGCTTTGTGACGATCGTAACAAAGATTTTTACATAACGTGTTGTTTTTTTTTAAGGCCTGTCAGGCAGTAGATAGCAGAGCCACTTATTCTACTTTCATTGCAACTCACACCCACTTTCGTTTTAGGACCATCTTAGATCTCTTCAGAGGTTTGTCGAACTCAGGGAGCTTTAGCTCCAACATTATGTGTGTATATACATATATATATATATTTTTTTTTTTTTGAAGTTTTCCCTCTTCCCTTTCACTCTGCTTATGGTGCGAGCTGTGGTTTATGCCAATGTAGGTACAATACCTTACTTCTTCTTTCGAGCGCAGGAAGCTACAATACTTTTCTGACTTTGTGTTGACCAATAATTGTTGTAATGCTTGGGGCTATACAATTGCATGCGATTGATTTTTCTCCCTGAGAGATTCGTTGACGTAGTGTAAAATCCGGTCCCAAAATGAACTTTTCAGGACGCATATATCAGAGCTGCTGCCATCTGTTGTCGCAACTAGAAAGTCTTATTTATTTGATTCAGGCATGCGCGCACCCGTACATGGATGTAAATATTTCGATTTTCATTTTCATATTTTTAATTTAAAATAGCAATATTGAATATTCTTTTATTTTCTTTGAACTCATGTTGTTATGAGGAGAAGAAATTTTGTTGGAATTATTTACCTCCTCCTATTAATTATTCTGCTTATTATATTTGTTAAATAAAATTAAAATATTAATATCTGTGTTTTTAACACAGAATACAAATTGAAATATCTTCTTTTCACATAAAATTAATTTAGCAAAAATTATAATTCATAAGTAACAAAAATTTTTATGCTATATTATTCAAGGGTTTTTCATTATAAAGTTATCTAACAAAAACTTCAGTTATTAAAGAAATAAAGTTGTTCTTTTTTTAAGTATTTATCTGTTATGTAAATGTGAAAATATTTTGTTAAAAAGTACAGTTATCACAAAAAGATATCGGTTAGGAATAGAACACAGTAAAACCTCTCTAAAAAAAACTACAAACTGTAGCTTTAAATTTTGGACGGTTACATAGGTGATCATTAGAGGTTCAAAAAATCATAAATGCAAAAAAACAATTCTAAAGACTAACTCTATAAATAATTTGTCTGTATAGATTCCTGATAATCATTAATATTATTTTAATCTTGAAAGCTTTTATGGATTTTTTTTTTTTTTTTTAATATTTTATAGGGGAGAGGAGGGAGGTTTGGGACAGTTTCAAATAAATATGTTTTTTATTCATTATCTTGCACTTATCTGTAGATGCAAATGGTTAGATAATAAACTTACATGTTTTAACTTTATAAAAAAAATACACAGCATTTAAATATTGAATATTTTTATTACTTTTATCTGATTACAAATTACAAGAATTTTGTCCCATTCCTCCCTCATGGGTGGGAGGAGTGGGACACATAGGTGGGAGGTGTGGGACACATTTGAAAAATAAAGAAAAATCAGCGAGTATCATAATGAGAAAGATCAACATTAAAAGAAAAGCAAGATTGTGCTCTACTGGTCCCACCAACCAACTGTGGTGGCATGAATTTTATGATAATATCATTTTTTTCAATCGTACTATAGTCATCCAGTTGAGGAAAATTAAAATTTCCTTTTACATCTTTTCTTAAAAATTTGACATTGTAGCTTTCAGTATCATTGTCAACACTCTCCACCCTTGCAACATAAAAAACAATTGACCGTTTTGTAAGGAATTTGACAAGTACAAAATCATTTATTCCTATGTTTGGTTTGTCCTCCATCCAGTCAATTTCTTGTGCTATTTCCGTGTCATCATGCACATCATAATCAAATATTTTATCATCTGAGGTGTCATGTAAGGAAATTAATGACTCTTCACTATCACTGGATTCATCTTTGGACAGTAATTTTTTTCCATTTTTTTGTTTTTTTGGCTTTGCAGAAACAGGTTTTAGTCTGCACTTTTTGTTTTCTAGTCTGGCAGCTTCTGCTTCTTCAATTTTCTTCTTCTCAGGCGTAGCTGTTAATATCCTTGTTCGTCCTTTTTTCTTTCCTTTATTTTTCTTCAATGGATTTCTAGGTTCTGATTTTGGGAATGGCCATATGTCTGCAGGACTGAGAGACAAAGTCTGAGATGAAGACGGCTTACTAACACCAATATTAACAGAATTGTTGGGTGGATTATGCATTAAAGGAAGGCAATTACTGTTGTTATTATTTACCAGCATAAGACGGTCTGTGACGTATGATGTCAAAAACTCTTCATCTCCAAAGGGCTCACTATAAATGGATATATTCCAGGTTTTTTAAATCCTGAAGTAATATTTTTTGGTGTGAATGATGCCTGGTATGAAATTCCGACAAGCTTTGCTATGTGGTAAATATTAATGATTTTCCCCGGATTGTTTATTAGCCAGTCATTGCAAGCTGCATTATATCGGCTTTTAAATGAGGAATGCACCGATATATCTAGTGGTTGAAGTGCCTATGGCTGCAATGAGGTGGAAAAGTTAACATGATAACACCATTGTCTCTTGCCTTGTCGATTAATTTAACTGAAACATGGCTGTCATGGTTGTCAAGTATCAGTAAAATAGGATTTTCTTTTGAACTGTTTGTTTGATGAATTATATGATCCAGTGCCTTCAAAAATATATCTGCATTCATCCAGCCACTGGGATTGGCAAATCCAATGCTGCCGATAGGTGCTCCTTCCATAAAAATATCTTTAAAATTAACTCGCGGAAAAACAAATACAGGTGGTATGGCATTTCCAATTGCGTTAATGATGCATAATACAGTCACAAGCTCTCCACGCTCTGCTGAAGTTGCTTGTCCCACTTGTTTATTACCTTTTGCAGCAACAACTTTTGGGGGTTTATGCACTGTAGTGACTCCTGTCTCATCGCAGTTATAAATCCGATCTGGTGTAAATTTATATTGTTCATATAAATCTTTTAGATTTTTATGGAAAGCTGCCACATTAGTTTTATTGAAGCTTGTACCTCTTCCAAAACTGGTAGCTTCTGGGGATCTAAGTGAAAGATTTGGATGCCTATCCATAAATCCACAGAACCAATCCTTTCCGGCTATTTCATTGGATTTCCATGAATCTGGAATGTTTAGATTCAGTGCACTTCCATATTGGTATGCCAATTTTCGAACTTGTTGCCTACTAAGTCCATAGTTCATATAACTGGATGTGAGCAGATAATCGTTTAACATCATTTCTTGGTCAGTTGTGAAAACCATACCATTTACTAAATTTCTTCTAAAAACTATGTTATCTGTATCAACTGAATTCTTATATTTTTTCACATGACGGGCAAGAGCTGACTTTGAAATCTTCATGGCCATTGCAACCTCTCAAATGCTCTTTTTTTCTCTAATAACCATCTCAACACACTGCAGTATTTCCTTATTTGACATCTCTTCTGTGTCTGGGTGTTTCTTTTTCCACTTTCGTGGCATTTTCTAAAAAAACAAATAAATAAAATATTTAGTATAAAATCGAAAGTCTTATAAAATAAATTACAGGTTGTAAAAACATCAAAATTTTTTTTTTTTTATTTTGTGCAATATAAATAACAGTGCATGCTTTAAACTTGTATTATAAAGCTTATTGTTACTAATGGCATACATTGGTAATAAATATTCTCAAAAATGACTATTGTGGTAATCATTATCAGTAAAATAGTTCTTAATTTAAAAGCAATAAAAAAAGAAACTAACAAACAAAAAAGAAAAGAAATAAAAGGTAAACAACCAATAACAAAATTATTAAAAAAAAAAAAAAAAAAAAGGATTATTTTAATGTATAGTACCAAACTATTTAATACTAGAGAATTTTTATCAAACTAAGTTCCATTACACAAGGGAGAGATCACAATAAATTTTAGCAGAATATTTAATGGTGAGATTTTATATCATGTTTCAAATAAACTAGTAAATTATTAAAGTTTTAGTAACTATTAAAAAACTATTAAGTTTTAAATAAACTTGTAAAGAGATGTAAAATATAGGTACATGAAACAGCCTCCTTGCTTTCCTGTTTATTTAAATTTAATAATCTTAGAAAAAAATGTTCAAAACAATATATAAAAATGATTTTTTTAATTAAAATCAATTTTTTTTAATCCTTTGAAAATTGATTATTACAACAAAATCTAATTAAATGTTTTCAATTTTAAATGTTTCATATTTTTAGTAATAGAAGGGAGGAATGGACATGTCCCAGTCCTCCCTCCTTGAGAGTGTCCCATTCCTCCCTCTACATATTGCTTCTAAAAAATAACTTGTCACATAAACCATGATGGTTTTAGGCTTAACTAAACTGCAGATAAGCATACATTATATCTTTAAGATTACTATGATAATATGTTATGATTGTTTTATGAATTACATGAGTAGAGAAATAAAACTAAAAATATATTAAAAACTTACTCTGAAGGTAGAAAATTAAACTTGTTCCAATTATAAACTGAAGGCTGAAGCTGGATAAACTACAAACAGCAAAGAACTAACGCCATCTGCTGGTGAAGCTAGAAATAAAATAAAGTGATTTATTTTGCTACAATTTCAGCTGTCCCACACCTCCCACTGTCCCATTCCTCCCTAACTATACTAAACATAACAAATTGCTTAGCTTTGTATTATTTCTACATTACATTTTTACATTATTAATAATTCATTTTTACATTATTAATAATGTAAGGTTTTTTGGATTCCTTTTTGAAGTACTTATGTTCCACTTAAATGTGAAAATATTTCAATAAAAGTTATAGATAGGCATTGGGTTACGACTAATTGTGTATAGTAGAGAATTCTTTTTAAGAAGATGTACTATGTGGGGGTGGGGTCTTTATAAGGTGTTATAGCATGTATGTACATGAGTTTCGGAGAAAACCTTGGCAAAATTCGAATGGCTATAGGGATAAGCGCAACCTGGAATTAAACCCGGCACTTCGTCTTTCAGCTTCAAGAAAAGAACCTCTAAACCACTGGTGGAATGAAAAAATTATTGATTAAAAATGAAATACAGTAAAACCTCTCTAAAAAGGCCGACCCACTGTACCTTTAAATATTAGACCTTTATAGTGGTGGACTTCTACATTAAAAAAAATCTTAATTTAGGAAATAAATTCTAAATGATTTTAACTATAATTAATTTAATTCAAATTTACATAATTTGTCAATGTAGCTTCCTGTTAATCATTAATATTCTTTTAATCTTGAAATCTTTTCAGGAATACTTTTGTTTTTCAAAAAATATTTTATATACCAGAACAACAATTCAGCTTAGAATTATTTCTATCATAAGATATTGATAATGTAGATTTCTGAATTCATTTTTGAAATGCTTGTGTTTTGTTTAAATTTGAAAATACTCTGATAAAAATTACAAGTATGATATGGCATTTGGATTAAGGAAGACTGTCTATAGTAGGGACCTGGACCTAAGAAAAGATGGCCTCAGTGGGGATCTTTCTAAGGAATTCTAGCTCATATTCATGCAAATTAAAAAAAAAATTGCAGAAAACTCCTAATTACTAGGTCGACAAGCATGATCTGGGATCAAACCTGGTACTTCTCGTCTTCCAGCTCAAAGAACAGAATCACTGGATCAGCCACTGGTGGGGGCTAAAAAATTATAATTATCTGTAGGAAATAGAAGAGAGTGAAATCTCCCTACAAAGGCTATTCACATGCCTCCAAGTTTTATTAGAATTTTTAGAAATTTTATATGTTATTTTAATTTTACATCAGGAGGAAAGTATTTTAATTATATCAAAAATACAAGTTTGAGATTTTGGTGTTTCTACACTTTTGAGATCTCCTGAATTCATGTTTACCATTTTGAAAATGATGTGAGTGAACACAATAGCATCTAAACGCTCTGTTCAAATGAGCTGAAAATTGGTACACATGTTACAGTTCCCCATAGCACAAAACATTTTGATTTTGGTGAATCTAGTACATAGTTTTTTTACAGTGACACAAAGAAATATTCTTTGTCATTATAGTAGGATGTGTGCCCAAATTTCGCAAAGTGTGATAATGTCTAAATGCCTTATTTGTTTGAGATGAAAATTTATACACATATTATGAGTCACATATATTATGTTATTTAAATTTTTCAGCTTTATTGTAAAATGTTGCCTGTTGAAAGTTGTAGAAAAATTGGTTTCTATACCCAGACAGACAAAATAATTCAAATACATTATGGACTGAAAAAGGTATTTCTCTTGATCATATTTCAACACTTTTTTAATTTCCAAAAGCTATAGTGAGGAATGCATTGTAATCATATAAAAAAAAAAAAAAAAAACGAGTTTGAGATTTTGGTGTGATCTACACTTTTTGAGGTCTCCTGAATTCATATTTTTTTTATGATGTATGTGAGTGATGTATGTGAGTAAAAGCTTTGTTTGAATGAGCTGAAAATTGGTACATATGTTATAGGTTCCCATAGCATAAACCCTATTGATTTTGGTGAATTTAGCACTTATAGTTTTTTTTTTTTTTTAATAGGGAGACAAAAAAATATTCTTTATCATTATGGTTTATGGGCCCAAATTTTGTAAAGTGTGATAGTGTCTAAACTTCTTATTCATTTGAGATTAAAATTTATACACGTATTACGAGTCACCGTCACACGAACTCTATAAATTTTGGTGAATCTAGAGTTTATAGTTTTTTTACAGGGACACAAAGAATAATTCTTTATGATTATGGTCTATATAAGCCAAAATTTTTTTAACTGCAATAGCATCTAAACAGGGGGTCGAAATTAGAATCAGCAAGTTGAATGACAAATGGCAACTAACATTGTTTTCTTAGTTATGCATAAGTTGCAATTATGTTATACTAAGATGTCATTTTTAAATTATTTACACATAGAAACATATGCGTAAATGTTGCACATAAACTGCAATTACTTAAAATGCTGATAGTTAATCTAGTTAGTTTTTTGAATTAGTTTTCTAAGTTTCACGTATTTATGTGAGTTTCAGAGAAAACCACAACAAAAACCAAACAGCTAAATGGATGAGCGCTATTTGCAATCGAAACCGGCACTTCCTGTCTTCTAACTTCGAGAGCAGAACCTCTCGACCACTGGTGGGGTGAAAAAATTACAGTTATCACAAAAATTATTGATTAGAAATGGAATACAATAAAATGTCTCTAAAAAGGCCATCCATATACCTTTAAATATTGTACCTATACAGAGGCCTTTTAATATAGGTTTAAAAATCTTAATTTATAAAACAAATTCTAAATGATTTTAACTATTGAAATGTGCATAATTTTGCTATATATCTTTCTGACAATCATTAATATTAATTTGTTTTAATCATAAAAGCTTTTCAAGAATAATTTTGTTTTACAAAAAACATTTTTCGTACTAGAGCAAATTGTTCAACTTTCAATATTATTTATATCATATTCAGTTTTATTTTCATTTCAGTATTATTTCTATGATAAGTTATTGATAATATATATATTTCTGATTGGAGTCTTTTGTACGGTTCTAGCTCGCATTAATGCAAATTTCGAAGAAAACCACGGAAAACTCACAAAGGCTAGATTGACATATGCTACATACAATCGAACTCAGTACTTCCCGTTTTCTAGCTTCAATAGCAGCATCGCTCGTGTAAAATTATCATAAACATTATCGGCAGACAATAAAATACAGCGAAACCTTCCTAAGAAGGCCACCAGCCGTACTTTGAAATATTGGACCTTTACAAAGGTTATCTGTTAATAGACAAAATCGGAATTCTGAAAACAAATTCTAAATGAGAATAATTATTCAAATTCACATTGTTTATCTATATAGTATTTTGATAATTATTATTATTATGTAGGGGAGACTGGGGAGGGTTGACCCTATGGGAGGCTTGACCCACCTTTCTTTACTCTGCTATTTTTAACTTTCAAAAACTTCCAACACATGGCAGCACATCCTACTGATGCAAGGTAACAGCCATGTTTGTTTGAAAGTTATCCCATGCTTATTATTTGAACAAGCTTGAAATTTGTGTTTTCCTCATCACAAAGTGAGTAATTTTGATTAAATTTGTAAGGCATTGTGCAAATATTTTTAATCAAATATCAGAATTCAGATTTATATGATTAAAGTATATACCTCAAGCTAATATTTGCAACAATTAGTTTTGCTAAATAACTGTTTAATTCCCTGATTTTTTTTTTATGAAATTGCAAATGGCTATTGAGGGAGGCTTGACCCACATGATATAAGGGAGGTTTGACCCACGGGTCAAGCCTCCCTTATATATTTCTTTGTTATTGTGGATTGAAAATATTAATTCATCTATTATTTATCAACCTAAAAGTAATTCATCTCTCATTCCTGAAGATTATATTCCTCAAAGTAGTAGTTCACAAGTCACTTCTTCTACTAGGATCACCTGTCAGCCAGAAATTGAAAAATCTGCATCTTTGACTCCTGAACAGATTCGACTTTTCCCGAAAGCTGGACCGCGGAAACATAACTATAAAAGAAAACAAGCAAAGTCTCGAATATTGATAGATACCCCAATTAAAGAACAAATAGAAAATGAGCATGCATTGAGAGCATCGAAGAAACGACCTTCTGTTAAAGATACTAAAACCAAAAGATTTTCTAAACAGAAATTTTTTAATCTGGTTGAAACCTTGAGTGATGAGGATGAAGAAATCCCTCATATGTCAGATAGCAGTAAAGATGAGTTTGTGATATCAAAGTCAATGTCAGAAGGAGATTTTGTGCTGGTAAAATTTGTGAGTCCTAAAACTGGTAGGCCTAATGCATCTCATTTCGTAGGAAGAATAACCAAAGTGGAGAGAGAGAGTTTCTTTTTACGCCGTGCTGCTGAAACAAATTACTTTATTTATCCAGAAGCGGAAGATATATCTGTTGTTTAAATGGATATGATAAAGTTACCAAATTCAATATCAGCTGAAGGAACTGCAAGAGTTGCATTATGAATTTATTTTGACTTTGACTTTTCTGAGTATAAGTGCTGCTAAATATTCGTTATTATTCAACATTTCTAGCTTTTTACAACAAAGCTTAATGGCAATGACTATTTTTAATTTAAGAGTTGTTTTAGTAGTGTGAACGTGTTCTTTTTATATAATTTTTCCAATTTACGCTTTAGAAATATTGTTACTTCATCAATTATAACTTTTATTGTTATCACATTAATTTCATTGCCAAATTTTCTTAAATTTTAGGACTAGCTTAACTTTGTTCATAAATATTATATGTGAATATTGGTGGGTCAAACCTCCCATATGTGGGGAGCCTTGACTCAAAAATTCTGCTTCAATAACATCCATTATTTCTCTTTTCTGTTGCAAAGTATGAAAAATTTTTATGTATGTTTTGATAATAGAATATATCAGGTATGAAATGGTGTACAAAGTTTTTTTCTGGAAGTAAAATTTTTTTCTGTAAAAATGTTTTTGTAAAAAATGGGTCAACACTCCCCAGTCTCCCCTATGATTATTTTGAAAGCTTTTCAAAATTTATTTTAAATAAGAGAATAAATCGTTTATGTTTAATTTGAATGTGAAAATATTTTGATAAAAATTACAAGTATGGTATGGTATTCAGGTTAAGACCTATTGTCTGCACTAGGGACTTGTGCATAAGAGAAGATGGATTCTGGTGGTGATCTTTCTAGGTGGTTCTAGTCTGTGAATTTAGGAGAAAACCACAGAAAACTCCAAACAGCTAGACTGGCAAGTGCTACATGGGATCGAACCCGGCACTTCCCGTCTTCTAGCTTCGAGAGCAAAACTTCTCGGCTATTAGAGGGGAGTAAACTTTTTTTTTTTTTTTAAATAGAATATATCACTAGGCAATAAAATACAGTGAAACCTTTCTAAAAAGGACACCAACTAAGTATTGGACTTTTACAAAATGGCCTTTTAATAGAGAAAATCGTAGTTCTGGAAAACAATTCTAAATGATTTTAATTATTCAAATTTACATTGTTTATTCATATAGCTTTCTGATAGTAATCATTAGAGGTCAAGACTTACAATTTTTGTAAGTGGCCAGTGGCCACTGAACATGATTAACTTAGTGGCCACTCGCGAGTCTATGCTATACCTGATACTCACACACATAATTAAAAAATATATATCTATATACATATAAAGGCATAAAACACAGATGATATGGTCGGAAAATTTAAAAATAGTGGCCTTTATTGTATTATTTTAATAATAATTAAAAAAAAAAAATCTTTAAATATTGTTTGAAAATAAATATTTTTTTTTAAACTTTCATACTTCTCGAGCTTAAAATTTTCAATATCTGAAATGAAAGCAGGTGGGAGAAAGACAAAATTGGCTGAGAAATTAAATCATTGTAAAATGATTAGACTTTTGAGAGAAGATATGATTTTGTTTGAATTTCCTTAGTGTTTATGATTTTATTCTTATTAGTATTTTAAGAGTGAGTTCTATAAACATATAGGGTAGTTATAGTAGCATATAATTCAACTTTTAAATGCTATTAATAACTATAGTATTAGAAAGAAGATTTTAAAGTTTTAGTAATGAGGAAAAATATATGGACTTTCGTAGTTAAGTATTAATTTCATTTTGATACAGAAAACAACAGGCTATAATGATGACACACTAACAAAATAATGTTATTTCTCATGCACAATTCGTGTTTTGCAAGAATATTTACTTTGTCTTATTGAAAGAGAAATACAAAAATTTGATTCATTTAATGAATTTCACCTAGTGTGACATCTCCATACGGAAAATAGATGTGATTAGCATTAGAAGAAAACAAAATTATTTTGAGTCTGGAGAAAAGGGGAGGGGGGGGAACTTTTTTGGCATATTATCCGAGATTTAATTATATTAACAGACATGCGATTGCTAAAATCAAAAATCAGCTGAAAATTTTTTGCTAAGATGATTGTTTGGTTAATTGATTGAACATTGATAATGTCACTTTTAATAAATTAACTACCTGAACAGTTATATATAGCTTTCTGTCTACATTAAAAGTTTCAGGATTTTTTTCATTAGCATAAAACAATTCTTTAATATTTATTGAAATAAGTTTTATATCCACATAAAACCTTATTAAAATTCTATGTCAACGAAAAAAGAAAAAAAAAATCAAACAAATATAACATATGATTTTTATTTATGTGCATTAATCATACATATTTAAAAAAGCTACAGTAGTTAACCCATTTCGTACTGACGTTGCGAAAACGCAACGTTTTTTTTAATTATTTTTTCTGCGGAAAACTTTAAATTTTTTTGCTATAAAAATATTTTTCTATTAAAGTGGTGTCCAATACGCATAAAAGAAAAGAAAATCATTGGTCTACAGTTGTATTTAATATTCATTATAAAATAATGAATAATCAATGTTTTCCATTATTTTTATTGATTACTTTCAAGTTTCAGTGGTAGATGGCAACACATGTCAAAATTATAGGCTAAAGTTTGTTTTGCTTTCTTCGAACTCTTAAAAACAAAATGGCATCAACAAGTAAGTAAAAAAAAAATTTCTATACTCAAAATTTAATTTTTTAAATAATGTTGCGAAAACGCAACGTCAGTCTAATGTGTATTAAAAGATTTAGAGGATGTTTCCGTTTATTTCATGATAGATTTTTTATTTTTTGCAGGCGATTCTCGTAATTTACGAAAGGTATGACGTTGTTTAACGATAAATGAAGCTTTGGAATATCTTCAAGCTCTTAGTGATGATTCCAGCTTTTGACAACTTTTGTGCGCATGATGATGACAACTTTTGTGCGCATAGGATAACTATAACCATGACCGGTACTGAATGGGTTAATTACCAGTTTCTAATATGCATAAAACCAACTGAGTATTAATTTTCTTAAATTGATTTAGAGAAAAATTTCCTACCTGAAAAATTTAGTCTACATTTTTTCCCTTGTTTAAACATTTGGAATTAGATATTAAATATAAATATTTAATTTAATTGAGAAAAGTAGATTTATCAAGTTCAGTAATGAAGCTTAAAAATAATTACATGTGTGAGAAATATTGAGCACTTCTATCTCTTTATTGTTTCGAGAATTAATCACTGATCATCAGTAGCGGCTCGTGAGATTCCTTTACAGGGGGGCTGCATAGCTGCATGTCTATGTAAGATTTGAGAAAAAAGCGAAAATGATTTTCTAAATAATCTATTTTAATCGGGGGCTTCGGGTTTTATATGCGTAGACTGAGCAAGAAGCAAAGTAATACAGGATACAGCATAGATTTAAAATTTTATATTATTGGACATTCATTACAAAAAAAAAAAAAAAAAAAATCTGAAGATTTTATTTTGTTAACTTTATTTATTTATGATAATCAATTTCCCCCCAACAAAATATTTTTCATCTGCATGCTATTATTTTCTCCAAGATGGTACAAAATATACATACATGTTTGTAAATCAACTTTTGCTCATTAAAAAGATACGCACAATGATTTATATAAAAATAATAACTAGTTTGATTACATACTTATGTAGATCTGTACAGTTCTTGCGATAATAACTGCAAATAATTCGAATCTATAGTCCATAATGATAAAGAATTTCTTTTTGTGTCTCTGTAAAAAAATTTATAAGTCCTGTACTCATCAAAACTATACAAATTGCGTGACGATTACCTATAACCCACCTACCAATTTTTAGCTCAATTGGATAAAACATTTAGGCGCAATCGCACTTCATAAATTTAAGTCCATTAATCAAAATGATAAGGAATTTTTCTTTGTGTCCTTGAAACAGAAACATATAGCCTCACATCCATCAAATTCTATACAGCTCGTTTGATGGTGACCTTTCACATACTTACCAGCTTTCAGTTCAATCGATCATTTAGATGTTATGATATTCACTCACTTATATACACTTACTCACACCATACATATAACACTGTAAAAATAACAAAAATGAGCTCAGGAGACCTCAAAACATTATAGTAATGTAATGCTCGTATCTTAAAAGTGCAATTATAATGATGCGTTTCATTAATTTATTTAGAACATCCTTTGAAATATTAATTAAAAGAGTTAACACCGACGTAAAATCTTGCATATCACACAGATTATGAAATGCTTGTCTAACATTACGAACATTTTATTATTATTATTTTTTTTTATTGCGAACTTTACACACATGGTATAGTAAACTAAAATTTCATTTAGATGTGAAACTTTAGTATAATTAAAAACGAAATTCCGAAATTTGCTGCACATAGTCAGTAATGTATCCGATATCTTCTGTATTGCCGTGCATAAAAAAAAAATCTACAAATGTTAAAACACTATTTTCTTTAGATATATTTAAAAAGACTTGAATAGTATATATCAGTTTAATTTGGTTTGAAATATTACCCAAGCCAGCAGGGCATTCTGCTGGATGTTTTGTGTGTCCTCATAAAAGAAGTATAAATGAAAAATACAACATTTTCTAAATGGATAAGTTTGTTATGCATTAGAATAATTTACATAAATTTCCTAGATTCTGCAACAGAATAACACTGCTAAAATGCATTTAAATTAATTTTCTTATAAAATGTAATGTGTAAGAAATTTTTGTCATTCCTCTAAATGAACTGTAAACGAAACATACCCAATTTTTAATAGGAAAAATAGTGTGGTCAATCTAAAGAACGGATATTAAAATGCTTAAATTTCCGAGCATATTTCTGAAAGTTCTCACTCAAATAGAAAGACAGATGAAACGAAGTTATAAATGCTTTCCAACTTCATTGTACGAAAATGTCAGAAATTAAAAATTTAGTAATCTCGTGTTTTTAAGAAAGGTTCGACTGCTAATATTTCTCATCAAAATAGAAAAACATTAGTGACTAATAAACAAGTGAAAAAAAAAATAATAATAATAATTATAATTATAATAAAAACCTTATCAACAAAGCGATTAAACACTTGATAAATTTTAAATATTATGCTTAAGGCAAAATTTATATAAAAATTGTGATTCTGTCTATTCAACGTTTCTGCCATTGGCAAAGCAAGAAACTGAAAACTGTGAGAAATTTCCATGTAATATAAAATAAAAAACTGTTTGAAAAATAAATAAAAATGACTTCTATTTTCTCATATAATCGTTAATAACCTTCATGCTAAATTTTTTTACCGCTCATACATAAATAATCTTCAAACACAGCGATTACCGCATTAAAAACAGTGAAGAAAAAACGTAGATTACAAAGGGAAATTGTTCTTTTCCAGCATTACCGAAATCCCTAATCAGATTGGAGCTGCACCGGATACAGCTCCAACCAAATGGTCGAAACTGGTAGGGAAAACGAGTAGGGGCGGTTGTAAATGTTCTTTCCCTAAAGATATCCCTCTTTTCGGGAGCTGCATGAATGAACAGCCCCTTTACGAATTTTCGAGGTGCTATTGCATTTAAAAATGGTTAACTTTTTACAGCTTTTTAATAATCTTTCATGATAACGAAGTAATCTGCTTTTCTATATGCATAATACTATACAATATAATAATATTTATTTTCAAAATATTTTGAAAGTTGATAAAATAATTTTTTCGAATATTTCTGGGGGGGCTGCAGCTCTGCAGCTCCTGCCACGAGCCGCCACTGCTGATCATTATCTGGAGATGTGGGGCGGGGGGAGATTAATTACATGGGTAGGAAATATCAAACTCTTTCAGTTCTACTTCTAGAATCTAACAAACCAGTTTAAAATGAATATTGACATTTATGTTGTGGATGGAAAAAGACTGGGGAACAAAAGAATTCTGCAGAACATCTGATCGCCGAGTTGGAGATAAGAAAATGGGAGGAAGGGAAAAATAACTACATGAGCTAGAAATATTTAACAATTCTATTTCTTTCTAGAATCTCACTAAGCAAGTTTAAAATGAATATTGACATTTATGTTGTGGATGGAGAAAGATTATGATTGGGTGGCTTTTGTAGCTAATTTAATCGCCGATCATTAATGGGGTTTCTTTTTTTTTAAACGGACGATATCCGCGATTTCTTTTTAAAGGAGAAGTTAATTCGCAAAATTCTGCGAATTAGAGGGGGGGGGTCAGAGATTTCCACGAAATCACGAAAAAAATTGCATGTCTGATTGGCGATTACAGCAATTTTTTTGGATCGCCACTTTTTCAAATTAGGTCGCCACATGGCGAGAGGCGACCGCGAATCTTGACCTCTAGTAATTATTATTAGTTTGTGGTAATTTAAAAAGCATTTTAAGTTCTTTTTTTTTATATATATATTTTAAATAAGAGAATAAATCGTTTATGTTTAATATAAATTAAACATGTTTTAAATTAATTTAAATTAAATTAAATTAAAATAATTATGTTTAAAATTAAATAATGTATTAAATTTAAATAATTATTAAAATTTATGTCCACACACATGCACACAAGCAAAAAAAAAAAAAAAAGTTAATAAAAAATCAGTTAAACAATATTTTATACAATTTCCTAAAAATATTAATTTAATAAACAAAATAATAAAGATTTCGTATTCAAACAATGTTAAATGGACGCAGGTACCGATACTAGCGTCACGATGCGGCAAAAAGACTTTTGGGACCGGTTGTGATTCTGAAACGCCATAGGAGATATTCCTCCTTCTCTTTCTACCTTCATGGTTTGAACGATGCTGATGTCGCATGGCCACATATAGTGGCTTTTTCCACAAGTGGGTTTAACACTTCGGTTTCCTTTTGGAAAACAAGGAAAATTGATATGGAATTTCTTTGACAGAACTTGTGGACTGTATGTACCCACTAGAGTCTGGTCCAGTCAAAGCTCAGTCTGGTTTGGGAATCTGGTCATTCGTTTGAAAATCGGCCTCGCTTCAAATATGAATACTGAATGCTATACTCAATGATGTGATTACTGGCATTTTTGCTTTAAGTAGGATTAGATAGTACCATCTTTTATCACATGTCTTTCTGTAAAGAATACTTTATATTGCCTGTTTTTTTTTTGTTTTTTTTTTGTTAGAATTTATACTCTATGGAAGGTATACTACGTGCATAACCAACAAAACTGGAAGTTCCATATGCAACTGTGATCTTTGTTAATGACGAATCTTTTGTCTCACATGGAATTAAAACGCTATTTCTGGAAAGAGAAGTGTTTAAAAGAAAGGAGACACATACAACAATAAGTACCATAAAGATCTCTTTTTAGTGTTTTTTACAAAAAGCTAATATGCATTTTGGTAATTTGGACTTTACAAGACAGAAAATTTCTAATAAATAAGGTTTCACAAGCAAACAAACTAACAACAAAAAAAAAGATATTGTGGAGAAAAAATTCATTTTTTTTACAATTTTTTTTCCTGCTAAGTAAAACATGAAAAAAATTGTCTCAAACAATTTCAGGGGGGGGGGGGGGAGCTCAAGCCCTGAGAGCCCCCCCCCCCCCCCCGGATACGTCACTGCTTGTGTAGATGTCAGAAGACATATCTTTTTTCCTTATTTATCTGTCACATCATTGTAACAATGCTTACATAAGCCGCGGCTTTCCTTCCGGTGCGGTTTATCTAAGAGCATTGTTTTTTTTTTTTTTTTTTTTTTTAACATTTTAATAAGCTGCGGCTTATATACACTAAATTACAGCAATATATTAATATTTGTGTTTTTAACACAGAATACAAATTGAAATATTTTGTTAAGTAAAGATATTCTGTATTTTCACGTGAAATTATTAATTTAAAAAAATTATAATTCATAGGCAATAAAAATAATTTATGTTATATTAGACAAGAAGTTTTTATTTTAAAGTTGTTTAACAAAAAACATTTAAAAAAAAGTTTTGGTTATTTTTCCTTTTCTTTTTTTCTTTAGTACTTATGTGTCATGTAAATGTGAAAATATTCTAATAAAAATTACAGTTATGAAAATTTATCAATTAGAAACAAAATCCAGTAAAACCTCTCTTAAAGGTCACAAACTGTAGATTTAAATAAAGATTTTAATTATTTCTATTTGCAAAATTTATCTACAACTTTCTGATAATTATTAATATTAGTTTGTTTTAATTTTGAAATCTTTTCAAGAATAATTTTGTTTAAGAAAAAAAAAAAAAAAAAAAAAACATATACCAAACAGAACACATTTTTCAGTTTAGTAATATTTTTATCGTGAGTTATAATGTGTTTTAGTATTATTATTTTTGACGGAATTCTTTTTAAGGGAGATGCCCTCGGTGTGTGTTGGGGGGAGGGGGGTGTCTTTTCTAAGGGTCACATAATTATGTGAGTTTCGGAGAAAA
Source organism: Salticus scenicus (assembly GCA_963930645.1). Classification (NCBI taxonomy): domain Eukaryota; kingdom Metazoa; phylum Arthropoda; class Arachnida; order Araneae; family Salticidae; genus Salticus; species Salticus scenicus. The sequence goes on from CAWVNO010003068.1 coordinate 49,413, forward strand.
CCACGACAAAATCCGAACGGCTAAATAAATGGATGAGTGGTATTTGCGACTGAACCCGGCACTTCCTCTCTTCCAGCTTCAAGAGGTGGCTTCACTGGTGAGGTGAAGGAATTACAATTATCACAAAAATTATTGATTAGAAATGGAATACTGTAAAATCTCTCTAAAAAGGTCTCATTATACCAGGCCCGGACTGGCCAGGTCGGATGGTCGGCGATTGCCGAGGGCCCCCGGAGTAAGGGGGCCCCAGAAACCCCCTCAAAATATACATACTACTTTATAATTAGTTACATTAGAGTAATTTCACTATTTATTTTCCAATAATCTCACGCAATTACAATCAATTTTGACTCATTATGTGTTGTGCAATGCTCATAATTTCAGACAAATTCGCGACCAAACATTGTGAATAAAAAGAAGTATTGAAGCTTTGCGATTGTCTTCTGGAAACATTGTCTTTCTTCATTGTTTTCCCTCTAGAATTCGCGCGCAAGTCAAGTCGATAATGTTTCATTCATGGAGCACGCTTCTTCAGGCTTCATCCAGTGGCGGAACTACAATTCTAGAGGCACGGGGAGAAAGTTTAACTGAGCCCCCCTCCTCCCCTAATTAGAGGCCCCCTTGGATGTCTTCACTTAATTTTTTAACCATAAAAAGGCATTAAAGTCAGTTTTAAAAATGATTCGAAAGTCAAAACCGTGATGGCCATGGGCATTGAAACCTTGCATAAAAGGTTCTATTAGTTTTGTATTGTGGCTTGTCGATCACTTTTTCTACATTAGAGCTTTTTATACCGGAAAAATTGCTCTGAACTGATTTATAGTGGTGATCGGGCTCATTCAGCTTAGATTCGGGCTCTCCTTTAAGCTTGTTAGAACAAGCTTAAAGGAGAATTACAACGAATGATCCAGGTCAAAATAACGACACAGTAACTTCAACAGATACATATACTTAAAACTTAAGTTTTTTTGGACCCCACCCCCTCCTCAAGACCAGAGGCCCAAGGCGGCCCGCTCTCTCCACACCGCCATTGGTACGCCTTCTTTCTGTAAGTTTACTTTCTCCTATCTTAAGCAGATAAGAAATTTTAAATGTTGTATCTAGATTGCGATAGTTACGTCGCTTTGGAGCTGCAATTCTTGTTCTTACCTAATATAACTAACTTCTTTATCGCGACACTCACTCGCTAAGTCTCGTAATAAGATTGTACTTAAAACAGTGTCTGAGATGTGTCAACATGAAACGTGTATATGAAAGTAGCACTTCGAAAAGAAAAGAAGAGAAAATCTTTAAATGTTGAAAAAATTTCCAAATGTCAAAACACTTGGTCAACTAGCTCTACTTCTGAGTCGCAAAGTCGGATTTTGAGGGATAATAATGATACAGTCGGCAGCAAAAGTATCCGAGTACTAGCAATAATCCCTGTCTAAAAAAAGTGCACTTAATACTGCTTTGATAAATAAATCCCTGTCCAGTCATGGTCTTAGTCAGTCTAAGATCATGATTCGACAAGGATTTATTTAACAAAACAGTTTTAAGTGTACTTTTTTTACATCGAAATTACTTGCTTGTGCTCGGATACTTTTGCTGCCGACTGTACATTAAATACAAGTAGCTCAAATTAGTTTATTAGTTCATAAGTTCAAGCAAAACAATTCTGTTATTTAATTTTATAAAATTGGGGTTTCTTAATTCCAGACGAAAAGTAGAGATATTATATAAAAATAATACTTAAGTACAGGGTGGTCCGAAAAACATGATAGAAAGTAAGCGATTGTTGTGGAAAAAATATAATATGCAAGAACATGAAACCTATGTTATTGAATAAAGATATGAATGACATTTAATATACAAAGTGCTCGAAATGTCTACCGTCCCCGACTATAGTGTTATAAAGCCAGTTCCGAAACTCTGTCATAAAGCACTGGAGTGTGTCGGAATCAAGTGCATCAATCTCGATTCTGATGGTCTATTTCAGGTTCTCAAGTGAATCAGGGGGATTCCTATAGATTCTGTCCTTGGTGTAAACCCATAAGAAGAAGTCGCATGGATTTAGGTCCGGACTGTATGGGGACCCCTCTATCCCGTGCCCCGTGAATTTTTCTACATCCAGTGCAATCAAACGCTCACTAAACATCGTTTTAAGTCACAGGAAGACACCAGCAGTTCTATGGGGACGAGCCCCATCTTGCATGAATCAGTACTGGCGTATCATGTTGAGACAGTCCGCTTCAGGGCCAAAGTGACACTCTGGAAACTCTCGATACTTCACTTTCGTGACCATACCGTCAATGAATATCGGACCACTCATTCACTTTGACGATATGGCACACCACACTGTGACCCTTTGTGGATGCAGTCGTTAGACAATACTGAGATGAGGATTTTCCATACCTCAATAGCGCCTCAAAAAGTATTCTTACAATAAATAATCGTTTTTCCAAGGTCAGTGATTCCATATTGGTTATTCATTATTTCCGGTAATCAAGCATTCACCTTAAATGTCAATATGTGTGCTATTACAATATGGAAAAATTATACTTATATCAATAAATTTGAAATCAGGAACTTAAAATACTTTCTATCATGTTTTTCGGACCACCCTGTACCTTCCACATACTCGTTTGGTTGGATTTAATGTCGCACTAGTGCTACACGATGAACAATTTGCGAAGGTCTCGGACTTACCTAAGAATAGTCCATAAACATACCCTCACAATTTCGATCCTTCACGGAGGGGATGGCTTCCCCACTTTGGTGACCCCCAGAGCTATGGTTTGGATAGGAACAGCCTCACACTGGGTAATTTCAGCCAAGCCCATTTCTATTTCTTGCTATGGCTTTAAAATCATTATAATAGAAGTACAAATGAAGGGATTATCATCAACACTTCGCTTTTTCCTGGCGGCCATTCTCAATCAAAATTATTTATTCGAATAAAACTGTTTTAAATGGTGGAATTTTTTTGCTATTGTTTTAGAATACAGTCGGTAGCAAAAGTATCCGAGCACTTACCAATAATTCCGATATAAAAAAAGTTCACTTAAACTGTTTTGTTCAATAAATCCTTGTCGAATCATGTTCTTAGACTGTCTAGGAACATGACTCGACAAGGGTTTATTTAACAAAGCAGTATTAAGTGCACTTTATTTTAGACAGGGATCATTGCTTGTGCTCGGATACTTTTGCTGCCGACTGTACAATGTTGGAAGTTAAGGTATTACATTAAGTTTTCATTTATCTACCGGAAAAAGCAGTAGCAAAACAATTCTACTATTTAATTTTCTAAAATCTATTTTTTAAATTAGATGGTCTTAATTTCTGGGGAAAATTAGACATACTATTTAAAAACTAGATGAACCCGGCCACGCAAGCTGTAGTTTTAGTAGACTTTACTCGCTTCTCTATTCCCTGGTCATTATATGTAAATGATCTTAAAATTCCATATCAGTTAAGTTATCAATATTAAAATCACACAAACATACACAAAATTTATTGAAATCAGTCAAACAGTCAAAATTTGGGTTCCCACTGCCCTTAGAAGCCGCTTTCTTGCCGGAATAGTGCCTCCACAGCTTTTTTTTTTCCTATAAAATTTCAGCTTTTGTACGGAAATAAAAACTAAACTTATTTTTGTCTTATAAGTATAGATATAAAATTCTCAATGAAACAAAATTTAATTTTGTTCAACAGGACTTCATTTTAAATACATTTTTCCATATAAAAGCAGACAGCAACTGTTTCATTCCTTAGCAACGGTTATTATATTAGTTTTTTAAAATTTCTTCAGTACATGTTTACAATAAGACCCTGGCAACTTTGAAACTTTCATTGTCATTTAGGCGATATATTAAAAAGATTGTCGCTATTGCATAAGTAAAGATCTTGGCGATAGTTACTTAGTTCACTATATCTGTACGAAGTCTATTTTACAATTTGTATCAACTAAATCACAATTGAAGAAAACACTTTTTTTTTTTCAATATACTTGGTATTTTAGTAGCATTGTGTCCCTTTTTAATAATTATTTAGGTATTAAAGTAGGATTTACACAGTCGGCAGCAAAAGTATCTCTGTCTAAAAAAAGTACCCTTAATACTGTTTTGTTAAATTAATCCTAGTCGAGTTATGTTCTTAGTCAGTGTAACAAAATGATTCGACAAGAATTTATTTAACAAAACAGTTTTAAGTGTACTTTTTTCATTTGGCTAGTGCTCGGATACTATTGCTGCCGACTGTAGATTATTATGGTTTCAGCAGTGTGATTTGGTTGTCTAAAACTAAATTATTTCAGAATCTCATTTTTAAATAATGAACCACTCATAATTAATTAGTATACTTATTTTTCCAGCATGGCACTAGTTTAGGTGGGGTATATAAAATACACATAAATATTTATTGTGAAAATAAGTAAATTACACCAAGAAAAAAGCTTACTTTTTATTCAACTGTTTTCCAAATGACAAGAAAACTAAATGTGTTTTTTAGATATGTAAGCCTAATTTTCAAAAGTTACACATTTTAATATCCTATTTCATCTAAATTCGTCAGTAAGGGGCCCCTTTCCGATTTCTAGCCGAGGGCCCCCAAGGGAGCCAGTCCGGGCCTGCATTATACCTTTAAATATTGTACCTATACAGAGGTGGCCTTTTAATAGAGGTTCAAAAAATCTTAATTTACAAAACAAATTGTAAATGATTTTAACTATTCAAATTTGTATAATTTTTCTATATATATCTTTTTGACAATCATTAATATTAATTTGTTTTAATCATAAAAACTTTTCAGGAATAATTTTGTTTTTCAAAAAACATTTTTCATACTAGAACAAATTGTTCAACTTTCAATATTTATATCATATTCAGTTTTATTTTCATTTCAGCATTATTTCTATGATAAGTTATTGACATAATATTTTTTTAATATTCCTTTTTGAAGTACTTATGTTTTATTCAAATGTAAAAACGTTTTGATAAAAATTACAGGTATGGTATTCGGGTTAAGGCCAGTTGTCTGCACTAGGGATCTGGGTATAAGGAAGGATGCTTTCTGATTGGGACCTTTGTGTATGGTTCTAGCTCGCATTAACGCAAATTTTGAAGAAAACTCCCAAAGGCTAGGTTGACATGTGCTACATGGAATCAAACCAGCTACTTCCCGTTGTCTAGCTTCGATAGCAGCACTGCTCGGGTAAAATTATCACAAAAATTATTGGCCGGCAATAAAATACAGTGAAACCTTCCTAAGAAGGCCACAAGCCATACTTTCAAATATTGGACCTTTACAAAGGTTATCTTTTAATAGACAAAATCGGAATTCTGAAAACAAATTCTAAATGAGAATAATTATTCAAATTCACATTGTTTAGCTATATAGTATTTTGTTATTATGTATGATTATTTTGAAAGCTTTTCAAAATTTATTTTAAATAAGAGAATAAATTGTTTATGTTTAATTTGAATGTGAAAATATTTTGATAAAAATTACAAGTATGGTATGGTAAATATTCAGGTTAAGACCTATTGTCTGCACTATCGACTTGTGCATAAGGGAAGATGGATTCTGGTGGTGATCTTTCTAGGTGGTTCTAGTCTGTGAATTTAGGAGAAAACCACAGAAAACTCCGAACAGCTAGACTGGCAAGTGCTACATGGGATCGAACCTGGCACTTCCCGTCTTCTAGCTTCGAGAGCAAAACTTCTCGGCTATTAGAGGGGAGTAAACTTTTTTTTTAAATAGAATATATCTATTATAATAGAATATATCTATTGCCTATTACTAGGCAATAAATAAAATACAGCAAAAACTTTCTAAAAAGGACATCAACTATACCTTCAACTATCAGACTTTTACAAAGTGGTCTTTTAATAGAGAAAATCGTAGTTCTGGAAAACAATTCTAAATGATTTTAATTATTCAAATTTACATTGTTTATCCATATAGCTTTCTGATAGTAATTATTATTAATTTGTGGTAATTTAAAAAGCATTAAGTTTTTTTTTTTTTTAAGAGAATAAATTGTTTATTTATGTTTAATATAAATGAAACATGTTTTAAATTAAATAGTGTATTAAACTTAAATAATTAAATAATCATTAAAACTTATGTCCACACACATGCACACAAGCAAAAAAAAATTAATAAAAAATTCAGTTAAACAATATTTTATACAATTTTTTTCCCCCTTAATAAAAACTTTTTTTTTTTTCTAACGGAGTTGAAAAGTGTTTATGACTTGCCTGTCTGCACCTTAACTTCTGTGAATAATTTTTTTTAGTATTTTTGAGCTTATATTACTTTAAAATATTAATTTAATAAACAAAATAATAAAGATTTCGTATTCAAACAATGTTAGATGGACACAGGTACCGATACTAGTGACACTATGCAGCGAAATGAATTTTAGAACCGTTTTTGATTCTGAAAAGCAATAGGAGACATTTCTCCTTTTCTTTCTACTTTCATGGTGTATATGTTACAAATTTTATTATCCTGTAAATTTTCTTCATTAAGGATATTGTAGATATGTTAGAAGTGTGTTTTTACATTCCCTTTACTGGAATAAGACTAAAAAATTTAAGTAAGAGAAACGCATTTTTAAATTTAATCATTAAAAAAAAATTCACCTTACAAGTACTGATAAATACCAAGTTTTGCTTTTCAGTCTTTTCTTTTTCAGAAAGCTTAGGTTTAGGTATCAAAATATTTTTACTCAAATATAAACTTGATAGAGGGCAAAGTTAAATCCCTCTTTCTCACATATGGCTTTTTTTAAGGGTGATTTTTTCCTGTGTACGATTTTTTCTGCATGCTATTTTTTCCTGTGGTAATTTTTTTGCACGCGATATTTTCCGTGCCATTTTTTTCGCCTCCCAAAGCAAAAACAACATTATTAAAAGTCATTTATAAAATGATCATTTAGCAACTTATGCGACTGAACATCATTTACATTTTTATGCTATAATTGTATCTCTGAAATCAGGGAATTACAGAACTAAATAAATAAAAAGATTTTGAAAGATATATTATTTAAACAAAAAGAGTGTAGAAACAAAAAATATTTACCAATGAAGGAGAGAGATACTTCAGTATAGTACAGCGCGATATATATATAAAGTTGTAAACCTAATAATCACCATTTAACTTCACCCCATAGAGGAATTAAGCATTTCTCCTTGAGGTGCACTTTATTGTTATGGGATTTGGTCGAGATAGGCACGTCGGGATTGGCATGACACCATTTTTAATCAGTTCAATCCTTCCTACTGTATACTACCACTTTTTCCTGATATTTATTGGGTTGTTTGGAAAGTAATTTCGTTTTTTCCCGACAGAGGATTTAATTGTATTTTTTTGCACCCAACTTCACATTTAAGCCATATAATTTTTATATGCTTTGAGAGCTCATATAGCAAGGCTTGTGTATGAAAAATTCCAATTAATTCTACGCAGTAGTTTTTGGTTGGTGCCCTTTAAAATATGGAGAGCGATAAGCAGCATTTTCGACATATCTTACTGTTTTACTACAGAAAGGGTAAAAATGCTGTTCAAGCCAGAAAGAAATTGACTGATGTGTATGGAGAAGGTGTGTTGACAGTACGCCAGTGCCAGAACTGGTTCGCTAAATTTCGATCCGGCAATTTTGATGTCGAAGATGCACCACGTTCGGGAAGGCCGGTTGAAGCTGATAAAGACGCAATAAAGGCATTAGTTAATGTGAACCGGCGAATAACAACACGTGAGATCGGATTGAGGTTAAATTTATCAAATTCAACAGTTTATGACCACTTGAAAGGCCTGGGATTATCCTCGAAGCTCGATGTATGGGTTCCCCATGTTCTCACAGAGAGAAATCTGTGTCGCTGTCTGCGATTCGCTTCTCAAACGTCACGAAAATGATCCGTTTTTGAAGCGCATCATTACTGGGGACGGAAAATGGGTTGTATACAACAACGTCAAATGCAAGAGGTCATGGAGCATAAAAGATGAACCGGCTCAAACCATTTCCAAAGCCGATATTCACCAAAAAAAGGTGATGCTGTCTGTTTGGTGGGATTTTAAAGGAATCGTTTTCTTTGAGCTTTTACCGGATAACACAACGATTAATTCGGAAGTCTACTGTCATCAGCTGGACAAACTGAATGATGCACTTCAACAGAAAAGGTCAGAACTAATCAACATGAAAGGTGTAGTGTTTCACCAAGACAACACGAGACCTCACACAAGTTTGGTCACTCGCCAAAAGCTTTTACAGCTTGAATGGGATATAATGCCACACCCACCATATTCTCCAGACCTAGCACCATCGGATTATTATTTGTTCCGGTCACTCCAAAATTTTTTAGAAGGTAAAACCTTCAGCTCAAATGAGGAGGTCAAAAACCACCTTGATTAGTTTTTTGCCAGCAAAGACCAAAAAATTTATGAGCGTGGAATTATGCTACTACCAGAAAGATGGCAAAAGGTGTTGGACCAGAACGGCCAATATATAATTTAATAAAGTATTTGTTTATTATATGAAAACTGTTTTTCATTTCCACAAAAAAAAACGAAATTACTTTCCGAACAACCCAATACTATAATTTAAGGGGAAAAAAAAAAAAAAAAAAAAAAAAAAAGATTTTTCTTTCAAAGGAATTAATTTTAAAAAATGAAATATAAAAAGTTGTCATACTATAAAAAGTATACATAAACAAAACAGTCATAAATAGGTTTTTAAATTTAAAATTTAATAAATGAATGAATTGACGCAGACAACTGAATTGAAATAATAAATTTTAGAAAAATGTAACATAGAAGCCAATATTTAAAATCTAAAAACAATTTAAAAAAATTTCAAATTTGAAGAAATCTCAATGAGATGCACAACCACCGCAGGGTCTCAGCTATCCCTCTAGCAAGTTTTGTAGCTTTGCGATCAGTAGTCTAAGCACCAGAGTGCAGACAGATACTTCACTTTATTTATATAGATTTATAGTTTATATATATATATAAACTTTATAAATATAACTGTAAATGCAGCATGAAGTCCTCTTTATACATCCATATATAATTTTGCTTTTATATATCCCTTTTCATTTTTTGAAGTTATTGTAAAAAAAATTTTATCCAATATTTTTGGAATATTGTCATTTTCCTTATGCATGTCTCAAGATATAAGAAAATAAAATTTAGTACATTCCTATAAGATTGAGACCTATATAAATTAGAAATCCTTCATTAGTTTACTGTAGGATTTCTAATATAAATGAAATGAAACGTGGACAAGATGAAAACCGATGCTTTCAGTTATAAAGCAATTAGGAGCAAGTTTTCCACAATTCATTTCTGACCCAACCCTAAACCGAAATTTCTTAATACTTTAAAAATGTGTCTCTCTAACATCTAAATACTCAAATGAAAAGATTCAAAATAAAGTGTAATGATCACGTCCGTTTTCCAGATGCACGTGTGAAAAAAACCTCTATTTTGTATTTTGAAATATTCAAAGTGTCTGCTATCTCTCACTACACTTTTGTATAGTATTTCTCAAGACAAAAGATATTATTAGTGTTAATATTATGAACTTTCAATTAACTCTTTACTCCATGTACCTGCTCGTGTTCGTAAAGCTTTTACATGTGCTTTGTGCAGATGGCAAGTTGCTTTTCTGTTACTTTTCTTTGTGCAGATGGCAAGTTCTCTTTCCTGTTCAGTTTATTGATGATGTAGCATTCGTATGGCGTTTGGTTTATATCCTATGTAACTACTACAATATTTGTCGTTTTCTGTAACTACGTTAATTAAAACTCAAGATCTAATCTCTGCTACTTACTCTCTCTGCTTAATTTTGTTAAAGTGTTAACAGGTTAGACAGGCCCAGATTCGTGTCCTACTGCGCCAGAGTTAAGTGAAAAGTATCGAAGTAAGCCTATTCAAGGTGATCGAGATTCATGGTGTAAAACTGATCTTGGCGATATAATTAATAGCTAATTATGGAAATATTTACGACAGATAAACTTCGTGGCTCAGAAAATTGGGTAAGGTGGAAATGGATGGTAGAAGGTCTGCTTATGGAAAAGGAAAACGCATACGAGTGTGTATTGGCAAAATCATAAAGCCAGAACCGGTTCCCGGAGATGCTACAGCAGATATTCGTAATGCATGCAACAGTGTGTTAACCAAGTTTGATAAAGGTAATAGAGCTGCTCGAGGAATTTTTTCCCGGACACTTGATTCTAGAATATGTGATCTTGTAGCGATGTGTAAAACTGCCATGGAAATATGGGTAAAATTGCATGAATTATTTGAACAGAAAAACACACAAGCACAATATGCATGTCAGTTGCAATTTTCATCATTTACACGAGATCCTACAAGTACAATGGCTATGCATATAGCGCAATTGGAGCGCCTAGTTTCACGTATGTCTGATTTAGATATTAAACCCAATGACTTTGTAATAATGAGTAAACTCTTGGAAATGTTATCTAGTGACTTTGAACCCCTGAAAATGTCTTGGTGTACAAGGCCTGAAGAGCAACAAACACTAACAGAATTGAAAAAACTGTTGGTTGGTTGGTTGCAGAAGAGCAGAGATGACTGACAGAATCTTCTTCTCAAGAAACTGAACTTACTGCTTTACATGCCAAATCCAATTTGGAGAAAGTTCAAGGTAGCACAGCCAAATTCAAAAGGCATGCAAATAAACAGGGAAAGCAATATAAATGCTTCAAATGTGGAAAACGAGGCCACATGAAAAAGGATTGTATCTATAAGAAAAATACTGTGCATGATAAAAGGTCTAAAGAAGAAGAGGTTTTTATAAGTGAATGCCTTGCAGCTGGTAGTCAGAGATTTTGTTAGTTTTTTTTTTCAAAGAGTGAAAATACTCCTTGACCTTATTTGGAGGAGTAAATTTCATTTTGAAAGAGTGAAATAGAAAAAATAGCGACGTAATTAAAAAAGATTACTCACTAATAAGATGTCTCTCAATCCACTATTAAAATTCAATTTTATTCATACTTAGAGGTAAGCACACCTGTCTGTATTACTTTCCTAATTATAATTTTATGGACAATAACACATTTTTCAAGGCAAATTTAAATTTTAAAATTTAATGTATTCTGTTATCATAGACAACATTAAGTAATATAAAAGTATTTTAAATAAGCAAAAAATAAATTCTGTAATAATCATTTAATTAATCAATAATATTACATAATTTTTATCTTAATTAGTCTATATATGTAAATTGGTGATGAAATTAGGTACAGTTACAGTCTGTTTAATACAAAAGTATTTATTTATCTATCAACTTCAAAAGATATAAATACAAAAATATAAACCTGTAATAAAATAGAAAGATTATTCATCATACAACAAAATTTTCATTGCTTCAGAAATTAAAAGAAACTTTTTAACAAACATTGTAAGTTGTTAAAAAATAATTCTTGAGTTATGTTTATAGTTTATATTAATGGTGAAAATCTAAAATCATAAAATTTTATTAAGAATGGAAATAATACTGATCTTTCTTTATAGACTTGTGTTAAAGGAAAAAATAATACGGTATTTTTAAATATTCTTTGATAGATTAAAATAGCAAAATAAAGAACTAAAAAAATAATATCAATTGTTCAACAATATATATTTCTCAGTAAAGAGAAAGAAAAAAAAAAATATTTAAATGAAATATTTCGAATTATATTTAGAATTCCAGCCGCCTTTTTTTTTTTTTGCATTTTCCACTTTTTAACAGCTTCATCAAAATTGAAATCACAAATAACATTTCCATCTTTTTCATTAAAATCAGGTCTTTGTTCTGATATGCGAGTCAATATTTCTAATTGTTTTTCAGTCAATCTACTTCTTTTGTCAGTTTTTATTCTATTCTGTGTTGAAAATCCTCGTTCACACACAGCAGTTGACAATGGTATTACCTTTGCTATTTGTGCGAGTGCAGTAAAACCAGGATATATTGCAATATTATCTACAGTTGATGTTAATATCAATTTGCAAAATTGTGAGAAATGTATATCTTTATACCTAGAATATAAAGGTTCTACATTAAATAATTCTTGTTTAAGCTCTTCTGCTGAAATGCCTAAAACAGTAGAATCTGAATTATAATAATAATGTTTAATAACATTATCTAATGACTTTAATCTTGATGATTCACTTGATGTCACACAAGTAGGATTTAACAGATTATCAAAGTCTCTTAATAAATACATTTGTTGTACATTAAATCTCTCTTCCAAATTTTCTATGAGTGCGTTTAGAAAATTTTCTTTAGCATTCATAAATTCGTTTATAGAATTAGTACGAATAGATAATTTAATATCTCTGTAGTAGCCATTTTTATTTGCGCTCTCTAAAAATTCTTTTAAGTGTGTACTGTGAGATTCTTCTTTCTTCATTTCCTTCATACGTGTTATTGTGGATTCAAGCTGATTTATCACTACAGAAAAATCCACATTGTTTGCTTGGAAAATTTTACTTACACTGTTAATAATCATAAGAACATCCCTTAAAAATGATAAGGTAGCAGCAAATGAAAATTCTAGGCACTGTTTTAATAAGCCTGGTCCCTTATCCATGGGATTATTTGAATTTTTGTTTGCTGCTATGTCTGTCAAGGCTAGAATAACAGCATCATAACCAGTGGCGGCTCGTGAATGACGTTTTGGGGGTGCTGCATCGAAGCGTCTAGAAAAAGTACATGGAATGGAATCTTTATTCGTCTTATTGGCTGACTCTTTTATTTTGAGAATCACTTCAATAGCCAATCAGAAGAAAAAGCTTTCCATACTAATAAAGTGTTTTTAGTCAGTAGCTTGCAGCCCACCCAATACGTCATTCACCAGCCGCCACTGATCATAACTGATATGACATGATTGAACTGCATTTCCCAATGATAACCATCGAACTGCATTTAAATCTTTCAGAGTTATTTTTGGTTCATTTAGTACGTCTTGCATCAACTTCAGTTTTTCAGTTCTTATATTCGACATATGAAAATAAGCATATACTGACCCTAAAATCCTCTGAAATTTTTGAAATTGATCTATGCCTTTAGCAGCCTGAGACACAGCCAAAGCTAAACGATGAGCAATACAATGGTAATGCAACAAATTGGGTATTTCGTCTTGTAATTTTTTGCCAAGTCCATTATTTTTTCCCATCATAACAGCAGCTCCATCTGTTGACAGACCCACAATTTTTGATAGGGAAACATTTTTTTCTTTGAGAAAATTTAATATGATGTCTTTTAATGCATCTGCATTGCATTCTCCTGATAACTTTAAATTTGCCCAAAGGCTGCTCTTACTTTCATTATTTTTCAGATATTTCACATAAATAATCAATTTGTGGTCAACTGAAATATCTGTAGACTCATCAATCATTAATGAAATATATGGACTTTTAGAAATATCTTCATCTAAATTCGATTCCAAAACATCTGAAATAGCTTTTGATATATCAGTAATTGAAGTGTGGGATAAATTCATGTGAGTCTCTTTTACAGTTTCATTTCCACAGGATTTCATGAGCATCATTAAAGGTTTATATTTAGTCAAGGGAAGTTCCTCTTTTCCGATCGTATATACAGTTTTGAATACAGCCAAATCACCATCTGTTGCTGTTGAGTTGGTATTATCAACCATATTTTGCAGACTTTTGGATTCTTTCTTAATATTAAGTGAAAGTCTATGTTCCACAGTTTTCTCATGTCTAGTTAGAGTACTTTTTTGGAAGCATGATGATCCAGATATTGCCATGCCAATCTTCATATTAGCATTTTGACAAATTTTGCAAAACATTTTATTTTTTTTGGGATCATAGAAAACCCAAGGAAATTCTTTAAGCCATTTATTCAAAAACTTATCATGACTTGAAGTGTTTTCACGTTCTACGTTATCGGTTTTTATTTTCTTAGCCACTGGTTCGATGTCCGAGGATTCAATAATGTTTTCATTATTTTTTGAAGACTTCGGCTGAAAAAAATCTGCGATAGATTTCGAACTCAAACTGTGAAAATAACAAATCACAAACGGAAACGAAAACACGCGTGGTTTTAAAAACGAAAGAAACAGTGTAATAGCGAACGCAGACGATCGACGACTGTGCTACAAGCGAGGAGAGGAGAGAGGCGCTCCCGCTTTGTCCCCTCCCCTCTTCGCTTTTCTCTTCCCCTTCATCCAGTCGAAATATGTACTCTTCGTTCCTCCCGCTGCCGAGGTCAGATCGGCGGCGTGCGGGTGCGCAGTTTTATCGTGGTCGGTAACTCTCGCCGGAAAGGTTTAGTTCTTGATGTTTTTTCGAAAGCGCGTATTTATGATACATTTTCTTGTATAAATACAAAGCGTGAAAATACGCATATAGATTTTTTTAAAGCGTATTTTTGATTTTTAATGCATGAAATACGCTTGTAGAGGCGTTAAAAATATCTCTGCTGGTAGTGATGACACATGGTTAATTGACACAGGGGCCACACAACATATCACAAACAGAAATGATTGCTTTCAAAGTTTTACAAAATATAAATGCCCAATAGAAGTGAGAGTTGGAAATAGCTCAACAATGAAAGCATATGGTCATGGCAAGATATCTGTGAAAATGCTTGTACATGGTAGATGGAAAGACAGTAATGGAAAATGTACTATATGCTCCAGATTCTTCAAGAAATTTATTTTCTGTAAGTCAAGCATTAGATGTAGATCATGGGTCAAAGTTCAACATGTCAAATGACAAATGTGAATTTATAAAGCCGAAAGGTGTCGTTGCTGTTGGAATACGCAATGGAAATTTATTCAGACTTTTATGTAAAATGGTTGTACCTCAAGTAAGTGTGCTCAGCACTATTACAATGTCCTCTTCGGAAGTTCAATTGAATGAAGTGAACTCTCTTCAAATCTGGCATGAGAGACTAGGACATTTGAATAAGCAACATGTGAAAAAATTTCTTCAATCTCAAGGTATTGATGTGCAAAATGGTAATGAATTTTGTGAAGCATGCGTATTAGGTAAGCAACATAGATTACCATTTCAAAATCGACAGCAACGTGCAAAGGATATTGGTGAGATTATAAATACTGACGTCTGTGGACCTATGGAGGAAAAATCAGTAGGTGGTTCTAATTATTTTGTTTGTTTTACTGATGATTATTCTAAGTACAGAAAAATGTATTTTTTCTTAAACATAAATCAGAAGTTGTGAGTAAATTTGAAGAATTTTGTGTTTTCTTTAAAAATCAAACGTAGAAACCTATCAAGACAATACTTAGTGATGGTGGATTATAATATAATAACAAAGATTTCAAAGGTTTGCTGCGGAAAATGGGAACTCAGTTTCGCTATACTACACCCTATACACCTCAACAAAATGGATCAGCTGAGCGAAATAACAGAACTGTTGTTGATCTAGCTCGATCAATCATGATTGCTAAGGATTTGCTAAAATCATTGTGGGCTGAAATAGTCAATGCTGTAGTGCACATATTGAATCATACTGGAACATCAGCAATTGAAGGAAAATCTCCTTATGAAGTTTTTTGGGGTACAACTCCAAGACTAGACCACTTTAGAATTATTGGCACAGAGTGTTTTGTCCATACTCCTAAGCAGAAACATAAGAAATGGGATCCAAAAGGTCAAAAAGGAATCTTAGTTGGCTATTTAGATGAAGTTGATGGTTATCGTGTATGGTTCAAAGACAAAAGAACGGTAGAACGAACAAGAGATGTAGTATTTTCTCCTGAATCAGCATCAGCGTCAGAGTTGAACCAGAATCTAATGTTGAACCACCAGATATTACACCCACTACTGAAACTGAATTTGATTCAGATGACACTCCTGAGGATATAAACTGTGTTCGAGAACTAAGGGATAGAAAAGGACTGAAAGCACCTGTACGCCTTATTGAATGTTGTATTGCAGAACAGCTTGAGCCAGAGCATTACTATCAAGCAATAAAATCTGAAAATGCCAATGAATGGCAGATTGCAATGAATGAAGAAATTAAATCGTTATCTGAGAATAAAACATGGTATTTAACAGACCTACCAGAGGAAGACGAGCCATTGCAAATAAATGGGTCTATAAAGTGAAGTATCATGCCAGTGGTGAAATCGATAGATTCAAAGCTATGTTGGTGGTAAAAGGTTTTTCACAAAGGAAAGGAGTAGATTATTTTGAAACGTTTAGTCCGGTGGCACGTTTTGAAAGTATCTGCGCTTTGATCAGTGTTGCTGCAAATGAGGGCTTGGAGCTGACACAGTTTGATGTGAAAACTAGTGCTGGACGATATCAGAAATTAAATATTGCGATATATCATCAAGTTAATATCGATATTAGTGATATATTGCGATATTTCTTTCAAGATAGGAAAAAATAGACATTTGTTATTTTTTAAAGACATATGCACACAAATTTTAAAGTATACAAGTATAGAGTGTTTTCCATGTATTTTCTGGTATATTACTACCATAACTTTATCATTAAAAAAAAAAATCATAAAAAGTGAATCATTATTTTGTGTTTCTTATAACTTATACTATTGTTTTTTAGTATACCTCTGTATAGTTTGTCCTCTATTCTTCCCATTTTAAGCTTTAATTATTTTAAAATCATATTTTAACACAGCTAATATGTGATCTGTGTTTTATTTGTACCAAGTATATCAAAATTCATAATACTACTAAAAATAAAGCTTAAGAAAAATTGTCTTAAGATGTAGGTATTAAATAAAAAGGAAAATCATTTTAAATAGTTAAGAAATTCTATTGGATCAGACCCTGATTAACGCCAGGGCATACGGGGCAGTTGCTCTGGGGGCCCCTTCTGGAAGGGGCCCCCCAACAAACATAAGCAGAAATATTGCAACCTAAAGACCTCTTATGCCACTGCAAGGGGGCCCCCCAGAATAAGCTTGCCCCGGGGCTCCAAGTAATCTAAGTCGGGCCCTGCATTGGATACACCTTTTTTGGTCGTAGAGAGTAATATTTTTTACTTAAAACTCTTATATGCATCCTAAATGTCAGTTACTTGTCATTTTTATTTTTGTATCTGCTTACCAAATCAGTACAATATTTTTTAAATGTATATGTGTTCAATTCACATTCGTAATAGTTTCACAACAATTGGAAATTGAATTATATATATATTATATCTATATATATATATATATGCATGTATACATTGTCAGTATAAAAATTATATTATTTAAACAAAATTATGTTAAAGTTTCATTTTGTTACTTAAAGTAACTCATTTTGCATTTAAACCAATTTTATTTAACATGTAACGCTTAAAAAAAAAAAAAAAAAAAGAAAGAAAGAAGGAAAAGGAAAGAGAAAAAATAAATGCTACATAAAAAAAGTAATAAACTATCCAATATTATATATTTCTATAAAGAAACTGTCACTGTAAAATTACTGAAGATAAAACTTTATTTTACATCAGTCAGATAGCACCCTTTCTCCCTTCCCATGTTATCCAATGGGATTTTTGTCGCGTCGTTTTATAAAAATATTTTATTAAAAATTGAACTTTTTCGAATTCTGTTTTTTGAATATTACTCTTTGAACAGGTCGTCTTTTAGCTTAAATTCTGTTTTTTGAATATTACTTTTTGAACAGGTCGTCTTTTAGCTTAGTGAGCAATTTTTCGAAAAAATAAATTTAAATATTTTACTTACAGATCCGCACTTAGAGTCCATAATTTACTTATTGAAATAAAATATTTAAATTAATTTTTTCGAAAAATTGTTCACCAAGCTAAAAGGCGACCCGTTCAAAGAGTAATATTCAAAAAACAGAATTTGAAAAACTTCATTTTTGAATGAGATATTTTTATAAAACGAAGCAACAAAAATCCCATTGGATAACATGGGAAAGAAGAAAAGGACTGAAGTACAGCCCAAACAGTGATGCCAGATGGTCAAAAATTATTTCCCCAAACAGGTCTTAAAATTTCCCCCAAATCAAGGGTTTTTTTTCGAAAAAATCCCCAACAGGTTTTCCACTAAAAAGGGAAAAAAAAACATTTTTTTTCAAAAAAGAATATCAAGCAGATTTTTCCCCAAATGAACTCAATTTTTGAAAAAAATCCCCAAATAACAGTAAAGCTATTGAAAGTCTCTAGTCGTAGGGATAAATCATTACGTTGCCAACATTGACAGAAAGTTGAAGAACTCCCCAGATTTGTCCCCAAACATTTTAGAATTCCCCAAAAAAGTCCCCACTAACATTTGGTCCCCAAAATTGTCCCCAGAAGCTTCAAAAATCCCCAATCTGGCATCACTGAGCCCAAAGCGAGTTAAACACATGCATCTTATTGGCCAGAAGTTATCGATACTTTGAAATAAACCAATATCAATGAACCAATAGCAGGATATGAGCTAAAACAAAAGATATTGTTTTCATTCGTCATAATAAGCGTTTGTTTTTATATCGCGTTTAGTTTTTATATCTGTGGTTACTGTGGTATTACGCCTACGATCCAGGAGCGGTGATGTGCAATATTATCAAATACTAACGGTAGTATAAATTCTTTCATATTATCATTTAGGGTCAGTAAATGGATGAATGTATCAATATATTGCAGGAAGTCAATATACTGTGGGAAAAGCAGATGGCTTTCAATAAATACTGTTTATTTTTTTTATTATGCGGTGGACTTATTAAAGCAGTGATATTTTAGATTTGAGGTTTCGCACGCAGGAATAAAGTAAGAGGAAGTATATGCATTGTGGGAGTGCAGTGATCGTTTGGGGTGGAGTTATATTTTTTTATTTTATCAGTGAGGGATGGGAGAAACATAAGAGAATGGGTATTAGTAGGTATAAGATATTGCGTGCTCTTTTTGTTCAGGTTTCTTTCGCTGAGCGTGGTTCGTTCGTTCGGGTTTCATTCGGGATTCATTCATGATGCGCGCTCGTGCGGAAGCATAATTCTATTAATCCGTGGTTGGCGTTTAATGGTACTTATCGGCATATCAATTGATCGCGCGGAATATCGTTAAAGGGATATAATGGCAGAGCAAACTCTTAAATATTGTTATCGGGATATTTAAAAAATATCGATACTTGGGGATATATTGATAAATAATCCAGCCCTAGTGAAAACTGCCTTTTTGTATGGGACATTAGAAGAAGAAATCTACATGAAACAACCAGAAGGTTATGATGACAACTCAGGTCGAGTATGTCGATTAGTAAAAGGTCTTTATGGACTAAAACAATCACCGAGATGTTGGAATAAGCGATTCAAAGAATTTCTAGAAAAGTATGGTTTAAAGGCAAGTAATGCTGATCCATGTCTGTTTTCCAACAATGACAAACAACAGAAGTTATTATTAGCATTATATGTTGATGATGGACCACGACTCCACAAATAAAGAATAATTTCCTTCGGGAATTGCAGTAAAGCTGGAAATTAGCGGTCGCCACTCGCCACATGGCGACTAGATTTTTAAAAGTGGCGACTAAAGAAATTGCCTTTGGTCGCCACTGCAGTGGCCACTTCTCTTCTACCCATTCTTTATAAAATATACCCCATTCCACGGCAAACTTGGATCGTGCGGCGGCTTTTTCGCGGTAAACGCGCCGCGCAAAGAATTCAGGCTGTTCTAAAATCTAACCTCGCCACTTGCAAACATATTTCGGAAGTCAATTTTAATAGTAAACACTTAAAATTCTTCTACCCATTCTTTATAGAATACCCCATTCCAATGCAAACTTGGATCGCGCGGCGGCGTTTTCGCAGTAAACGCGCCGTGCGCCTCGAATTCAGGCTTTCTCAAATCTAACATCGCCACTTACAGACATTTTCGGAAGTCAATTTTAAAAGTAAACACTGGAAATTGGCAGGTAGTCTTATTCATATACTTAAAAACGTATGGCTTTTTTCCATTTTTCTAGTAAAAGTATAAGATTTTGATTTTAAAAAAATGTCAAAATGAGAGTTTCGGCCGACTTTCGGGAGACAGAGACGAAAAGGAAGCTCGTGAGATAATCAATCGGCTGAAACTCCGATTGTATTACGTTCGCAGAAAAATTAAAAACGTCATTCGACGCATTTTCTTTGTTATTTTATACCACTTTCTTTTCAAACTTGGCATTTCTATCCATTCCCAACGGCCGTATCGCATTCAGTCATACGCGTGGTTTCTCGAAATTTCAATCTTTAAAACAAGCTTTAAATAGTAATATAAATTTTGGATTTATTGCTTTAATATGAAGAGATTTAAAGAAAATCCTGAATCACAAAGCAACCGTAGTGGTAGTAAACGTGGAGCTACAGATAATTCTGTAGAAACAACATCTTTTTTCGGAAAAAGGTAAGTGCGTTTTCTGTTATTATTAAAAAAAAAATGTATACATGTATGTATATTTTTAGTTCTTAATCAGAAGAATGCATAATTTATTGAATATTTTATTTATTTACTACATATTATTTAATATTTGTTATTGCATATGAACTATTTTTTACTTTCTTCTATATGTAATATAGAGAAAGTATTGGATTCGCGAACATTTTCGACCTCCATTTTTTGACAGATCTACACGTTTTGGGGTGTCCTGAACACGAATTGATAGTTTTTAAAAAATGTCTGTCTGTCTGTGTGTGTCTGTGGTTTAGTGTTTTCACCGTATCTCACGAACCAATAAATGAAATTCAACCAAACTTGGTATATAGTTGGACCCTGGCCAGCCACACTCTCTAAATTCAGTTAGAGAGGGGGATTATAATTGCAAATTATTAAAAATTCATTATTATTAAAGAAAAATTAATTTATAATTCATTTGTAACATGAAAAAAAAAGGAAAAAGAAACTTGCAAAATAAAAAAGTATTATTAAAAAAATATTTTTTTTATTTACATATACTAAGATATTTTCATAAATCAAAGATGTTTTTTTTTTTTTTTTTTTGAAAAAGTAGAAAATCGACACCATTCAGGATAGTGAAGGGGCAATATAATCAGAATTTTTCTGTTATAAAATAATATAACCAAAAGAGCATTTTAAACATATGAATTTTGTATTGAATAGTATTTTCTTACATTCATAGTATAAATTATGTAAATCTATTCCTATTTCATTTATTAAAATTTATCAGAAATGTATTATTGTGGATGAGTTTCAAAAAGTTGACTACCTTAATTATTTTCTTAATGATTTGTCGAGACTGAACATTGAAAAAATTAAAGAAAAGAAAATTTTATTTTACTTTTACTTTTATCAGCGAGTGGCCAGTGGCCACTAACTAGTGGCCACTAACTTTTTAAAAGTGGCCACTAAAAAAATGAAGGCTAGTGGCCAGTGGCCACCAACCAAATTTCTTAATTTCCACCTTTAAATTGCAGCATGAGTTTAAAGTGATGCATAAAGATGATGAATACTACCTTGGCTTAGAAATAAAAAAGCTGAAAAGTGATGATATTGCAATCAGTCAGAAAAATTATGCTTACAAGGTTTTGGAAAAGTTCAACATGAAAGATGCCAACCCTGTTTCTACACTCATGGAAAGAGGCAATCTTTCAGTGGAAGATTCTCTAAAAGTTGATTTGGAGAAAATCACTTACAGGCAGGCTGTTGGGTTGTTCACAATTTTTAGATAAAGCTGAACAGAGACATTGGTATGGTAAAAATAAAAGAATTGTAAGTTCAAGGGGAAGTGTTACTATTATGATCTTTCAATTAACTCTTTACTCCATGTACCTGCTCGTGTTCGTAAAGCTTTTACATATAACCTTTTCTTTGTGCAGATGGCAAGTTCTCTTTCCTGTTCAGTTTATTGATATTGTAGCATTCGTATGGCATTTGGTTTATATCCTATGTAACTACTACAATATTTGTCGTTTTCTGTAACTACGTTAATTAAAACTCAAGATCTAATCTCTGCTACTTAATTTTGTTAAAGTGTTAACGTTTAGAGATGGGAATGGTCCGAACCCCCCCCCCAGAAATTTTGGGAAAAAACCAGTCTTTTTTTCATTTTTTTTTCCCCCGAAAGGGTTTATTTCCACCCGGAAAAATTGAAAATTTTTAAATTTCTAGCATAAAATAACATATTTAGAAATTTATACTATTTACATTCCGATGCTTTTTTCCTGAAATATTTCTTCATGTTCAGTATCTTACATGAAAAGACTGATTCTGATAATGTTCATATTACAAAAATAAAGTTTTAACAATGTAATTAAATGGTAATCCTAAAATATTTAAGTATTACAATGACCTCCCTCTCATCACATTCATTTGAAATTACTTATTCTTTTCAAGTTCCTTTATACTCTCGTCTTTTTTCTTGAATATATATCCTTAGACTTCTCTAACTGTATTATTTTAATGTGTGTAGATATATAATACATACATAAAAACGCATGTAACCATAAAAAAAAAAAAAAAAAAAAAAAAAAAAAAAAAAACCCTAAGCAACTATTTTCTGTAAAAAAATTTATTTCACAATTTATAAAAATTATATGTGCGAAAATCTAGTCCTTTACGTCTGAGTTAATAAGTTTATATTATAACAGGGTGGCTACTAATCAGGGAAAGTCAGGGAATTTTGACAAATTTTGTGGAAATAAGCCATATTTGAAAGCTTGTTATTCTAAATTGCTGAATTGTTCGTTAATTTTGTGAAATTTTTTGGAAAAAAAAACAGCATAAGCCATGGAAAATGCTGAAATATAGTCATGGAAAATTTCTAATGTTAGCCACCCTGTATTAAAAAAAAATCAATAATAAAATATTTTTA
This sequence comes from Salticus scenicus, assembly GCA_963930645.1. Taxonomy (NCBI): domain Eukaryota; kingdom Metazoa; phylum Arthropoda; class Arachnida; order Araneae; family Salticidae; genus Salticus; species Salticus scenicus. The sequence continues at coordinate 72,160 of CAWVNO010003068.1, forward strand.
ATTTCTGAAGATCAATTAACTTTAAATTAAACTTTTATTTTTGTGATTAATTTCATTTTAAGTGAAAATCTGAATTAGAGTCCAACATCAGTATTCCCTCAAGTCTGGTTGATTAATTTTTTCTTTGCGTATTAGGTTCAGTTCAGATTGACTGATTTATTTTTCTTATGGGTCAGGTTGACAATCAACATGTCAGCCTTTGAAAAAAATGGACATTTGAATTGAATTTTCATGGTGAAAATCCCTTTCTAACATTGACATTAAAGATTTTTTCCCCCCCAAGATGTTTGGATTTTAAAATAAAATACATTGTATATTAAGTCCTGTAAAATACATAATATACAGAAGAAAATATATATTATACACAATAAACAAATATTTTTTAAAATGTTGCAAAATATACAATGTACAAAAGTATATTAAATACACTGTATTTATAAAAGCATATAATATACTGCCCACCTCCAGTCAAAGTATTCGTTTACAAGATTTGATGTGTTTAAAATATTCTAACTTTTTTTTTTTTTTTTTTTTGGGGGGGGGGGGAGGTTTGTAGTTTTATTTATTTGAGGGAGGTTTCACTAGGAGTCAGATCCATCCGTCCATTGCTGGCAGCCAGATCCCATGTCATGTTATTCTATGGAGTAATTTGTTACCTAATGCATTTTATAAATTCAGTTTTCACATCCTGCACCACCCTAAAATGTTTATCAAGGAACACGGTAGCGTTCCACCCCGCCAAGCTAAAACAAACATTAAGAGAAAAACAAATGGAATTTACAAAGTAGGAAAGTCAATGGAAAATGCTACAAGTGTATATTATGTCGACATAGCATCTCGGACTTTTCGACTACCCTGTATCTCAGCTCCCTGATCCCCAAGACCTATGATATTTTGCACTGACCTTAAGCATACCCTTAAGACAAAACATACAAATTTGCATGTTGCTCCGAATTAAGGGGCCTGAGTTATATAACTTTGAAAACCCGAAATTTGCCTGTTAGATTCCTCTTCTGCTGCTTCTTCTTCTGGTAATTGTTAAGACAAGAACTGTTGACAGCGATTGAGCCTAGAGTTCTGCAGCTAATGAGCTGAAAATTTGCATGGACATTCCTTCTGACCTGTACTAGTGCCTTTTGCAATCAAAAATTTTTTTGGTCAATATATGGGGTAGTTATTTTTAATTTTATGATATTTAACCCAAAAATTTTGCGAATTCGTCAAGAGATGGCGCTCGCATTCAATGAATTTAATTTTGTCATTTAATAAGGCATTAAATAGTAATAAATTCTGTTTTTATTTTTCTTTCTTTACTTTTTTTTTTACAAAAATGGATTGAAATAAATAAAAAGACACTTTTTTCTTAAATTTTTAAAAATTTTTACAAGAAACGTGTTTATTAATAAAAAAAAATAATTGATAAGTTTGGATTTTGTAATAAATAAATGCTTAAAGGACACGCTAAACAGATTTTTAACAAAAGTAATGTGGCTGATTAAATAAAAGAGCGATTCGTTAACTTTATAAAATTACGGATGATGGAAGAATACATATAATTAAATTCCGATCATATATTATATACGAGAAATATCATGGAAAAATTCAAATTTGACATTTTTGTGTTTCTATGAGTTTTGAGGTCTTCTGAATTCATTTTTCATTTTTTATAATAAAGAAATATGCATGTATGTGTATCAGTGAATACGATAGCGTCTAAATGCTGCATTTGATATGTATGCTGGAGGTAACCCACAACTAATGATTTTAAAGATGTAGAACTCAGTTTTTTTTTTTTTTTTCACCACGTTTTTATTAACTTGTTCGTTTGTTTGTTTTCCAGTAGAAATCTTGCAATCGATTTTTAACTAACTTCCCGACTAGCTAGACATTTGAAACTTTCAGGATAGCTCAGAACACGGTGACAATACATTTTTTTAATACTTTTAGCCAACTGTTTCAGATTACTGCTGGGTCATTCCATGTCAATTCAACCACACCATGACACCCATAGTCCCAGATTTTGATGAAACTTGGTGTATTTGTTCCTTTTATGGGTTCAAATAAGGAAAAAAGATTTTTTTTTTTTGCTTTATCTTAAATGGTTTAGGTTTTATAGCTTGTTAAAGATTTGAGAATGTCATGTTATTTTTCGATCAGGCGGAAGAATTGCAATTTGTTTTTTTATAAAGAACAAAAAAAAAATAAAATTATACCTCTGGGGGTACCGGAACATGGGTCCAACTCGCTCTGATCCGGATCAAAATTCGAGTTTGGCTGGTGCTGCCATCTTTCACCAGCTTATGGAACTAGAAGTCGTACTTCCTCCCTATGAGGCGTTCCTAATAACGGAAGACGCAACCCCCTTGCCTTAAAATAAGTCTGGTAGTTCCACTACCGGGGCTTGGAATTTCCGAGTGGCACACGACAACAACAACAACATAAAGAACAATTTTTTTCTCCCTTGTTTACCAACCAATGTTGATGAAATTTTTTATGAGTATGCTTTAATAAGTAAGGAATACAGAAAAAAATAAATTAAACCAGCATGTATTTGCACATGGCCAGGAAAAAGTCCTGAAATATTATTTTTAAATTTTTTTTAATGAAATACAGAGTTCCACTCCAAATGGAACATCATCATGAGGGAAAAGGATAATAATTTTTTTTTTTTAATTCTTGCTCTAAAGGATGTATTCTACAACATGAAAAAATAAAATAAGTGGCTTTTTGCATCCTTCATTATTTTTCCTGACTTCAAATTTAAAATTTCCAATTCCCGCATTTTCTTGAAATTGCTAAATTAGAAGTTCCAATTTTAGTAAAATTATACAAAAATTTGAACCAAAATGTTATTTAGTAAGTACAAATTTTGAATAAACATCATAAAATACAAGAATGTTCAGCAACTGTTTTGAATTAAAAAAAGAAAAAACACACGATCCTTCGTCAGAAAAATAAAGTATACACGAGTACTGCAACCAAAGCAGCACAAAATGTTATGAAATGCAGAAAATGTTATTTGTCAACTAATTTCAGTTTAAAAGATCTTAATATATAACGTAAAATCCCGATTATAAGCCCCTACTTGAAAATAAACCCCCCTCCCCACTTTTAGGCAATTTTGGATTTTTTGCATAATCCTAAAAATAAGCCCCCCCCCCCTCTCCATTTTTTTCATTTTGAGTAAAAAATTATTTTTTGAAATCTTATATATATTTAAGGATTTTAAATAAATGTATTCTTTTAAAATATTTTTTTACCGCAAAATTTATTAACTCCCTTCTCCTTTTGTTTTAACAAAATAACAATCAGGTGGGAATGAGAACTATCAAATAAGTATAGATCTATATTGAAATTGTAAACCTATTTTCCGATAGATGGCAGCACCAGTCTTAATTCCAAAAAATGCTCTTACAGGCTTCCTCAATATTCATTAAAAAAAAAAAAAAAAAATTGAATCTATAAGTAAACTTTTCTTTATTTACCTTTTACATACTAAAGAATAAATAGAGTTCTTTTATTTACTTATTTAATAAAGGTTACATTAAATATATATATATTAGTTTTTCTTTTAATTTAATTACTTCAATTAAAAAGATTGATGTCATATTTTTGTAAAATGTTACGTTTAACAATAATATAATATATAAAATGAGTTTTATGCATTTAATATTCACCTAAATATATACTCTTATTAATTTATATTTATAAACACTAAATTAATTAATGTTTGATAACCATTCAAGATTTACCTTGCCGTTACTTTACCAAAATCAGTCTAATTTTTTTTATCAGTCTTTCATATTAACCATATGATAAAATTAATTTAAATTATCAATTTAAATTAATAATAAAATAATTGAAAATTAATGATTTAAGATTTATTTCTAAGTTACATTCAATTCTGGATTAGACAATAAATATCAGTTTCATTTTCTGGTGGTAGATGGCACCACCACAACTTTTTTAAAAAGAAATTTCTAATAATCCTGATTATAAGCCCCTCCCTACTTTTTACTGGTTTTGTGTTTGAAAAACGGGGGCTTATAATTGGGATTTTACGGTATATATATATACATATATATATACATACATACATAATTTGTTGTTTTTGCAATGATTCATACTTTATCAAAAACACACTTTGGTGATGAAGACAAATAGTTTTTAATTTACAACTTAATTCTGTCCTCAATTTTAAGAGTTAAATCAGTTTCAAATAGTTTATCAAGAGTTTGCAAGGTTTTTTTCCTAACATGGTATAACAAATTACAATCACTTTGAGTCATTTCCCCCGCACTGCACTTCTCCATTTTTCTAATATACTATAACATTCAAAAAATAATTAACAATAATTCTTTTCAAAATAGTATAGCCTCAATAATGCATGTTACACATGCAATAGCTTGTGACTGACTAATTACAAGATGCCGAGTTTTGTCTCTGCTACTGAGCAAGCTTACGTGTTTAAACATGTCAAACAAGATTTGACTTATTCAGATATCTAAACACGTACCTACACAGTAGAAAGAACATCACTTAAAACTTGAATGGTTTGATTGTTAACAATAAGATTAAAATTTGAAATAGCAGTGAGTAGTAAAATGATTAAAATTCAGATCTTGTTTTTAAAACAAAATTAAATTTTAATGCAAATTTCTCTTAATTAAATTATTTAATATTAATTTAGAAACTTTTTTGTTTGTTTGTTTTGAAATTTCAATTTAAATATAATGCTGTTGATTCAATTTCATAGCATTTATGTATTTATCTTTCTGTACATATTCAATTAACATTCTTAAAAACTACTCTGTTGTTTTAATCATACACCACTTAATTATGCAATTCAATTTTTAATTTTATTTCAAAGACCTTCAAACTGAAATTAGTTGATAAATAACATTTTAATTCAAATTTTTGTATAATTTTACTAAAATTGGAACTTCTAATTTGGCGATTTCAAAAAAATGAGGGAATTGGAAATTTTAAATTTGAAGTAAAAAAAAAATAATGAAGGATGCAAAAAGCCACTTATTTTATATTTTCATGTTGTAGAATACATCCTTTAGAACAATAATACAAAAAAATTGTTTGATTATCCTTTTCCCTCATGATGATAATCCATTTCGAGTGGAACTCTGTATTTCATTAAAAAAAAATTTTAAATAATATTTCAGGACTTTTTTCCTGGCCATGTGCAAATACTTGCTAGTTTAATTTATTTTTTCTTGTATTTCTTATATATTAAAGCATACTCATAAATAATTTCATCAACATTAGTTGGTAAATAAGGGAGATAAAAATTCTTTATGAAAGAGAAAATTGCGTTTCCTCTGCCTGATCGAAAAAAAACATGAAACTCACAAATCTTTAACTAGCTGTAAAACCTAAACTATTTAAGATAGAGCAAAAATATTTTTTTTTTCTCATTTAAATCCATGAAAGGAACAAATACACCAAGTTTCGTCAAAATCTGAGACTATGGGTGTCAAATCATCTTTTTTTGGTTGATTTGACATGGAATGACCCTGCTGCCTTCGGCAGCGTTACCAGCACACATCTTGCAATCTCTTTTTAACTAACTTCCCGACTAGCTAGGCATTTGAAACTTTCAGGATAGCTCAGAACACAGTGACAATACATTTTTTAACACTTTTAGTCAACTGTTTCAGGTCCCTGCCATTAGTTTTTTTTAGCATTTTGCTAAAAGGTATCATATTTTGCTAAAACAAGTCGGTCAGAATTTCGCTAAAAAGCTAAAACTGGATAACTGTATAAAATATCTCTATATAATGATTTATTTTCTTGTAATATTTGCAGGCAAAAACTACGAAAGGACTGAAATTTTTGGGAATCCTTATTTATATAGTAATTTGGATTTATTTTTAATTTTCAATGATTGAATTTAAATGCAAAAATATTTAAAAGTATGTTAGAATTCAGAATTGCTTCATAGAAGCATTTTTAGCACTAGTATTTCACGATTATCTCCCACTACACTTTACTTGATTTTTAAATTGCTTTTTCATTTTACACATATGATATAAATACCTCTTTCTCTATTGATAAAATCAAAACATAGTTTCCCTGATTCATATTTTTAAAGTCACAAATATGGATGCTTGGTTAAAATCATCAATGAACAAAAGGAATAAAAAACAAAACTGAGGATAACAAAGCTAAGTAAAAGAAATCAATGGTATCCAAAGAATTAACTTTTGAAAAAACTAAAATAGTGCTTGCCTATTTTCGCTAAAATGCTAAAGTAATTTTTTGCCAGGTTAAACCCTGTTCGGCAGCATTCATATGATTCAACAGAAAATTTATTTAACTAACTTCCCGACTAGCTAGACATTTGAAACTTTCAGAATAGTTCAGAACATGGTAAAAACACATTTTTTAATACTTTTAGCCAACTGTTTCAGGTTACTACGGCAGCATTACCACACATCTTGCAATCACTTTTTAACTAACTTCCCGACTAGCTAGACATTTGAAACTTTCAGGATAGCTCAGAACACAGTGACAATACATTTTTTAACTTTTTTTTAGTCAACTGTTTCAAGTCCCTACTGCCTTCGGCAGCGTTTATATAATTCAACAGAAAATTTATTTAACTAATTTCCCGACTAGCTAGACATTTGAAACTTTCAGAATAGTTCAGAACATGGTGAAAATGCATTTTTAAATGCTTTTAGCGAACTGTTTCGGGTTACTGCTGCCATCGGCAGCGTTACCAGTACAAATCTCTCAATTGATTTTTAACTAACTTCTCGACTAGCTAGACATTTGAAACTTTTATAAAAAAAAACTATTTGAAACTAACGTACGGTGAGGTACGTCCCCTATGTAGACGTTTTAATTAATAAAAAATTTAGTTAGTAAAGATTAAGATATTACCCGCCGTAAAATTACCTTAAATTATAACTTTATAATGCAGTGAAGAAACTAACACAGATAACAAAGAATGTTGAAAGAGATAAGGATTTATTAGAAAGATACATGCAGTGTTATTGGCAGATCTTCATTAAGCTAGGCATTGAGTACCCGGGATTCAATAGCGGCGGTGAAATTTGATATCAAGGTAAGATTTTTTGCTGGGTGGGGTGACTTTTACAATAGTATTGTTCTTTATGAGATTTTATTTATTTATTTTTTAATATTTCATTTGAAGCTCTAAAATGCGAAAAATTAAGTGCACTTTTCGAACTTGAGAAGCCCATTAACACCTTCCCAGTATATTAGTAGGTAAAAAGATCCTTTCCATTTCAAATAAAAATGACTTGATTCTGAAACATTTTAACATTAAAATCATTTGTAGGAGTATCGGTCATTTCATGTTACTTTACATTAGATACATTTTTCCTTTTTAAAGTATTTGGTTTTCATCCTCCGCAAGAAAATAAGTAATAATTTTGAACAAAAACTACTTATTCTCAAAGATTAATTTTTATGGAACATTAGGAAGATTGCATCCATACGGATTTTACGCGAACCAGTTCACATTATAGTCTACAACAATTTGTGGCCTGGCCGAGGTTCGAACCAGCAGTCCTCCAATTAAGAGCTGCCAACTGCGGTACACCTTTGAGATACTGAGAAAACTTTGCATTTATGTAAAATAGAAAGTTGGATAACAGAAATACAACAGGCTTCAAAAACGGAACTACTTCGAAATAGCCTTTTATCTATGGAAAATTGTCCAGATTCAAAAGGATTCAATTTCGATAGCAGTCAAGTTTGTCATAGGGAAATAGAATGCTGAATCGTTCAGCGTAACAATATTGTATAAGAATTTCTATTGTGATAAAAATGTTATTTTTGTAAACAAACACTTTAAAACAAGGAAACAAGATTTTTCAAAAAATTTGATCTATGTACTGAAATATATACAAATAGAATGACATCAACTCTCAAAGTTCGGTTCAATCAAAAAATTGGTTTAATAGTAGTCTCGCTATCATTTCAGAAAATATAAATTAAATTTTGTTTTTATCAGATTAAATTAATATTCGTTTCTCCCAGATTAAATTATAAGCACATTTACCAGCATCATTACATGTTTTTTACGATTAAATTGCTGAACAAAATTACCAGTGTCAGTTCATAGAGAATTTAATTTTCAAAAAGGGAGGAAAAATGTATGCGCGCACACACATATATATATATATTGAAATATCAAGCAAATTAATAGTGATATTTTAGATTGCTTAATCCATTGCTATAATCAAAAACATCATGTACATACACACACACACATAAACAAACCTACTTGGTCGATTTTTAAGAAAATCACCATCTGTTAGATTGGCGGAATGCACAATCGATCATCCAATATGTTCGCCAAATTTGGCGTCTAGCTGAACAGCTGATAGCTGTATGTTTCCAGAATTAAAAGGAAAAACGTGTCACAAACCTTGAATCATTCGCTAGAAAAATAACGCAAAGAAGCGTGAAACGAGTACACAATTACATCAAAGCATAAGGTTTCGTAAAGTTCAGGTACGTTTAGTAATAAAACTATGCTTTGTATATATATTAAATCGAACGCATTTCGAGTTTAAATGGATTTTTCTTTTAAAAATTCAATTCAAAATCATGCAAATACTAGTGGTAGTGTGAGGAATTGGAAGAATGTTTAAAAAACTCACAAGTCTAATAAACAAGTTTAAATACATATATATATTTCCCCCCTCACTTTCCGTAAAATTATATTCGTTCAAACTGATACAGATCAGAGTTAATGTTACAAAAAATGTCTTAAGTATTAAGAACAGAATGTGAGGAAAATTTGTAAAATTAAGTTTGAAGATATTCAAAAAATTCATAAATCGATCGTTAAAGATTTTTACACAATCTGTATGGATAAGGACGATAGAGGACGATAGTACACAATATCGGCTTCCATTTAAAAAGCTAATTTGTTTCCAATAATCATTTCATCTGCTTCATTATTTCAGTGGATAGTTAAGAGTGAAACGTACTTACATAATCATCGTCCGGATTTTTTTCCAATTTTTTTCGCCAGTGTAAAATAGTGTCGATCAGAACTCTCGCCATGACAACAAGATCCCAGAGACTCGGCTCGGCAAATTGCGGACGTAGGCAGTGATGCCAGATGGTCGAAAATTATTTCCCCAAACAGGTCTTCAAATTTCCCCAAATCAGGGTTTTTTTTTTCCGAAAAAATCCCCGACTTGATTTCTACTAAAAAGGGGGGAAAAATATCAAGCAGATTTAAGCTCAGATTTTTCCCCAAATAAAGGCAATTTTTTAAAAGAATCCCCAAATAACAATACAGCAACAGCTATTGAAAGTCCCTAGTCGTAGGGATAAATCATTACGTTACCATAGCAACACAATGTTTCGTGTTTCTTTTAATTCTGTACTGATAAGTATAAAAGATTTAAGGGCCCTCTTCACTCACCATTTTCTTTTCTAAAAGCCAATGTTATTCTACGGAAAACTTTCTTTGCACTTAAATCAGTGACATATTAATTGATTGAGACACGTTTTTTTTTTTTATTGGATTACTCTCATTTCGTAAACTGACGCAGCTTTTGTAGATTTTATGAAAGAATAACAGTTGTTTTTTAAAAAAGCTGTTTTATTGCAATATTTGGGTTGATGCATTAAATGGCTTATAAAAAACTCTTTCAATTTTTTAAAACAGAATTTAAAAAGCTGCGTCAATCTCAAAGAGTTTAATTCAATGCGGAAAAAAATCCTGTATTTTAATAAAATTTTAAATCAATTAAATTTGTAAAGAAAGTCCAAAAATTTTACAAATTTGTGCCGATTTTCCTCTTTGACACACCCTTTATTTGGCTACGCCTCTCGTCTCTCGTTCGTGGTTTCGATGCACGGATTAGGAGACCAGGATAGAACACTAGATAGGGCAGCGAGCGCGAAAATAGAAGCTTTCCTTTCCGCATTAATTCAGCTGACCAGAGTAAGCGATCCGATCGCCGCCTGGTGTAGTACCTTTGAAACTTATCGGAAGAAAGGGAAAGCCCGCCCCTTAGGCTTCAGTCATCCAACGAACGAACAGCCAGAAATGTAAAAACGCGCTGATTGGTGGATTTTCGAGATTGGTCGCCCTCTATATGAAAGATGAAAATTACTACCTTCCCGTAACGTTAGTAATATATCCTATAGAATCTCCTAATCCGTGTTTCGATGAAAAGATGTTTACATTTCTGTGGTGAAGATACCTCTAGGCGTTGTTGTTTTTTATTCAGTTATTATTTTTTTTTAATATTATTATTATTATTATAGATTTCACCTGTATTACGGATGTGAGTAACATAACAATTTAGAAGACAATCGTTCACAGACTTATTTATAGGAAATATATGATCACATTTTGTTTTAAATAGTTTTTCATTGCGCGTAATACTATTATTATATGAATACTTTGTACATAAATCTGATATTTTACTGATAATGCCACGATTGACAATATACAAACATTTTTTTTAATAAGCTATATAAAAAATTTTACTAAATTAAACAGATTTTCAATAATAAATTTTATTTTAAAGTATATAATCTGGTGTGGCACCCACACGACTTTTTCTTACCCTACAGTTAAATTTTATAAAGACAGATTCAGATTGAGGAATAAAATATCAAGTACTGTATAAAATTCTGTAGTAAAAAGAATTTAAGCTAGCTTTACGAATAATTTAATTTGACAAATAATTTTCTGTGGGAAGGGCGGAGGGGAGTACCACCCTTCTCAACCCACATTTGAAACTAATATATCTACATTTCTATAGAATTCACGACTAATATTAAACTTAAAATTATGTTCAACAATAACTTTCAATCACATTTATTGACAACTTTAACCGGTATCACTCGTTGAAACTTATCAATATTGATCAAACTGTTCAAGTATGAATTTCATATGAACTTTAAAATATAACACTTGAGTTACCTGCTGGTATTTAGTTTTTAAAGTTACACTGATCAGTGGTGGCGTCAGGAATTCCCCGACGGGGGGGCACCGGTTCTCCGACAGAGGGGCACTATACGTAGAAACATTTTTACAGGCATATTTAACACCATGCACCTTCCTGTCAGTGTCTATCCGCTATGTCAAATATACAATGGTATTTTTTTACTTTCTTCTATATGTAATATAGAGAAAGTATTGGATTCGCAAAAATTTTAGACCTCCGTTTTTTGACGGATCTACACGTTTTGGGATGTCCTGAACAAGAATTGATAGTTTTTAAAAAATGTCTGTCTGTGGTTTCGTGTTTTCACCGTATCTCACGAACCAATGAATGAAATTCAACCAAACTTGGTATATAGTTGGACCCTGGCGGGGCATTGTGCTGATTAGATTTGGGGATCAATAGCCCAGCAGGTGGCGCTGTGATCGCATTTTATGTAAATTTTTAACATGGCAGTATAGGACAAATTTTCGTATTTTTCCCCGTATCTCACGAACCAATGAATGAAATTCAACCAAACTTGGTATATAGTTGGAACCTGACAGGGCATGGTGCTGATTAGATTTGGGAATCAATCGTCCAGCAGGTGGCGCTGTGATTGCAAAATTTCGTATTTTTCACCGTATCTCACGAACCGATGAATGAAATTGAACGAAACTTGGTATATAGTTGGACCCTGACATGGAATGTTGCTGATTAGATTTTGGGATCAATCGCCCAGCAGATGGCGCTGTGATCGCATTTTATGTAAACTTTTAACATGGCAGTATAGTACAAAATTTCGTATAAATGTACATAATGAGCGTTATTTTAAACTTGTGATTGTAAAATTAATATGAATTATTGATAATAGTAGTAGTTAACTACGAAAAAATTTTTGTGTATGTGGAGGCACCGGGAAGTACCCACCCGGGGGGGGGGGGGGGGCAAAGTTTCAAGATGGGTATCTTTCGAAAGATCTCGTGAATACCTTTAAAACGAATGGTTGAACTATAAATCTGTGATAATTTAAAACAAAGTTATCGATTTTTTTTTACTTTTAACAAAAAAAAAAAAAAAAAAAAACTTGGAAAAAAAAATCTTTTTTTTTTTTTTTTTTTTTTTTTTTTTAAATATTGTTGAATATGTATTACTTTTAGCAAAAAAGGAACTTAGAAGAAAAAAAATCGTAATTTTTTTTTTATATTGTTACTGGTTGAATATGTATATAGGAAAATATAGAAGAAAGTCTTGTGGCCACAACATACTAGTTTTTTGTTTGTTTGTCCGTTTTTTAAAGTGCTTCCGTACCGTATTATTTTTAACACCAACTAAGATAAGAAAGAGGAGGGGGTTATAAGTTTGAAGTCTTTGTGTGTTTGAGGCACTGTAACATCCAAACGAATAGACCGTCTTTAATGCAATTGATAATTTTTAATTGGTTTTGTCAAAAATTAAAAATAATGATTATGATTTCACAGTAAAAAACTCCTAAATTCAGTTGAAAATTGGAGTTTTAAAAGACAAATTATATTTAATTAAATTCATCACCAGTGCCACATTTACATTTCATAATTTATCAGCTAGTGTTCTTCCAGCTGAAAATTAGAGATTTTATGGAAAAATTAGAGTATTAAATTCAAGGTAGATTGTTTTTATAAAGTTAGGTTTTCACTTAATCGCCGTGTCATCTCGCCGATGTATCGAGCACCCTCCTAAAATAATATATATGTAATATGTATATAAAAAAAGAAAAAAAAAGTAAATCATGCATATTAGAGCATGAGCATAGTTGTGAAAAAATAAATAGAGTCAAAGACATCCAACAAATGTCAGATAAAACTTCCTTCTTAACATGGTATACATTTCATTTGTAACCAAGTATATACATATTACATTTCTCTTAAATGTTCAAATTTTACTTACAATATGCTGATTTAAATATGCACTTAAGGTATAATTTTCTCATAATCATACAACATCAATATTAAAATTACGTTATTTAATCTTCATAATGTTAAATACTTCATGAACAAATGGAGTAGACTTCCAGAAATCTGCATGTTGTAACCAATGTAACTATCAAACCGACAGTAAAATTTTTAATATGAAAAGGTTAAAATAGCACTGATATTAACAATGATTCATCAGAAATTGAATCTCACGAAACACAGAAAGTCAATTTTATGCAGATTACTTTCTGTTGATGATAAATTTTAAATGCATTAATGCTATAAACAAGAAATAATAATTGTTCATAAATAACAATAAATAAATAAAATAAAAAACTATTTTTGCCTATATTTAAAAAAAAAGTAATAAAAGGTAATATACTTATAATAGAAGCTTATATTGTATCACATGTTGAATAAAATTTTGTATCTTACTGTATTAGATAAATTTTAATTTCTTAATTCAAGAAAAAATTAAATTAAATTTCATTATATGCATATTTTTTACTAAGTTGCTTATTCTTTTTAATTTTTTCTTTTCTTTTTTAATTATGTTAATTATTTTCCAAGCATACTTATTTGTATTTTTCCTCATTTTGTATGCATTACAGTATTAAAATCTCATTTCATAAATGCTAATTTTCACAAAATTCCAAAATACACATAATTTTTTTCCAATTTGTGTGGATTTCTGGGAATCTCCTGCATACATACACATTAAATTTAAATTTAAAAAAATAAAATCCATTTACGTATTATTGTAACTGAATTCGGCTTTTGGGATAGGCTTTATCAAATATTGTTACTATTCTTTCTAAATCTAATTTCTTTGATCTTGCACTGTGAATCCCTAAAATCATCAAATTTTGCAACCTACTTTCTGCACTGCAAGTTCTGAGGTAGTTTTTCACTATTCTAACATTTATAAATTGAACCGACAGATGTTTCAGTCGTTGGCTGAATTATTTCATAATTATTAGTATATTTTATAGTTGGTTGGTTGGTTGGGCTTTACCGTTGCACTAGTGCTGCTCAATAGACAATTGGCGACAGTCTGGGATTCACCCTATCCTTAAGGCTGGCCCGGAAACATGCCATCACAATTTTGATCTTCCACGAAGGGGATAATATTTTTTTATGAAAAAAAAAAAAAAAAAATGCTGAATGAAAAATTTCAATATGACTTTTGAAGATAATAATAAAATATAAACATTCATGAGCGGCTGAATTGATAAAATAGAGCAAGAATATTCTTTACTGTTTCCGAAATTTTTGATTTTCATACAAACAAGCATTAAAAATCGGTAAAAGTTGTATTGTTCCCCGATTGCCTTTTTTTTCTTCCCTTTTGTTCCCTGACTCTCTAGCAAAAAGTAATTAAAAGTAAATTTTAAAAAGAGAAATTCATTTTTAATTTGTTGGTGATGCAGAGTGTCGCGATGTAAAATAAATACAACAATTTTAATTTCATATAATTATTAAAACGACTCTTAATTACACGGAAATATTTAATGCTTTGAATTTGACAGATATTAAACAAATTATCGTTGTAAAATTTCACAAATAGTTAAAAGAATTTTCTCTTTAGAAATAGAATGCAAAAAACAAATCTTATTAAAAGGACTCAATTATTTTACTTATTTCATTTCTCATTGTTAAAGCTGTCTTTAAGTTCTAAAGCAAAAGCGACACATCAGCCGACATAGACACACAATATTTGAAAACAGTATACTGAATAAGAATTAGTAGAATTAAAGGAAATGTGACTTAAATCAATATGCAAATTATATTTTCGCGATCTATTTGAATGAAATTTCTTTCTTTTTGTTCTTATTAAGGGGGGGGGGATTAAGATTGTTTTTTCCGATGTACTTTTTGAAGAGATATCTTACTCTTAAAAATTTCCAGGGAAGAAAAAAAAAATCATGTGTGTGTGTGGTCTAGTTGCTGTTCACAGACAAAAAGGGAAATGGAAACATACGTAGCCTACATGCTTTTTGTCCATTTCAAAGAGAGCTGGATAATAGGCAATAAAAATGCGACTTCTTCACAGAAGCATCGTAAGTGTGATTTTAGAAGATAAGGAATAGATAAGGAATGGGTCAATCCTTGTAATAATACTCGCCGCTTTCTTTCCTGTTGTCATTCCCACCAACTGACATAGAAGAGGAATATACATATAGTATATCAATGCTAGGAAAGCCATCGCAGTTGCATGCCATTAGTTTTTCTGGGAAAAAAAAAAAAAAAAAACTTCTCTAGAAAGACAAACTCCGAATGATGAAAAGGAAAAAAATATTTTGTTGCTGAACAAAGGAGGAAAAAGGGTAGTTTTCCCCGACAGATTTTGAAAATCCGCCCCGATGGGGGGCACGAAATCCCCGACGGGGGGGGCTGTGCCCCCCCGGCCCCCCTTCTGACGCCACCCCTCAGACTCACAAAGAACAACTGTTAAAAACTTTGTTTAATTATTCACGGAACCTCAAAATACGTAGTTAAAAAAAAAAAAAAAACTTCAAATTAAACTAAATATTTTATTTACTCTTTAGGTATGGAGAATTAATTTACATTCCTGAGCAAAATAAGTTGTATTAATATTGAAGTCTAGGAATTGAGTGAAACAAATATTTTTAACGACATAAGCAAGTTGAGTTTATAACTGAAGAAACTAGAACAATTTAAAGTTTGCAAGAAATGGGAGTCAAATGTTTATGAAATTATTTGTAAACGACGAAATCACACTATTATTTTCAAAGATTTTGCGCTCTTATTTTCGCGCCTAACATACAAGCGCAGCTGAAATTTTAAGTATATGGTACCTGAACATGAACACTGTTTCTATGCGTTCTTTTAGAATTACAGTAACTGGCTATCAAGCTGTGCATCGATATTAATAAAATCAGACTTTTCTCTGTAAATTTATCAGAAAAAAAAAAAAAATGCGATATCTTCACGTTCCACACACCATAAAAGTCGAAAATTACTTCAGAAAATTTTGTCTGTGTGTGTGTCATCGTGTCTGTATGTCTGTAACGCTATTATTGTCCGGGTATCACGTGAGAATGGCTGGACGGAATCCAACGGCGCTTGGCAGAAATTTAGGTCTTTACCCAACTAAAATCTGCCAACTTTTTCGAAATTCCCTCCCCAGTTCTCGCCGGGATGGGGGGGACCAAAAGTCAAAACATATTTGTAAGCATAACACCGCTCCAAATTACTTCACTGTAAAGAAATTGCACATATAAAGAATAGTCATGAGTATAAATAAAACGTTATCTGCAATTTAGGAATTTTCGATTATTAACCCTTTCAGTCGCAGTGTTCCCGCTGATGGAACACCTAATTTTAATTCTCAAGTGCAAAAACTCATCCCGGAAATTTTTTAGCAAAAATTTACGTTTATAACATATTAGAAAAGGCCCTTTTTTTACCTGAAAATTTAAAATTTCTTTTATTTAAATTTTGTTCGTAAATTCCAGTGGCGAGAAATTTCGCAATTTCCGAATTTTTTAAAGAACTCTACGAGACTTCCTTACTACGAGACTTCCTTAGAAAAGCTACGAGCTACGAGACTTCCTTAGAAAATTTCCAAAAACACATTTTTTTTTCTCCTAATTTCCGATATTTTTGTGAGGAGGGGTTACGAAGGGTCAAAATCGAGACAACCCTTTTAGCGCTAAATTTCTCCTGAGAAATCTATGGAAGCTGCGGTCACGAATTTCCTGTGCTGGGATTATATGTATCTATCCGACACCTAAAGTAATGGAATAAATAAAACATTGTGATTTAGGAAATTTCGATTTTTAAGGGGAGGGAAAAGGGAAATCAACTTTTGGCGGGAAATTGTGCAAATTCCACATTTTTAGTAAAATTTTAACAAAAATGGAAAAAAGATGTTGAAAACAGCCATGGGTCTTCTTTAGGACATTTTCAAAACACGTTTTTTTTTTTTTTTTTTTTTTTTTTTTTTTGTGATTTGCCTTTATTTTTAATTTTTAGGGGGGGGGGGGATAGGTATGTGTTACAAAGGCCAAATTCGAGGCACCACTTTTAGCGCTAAATTTGTCCTGAGAAATTTATGAGAGCTGTGGTCAGGGTCAGAAAGTTTGATGCTTGGATTGCTTATATATGTATCCGACCCCTAAAGTAACGGAATTTATCGAAATCTCCCCCCTTTCACCCTGGGGGGTAGGAAGCAAAAAAAAAAAAAAAGTTTGTAAGCATAAC
This sequence comes from Salticus scenicus, assembly GCA_963930645.1. Lineage (NCBI taxonomy): Eukaryota > Metazoa > Arthropoda > Arachnida > Araneae > Salticidae > Salticus > Salticus scenicus. The sequence continues at coordinate 89,282 of CAWVNO010003068.1, forward strand.
TCGGCCCCAAATTACTTCACGCTGAAGAAATTGCACATGAGAAAACTAGACTTGAGTATAAATAAAACATTATGTACGATTTTGGAATTCTTGACAGGAGGGAGGAAAGAAATCGTTTTTTGGGGGGAAATTTCAGAAATTCCGGATTTTTTAGTAGAGCTCTACTAAAATGGTACAAATGTATTGAAAAAAGCTATGTGTCTTATTTAGGATATTTCCAAAAACATTTTCTTTTTTTTTTTTGTGTGTGTGTGTGTGAGATTTTCGATTTTTTTTTTGGGGGGGGGAGGGGGGCGTTACGACGGAGCTAATTCGAGACCCTCCCTTTTAGCGCTAAATTTGTCTTGGGAAATCCATGGGATTAATGGTCGCTAAATTTGGCGCATAAATTTTTTATATGTATCCGATACTTATTGTAACGGGATTTTACAAAATTCCTCCTTTACCCTACCACCCGGGGGGAGGGGGACAAAGAACACGTGTAAAATCTCGTTTTTCCTTTTGAATTTGCTTTAAATTATCTTAGATTGGCGAATTTTGAAAAGAAAAGAAAAAAAGAACTGATGTCCGTAAAAGTTTTACTTCAAACTATAGCTAACATAAACACCTAGAAAGCAATTTCTGAAATTTTGGAAATTCGGCCTCTAAAGGGGGAGGGGGCAAAACGTCATTTCACATTTCCCTTCATCTATCTATCTATCTATCTCTCTCTATATATATATAAGTATCACTGTAACACTAAGATATAAGTAACACTGCTGTCACTGAGTCAACACTGCTGTGGAGATTCTCTGCGGGACTGAATCACGAATTGATTCAGTATTACAAAAATTATGATGATAATAAAATTGTCAAGTGGCCGCCACTTGGAATAAAATTGCGGAACAAGTTATCAAGCAAACGTATCCAAGATACTTGAACCATGAGTTCACTGTCCAACTTTTGTTTGAATAAATTTAATATTTTAAAAATTATCTTGATGGCACATTTTCACATGACAGTGTGATTTCAAGTGGCTGCAACTTGAAAACAAGATGTTGGAATAAGTTGCCCAGTGAACTCATCCAAGATAATTATATGATAAGATCACTGTCCAACTTTGGTTCGAATTGAATCAAAATTTAAAAAGTTATGCTTATAAATTTTCAAGTGGTAGCCTAATTTCAAGTTGTCTCGCTTAGTTTATAACATCCGCATTTTGATTTAAATGGCGGATAAAGTTCATTAATAAACTTGATTGTGACCCTTATATAGTGTATGAATACATCAAAATGCGAACAAATCCAGTCTCAAATACGCTTTTTACAATGTAAATTTGAAATTTTCAAGTGGGCTCCACTTGAAAACCAAATGGCGGACCGATTTGGTTAGCAAACTCATCCAAACATTTTAAAAGATAAGTTCACTGTCCTAATTTGGTTCGACTTGGAATATTATTTAGGAAGTTATCGTGATTTTAAATTTTCAAGTGGCCCCGCTTAACTTAAGATATCTGCCACTTTGTTGAAAATAGCGGATGAAGTTCATTAATAAATTTGATTGAGATATTTTGTTTTATGTATACATTAAAATTCAAACAAATTCGGAATATGCTTTTTGCAATTCGAATTTGAAATTTTCAAGTGGTCTCCACTTGAAAGCAGAATGTCGCTGCAACTAGGTTAAGAAACTCATCCAAGATCTTCATAAAATAAGTTAAGAAACTGTCCAAATTTGGTTCGATTTGGAGTATTATTTCGGAACTTATCGTGATTTTTAATTTTCATGTGTTGGTAGCCTGATTTCAAATGGCCCTGCTTAACTTAAGATATCCACCACTTTATTAAAAATGGCAGATGAAGTTCATTAATAAGCTTCATTCTGTTAATTTTCCTCTAATAATTACGTGATACACAAGAAAGAAATGGATTTATATAACAATTTTCAAGAAAATCGTTAGAGTCGTTTTTGAGATACCAACTTTCACCAAAACTCAATCATTGACAGGAAAACAATAGTTACATACAAAAGAATATTTAGAAGTGAGTTAATATGGCGAGTTTGAAATAAAAACCGTACAGCTGGTTTTAAAGGAACGCGCTTCCGAGACCTGAAATTGAGCTATTTATACAGAACGCCTATCAATTTTTCTGAACTAACTTTTAGACGTGTTTCAATTCTAAAGTTTCGTAGTTCTATCTTTTTTAGTTTCCGATACATAATAGCCAGAAGATCCCCCCCCCCCCCCACACACACACTGACCAATTGCCAAAAACCACTTTTTTGGACTCAGAGGACCTTAAAACGTGTAAATCAGGTGAAATCTCGATATCGAATTTTCAGACCGAATACAAACACTTCCATTACATACTGTAGTAGGGTAATGGAAGTAAAAAATGTTTTTGTCTTTTCTTTTTTTTATAAATTGAAAGAATAAAGATAATTTTTAATTTACTACTCGCAAATAATTAATAGTGAATAAAAGTGGACGAAATGATATTTTATCTGGGACGACTTTAACCTGTTTTTTTCGATTATGGAAAAAAAACGAACAACCCTGTATCAACATAACTTAAATAACTTCAGGAAATTCAAATTTGGTATTTTGAAATTGGTATGTGGCTGCTACATGTAAAGTTGATCAAGACTGGCAACTTTCAAGACACATTAATAAGAGTCTTGTATTTTATTTATTTTTACTTCCATTACCCGACTACCATAGGTAACGGAAGTATTGTATTTGGTCCAAAAATTCGATATCGAGATTTCACCTGATTTACATGTTTTAAGGTCTCCTGAGTTCAAAAAAGTGGTTTTTAGCAATTGGTCTGTGCGTGTATGTATGTGGAGAATATTCTAGCTATTATATGTCGGAAACTAATAAAGACAGAACTACGAAACTTTAGAATTGAAACAGTTCTGGTGTACAGATAAACTTTTCAAATTTTGGTGAAAATTGGAAAACCGGAAGTGGGACATCTGAAACCGGAAGTGAGGCCATAAGTCCATATCTCAAAAACGGCTCTAACGATTTTCTTTAAAATTGCTGTATAAACACTCTATTAGATATCCTTTCAAAGGATATAGTTGGTTAGTTCAGGAAAACTGTTAGGCGTCCTGTACAAATAGCTGAATTTCAGATCCTGCAAACGCTTTCCTGTCAAAACGGCTGTATGATTTTTTTTTTTTTTTCAAACTTGCCATATTGACTCTCTTTTAAATATCCTTTTACATATAATTGTTGTTTTCCGGCCAACAATTAATTTTGTCAAGCTTTGGTAAAAATCGGTATCTCAAAAACGGCTCTAACGATTTTATGGAAAATTGTTACATAAACCATAAACCCATTTTAGATATCCTTTCTCATGCTTTAATTGGTTATCACAGGAAAATTAATAGTCATCCTGATCAGACAGATCAGTTTTACATCTCGAAACTTGGTGTTTCAAATAAATAAATAAACTCTACCAATTTTCTACCCCTTTCTTTTTCTTAAAAAAAAAAAAATCGCTGTGCAAACTCTGTTTTATGTTTTTACACGTGTATTGACTTTCCCTTACCGGAAAATTTTTAGGTGTCTATTTCATTAGGACAACTCCATGCCTTCCGATAACATTATCTTCAAAAACTGCATATAATACGTGTAATAGTGGGTAATGGAAGTCGTGTGGTTGTTTCACACCAGATTTTAAAATAAATGTAGGCACTATAATTCAACGCTATTTATATATTATACTACTTATAAAAAATTTGACTTGTATAAAGAAACACGTATAAATAATAACACAAGTACACTTTCTTTAGAAAACAGAGCTCGAGGACTTGTGCGGGGGCCTGGTCGTTTCCCCTGATTTAAAGGGGGTGAGAGAAATTTGGTTTTTCCCTTACAGGTCGATTGCGCCGGTGAATTCCCCCACATATCTTTCCCCATCTCTTCCCCTCCACTTCTTTTTCTCAAAGGGATTAGAGTAGAGCTATTTAACTATAAGAAACACGTGACACTTTGTAGAGAAAATTGAATGGAGTTAACAGTTTTAAAATCTTGTTTAGCTTATGATTTCATTCCTATAAGCGTTTATATTTTATTGTGTTTATGCTGCTAGATTGTAAATTATGCTATTATGGAATTAATTTACAGCAAACGTGGTAAACCACTAATTTTGTTTTGTAACTTCAAATTTTATAAAGACTCTGTAACAAATGACGGTATTAAATGGCGATGTGTAAACAAAAAGTGCATTGCAAAATAATAAAAACAAAATAATTTTTTATACCCCACCCTGCACCCCCATCAATAAAAAATATATGCCTATTTATGATGCAATATAACTGTAGAATGCAAGAGAAACAAATGAACAGTAGCCAAAATTATCTATAAATTTAAAAATATATATTTATGATCCAAATGAAATATGAATTAATCCATAGCACTCATACTTTAGTCATTAAACAATTATACATGGAAATGAAACTTTATATATATAAAGCAATAGATATTGAAAAGTTAATGAGCTTTTTAAGGAGCCTGATACATAAGATCATACATAACAAATATGAAACAAGTATAACAGAAATAAATAAATGGTAACTAGAAGAAGAAGCAGAGGCCCCTACGGCTATATTATATATATATAAAGAAAGAAAAACGAATACTGTACTTCAATTATTTCTTTATTTTTGATTCTATGGATGCTACGCATTGCTTATACTTACTTTAAAGGTCAGGCACCTTGTTTTTTGGCGTGTCACCAAGACACGATAAGAAATTCCATTTTCAATAAAAAGATTTATTTATTTATTTTTACTTACATTTTTATTTTGTGCTTTTTGTAACTAGATAAAAAGCCGTTTAAAAAACTCTTGAAAAATTATTAGGATACTGTGTACACAACGAAATATTTTCTTTTATCAATTGAAACTTTTTCTATTAATTATGTGCAAAAAATAACACTTCGGCCCGGTGAGGATCGAACACACGACTCTCGCATTATCAACATGACGCTGTAACCAGCTGATTCATTAAGCGATACAATGAGTTGCTTACTTTTTTTTTTTTTTTTAATATATATATAATGGACGCGTCTTGGATTTTTAACGTGACAAAAAGCCGATGACAAATCCAATTTCTTATAATAGTAAAATATAATATATATATAAAGTTTCTAAAAATATTTTTTTGTGTATGTGCTTTTGTAATATCTAAAGTGTTTTGTGTTTCCAATATCTAAATTTAAAAAAAAAAAAAAAAAAAAAAAAAAAAAAAAAATTGCTTCTTTAAAAAAATAAAATAATAATAATAATAATAATAATAATAAATAAATAAATAAATAAAAAAAGCTCCTAAAAAATTCTTAGTGTAAGCAACGAAAAATTTTCTTGTATCAATTGACAGCTTTTCTACTAATTATCTGCAAAAATCAACACGCTGGACCTTCCGGGGACCGAACGCACGCCCACAGCGCTACTAACGGGACGCTCTTACCAACTGAGCCAAAGAGCGACATTCGAAATCATGAAAAACGGCAGTTTTTTGAGTGACGCAAGCGGAGGGACAAACGGGACGCTGCGAACTCATATATACGGCTAGTTTGACATCAAAGAGATTTGTAAAAGCCGACACTTAATATCTCAGCAAATATGCCATATTTTGTTCTCATCTTTTCAAAATAGTCTTTTATCTTCGGTCTTAATCTATCCTGAAAATTTTACATTTCTACATGCAGTATGTTTTGAGATCTGAATCTCAATTTAAAGCCAAAAAGGGAAAATGTGTGGTGTAACGATGTAAGGATGTAATGGACTAAATTCTGAAAAATATCTCTAAAACGGCTCGAAGGATTTTCATATAATTAATATATGCTGTTAATAGGATCTTTCTGAATCTAGTAACGCTTTCGTTTTTTTTCAGGAAAACTCTTGTTTTTTATATAAATCGCTTTAAATATGGAACTATATTACTCAGCCAATTACATGTGTTTCTTCGGGTGAAAACGCTGTTATACGGTTCTTACTTGTAAGGTATGTGGGTTGGTTTGTTGACCGACTTGAATGCAGCCAATGAATTATTTAGAATTTTTTTTTTTAACGCAAAAGTACTTTATTACATGTTTAAAATATTTATCGTATATATACTAAGTCAAATTCACTTAAATATATTTTCTCTTGTGTTATGAAAAAAATATTTTTGATTTCAAAATTTCATATTTAGTCAAAAAAATATTTAGATAATATTTTAAATAAGGAAGTAATTTGTAATTTTAGATATTCCATTTTATCATATTAATGATGAATTTACAATTTTTTTTAAATCAAAAAATTTTTAATCATTCATGAACATCGATTTTATAATAACTCAATGATTTGTGATTCCTATTCATGTATCCTTACGCGCCGGGAATGAAAAAAAAAAAAAAAACAGCAAATAGAGTTTTGGCGCCATCTATCGTTTTTATTTAAAACATACTCTTTCGTAAATACATACATATATATATATATATATATTTCTTTTTAAAAATTAAAAATCTCTTTTGAAAATACAGTTAGAGTTTATTCATTTATTTATTTTTCAGACTTTAAAATGATACATATTTTAAATATTAACATAATCAATTTTTTTTTTATTATTATTGAAAGCAATAACGACTAGGGGATGAAACACTGTTTACACTGTTTATTAGAAAAAACAGTGTTTTAATAAACAGCGTTTAAACAGTGTTTTAATAAAATTCATTTTTCATGAAATTTATTAAAATTCATGAAAAATGTGTCAAATAGCAATTATTAAAAACACGCCAAAATAAATAAATAACATCTTTACTTTGAAACCCATAATAATTTATTAAAAAAAATTATTCTTTCTTTTCTTTTTTTAATTAATTAATTTGTGCATGAAAAATTCTATTTCATAAATATATTTACAATTACAGTAAACAAAATATCCGCCTTTAATTTTAAATAACTATTTCTACCTGTTTCTAAACAAGTTTTTTTTTTTTTTTTTTTTAACGAAAAAAAAAAAAAAAAAAAAAAAAAAAAAAAAAAAAAAGTTAAATCTGTATGTATATGATTTGAATATAAACTACTAGATGGCGCCACTACATTTAATTTATTTTTCGTTAAAAAAAGAAAGAAAGAAAGAAAGAAAAAACTTTTAATAGTTTCGAAACATGTAGAAATAATTATTTAAAATTAAAGGAGGGTTTTTTGTTTATTGTAGTTGTAAATATATTTATAAAATAGTATTTTTACTCAGAAATTTCATTTTTTTTTAAAGCTTAACTTATATTTTCCATGAAATTTTTCTCCAGGTGATTTTATCTTATTTTTAAAATTATAGAAATGTAAAGCTTAATTTATATTTTGTCTATTTTTCCCCCCCAAACGTTTTATATGAAAATATATAGGAAGTAATTTTTGGAATATTGGAGCAGTATACTTAGCCTCAAAAGGGGAAAGAAAATACATAAAATTCTTTTTTTACATTCACTTGATTTTTTTTTTTTTTTAATTGTTTAATTTGTAATTCTCTAAAAAGAAATTTGCAAAATGTAAATTACGTAATTCTAACTTAAATTTGAAAATTTTCACTTATTTTTTTTTTTTTCTTTCTTTCTTTCTTTTTTTTTTTTTTTTTTAAGAGTTTGAGAATCCCAGTCAATAAATTTTTCTAGTGCGAAGCTTCTCCATTTTGTTTCCAAGTGGCAGGCTACTTGAAAATTTGTCAGTATGATAACGTTTGAAATACTGATTTAATTCACACTAAATTTGTAGTGTAGATTTATCTCAGAAATGTGTTTGATATGTTTATTTGCCAACTTAATCCACCCTCTTGTTTCCCTGTGCCAGCACACTGAAAATTTCAAATTTACATTAGAAAGGTTTTATGAACCGATTTGCTTAAAACTCCATATATACATAGCCTTCATTTATAAATCCACTAAGTCCATTAATAAATTGTAGCTGCCATTTTGAAAAAAAATGGTGACAACTTCATAAGAAAAATTAAATTAGTATACCCTTCCTAGGAGCCAGAAGGATTTGTTTTAATTTTTTGATTAAAAACCACTAAAAAGTAATGATATCAGTACAAAAAACCCTTAGCGGCTTAAAAGTTTGTGACGCCGCTACTTTGTGGCTATAAGAATTTGAAATATGAGTCTTAAAAATAATGATATTAAATTTTAAGTGACGCTTTGCAATTAGTTAAAATATACATAGATTTTCTTATTTGATCTTTCACTTTTATCCTTTATTTATATTTATAATGCAAACGTAATATTTTTAACTTGAAGATCAGACAGATATATAAAATACACTCACTGATGCTTTTTCATTCGCATTTCAAATTCAAAATAACAGTTTTAAAAGGAATGATATAAAAATTCCAGTGGCGCCTCGGTGTTATTTTAAAAGATTTGTTTTTAGATTCCATTAAAATTACTTTTGTTTTGTCTAATAAAGTATATTTACACATTTAAACAGTGCTTTTAATTTTCAAATATACTGTCAAATAATTATACTTTCAGTGAGTTAGCATTATAAAGTAAAATTATTTATTTCAATAAATTGATTTATCTTTTGCGTCACGCTATCCAAAACTGCAGTAAAATTTGTGTAAATGTTTTCTTTACGTCACACTACCTCTTTGAGCAAATTTTCACTTAGTTGGACACTATGATACTATGTTTTGGATAGCATGATGCAAAAGATAAATCAATTTATTGAAATAAATAATTTTACTTTATAATGCTAACTCAGTGAAAGTATAATTATTTGACAGTATATTTGAAAATTAAAAGCACTGTTTAAATGTGTAAATATACTTTATTAGACAAAACAAAAGTAATTTTAATGGAATCTAAAAACAAATCTTTTAAAATAACACCGAGGCGCCACTGGAATTTTTATATCATTCCTTTTAAAACTGTTATTTTGAATTTGAAATGCGAATGAAAAAGCATCAGTGAGTGTATTTTATATATCTGTCTGATCTTCAAGTTAAAAATATTACGTTTGCATTATATATAAATAAAGGATAAAAGTGAAAGATCAAATAAGAAAATCTATGTATATTTTAACTAATTGCAAAGCGTCACTTAAAATTTAATATCATTATTTTTAAGACTCATATTTCAAATTCTTATAGCCACAAAGTAGCGGCGTCACAAACTTTTAAGCCGCTAAGGGTTTTTTGTACTGATAGCTTATACAGTGAACTCTCGTTAAGACGGCCCCGTTTAAGATGGATTTCTCGTTATTACGTACAAAACCATAATTCCAGGCTAAGGCCTATAGGAATTGCATGTAACAAACATCGCTTTATACGTACAATTCATTCGTTAAGATGGACATTTTTTCCCCTCAAAGCATACTTTCTTTGAAAAAGAATCAGTTCCCAAAATTTTTTCAAAGTTTTTTTTTTTTCTTTTTAACATGAAAAGTTGACTAGGAAATCTCCCCACCAAATATACTAGATTTTCGTCATATGCTGGTGGAAATTAGGACATTTTATCAATAGACCGAAAATGTTCCAGGTAATATTTTTGAACAATTGGCATAAATTGAAAATTACATAGAAAGAAAATCGTTTACCCTAAAAAAACAAACCAAGATAACTTCTTTTTTAAGATACACTAACTAACCATTATGTACTATCAGCCTTTTTTCTTTATGTACTACATCAAGTTGTACTATATTTTACTATATGAAGAAAATGAGTTTTGTAAGTAAGTATCGTTTTTCCAGCGCGTGTATATTCTTAGTGAATAAAAGGGTTTGAGGAAACAAATTTTTATTCGTATTATACTGTGTATGTGTACATAATAGTAATTTTAGAGTTCATATAGAACTTCAGTTAATGAACTCCTGTTATAATGGACTCTCGCTAATATGGACAAAAACTGCCGGCCCTTATGATTGTCCGTTTTAACGAGAGTTCACTGTATTTACTTTAAAATGAAGGCGCCTTGTTAATAGCGTGACACGAAGACACGATGACCAAGTCAATTTCAATTAAAAACCTTCTAATCTAAAAATTAAAACTGCTGCATTTGCGCATATATTTTGAATGTATTTCGTTTTATGACCAAAAAATTACTTCTTAATTTCAATTATTAAAGCTTAAGGAATTATGTATTTCAAAAAATACATATATTTAGATTTGCCTACTTTAGGCATTAATACTATCTCCTTATATTATTAAAATCTGTACGCGTGTGTGTTTCTGTCTGTGTGTGTGTGAGAAACGGCTTGAAACAGATAAGGCTCCGCCGCTAATGGTCGCACGGACTTCGGAAGAGTACCGTCGGACGGAGAATTTATCGCAGATGTACGATATCTAATTTGCTAAACGATGCGACCCTAATTATTAATTAAAATGTCGACCCATGTCTAACGAGAAAACGATTCAAAATGGCACGCGATCATCATTTTCGACCGGGACCGCGTACCTGAAAAGAAAAAGCAAAGAGAGAAAATTTCGTGGTTTTTTGTAAAGCGATCGCTGCCGATCTGTTGGAAATATCGAAAATACACCTGTGCCACGAGAAAGAGCATTTATTACCGATTCTTACGGTACAATTTGTTTTTAAAAATACGGATTTTTTATGTTTTTAAAAAAAGTTTTAAAATGGGTCAAAAATTTCTCTTTTTCTCGATCGTCTTTTTTGAAACACCCTGTACGACCGAGTAACTCTTCCATTTCTTAACAACTGGTATATTCGGAAAGGCCATTTAATCCTCTTTCGAACCATATAAACATTTTTACAAAATACGGATTAGCGATCTATATTTTTAGATTTTACGAAACATCGATTTTTTCACAAAACATTTTATAACTCAAAAGCGTTTAGAGATAAATCATTTCTCTTTTTTTTTCTTTTTTTTTTTTTTTTTTTTTTTGTATATAGATCTCGCTTCAACAATTGAATTCCCAAAAGATTGAGAAAAAATTTCAAAAACTGAATGAGTTATAAATTTTTTAATTTTAGGCATTAAAGCATTGGAAATGCCGTACTCCATTCCAAATTGAATACCGTAATCAAATCATACAGACGTCCGTTGCGTAACTATGACAACCCGATGAGACAGGAAGCATTTCTAGACGGAAACGAAAAAAAAAAAAAAAACAGCGAGAAACATCTGGTATTTAACGAGGTCACGTGTTTTGGTACTGCGATTAAAGCCTTCAGTTTTTCAATGTCGCACACTAAACTTGGTATACAGACCTAACATCACAAGACAGCCTTGCAGTTCAAATTTCATCGACTTTGCAAAAAATTTACATTTTAATTGGAAATTAAATTTTATTATAATACGCGTGTTTCAATTTCTAATTACGATTAATTTATTTTTAATACATCATTCGAAAGATATTTTAAAGTTCTTTTATATTATCCAAAGTTTCACCAGATTTACACGTTTTGAGGTGTCCTGAAACAGTTTTCTTTTATGGCGTTGTAATAGTTTCAAATTTAAATATTTCAATTTCTAATTATGATTAAATTATTTTTAATACATCATTCGAAAGATATTTTAAAGTTCTTTTATATTATCGAAAGTTTTCACCAGATTTACACGTTTTGAGGTGTCCCGAATGAGTTTTCTTTCTATCTCTGCTACTAATTAAAATAATTTCATAAGTAATACATCATTAGAAAGCTTTCTTGATTTGGAATCGAACAGTGGAATACAAAAATTTCTACCGCCAGATGGCGCTGTAATTTTTTCAAGTTTCAATATGTCAACGCGTATTTCAATTTCTAATTACGATTAAATTATTTTTAATACATCATTCGGAAGATATTTTAAGGTTCTTTTATATTATTCAAAGTTTTCAACAGATTTACACGTTTTGAGGTGTCCTGAATCAGTTTTCTTTTATGGCGATGTAATATTTTCAAATTTCAATATCACAATTTCTAATTATGATTAAATTATTTTTAATACATCATTCGAAAGATATTTTAAAGGTTCTTTTATATTATCGAAAATTTTCACCAGATTTACACGTTTTGAGGTGTCCCGAATCAGTTTTCTTTTGTTTCTCAGCTACTAATTAAAATAATTTCAAGGGGAATACATCATTAGAAAGCTTTGTTGATTTGGAATCAAAGTGTACATTACAGAAATTTCTACCGCAAGATGGCGCTTTAATATTTTAAAATTTCAATTTCTAATTATGATTAAATTATTTTTAATACATCATTTGAAAGATATTTTAATGTTCTTTTATGTTATCGAAAGTTTTCACCTGATTTACATGTTTTGAGGTGTCCTAATTAGGTTTTCTTTTGCATCTCAGCTAATTGAGTTAGACCGTTCAAAATTGGTATACGTAGGTTAATTATGAGGGGCTGAAAGGGTGGGAAAGAACTAGGTGTGCACCGCGCGCGAGATTTCACCCGATTCACACGTTTTGAGGTATCCTGATTAGGTTTTCTTTTGTATCTCAGCTACTAATTAAAATAATTTCATAAGTAATACATCATTAGAAAGCTTTTTTGAATTGGAATCGAACAGTGGAATACAGAAATTTCTACCTCCAGATGGCGCTGTAATATTTTCAAATTTCAATATTTCAATTTCTAATTATGATTAAATTATTTTTAATACATCATTCGAAAGATGTTTTAAAGTTCATTTAAATTATCGAAAGTTTTCACCAGATTTACACGTTTTGATGTGTCCTGATTACGTTTACTTTTGCATCTCAGCCAAATGAGTTAGATCGTTCAAAATTGGTATACGTAGGTTAATTAAGGGGGCCTGAAAGGGTGGAGAAGAAATAGGCGTGCACCGCGCACGGGACTGCGCTGCCGAAGGCAGTGGGGACCAGGTCCAACTTTTTAACCGATGACAAATGATTTTTTTTATTTTCTTTTCTTAAGAATAAAAATGTTATTTTAGAAGGAATATGTGCGCGCAGGGCGCGTATACCTTCACACGTGCGCGCGCATGGGCCTCCGCTGCCGAAGGCAGTGGGGATCCAGTGTGAGTTTTTACCCGATCAGAAATGATTTTTTTTAGGGGGCACGAAGTGTCAAGGAAGGAGCACGCGGGTGCGGTGCGTGTATCCTTTAACTTGTGCACGGGACTGCGCTGCCGAAGGCAGTGGGGACCCGGTCCGAATTTGTACCCGATAAGAAATGATTTTTTAAATTTACTTAAGAATAAAAATTTTATTTGAGAAGGAATATGTGCGCGCAACGCACGTATACCTTCCCTCGTGCGCGCGCAGCGCGCATGGGTCTGCGCTGCCGGAGGCAGTGGGGACCCGGTGGGAGTTTTTACCCGATCAGAATTTTTTTTTTAGGAGGCACGAAGGGTCATGGACGGAATACGCGCACAGCGCGTGTATACCTTAAGTTGAGCGCGCTGTGCGCGCATGGGACTGCGCTGCCGAAGGCAGTGGGGACACGGGTAGATTTTTTCCCAATCAGAAATGATTTTCTTTTTCAATTTCTTTTCTTAAGACTAAAAGTTACTGTTAGTGATTCATTTAAAAATACTGACCCGCTAACGGGCGAAGCTCGCTAGTATATACATGTAATCGGTTAAAAATAATTCTCGAAGTGTACATTATGCAGAATTTCGTCATATGATGCCTTAGTAAAAATTAGTCTAAAACGAGAAGACAGCGCCACCTGTTGAGCGATATACACGAAAATTGAAAGTCACGAATTGAAGTCAAGTTGCACATAAAACTTTTTATGAAATTAAGTGCATTAATTTTTGAACTGGAGTTCACAGAATTTTTCTCTCACACACATGGATATATAGAAAGATAAATGAACATCTTTTAAAAATGGTCATCTCAAAACATGTAAATTTATCGAAAACTGGAAGTCAAAAATTGAAAAATTCATTACATTTTTTTCTCTTTTAATATTCAGAACAGAAATAGGTCTCATTAATAGGGATGTAAAATTTCCGGAAATTTTGAAGCGGCAGGAAAAAGAAAAAAAAAAAAAATAGTTTTTCTTTCTTTTTCTGAAAAAATTAGGAAATAATGAAAAACAAAAGATTTACTGCAAAGAAAAAAAAAAGGATTGATTAATAGTTATAATATCTTAGAAAATATAAAGTGTTAAGTATTTACAAATATATGCAATTCATATTTATTTATTTTTTCCCTTAAGAGATATATACAAGTAATTTTATTATTAAAAAAATTAGCCCTTCTGTTTCATAACACCATTTTATTTTATCTTTTGTTAGAACCGGAGAGTTAAAAAAGGAATTATGAATTCTTCCAGTTTTAGATAATCTTTAGCAGATTGGTAATTGCCCATGATACATTAGCTTTTTCGAGTGTAAAATTTATCAAAGAATTAATAGATACACTAGCGAGCTTCGCCCACTAGCGGGTCAATGTTTTTAAATGAATTACTACAATGAATGAATTCCCAAAATTGCATATTATCACTCATTAACATTACTCTTAAGAAGAAAAAAAATCATTTGTGATTCGGTAAAATCTCACACCGGGTCCCCACTGCCTTCGGCAGCGTAGACCCGTGCGCTGCTCGCGCGTATTCCTTCACCATCCTTTTCTCAAAATTCAATGTTATTACTCATAAACTTTCATTCTTAAGAAAAGATATTTAAAAATATGTCATTTAGCATCGGGTAAAAACTCACACCGGGTCCCCACTGCGCAGAACAGATCCATGCGCACAGCGCGCACGTGTGAGGATATACGTGCACAGTGCGCACATATTCCTTCTCAACTCAAACTTTTATGATTAAGGAAAAAAAAAATAATAATCACTTATCATTGGGTAAAAACTCGCACTGGGTCCCCACTGCCTTCGGCAGCGCAGACCCATGCACGCTGAAGATATACGTGTGAAGATATACGTGTTCTGCGCGCACATATTTCTTAACTCAAAGTTTTATTGTTAAGAAAAGAAAATTAAAAAAAAAAAAAAAAATCATTTCTCATCGGGTAAAAAGTCGGACCGGGTCCCCACTGCCTTAGACAGAACAGTCCCGTGCGCGCGTATTTCTTCTTCACCCTTCTTGCCCACCTAATAGGTTTACACTTTCAAAAATATCCTCATTCTACTTGCAATCTCCATAACCTTATATATACCAATTTTGGACGGTCTAACTCGATTTATAATTTCCCCTCTTCCCCCCTTTTTGCCCCCTCCCTAATAATTTTACTCTTTCGAAAATATCCTCATTCGACTCGTAAGTCACCAAAACCTATATACACCAATTTTGAACGGTCTAACTCAATTTCTAATTTTTTGCCCCCCCCCTGTAGCGCCTTCTATTGGTTAAATTTAATGTATGTTATTGGTTAATATAAAAATACTTTAAAATATCTTTCGAATGATGTATTAAAAATGATTTAATCATAATTAGAATTTGAAATATTGAAATTTTAGAATATTACAGCGTCGTCTGGCGGTAGAAATTTCTGTAATCTACTGTTCAATTCCAAATCAACAAACCTTTTAAATGATGTATTACTTATGAAATTATTTTAATTAGTAGCTGAGATACAAAAGAAAATCTAATCAGGACTCCTTAAAACGTGTAAATAAGGTGAAATCTCGAATTCCACTTTCGATAATATAAAAAAAACTTTAAAATATCTTTCGAGTCATATATTAAAAATAATTTTATCATAGTTAGAATTTGAAATACGCGTATTAGAATAAAATTTAATTTGCAATTAAAATGCAAATTTTTTGTTTATTCTCCGAAATCGATAAAATGTGAACTGCAACTTTGTCTTGTGACGAAAACTCTGTATAGAAAGTTTTGTGTGCGACAAACGAAACTTGAAGAATTTTAAATTTGCAATTTTTAATCACAGTCAAAAAATATGTGACCTCAATCAGTAACGCAGGAAATAAAAACATTTATTTTCTTTCGCCCCGCTTTCGAGATATCGTCTGCCAAGTTAAAAGTGAGTTGCCATGGTAACTAGATGGATCGGCAAACGACGCGAGAAGCGGGTATCTCATGAAAAAATACAGAAAATTAAAAAATTTATAACTGATTCAGTTTTTGAAATAATGTCTCAATCTTTTGAGATCTGATTCGTCTAATCGAGGTCTCTCTCTCTCTCTCTCTCTCTATATATATATATATGTAAAGAAAAAGAAAAAAAGAAAGAAATGATTTATCACTAAAAGGTTTTGAGTTATAAAATGTCTTGTGCAAAAATTGATGTTTGGTAAAATCTAAAAATATGGATCACTAATCCGTATTTTGTTAAAATGTTTACACTGTTCGAAAGAGGATTAAATGACCATTCAAAATATACCGGTTGTTAAGAAATGGGACTATTACTCTTTCGTACAGGGCTTTTCAAAAAAGACGATCGAGAAAAAAGGAAATTTTGGACCCGTTTTAAAACTTTTTTTAAAAATATAAAAAATCTGTATTTTTTAAAAAAAAACTTGTACCATAAGAATCGGTAATAAATGCTGTTTCTCGTGTTACAGGCGTATTTTCAATATCTCTAGCAGTGGAGCAGCGATCGCTTTACAAAAAGCCCGCGAAATTTCCTCTCTCTGCTTTTTCTTTTGAGGAACGCGGTAGAGGGTGAACAATCGGATCGACTGGCTTTTTGACGCGATTTTTGATTAGACATAGGTCGACGTTTTAATTAATATCTCCGCTAATTAGGTCCGCATAGCTTAGAAATTTGTTGCTCTGTCGAGATGAAGAAATTCTGCGTCTATAGACACCGTTTTCGAGGCGCTGCGACCATTAGCGCCTGAACTTTAGCTGCTTCAAGCCATTTCTCACAGACACACTCGCAAATAAATAAATACACACACACACGCGCACAGATTTTAATATAAGAGATCCTCTGTAACTGATGACGATTTTATTTTTATTTTTCCCTACGCTCATGAATATATTTTTTTTAACGTGATTTATTTCTTTCAATATACACATAAATTTAAAAAATGGTGTAGATATGCATGTTAGATTTTAACATACAGCTTAAATGGGGAAGTTCTGTACATTAGATTTTGGGATAGAGCTCTTTTAAAAACAAGGAAAATTACAGCATCGGCCACCATGTTTCGGCCGATATACACACAAATTTAATTCCGAGTAAAGAAAATGGTGTAGTTGTGCACATTAGAATTTGAAATATAGTTTTTACATATACAAGAAAAAATACAGCACAGCAGCGCCAACTTTCGGCCGTTACGCATACACATTTAAACATTATTAAAAAACTGTCACATATGATACTGAATTTGTAAAATCGAAGTTATTATTATATGCAACGCCTGTTCCTGATGATTTTTTTTTTTTTTTTTTGAATGATTTTTCCTACCCTAAAGATCTACTTATCTATTTATTTTAAATATGATTAAAAATAATCTTTTGTTCAATGTATATATAAATTTAAAATGGTGTAATTATGTACATTAGGTTTTGAGACAGCTTTTCCAGCCGTTATACACACACATTTAAACATGATTAAGAAAATTGCCGCACGATACTGAATCTCTAAAATCGAAGTTATCATATATAGATTTTAAAATTCAGCTTTGATGTTGTGTACATTAAATTTTGAGATATAGTTTTTTTTTTTCA
This sequence comes from Salticus scenicus, assembly GCA_963930645.1. NCBI lineage: Eukaryota > Metazoa > Arthropoda > Arachnida > Araneae > Salticidae > Salticus > Salticus scenicus. The sequence goes on from CAWVNO010003068.1 coordinate 106,838, forward strand.
TAAACAAGGAAGACTACAACACAACAGCGTTACTTTTCAGCCGATATACACACAAATTTAATCCCGAGTACTGAAAATATGGTGTAGTTGTGCACATTAAATTTCGAGATATAGCTTTTTGAGAAACAAGGAAAATTACAGTAAAGCAGCGTCACCTTCTGCGATCGATCTGCGATAATTTAAAACAAAGTTTTCCTTTTTTTTTTTTTTTTTTTTTACTTTTAACGAAAAAAAACAAAAACAAAAACAAAAAAAATCTTTTTTTTTTTTTTCCTTAATATTGAGAAAAAATGAACTTTTTTTTTGGATATTTGGTGTCATACTACTTCTCTAATATGGAAATCATCTGCATTATCATAAAAGATAATTTTTTTAAATAATAATTTTAATAAATTATTTTTAAAAAACAGAATTAATTTTTAATAACCGAATTAAATTCTATATAAATGTACGTACATTAATGAAACGGCGGGTTGAGGGGGACGATAACCCCCCCCCCCTCACACAGAACTAATTATCATATAAATCTCTCCCGAAGCCTAATTTGAATTGTTTAACATAGGTTTACATAACATCGTTATCTTACCTCTTAATCTCCAACCTGTATTTATTAAATTTCAGGATAAGAGAAAGTCGTGTGAGTGACACACAAGATTATTTTTAGCGATCACGCTTGTCGAATATCCTTGTTTAGCTAAAGCAAGTGCCGCACATTTTTTCTCTTTCGTCCATTGAACATAAGGAGTCATCCTTTCATCACTTAAAGAATAATCTAAATAAACATTGTCCACATTTTTGGCATACTATTTATAGAAATCGGATGATGCAATACTTCAGAAGAGTTGTATGATGCAATAGGAATGTGGAATGACGTCATATCTTGCTTTGCAATAACTAAGACAATTTTATGTAAACAAAATAATGCATAACATTAAAAAACGTTATTTTATTTAGGTGACGCAGTTTTTTTGTCCGCCACTGTATATATATATATAAATAGTCTTAAATAGGCTCTAAATAGTCTACAGCCGCATTACTCAAATGGAGAGGTAAAGGGATGTCTCCTGACCTCTCCTGAATTTGTGGCGTCTGCTCTTGAAATTCAATTCAAATAAGTTTTAAAATGACATATTACTTTTGGAATTATGCTAATTAGAAGCTGAGATACAAAAATGATATAAACACTAGTATAAAACGATTTATGTCTGACTTTTTCGTGGTTTTCGCCGAAACTTGCATAATTCCGGGCTAAATACTGTTAAAAATCCATAGTATGAAATGTGAAAGGAGTATCAGAATTCGAAACTCTGCAAAATATAAAAGAATAAAGGCGTTCTGGGTTTTCCGTTGTTTTCTCCGAAACAACCGTTCCTTTTATACATTTTTGCCCCCCCCCCCTCCCTTTCTGTCCCTTCTAATACTTTTACACTTGAAAATATCCTCCATCGATTTATCTTGCCTTAAAATCTAATAATACCAATTCCAAACTCTGTAACTCTTTTTTTTTTCTGCCTCCCTTCCCCCCCCCCTTCCTCAAGCCCTTCCTAATAATTCTACACTTTCAAAAATATTCACAATCGAATTATCGGGCGTTAAAACCAAATATTACGAAATTTCAACGGCATATCTCAATTTAAAATAGTGCAAAATATAATACAAAACTTAATCTTACATTGTGTTTTGGTCACATGAGTCGTGATAATTCCCAATAAAAATGTAATTTTTTTGTTTATCCAGATATTTTCATGAAAATTAAACAGTAGCTTTATAATATTCTGTCTAGGCCGAATATTAATTCAAATGTAACGTGAATGAAAATTTGAAAAAAATTGAAAATTGCAGTTTTTCTCCCCACTATAAAACATGTGACATCTTAATCGGTTACAATCATTTCCCTTTTCATCTCAGACAGTAGTCTGGCGTTTGAAATGTTGTTGCCACAAAAAATTCATACTTTAGTTAATTTTAAAAAATCTAATTGTTGTACCGATAAGCCGCTTGCACTCTTAGATTCAGAAAATTTGCCTCTTTCATTTGGTACCAAATTCGTAACGATCGGACTAATATTTCTAATTTATTTTCCACTTTTCCTGCTTTTAACTCCGTTAAAATATCTATTTTTATGCAATTGCGGTGAATTCTCAGTCATTGAGATCGCTTTCTGATTAGGCATGATTCTACATTTTAATTAATATCTCCACAACTAATTAAAATTTTTTAATTCTGTTTTGAGGAGGACCTCGGAAGGGCTCCAGAGCATCCGTATGTCAATTCTTGTACTTCTGCGTACAATAGGGGCTGAACGTATAAAAGAACAGACTGACAGACAGACAGACAAACCTTTCCATTTATTATTATAGATTGGTCGCGGCAATGCGAAAAAGTATATTGGCTATATATTTTATTTATATTTTTTATAGAGTTATAAGAGTTCAAAGTTTGAAGGTGTTAAAGTTAAATTCACATCTCAAACTTTTATTAATATCTTCACTAAAAAAATAACTTGATCGATTCGTTTTTTTTTTTTTTTTTTTTTTTTTTTTTTTTACGAGATACAGTGAAGAAAAACAAGCATAATCCACGATAACTTTTTATTCTGAAAAAATAAATATGAAAAATATTAATAAATTCATATTAAAAAAATTATGACCTATATTAATTTTTACATAAAATGAATCCTAATGCTGAAAAATACGGGTGTGCAAATTTGCAGCTCATTCCAGTTATTAGTTTTCGAGATATAAATAAATCTTTCTTTTAGAGAGGCTTAGGGGGCCATCTCTTATGAAGCTTTCTATAAGATAACGAAGAAAATCTTTAAAAATAATAGAGAAAATTAAACAAAATATTTTTGATTACGGGTCGAACTATTTACAACAATAATGTCAAACACACACACACACACACACACACACAAAAAAAAAAAAAAAAAAAAAAAAAAAAAGGAACAAAAAAGATGATTTTAAGATATTAGTGATAGCAAACGAGAATTTTTGTTTTAAAAAAAAAATAAGCCCCGCCTTTTAGCGTTCTTCTAAAACAACACAATATAGAAAAATAAAAAACTAAAAGTGACTTCGAGTATTCATTTTAAACTCTTTAATTTACGTTATTAAAAATATATAGAATGTGTTGCTGCACTTTAGAATGTAAAATACATGGCAAAAAAAGTCAAAACCCTACAGAAACACGGGGAAAAAGAGTCAAAATTCCATAGAAAAAAGCATGGGACGGAAACAATAAAACTCACAATGTCAAGTGTGAAAAAAAAAAAAAAAAACTTACACTGAAATTGACTAGGAAAAGACATCGAGGAGCGGGTTCCAAGAATGGCTGACCAATCTTAAGTGTAACAGATAACAAATACATAGAAGTGGAGTTTACCTCATTGATTACAGGTGATGAATTTTAATCCTTTAGACAAACACTAGAACAGAAAATGAACTAAATAGGCTTAGGTATATTTAAATATACCTAAAACGTATTACTTAATATAGTATTTAAATATATACGTATCTAAAAAACCGAAATCAGGGATACCCAAAGTGCTGTAAAGATGATAAGGTTTATATTATCATTTATTTTTATAATTATTTTTTTCTTGAAAAAATTCCCGTGTGCAAAACAATAAAATTTTGTCTAATTCTTGTACGATCTTAATTTTATTTCTCTATATTTACAGATAAGCCTCTAACACAGTTTTGGTTGTAACTCTATGAATACTAAAGTATACAAACTATATACTTTTCCGCACTGCCAGACTCTTAGAAATTGAAATAGAAAGTCAAAATTGGGTGTTGCTATTGAAAAAAAAAAATATATATATATCAAAGTTGGCGCTCATTTCAATATGTAGACGACCCCTAACTCAAAATTTCACATTGTTTTCAAAAAGTACACTTAATTTCTTGTTGAATGATGTCTATTAGATTTTTCTGCGTTAATTAACGAAATTACAGCGGGTGTTGCGATTTTTTCCCCCCGACTGTACATAACACATTTATAATTATCAATCAATTAGTTTAGGTATTTACAGAACTATAACTTTTTAAAGTATGAATGTATCATGTACAGTCGGCGGCAAAAGTATCCGAGCACTAGCAACAATCCCTGTCTAAAAAAAGTACACTTAATTCTGCTTTGTTAAATAAATCCTTGTCGAGTCATGTTCTTGGTCAGCCTAAGAACATGATTCGACAAGGTTTTATTTAACAAAACAGTTTTAAGTGTTCTTTTTTGATATCGGAATTATTGGCTAGTGCTTAGCCAATAATTCCGATATCGAAAAAGTACACTTGTTTAAATTAGATGTTTAAATACAGACGAAATTTAGACGTGCCTTTTTCGATGTCTAATAGATGTAACATGTTAGACCAAAATAAGATTTAGATATTTTGAATATCTATTTGGTCTAACAAGTCCAATTATTGGATATTTAGAGATTTATTGGATATGTAACAGATATCTAAAGGATGTAAAAAAGAGTGGCATTTGTCGTGCTAATAGATATCTGGTAGGATATTTATAGAAGTTTAATGGATCATTTTTTAACTTTTATTGCGTGTTTATAAGTGTCCAATGAATGTAAGTGGCTGTGTGGGGAGGTTTTTGGGGCTACAAATGTAATGCGGCTATTTTCGGAAGTGTAAAATTTTTAGAAGGGCCTAAAGGAGGGGGGGGGGAAAGAAATAGAGTTAGACCGTTTAAAATTGGTACATATAAGTTTTTGAGGCCTACAATTCGAATGCGACGATATTTTTGAAAATGTAAAATTTTTAGGAGGGACGGGAAGGGGGAGCAAAGGACAAAAAAAATTAGAAATAGAGTTAGACTGTTCAATATTGGTACATAGAGGTTTTTGGGGCCTACAAATTGAATGAGGATATTTTCGAAAGTGTAAAATTATTAAGAGGTTGAAAAGAGGGGGGGGGGGCGAAGAAATAGAGTAAAGCTGCCTTCAAACTCTGTCAATGATGCAGAGCTTCAAAAGTATTAAATTATCCATTGTCCGAAAGCGACCCTTGAAATTTGGCACACCTTTAGAATGAAGGACATTACTTTTTATTGCTTTTTTACAAAAGAGACCCAGTTCTCATGCAATTATCGAACTAGGAAGTTTGTGAGCTACGACTCCAGCGAGCGTCGACTCTCAAATACCACATCAAAGAAATATCAATAGAGAATCACTTGCCGCTTTGCAAGTTGCCAGAGTTTGAAGGTAGTTTCAGACAGTTCAAAATGGGTACATATTGGTTTTCGGGGTTTACAAATCGAATACAGATATTTCAAAAGTGAAACATTATTAGGAGAGACGGTAGGGGGGGGGGAGACGAAGGGGCAAAAATATAGAGTTAGAACGTTAGAAATTGGTTTTTATTTGGTTTTAAGGCCAATAAATCGATTAAGGATGTTTTCGAAAGTGTAGAATTATTATGAGAGGGGGAGAAAGAGGGGAGGGGCGCAGGGGAAAAAATAAAGAAATTCAGATAGAACAGTGGAAATTAGCATTATTATGTTTAAAAACCCGAGAAAATGATTGCGGATATTTTTGAAAGTGTAAAATAATTAGGAGAGGTGGAAAGAATAGGCGAAGGAACAGGCGCGCCGTGTGCATGTGTCGCAGGCAGTGGGGACTCGGATCAATTATTCCACCGATGATAGAAGCATTTTTTTTTTTTTTTTTTTTTTTTTTGTATTTTATATTATTTATGTTGTAGCGATTCATTAAGAGTATCGAAGATAAATACGCGACCGCAGCGCGCAATGGCCTGCGCTGCTGAAGACAGTGGGGACCCGGTGCGATATTTTCTCTCTCTCTTTTTTTTTTTTTTTTCTTTACGTGATGAAAATTAATGCAATTTTGAGAATTCATTAATTATAGTGATTCATTTAAAAATAGTGACTCGCTAGCGGGCGAAGCTCGCTAGTAATAAATAACTCAATTAAGAGCAGACGATTGACGCTTGCTATTATTGGCGTCGATAAAAAGTACCAATTATAAATGTACATGAAACACTAGTACAAATCATTAATGATATTTTATCTAAATGTAATACAAAATTACTTCCCTCTAAATTATTTATTTTATTTAAAAAATGTTTTTTATTTTATTATTATTTTAAAGTTTTATATGAAAAAAATTGCAAAATTCGATCCACGCGTCGATCGAACGCAAGACCCTCCTGCTCCCGACTTTGGTTTAATTGGTTTCCATAGAATCAACTAAAAGTTTTAGGGTCCTATTTTGCCCCATGGGGAGTTGTTGCACAAAGTTTGCACACTACCCTATGTTTTCGACCGCTCTCTAATTTAATCTTGGTTTGGTTTCGATCAGGCTTTTACTGATTCATACTTCTTTTGTTATTTGCAAGTGCAAAAAAAGAAAAAAAAAAAATCTGGAGTGACTCCACTCGACTTTCCGAACATTGAGTAATTAACAGTTTTGTAGATAAAGTAAAGAAAGAGGAGTTGTTAAACAAACAAAAGGGAGAAAACCATAATAGAGTATTTGAGTATTTTTCTCCATATATTACACGATGTTTATTATTTAACGCTACTGATCTTTGAGCCCATAGATCATAATGATAAAGAATTTTTCGTTGTGTCCCTGTAAAAACCTATAAATGCTAGATTCACCAAAATGCTTATAGTTAGTGCAACAGGGATTTATAATATTCACATAAATTTTCAGCTCAATTGAATCAGGCGTTTAGATGCTATCGCACTTTTAAAAATTTGGTCCCATAGGCCATAATGATAAAGATTTTTTCTTTGTGTCCCTGTAAAAAAACTGTAAGTGCTAGATTCACCAAAATCTATACAGTGTGTGCAACTGTGACCTATAACATGTGTACAAATTTTTTATTTATATTAATAAGGCGTTTAGACGCTATCACACTTTTAAAAATTTGGCCCCATTGGCCATAATGATAAAGAATTTTACTTTATGTCCCTGTAAGAAAACTATAAGTCGTAGATTCTCCAAAATCTATACAGGTTGAGTATCTGTGACCTATAATATGTGTATAAATTTTTTGCTCAATTGAATAAGGCGTTTAGAAGCTATCGCACTTTTCAGATTTTGGTACTATAGGCCGTAATGATAAAGAATTTTTCTTTGTGTCCCTGTAAAAAAACTATAAGCGCTAGATTCACCAAAATCTATAGGGTTCGTACTATGGTGATTTACAATATACGTACCAACTTTCAACTTATTCGAACAAAGCGTTTAGACGCTAGCGTGTTCACTCACATACATACACACATACATACACACATACATACACAAACACATACATACATCATCGCAAAAATAGTGAAAACGTACTCATTGGACCTTGAAACGTATAGAAACATCAAAATCTCAAATTCGGATTTCTGACATGATTACAGTACTTTCCTCACTATAGTGTTCGGAAAGTAAAAAAAGAATTTCCTATGTACAAAATAGTAATGTAGTGTATCAATTTTTGAACAGAAATAAAACAAACTCTGAATGTAAAATTAATTTTTTATTAAAAAAAGTGAAATGTAAAATGTTACATAAAATAAATTAAGATCTCAAAATGGGCTGGCTTTCACCAACAGCTTCTCCACGTTGTTTGGAAATGTAATTGCGACTCATTGCAAGTATCACTACACCAACAGCCTAGAAAGAAAATTTTATTATTATTCTAGTGTTATCAAACCACACTGGAAAGAATGTATGAAAAGTTTAGACAACAGTTTGAGACAACCAAACCCTATCTTATTCTACGGGAAGTTAAAAAGAGTTACCTAAGAGAAAATTTCCTTTTTACAATCACAGTCCTTAAATTAGTTTTTTCGAAAAATTCATTTTCAAAATATTTAATATTTCATTTCGGAACTACAAAATGCGATAAACGAACTAAGTACATATTATGAAAATCTTTTCAGGATGAAATAAAAGATATCACATGAAGAAGTGGAAAAATTCAGAATCCAAATGATAAATACATACAATACTTCTTCGGAGGCTGTATTTCTTCAATGTCGAATAATATCTATGCAGAACTAATAGAAAACAAGTTATTTAATACATAATATTCATAGGAAGGTGAAAAATATTGAAATAACTTACGTTCATGTAAATGAAATTAGCATATCATCATGATTAATAAAGCTATGAACCGCTGGCTTTGCAATTTTAAAATTTTTTTCACTCAAAGTGAAAGTTAAAGAATTCCTAATCATACTATAATTTAATGGACGACATGACTCGCTGACGTCATTTGACATCCTGATGACGATTTTCTTTTCTTTAACCTATAGGAGTCTTAACAGTGAAATATAGCCAATTAGCACAGCTTTTTCCCACAAAGATTGAAAGCCATCGATGTAGAATATATGTATAACCAAATAAAAACTAAAAATAATTAATTTTATGGCTAGTCACAAGGAAATTATTTTCTTAAAAAAAATAACAGAAAATAGTTTCCATCGTACTGGTAAAAATTTGAACTGCTGAATTGTTAACTTTTCAATGCCAAATACGAAGTGAAATTCCATTAATGCGAGAAATGAGATGAGCGGAATGGAATTGTCATGGAAGATAAACCGGAGAACTTTTAAAAGATGATTTCTCCGACGTCACAATGACAAATTTTCAAGTGGCCGCCACTTGGAAATAAAATGGTGGAGCAAGTTACCATGCGAATTTATCAAAGATATTTGAACCGTAAGTTCACTATCGAGCTTTGCTTTCAATCAGTTTAATATTTTAAAAGCTATCATGATAGCACAATTTTAAGTGGCTGCAACTTGAAAACAAAATGTCGGAATAAGTTGCCCAATGAACTCATCCGAAAGATACATCTATGATAAGTTCACAGTCCAAATTTGTTCGAATTGAATCAGAATTTAAAAAGTTATCATGATTATAAATTTTCAAGTGGCAGCCTGATTTCAAGTTGTCGCGCTTAATTTACAACATCCGCACTTTGTTTAAAATTGTTGATAAAGTTCATTAATAAACTTGATTGTGACCCTTATATGATCTATGTATACATCAAAATTCAAGCAAATCGGGTCTTAAATACGCTTTTTATAAAGTGAATTTGAAATTTTGAAGCGGCCTCCACTTGAAAACAAAATCTCGGAGCAACTTGGTTAACAAATTCATGCACGATAGTTATAAGATAACTTCACTGTCCAAATTTGGTTCGATTTGGAGTACTATTTCGGAAGTTATCGTGATGTTAAATTTTCAAATGGTAGCCCGATTTCAAGTGGCCCGGTTAATTTAAGGTATCCGCCACTTTGTTAAAAATGGCGAATAAAGTTCATTAATAAACTTGGTTGAGACCCTTATGTTGTCATCAAAATTCAAGCAAATCCGGCTTTAAATACGCTTTTTACAATGTGCATTTGAAATTTTCGAGTAGAAATCAAAATGGTGGAGCAACTCATTCAAAGATATTTATAAGACAAATTCGTTGTCCAAATTTGGTTCAGTTTGGAGTATTATCGTGAAGAGAAAATTTTCATTCTACTTTGGTCTTTTCTGTTCAGTTTAAGATGTCTTCCCGTCCCTGACCTAATCAAAGTTTCTCCTACTGGAATGTAGTCCTGATGCTACTTTGATCGAACTCAACCAAAAGCTATGAATTCAAGTAATAAGTTGACCTTTTCAACACGTCTTTGCTGTAACCGTTCAAGATCCTCGGATATATAAAAATGCTGTCGTGTTTTTAAAAGTGTTTTTAGTATGTTTTTAATTACAATGATAACACGTGGACTTTGTACGAATTCTAAGAAGATTCTAGTTTTAATTTTTAGTTAAGGTAAGATTAGGAGGATATTTAACAAGTAAAGTGTTAGTATCATTCAAATAAAAAACTATACAAAAGAATATTAGATTATTACTTTAAGAAAAATATAGATCACATCAAACACTTGTAGCAGATCCACCTAAGGAATTCCTTTAAAACTTTGGTATATATAATTTTCTTGTAGAAAATATAATTATTATATAAGAAAAAATTTAGTAAACTTTTAAAGAGATGAGTAGAATTTTTTTAAAAACTATTTTGATGTTCATTAAAAAGAATTAACATAGTATTATGTAAGTTAATAATTTCAATATTATTAAGTAATTAAAATCAAAAGTATTAATATTTTTGAAATTTTTATTTATTTATTTATTTTATTATTATTATTAAATAGCTGGAAACTATTTTTTGTGCAATGCTGATTGTCGTTGTTTAATATTAAGGTATAAATTTCTTTTAAAAATTTTAATAGTAGACTACAAACGATATCATTATAGGCATTACAACCAATTGTAACTGTGTGACATTTTATTAGAGTTTTATGAAATTTAGGATTAATGACTATAGAGTGGGTGATTTAATTAAGAGGTTTTTTTTTTTTTTTTTTTTTTTTTTTTGACATTTCTTCGATTTTCTAAACAAAGTACTAAACGAAATGGCCTTCAATATCAGACATGCAAAGAACATTTAAAAACTCCCATTTTCCATTATCGATTTATTACACTGTAATTTGGGAAGGGGGGGGGAGTAACCACAATTGAAGAAAAGCACAAATATTCTGGATAACCCTGTATCATAAAAAGCTACAAATGACTTGTAACTTTAGCACACTGTTGCCTTTACTACGTACAATATTTGTATGTTTTTTGTGGGAATTACACAATTATTTAGGCAGATATGTATATATATATATATATATATATATTGGGGGGGGGGCAATATTTTGCTTATAACAAGAACGGATTCCCATAAAGTTTTACAAAACTTGCAGAAAAATTGACAAAACATTAGAGAACTATTATTCTGAAACATAAAATTCACACATGTAATATTCGATGAAGTAAGTATTTATAGTAAATATTTTTTTACTGTGCCTGCGCGAAATATAGAAATTGTTTTACTGTATAAGGAGAAAGCTAAATATATTGGGCAACTTTTGTCAAATATTCATTTGAATATAGTAAATATTAAGAAAATTGTCGGCAAAAGAACGATCTAGATTTTAGATAATTTAATTTTTTTATTTAAATAGATTTTCGATAATTTAAATTTTAAATTTCATGGGGGGGGGGAGAAGGGGGAGCTTTCACGTGCCACATATTTAATTTCAAGATCCAATTACTTCAAACACGTTCCAAAAGTTTTTTTTTTTTTTTTTTTTTTTTTTTTTTGTGAAAAACCCCTTACAAATTCACAAATCTTAGTAAATAAATAAAAATATGTTAGAGTTACAAGCCCATAAAGGGTTTTTCACAAAAAAGAACTTTCGGAACGTGGTTCACATAATTTGATCGCCAAATTAAATCCGTGGCATGTGAAAAACCCCTTATGAAATTTCAACTCTGGAAAATATCTAAAATCTAATTGTATCTAATTCTAATTGTTTTGTCGACAATTTGCTTTAAAGGTAGGGGGGGAGGGGGAATACATATAAAATTTTCAAAAAAGTCCTTTTTTGTTTTTTCATAAAATGATAGTATAACATCTTAAAAATATGTCACCAAATTTTTAAAACTTAATTCAAAGTGTTTCTTATGTTAAAACTTGTAAACGTGTCCCGCATATACTTAAGCCTTGGTTTTTAAGAACACAAAACGCGAACGTCATCGTCAATGTATTCGGCGTCGAGATTTTCAATTTGCGCATGCGTCACAATGCTCTGTTCTGCCAGCGCTGATATCAAGGAGATTCTGATTGGAGCGTCGCGGCCTCGGAAACGTTGACGCGTTGACGTTTGCTTCTTTTGTCCTTAAAAACCAGGGCTTTAGCGACCGAGCGCTGTCAGAAGTGTATGCAAATCCGTATGGTGACGATTTTCGAGTGATAAAAAATAAATGTATTGGCCACGTGCAGAAAAGGATGGGTACTCGTCTCCGCAAAGTTAAAAAAGATTACCTGGGCCTGATTACCCAAAAGGCTCAGGAAGCACAAGCTTCCCCTCTGAAATTTAAGAAGGGGCCTCAAAATGACTAAAAACAGGTTCTTGGATTTTCTGTTTCATATTTTCACCCTCAGATTGAATTTTTTTCTGAGAAAGGTCACTTAAAGCAAGGTAAAATACTCACTATTTCAGGAAAAATCTGTTATTTAGCCTCAAAAAACTGAATGTTCTTAATTAATAAGTTATATGATTTTAATGTTGTGTGTAGAAACCACCCAGGTATATGAATGAAAAAAAAAAAAAAAAATCCAAAATGAAAAGGGGGGAGGGGGCAGAAATGATACTGAGCTTCTCCTAGCTTCAAAGCTTAATCGGGCCCTGAAGATTACCATCTTAGAGAAAAGAGCAAACTATAGTCCATTTCCCCAGTAGAGGCACTTCAAGGCCATAGAATGTGGAGAGGGAGATCACGTGCTCAATTCCATCCAGTGAGATGTCGCTGTTTCTTCAGTAACTTAGCAACGGACGGGGGAAGTGAAATCACAGTTCATCTGAGCGTGGCCTTGAGGTGACTGCTTAAGGGCACTGTCCCGAAAGAGTTTAGAAATGACACGCTAGTATAAAACCTATGTAAAATGTTTAGAGAGATTTTTCATTCGCATTTTAATATTTTTGAATTATGTTTTTTGCACATGATATTTGAGATCAAATCACGAGCCGCCTTTTTATTAAATTTTCGATTTCTCTTATTGTTTGATTGTGATTTTAACTGCAATTTTGGAACTTTGGAAAACTAGGGTATTGTTCTATTTACAACTTTATAATAATAAATCCGTGAAATATCCTTAAAAATTAAATTTTAATCGGTAGACCTTAAAGTTCGAAGTTTTCAAATACTTTTTTTCCATAATTTTTACTAATTTCGTAAATCAAAAATACTTCTAGAGATATTGCGAATTTTTGTGAAAATACTGAAAAATTCTTAAAATCTCCGCCTCCCATCGGTTCCTCCTTATCTGCGTGATTGATTAGACAGTTTCCACTCTTTTTCATCCCTCTACCCTAGTAACACAGCAGGTGGTTTTAGGGGGTGTTTAACAGAAAGGAAAGGAAAGAAAAGATTGTTATTTCCTCACAAGTGCACTTTTAGAGTCAAAACATTTCGTTCCTAAACTTCTTCATTTGAGTAGTAGTTTTTAATTTAAGTTACATAAATTTTAACAATATTAATATAATTCCTCCCCTTGACTTTTCGGACTAAGAAACATACAATTTAGGATTTTACTATTAAAGGTTAAACAAGAAAAAAAAACTGTATATTTATGAAAATATAAAGACTTTATTTTTTTTTTAATTAATTAATTAATTTTTTATTTTATTTATTTATTTTTTGCGGGAGGTTGAAAAGAACAATCGCAGGCTAAAAAGAAAAGCTAACCAAAAAATATTAAATTTTATATACTGGAAATTTAAAAAGAGAAAAAGTAAAAGTATTGGTATCGTTATTAGAATGAAGGCGATTGACTGCACTAGGGTCCTAGGCCTGAGGGGAGGGGCCCTCTGTGTGCGGGGGGGGGTATTTCTAAGGGCTTACCTCGCATTTATTTCTAAGGGCTTACATCGCATTTATTCGTCTTTCGAAAAAAACCACGGAAAACTCAGAACGGCTAGGCTGACGAGTGCGACCTGGGATCGAACCCGGCACTTCACGTCTACCAGCTTCGAGGACAGAATCTCTCAGCCGCTAGTAGGCCGAAAAAAGGAAGGAGATTCTTTATTTAGATGAGTATTTTTTTATTATATGTTCTTTCCAGGAAGTAAAGGAATAGCCAAAAGACGAAAAAATAAAAGTAAAAAATTCCCACTTTGACTCACGGACATTCAATTTCACATTTCACTGGAAAAGTAAAGTTTGAAAAATTCTTTTTAAATTCAAAATAAATAAAATAAGACTAATATCTATTAGTATGTATATATAGGGGGGAGTTTGAGAGGTACTCTACCTTTCCATAAATGACCGGACACTTTTGATTTCAGGTGTTTTTTTGAATATCTCGAAAAGTTCTAGATAAACCATCTTGAAATTTCAGGAATGTGATGAACATGCTATACTCCACATATTTTAGTTAAAGTTTTTGCCGAAAGTGAAAGGAGGACCAGTAAAAAATTAAAGAAAAGTGAAACTGTTTGGGATCACCCTGTAAAAAGTAATGCTTGAAACCTGTGAAAACAAAATCTGGTGTGAAACAACCACATGACTTCCCTTACCCACTATTACACGTATTATTTGGACATTTTTGAGATAATGTGATCAGAAGACATAGAATTGAGCTAATGAAATAGACAACTAAAAGTTTTTCAGTAAGAGAAAGTTGAAACACGTTTGCCGTAAACGCATGAAAACGTAACGACATAAAATAGAGTTTACATACCAAAGGGGGGGGGGATAATAATAATAATAGTTTATATATATATATATATATATATATAATACACCAATTTTCGAGATCTAAAGCTGATCTACCTGATCAGGATGACTATTAATTTTCCTGTAATAACCACGTAAAGCACGAGAAAGGATATCTAAAATGGGTTTATGCAACAGTTTTAAAGAAAGTCGTTAGAGCCGTTTTTGAGACACTGATTTTTACCAAAACTTGGCATATTAATTTGTTCACCGAAAAAAAAAAAAAAAAAAAAACAATTACATACAAATGTATATTTAAAAGAAGGTTAATATTGCAAATTTGAAAAAAATCCATACAGCTGTTTTGAAAGGAATCCACTCTCAGTACCTGAAATTCAGCTATTTATACAGGAAGCCTATCAATTTTCCTGAACTAACTATATCATTCGAAAGGACATCTAATAGAGTGTTTATATAGCAACTTTGAAGAAAATCGTTAGAGCCGTTTTTGAGATTCAGATTTACGTCCCCACTTCCGGTTTCGCAAATCTCCCTTCCGGTTTTCCAATTTTCTTCAAAATTTGGAAAATTCATCTGTACACTAGTTCTGCTTTATTTCTGAAGTTTCGTAGCTGTATCTTTATTAGTTTTGGAGATATGACAGTCAGAAGATTCCCTTCCCTCCCCCCCCCCCCCCACACACTGACCAGTTGCCAAAAAGCACTTTTTTTAGACTCAGGAGACCTCAAAACATGTAAATCAGGTGAAATCTCGATATCGAATTTTCGTACCGAATACAGTACTTCCATTACCTACGGTAAACGAGTAATGAAAGTAAAAAAAGTTTTTTTTTTTTTTTTTTTTTTTTTTTTCCCGTTATATCTCTATGAATATATGTGGTAGCCTCATAAAAATTTATACAGATAATGAGAAAAATCTTCTTAATCACATGCTTCAGCCAAAACGCATTTAAAGCATTATTTTTTAAAGTGTGGTTGAAAATATTTTGTCTGTTGTTTAATTTTTTACTTGTCCCCTTTTCCTCTCCAGGACGCAACTTTTACTGATATATATGAGATATAACATGTTTTCTACACTACTAAAGTTTCAAGAAGACTAATAAAGAATTTTTTTTTAGATTTTTGACAAAACGCCTGAATTCGAAAGTGTCCAAATACTTATTGGTAGATACTGTATATATATGTGTGTATGTTTGCAAAGGTACCAATCGTATTCATATACTTCAGTTTTCTTTTGAAAAGTACTGCTTTCATTTTCCAGTGTAAATTATGGTGTAATTGCTGTGTAATTTTCTACAGTTTTTCTTTTTAGACACGATTTCTAATCATTCAATTCCTGTCCCCTCTTCCTCCTCATCTTACATGTTTATTTTATATTGAACTTCGTAAATATGTTATTTAATTATTTTATGTATTTGTTTATTACAGAGACTAGTCAAAAGTTTGAACATATGACTTTCTGTTTTTGAAAAACATTTGAAACCGTTACGGAATTTGAGTGTTAGATACATAAACACACATGTGTGAGATACATTGTTACACAACACATCTACACATGTGTTAGATACATTGAGTGTTAGATACATTTGTACATAAATACAGAAAATCTTTGTTCTAAAATTATGTACTTTCAACAATAATGTTTAGAGATGGAAATTTGATCTTCAAATTAAATACATAGCATGGGTAAAACCCATTATGAAATTCCAAGTCTGGAAAATACCTAAAATCTTGCTCATTCATCTACCGACAATTTGCTTAATTTTTACTCTATTCAAATGAGATTTTGACAAAACGTGCTCAATATGTCTAGCTGTCAACCTATGCAATAAAAAGTTTTCTATTTTTCGCACATGCGTAATATAATATTTACTAAAATTGCTCATATCTCAACGAATATTAGAAATGTTAATTTTATGTTTTAGAATTATGCATTTGTAATGTTTTGTCGGTTTTCTGCAAGGTTTGTAAAATTTTATGGGAATTTGTTCTAGTTACGCGCAAAAAATTGTCAAAAAAAAAAATATATATATATATATATATATAGTAATTAAAAAAAAAAAAAAAACTATATCTGCCTGAATAATTGTGCAATTCACGCACCAAAACATCCGAATATTGTTACGTTACATGTGCAATTGTGCAATGTATTAAAGTTACAAGTCATTTGTAGCTTTTAATGATGCAGAGTGATCCAAAGTATTATCGCTTTTCTATAATTTGTGGTTGATCCCCTAATTGCACCTTGGACTGATTCGAGAAAAAATGCGTTTTTAAATCTTCTTTGCATGTGTGAAATAATTCCAAGCCATTTTGTCTAGTATTTTTCTTTTTTTATTGAAAAAAATGTCCCCCCCCCCCAAAAAAAAAAAAAAAAAAAAAAAAATATATATATATATATATATATAATAATCTGATTACCTTGTGTATATTAAAAATATATATATAATAAATATATATATTATATAAAAATATATATCTAATAATCTGATTACCTTGTGTATATTAAAAAAATATATAAATATATAAATATATTGAATATTCTTTTGAATTAGGCCTATGTCGCGTATTGTATATTTCCTAAAATACTGAAAAATATTTCTATACAGCATAGTTTGGGCAAAATGGGTGAGTATTTGTATAATGCATGCAATATACTTTTTTTTTTTTTTTTTTTTCAAGTATATTGACCATCTTTTGCAAAGTCATTATCAGAAATAATATTTTTAATACAATTCTAGTTCTTTACACTGACTCATTTGTGAGATAATCTTTAGAAAGCAAAAATTTGCCCTATGCTGTCATGTTAATATAGTATATTTTTTTTCTACCTTGTTTTGGATGCTGTGAATGTTTCGGGCCTTGGCACAAAGAGATATTTAGCTGTTGCTATCTTTGCGACAGAAAAAATTCACTTTGAATGTTTCGTATTCTACCAGGCCCTTGAAAAAGTTAGAATACAAATATGCTGTTATCTAAGTCCAATTTGTTTTATTTCATTTCGCTTTATTTCATTTTTCATTTGGGTAGACTTTGATATTGATGGTATTAACTGTTTGAATTACTAATAAAATTTAATAAATTTTATATTACAACTGAATGCTACGGTTATATATATATATATATATATATATATCATTTAATTTGTGAAATTTTAAAGTAAAAATTTCAAAATCCATATAGTTCGTGCCATTATAATAAATAACATTTTAGAATTCATCTGACTTATTTGCGCTTGCTCGTTTTTTATACAATATTTATAAAACAAGATGTAGACCTATGCCCCTATGTTAATATATATATATATATATATATATATATATATTAAATATCGAATAATTCCCGAAATTTCGAGGAAGAATTTTAAAATTCAATAGAATTTATGCCAGTATCCCAAAAAATATTTTAAAACTGGTCCGACGACTTTATAATGATTCCTTCTTCAGAATATATTAGTTTACTAACTAACGTACAGCCAGACACATTTATGGTTCAACCATTCGTTTTAAAGGTATTGGCGAGCTCTTTTGAAAGATACCCATCATGAAAATTTACTCCCATCAATGGGGGGAGGCGAGGCTCGTGCACATACAAAACTTTTTTCCCAGTTGACTATCTCTATTATAAATTTCATAATGTTTATTGAAAAATAATTTCCTTATGCACATTTATACAAAATTTTGTCCTATACCACCATGTTAAAAATTTAGAAAAAGCGGGATGGCAACGCAACCTGTAAGACAATTTTTACCAAAAGTTGATAGGCACTAATTTATATCAAGGTGCAACTACATACCAATTTGTATGAAATTCTTTGCAGCAGTTCCTGAGATAGAGTTGCCACAAAATTTTCTCTCACACACACACGCAGACAGACAGATAGACATTTTCTAAGAATGGTCCAATCGTGTTCTACATCTCTCAAAACGTGTAAATCCATCAAAAACCCGAGATCGAAAATTTTTACGAATCCGATACCCTCTTCTATTGAATATAGAAGAAAGTAATAAATAAATTTCAAATAACTCACGAAGTTTTCAAAGTAGAATTTTGAAATAACTATACGGTCAATGCCATTATGATAAATAATATTTTAAATGCAATCCTACATTCTACTATTACATTCTTATACACTGCTTCATTCTTGAGATAATCTTTACAAAGGAAAATTTTGTCCTATGCTGTCATGTTAAAAAATATTACATTTCATTTAACTCATGCAATTTTAAAGTAGAATTTTCAAATTTCATATAGTTCATGGAAGTATCATAAATAATATTTTAGAATTTATCCGACTTCTTTACGCTTATTCATTCTTGATACAAGCTTTACAAAGCAAAATGTTGAGCCTACGCCATTATGTTAAAAAAATTTTAAATTTCGAATAACTCCCAAAATTTTCAAAATACAATTTTCAAATTTAATAGGGTTAGTATACCAGTATTCTAAAAAATATTTTAAAACTGGTCCGATAAGTTTAACATAGGAGCCCCTTGGCAGCTTTTAAACTGTTGTTGTCATTTTGGCGATGAATTAAATTGTTATCGCAATTGCGTAAGTAAAGATCTTGGCTAGAAACATCAGAGCTAAGACGGTGCCAAATTTCAAAATTCGTCAAGGAGTTTTAAACTGAATCAATTTTTTAGCATGATTTTTCTGAAATTTAATTATTTAAAAGAAAATGTGTGTACATTCAGTTTTTATTCGATATAAAAAAGAAATATATTTGAATATATATAAAGGTCAATTTTTAAGTCTTTAATGTTTTTCCTCAATTGTTACTTGTTTTCTATTTTACTCTTTAATTATGAGCAGCTAGTTATGTAATAAGGGTAAGTATCAATCATAAGCATGGTACCTTTTTTTACTTTCTTCTATATGTAATATAGAGAAAGTATTGGACTCACGAAAATTTTCGACCTCCGTTTTTTGACGGATCTACACGTTTTGGGGTGTCCTGAACACGAATTGATAGTTTTTAGAAAATGTCTGTCTGTCTGTGTGTCTGTCTGTCTGTCTGTCTGTATCATTTTTTTGTGGACACTGTATCTCACGAACCAATGAATGAAATTTAACCAAACTTGGTATTTAGTTGCACCCTGACATGAACTGGTGCCGATTAGATTTGGGGATCAATTGCTTAACAGGTGGCGCTGTGATCGCATTTTATGCAAATTTTTAACATGGCAGAATAGGACAAAATTCCGTATAAATGGGCATAATGAGAGTTATTTTAAACTTGTGATTGTAAAATTAATATCAATTATTGATAATAGTAGTAGTTAACTAGGAAAAAAATTTTGTGCATGTGGGGGCATCGGTTCCCCCCCCACCGGGGGGGGGGAAGTACCCACCCGGGGGGGCAAAGTTTCAAGATGGGTATCTTTCGAAAGGTCTCGTCAATACCTTTAAAACGAATGGTTGAACCATAAATCTGTGATAATTTAAAACAAAGTTATCGATTTTTTTTACTTTTAACAAAAAAAAAAACTTAGAAAAAAATCGTATTTTTTTTTTTTTTTTTTTAACGAAATTTTACCAACCTTGGTATTTAGTTGGTCCCCGACATAAACTGGTGCTGATTATGTTTGGGGATCAATAGCTCAACAGGTGGCGCTGTGATAGCATTTTATCTAAATTTTTAACATGGCAGAATAGGACAAAAATTCGTATAAATGTGCATAATAAGAGTTGTTTTAAACTTGTGATTGTAAAATTAATATGAATTATTGATAATAGTAGTATGTAACTAGGAAAAAAATTTTCTGCATGGGGGGGCATCGCTTCCCCCCCAGGGGGGGTTAAATTTTCATAATGGGTATCTTTCGAAAGATCAGGTTCATAATAGTAGTAGTTAACTAGGAAAAATTTTTTGTGCATGTGGGGGCATCGGTTCCCCCCCACCGGGGGGGGAAGTACCCCCGGGGGGGGCAAAGTTTCAAGATGGGTATCTTTCGAAAGGTCTCGTCAATACCTTTAAAACGAATGGTTGAACTATAAATCTGTGACAATTTAAAACAAAGTTATCGATTTTTTTACTTTTAACGAAAAAAAAAACTTTTTTTTTTTTTTTTACGAAATTTAACCAAACTTGGTATTTAGTTGGTCCCCGACATAAAGTGGTGCTGATTACATTTGGGGATCAATAGCTCAACAGGTGGCGCTGTGATCGTATTTTTTTTTAAATTTTTAACATGGCAGTATAGGACAAAATTTTGTATAAATGTACATAATGAGAGTTATTTTTAACTTGTGATTGTAAAATTAATATGAGTTATTGATAATAGTAATAGTTAACTAGGAAAAAATTTCTGTGCATGTGGGGGCATCGCTTCCCCCCCCCTGGGGGGTAAAGATCTCGTCAGTACCTTTAAAACGAATGGTTGAACTATAAATCTGTGATAATTTAAAACAAAGTTATCGATTTTTTTTACTTAAAAAAAAAAAAAAAAAAAAAAAAATACTTAGAAAAAAAATCTTACTTTTTTTTTTTTTTTTTTAATATTGTTACTGTTTGAATATGTATTACTTTTAACAAAAAAAAAAAAAAAAAAAAAAAAAAAAAAACTTAGAAAAAAAATCGTATTTTTTTTTAAAAATATTGTTACTGATTGAATATGTATAGGAAAATATAGAAGAAAGTCTTGTGGTGGCCACAACATACTAGTTCTTTATAACATTACCTTCATGTACACTAAAGGACAAAAAAAAAAAAAAAAAAAAGAAAAAAAGAAAAAGAAAGGCGCGCGCGCTTGCTTAGATACTTTCATTTTTTCTTTTCAAAAATCACCAATTTTAAAATTTAAACGTAGGGATTTAACAGAGAGTAATATTTGCCGGATATATCTGAAACACTGATGTCAGGTGGATACCGATATGCGGCATCCGGCAAAATTGCTATTCGTTTCGTCCTTATTTTTAGATGATTAAATCGAACAATTTTCAAATATATATATATACTAGCTGCCCGACAAACGTTGTTTTGTCATATAAATTATTTCCAGAGAATATTTTGCTAGAAAAAAATAACTAACTTATTGTAAGTGTGTAAGGATGTGGTATATAAGTGAAACAGGTATGGAACGCTGTGAACGGTGACTGTGAATTCCGATTATAACGTAAAAGACATAATTACCGAAATTTTCGCTACTTGCTTCTTGCTACTTGGTACTTTCTACTTGCTACTTGTTATTTAAAACCTCCGCTGAATGTCGAACAGCACAGAATTTTATTTCATACGGCAAATATTTCAATTTATGAGAGAATCTCTGATAGCAACGAATTTCACATGAAAATTCCGTCTTTTTTGAATAAGCTGTAACAATCTGGACCGATTTGATGAACATTTTTATCAAAAAGTTATTACAATATCTAACATCATTACATGTACATTTATCACAATTCAATCAATCGATGCATGTGAGTATGTGTATAGTATGAGTGAAGTGAAATGTAGAGTTCGTATTAAATAAAAACTTAAACTCGTTTTAATTAAAGGTGAAAAAGTTGAAACTCAATTTATTTTATAACAGGTATATATTTTTTAATCTACAAAAACTTAATTTATCGTAATGCCATTGGATGTACAATATTTTTGTTTAATCCTTGAGGAGTATACATGAACAAATTCGAAGGTTTTCCAACCCTGGAACACGCAACATATAATTGGCCGTGAGAAAAGCACGGATTTTCTAAATCTAAGCCACAAATTGGGACCCCCTTTGGTGACTTTAAATATTTTAAGCCATTTTTGCGATGAATTGAAATGGCTATCTCAATTGTGGAACTAAAGATCTTGGCGAGAAGCATCCGAGCTACTTCGGTGCCAAATTTCAAATTTTGCCAAAGGGATCCGATACTAAAGGCGTTCCATACAAAAAATAAGTAAATAAAATATCAGTGACATACACACGCACAAAAGTATGGGACCCCATTGGTAACTTTAAACATTTTAAGCTATTTTTGCGATGAATTGAAATGGCTATCTCAATTGTGGAACTAAATATGTTGGCGAGAAGCGTCCGAGCTACCTCGGTGCCAAATTTTCTATACGAAAAATAAATAAATAAAATATCAGTGACATACACACGCACAAAAGTATGGGACCCCTTTGGTGACTTTAAATATTTTAAGCCATTTTTGCAATGAATTGAAATGGCTATGTCAATTGTGGAACTAAAGATCTTCGCGAGAAGCGTCCGAGCTACTTTGGTGCCAAAGTTCAAATTTTGCGAAAGGGATCCGATACTAAAGGTGTTCCATTCAAAAAATAAATAAATAAAATATAATAAATTAGCTACACGAATAAATTTGTAGGTTAGGGTGGTTGTTAATCAACGCGCGTGTAAATTTGATAGAAAATTATATAAAATACTCACTCCAATTCCGCACTAAATTTGCAAAATGTATAGTTTTTTATGCACACTTCAAAACTCTTCAAACACTAATTACATCTTGATGTAATATTTCAATTAGGACACAATTTTTTGTATAACAATAATAACACGAAGTTACAAAATATTTTCCTGAATTTGATCGCAGCACCAACTGTCGGGACAAACTGGAATTACAATAGAATATACGCAAGCGAAGTGTGACGTCACTGACCGTCAGTGGATGCAAGAAAAAGATTTCCTATGTTAATCTCCCATTGGATTTTTTATAAAAAATTACTAAAAATCGAGGAAAATTATTTCTCGATTTTAATCCGCGTATTTGGGTATAGATATGTATTAGTTATCGTATGCATGTGTTAGATTGAGTTATTTTGCTCTCAAATTGACAA
The DNA here is from genome assembly GCA_963930645.1 of Salticus scenicus. Classification (NCBI taxonomy): domain Eukaryota; kingdom Metazoa; phylum Arthropoda; class Arachnida; order Araneae; family Salticidae; genus Salticus; species Salticus scenicus. Next base: position 129,942 of record CAWVNO010003068.1, read on the forward strand.
AATTTTAATTTTAAATTTCAAAACTCTGTCTTCTTTGGCGTTTTTTTTATTTGGCGATCAAAAACGTAGTACGAAAATATGCATGCCAGATGTATATTTTCGTAATATGTATTGTACGAAACTGTTTCATATTATTCATTACTCTCTTAATATAAGTTGTTGAAATAACCATTATTTTTGAAAGAAATTAAATATGTTCGCCAGATGATATGGCGATATTTTTTTTTTTCCGCCAAGGATGACAGAGTTTTGAGATTAAAAATTCAAATTTTATCAATTTTACAGCAAAAACAACTCAATCTAACGCATGCACATGATAACTAATACATATCTATACCCAAATATGGGGATTAAAATCGGGAAATAATTTTCCTCGATTTTTAGTAATTTTTTACAAAAAATCCAATGGGCGATTAACATAGGAAATATTTTTCGTGCATCCACAGACGACCAGTGACGTTATCACTTCGCTTGCGTATTATTGAATATTTGATACTACGATCGTAGCGCAGTCTGCCGGATCCAATGTGAAACATTCCAAAATCAACAACAATTTATAAGTGATAAAGTAATTAAATAAACATTTTAAATTGGACTGAATTGTAAATCTAAACCATTCTCGAATCCACCTGAAGACACGCAAAAAATTTCATTAAACTCGGTCCAGCCGTTTAGGAGGAGTTCAGTGACATACACACGCACAAAAGAAATATATATATAAAGATAAATACAAAGGCACAGCTTTAGTATATACCCCCCCCCCCCCTTTGTCGACTTTATTTTTTTTGGCCGTTTTTGCGATGAATTAACATGGCTATCGCAACTGCGTAACTGACGATCTTGGTGAGAAACGTCCGTACTACTTCGGTGGCAAATTTCAAATTTTTCCAAACTAAAGCTGTTCCATACAAAAAAAAAAAAAAAAAAAAAAAAACTGTTTTATGATATATACAAAATAAAAATAAAAAATTCTAATAAATTCGAAATTATTACTATTTACAATTAAGGTGAAAACATAAAAGAACATTTATAAGTTACATATAAAGTATCAATTAAAACGAAAAATTTTCTTTTACAGTAGAAAAGAAATGTACTACTAAATTAAATAATAATTTTAAGCTAATACCAAGTATCTCTATGATAATATTTATTTACACGCAAATATTTTCATAGTATATTAATTTTTTTTTTTCTAATTTTTATTATTTATCACGCGAAATTAAAAATATTTTTTTTCGGAAAAAAATAAATAAGCGTGAATTTTGTTTATTTTGGCATCAAATATATTTTTCTATTTAATCTATTTAAAGTTAAAATGGAGTTTTTATTTAATATCATTTGATCCAATTATCCGATTGAACTGAATTGTAAATCTAAACCATTCTCGAATCTACCTGAAGACACACAAAAAATTTCATTAAACTCGGTCCAGCCGTTTAGGAGGAGTTCAGTGACATACACACGCACAAAAGAAATATATATATAAAGATATATACATATATATTTTTTTTTTAAATCTCTTTGTGCAGATATTAACTTTTTGAATTTTTATGGAGTAGTTTTGAAGTTATGCAAATTACAGATCATGAATAATAAAATCATTCTCTGCATAGTCTTTATACTTTTAATAATTTTTTAATAGTTAAACTTATGTTACAAAATTTCTTTATTTTTAAAAATTTTCGTTTTCATTTTTTTTTCTTTAATTAAGTTTAATCTTTTTCCTTTTATTTTAATTTATTAGAAATTGACATCACTATTTTAGAAACTTTATTTGCAGTAATTTATAAAATGTTAATTATAAATATTTTAAATTGAATTTCTGAGCTAACTAATCATAATAAACGCACGCAAGTTTGCTTTTATTTTTAACAATTACAACAATAATATTAATAATAATAGTATCTTTCTATACTGAGGCTGTCCAATTTCTTTAGTACAATATTTCTGATATTCATTTTAATTATTAAAAAAAAAAAAAAAAAAAAAAAAAAAAAAAAATTGCACGTTCTTTTTTTTATTTATTTACATTTTATTTTTTGGCACAAAGAAAAATATACTTACTTAGTTATTCATTTTTGGCATCAACTTCTTTTTTTTTTTTTTTTTAAGTGTGTTTTTTATTACCTTTTGAATCAATTATCCGGTTGAACTAAAAAATACGGCATTAGCTAGATTTACCGTTCTATACTGTAGCTATTAATTAGAACGAATTTTCTAAATTTTATTTTAATTAATAACGTAATAATAATAATTTCACTTTCATTTTTTTTTCCGGCGTAAAAATAAGTACAATTACGCATATATTTTTGGCATAATTTCTTTTTTTACTTTTTTTTTTTTTTAATAATTTTAAAGTTTAAGTAGGATTTTTATTACTTTTGAACCAATTATTCAATTGAACACAAAAATACAGAATTACCTAGATTTCGTTTTAATACATAAGTGTACCAATTTTTGATATAATCCGGACTAAAAATCCGTATAGATACAGTAACAATCGTTTAGCTCTTTAGATTTAGATGACAAAATAAAAAAGTTTTGAACGCCTATTCAAGGTAATAGATAAAAATTGGTAACGAAGACAAAATCGCTATCTGAAAGAAATTGTTCGACCTGACTTACTACTTACTACCTCGATAAGTAATATAGGCACCCTAACTACTACTAGTAGTAATAGTGATAATAATAATAACAACCTGTGATATTATATATGTATATATGTATGTGAATCAATACTATACATATATGCATGTTTACATGTGTTTTTACTTTTTACATGCATTCATTACATAATATTGAAGTTCATTCAATAAAACGCTGTCTTTTTATCAAAAGACAAATCAGTACTGAGGAAGTTTCTTGACGCCCTTTTGTATAATTGACTACTTTTTGGGGGACGAAAATGACCCCGCCTCTGTGATCATCATATTGACAGCCGAAATAGTTTACGTTCCTAATTGGACAAAAAATGTCACACTAGGTAAAAGGCGGGGAAGTTTTGTACTTCAAGTGAGCCAGTTTTTTAGTTTCGTTTTCTATAGCTGGGAGTTAGACGGAAACAAGGCAGTGCCCTTAAAGGAAATAGAGTATAACCGAAGCTGTAATGAAAAAATTGTCATTATACTGCGCATTAGCTATTCGGAGAAATACCAACAGCCTTCCGGATATGAGAAAGACTGTAATGGCTGCTTACCATCATATATGTTCCCCGGATAAAAATCCAAGACATGAGGACTGTCCACCGGGTTTTGACAGCTGGTGCAAGTGACGAAAAGCTGAAGCTTCCGGAGAAAATGTAAACCTGATTAAACACCCTGTACAACTACATTCAGAGGTCCAAATATATATACAATCAATATTTGAAGATTTATCTCGAAATGACTTACTTGAAAGGTGTTTGGGTGGCCATACGCAGAATGCAAATGAGAGTTTCAATTCGACCGTTTGGTGTCTTACACTAAAGCACTTGCACTCGGGGATCAAAAATCATTGAAATTGCCGCGTATATAACAGCTGGATTGTTCAATGAAGGGTGTACAAGTGATGAACAATTTAGAGATAATAGCAGATCATACGCAGAAAAAGTAGATGAACAGAGAGTGACTCAAGAAAATCGGCGCAGCTTGTTAGCGATTAAAGAAGAACGTCAAGAGAAAGAACGTCAAGAGCTCATTTTTCTGAAGAAAAATGAGCTCTACGAGGATACCGAAAGACTATTATATGGCGCTGGAATTGCTGACTAATCGGTAAGTTATCGTCATTATTGAATATTTATGTGCCTAAATATAAAAATGCATTTGTATCTCAAATCGGCGTGACTGATAATTCAAAAAAGTTTTTTATCAATCGTGCTGAAATATTGTACACATATTTTCAATGATATTACTTTCTATGCGAACCTATTTGTTTTGAAAAATTTGATGACAAAATTATTTTTTAGAAGCAAAAAAAATTAAGAATTTGCTTCAAAATTCAAGTGTTTCTTCTTTTCTTTTTCTTTTTTTTTTTTTTAATATTTCAACCCGATTTTTTTTTTCCCTTTAGGTTCATCTACAAACCAGACCCTGGTTGTCCCCTCTGCAATTCAGCAGAACCAATGAACAGACACCACCTCCGTCGATGTGATTCACTTCGTGGCAACTCTGAAACTGCGCTTTACTGGCGTGCCAGAGAACTTTTAAGGAAATGACTTCGGTCACTTCTACTTTTTTGGCATCTTTTTTTTTTTTTTTGTGTGTGTGTGTGTGTGTGTGTTCCTATTTGATTTTTTTTATTTTGTAATTAGTTTGCTTCTGTATTTGCCTTGCCATTGGGGAAAAAAAAAAAAAAAAAAAAAAAAAAAACGTTCATCTACAAAATATAACATTAATAAACGCTCAGAACTTTTTTTTTTTTCATTTCAGACCAATACAACAGGATCTACAAGTCACGCCAATCGACAACTCTCGCTGCCACCTTCCCGGAAGACTGGACTATAAATTGGTCATTTTCAAAAAAAAAAAAAAAAAATGTAATAGTTAAAAATACAAATAAACCATATGCCAAGTTAAAAAAATATTGAACGAGTTATTCTTAAAAAAAAAAAAAAAAAAAAAAAATCAAGTAAAATTCACGCGTCTATATGTATCTCCCCCCTTAATTTTTACTCTATTCAAATGAACTTTTGACGAAAATTGCCCAATATATCTGGTTTTTGCTGCACATAATTAAAAAAATTTCTATATTTCACTCATGTGCAGTAAAAAAATATTTACTATAAATGCTTATATCTCAGCGAGTATTATACGTGGGAATTTTATCTTTTAGCTTAACGTTTCTCTAATGTTTTGACAATTTTTCTGCAAGTTTTGTAAAATTTTATGAGAATCCGTTCTTGTCATAAGCAAAAAACTTCCCAAAAAATTATATCTGCCTGAATAATTGCGCAAAAAAATAAATAAATAAATAAATAAATAAATAAAAATAAATAAATTAATTAATTAAAATATATATATATATATATATATATATTATACAAAATATGGGCAACAATGTGTTATATTTACAAGTCATTTGTAGCTTTTTATGACATAGGGTGAACCAAAGTCTTTTTTCAATGTGTGGTTAGTGCCTTTATTGCACTCTAGACTAAATCGATAGTGAACAATGTGAGTTTTTAAATGTTCTTTGCATGCCTGCAGTTCCAGACCAATTCGTATAGTATTTTTTTAGAAAATCGAAAAAATGCCAAAATAATAATAATAATCTAATAATTTGATCCCCCACTGCATATGGATAGTTGATATTTTTACATTTTAGTTTAAACAATTTAGGAAAGCTTAAATTCTTTTATTATTAATATCAGTTTTCAAAGAAGTTTGCTTAAAAATATTACTAGTAACAAGAGAATTAACTAAGATCTGCTTATAGAGCTCTTTGCATATTTTGGCACAATTGTTAGAGTTATTAACATCACTAGTATCGTCCAGCGGTCGAAACCTGATCACTTTTTTTTTCTATGCAAAGTAATTGCTTTCTCGTAAACGGAATTAAATTGCAACACATCAGCGCCACTTGTTGGCCGATATGCACCCAAATTAAAACAGCATAGTTTTACATAACCTCCATATCATAGATCATGTTTGGTGCGTGATCACATTTGGTACACAACAGAAGTTGAGATATAGCCTTGATTTAACTGGGGGTGAATCACAATATAGCAGCACTACCTATTGGGTGATATATTTCAACAGCTAATCAGCAACAATTTAAATCAATGTCTAACCAATTATCAATCGTACTCAAATTTCGATCATTGATTCATGAGATACAACAAAATTTCCCTAACACATCATACACATACAGTCATTTTCTAGAAACGAGCGAATCAGGTTCAGAAAATCTCAAAACGTCAATTCGCCGAAAACCGAAAGTCTAAAATATTCACGAGTCCAACATTTTCTTCTACATTATTTTATATGACAGCGACACCTACCGATTAATATGAAAAAAGAAATAATAATCAATATATTGTCTCATAAAATTCGTTGCAATTTTCACCGACAGCTACTGATATATCGCAATGAGAAACCGCATAAAATATTAATAATAAAAATATTTGTTGATAATATGTACTCACAGATCAAGTTTGGTTCATTTATTTAGGATAGAAGCTGAGATATAGCTTTCACGTAAACAGCAAATATTGTTAAATGGCAGCGCCACCTATCGTCTGATATTCATCCAAAGTGAATTAGCATAACCTAAGAACCATCTCACGCGCCCAAGTTTCGTACATTTATACACCATAGAAACAAGCTTATAGTCTTCCCCAAAGTGGTATTAAATTGCAACTTAACATCGCCACCTGTTGGCACACAATCTGAATCAGCAGAGTTTTACATTATATATATTTGATATAAGTAATGAATACATATATTTTATATACGTATTCTTATACTAAGTTTGGTACGCTGTTGATACTGAGCCTTCCCTGAAATGAGAGGATATCATAGCATGGGATATACCCACCGATATAGCCACCTGTTGGATGATATAGCCCGAAAGTTAATCAGCATCAATTCAAACCAAGGTCCAACCAAATATCAAGTTCGGTTAAATTAAGTCCATTGGTTCATGAGGTACAGTGTTCGAAAAACTTTGCTAACTCTAAAAGCAGACTTATTCTAAAAATGATCGAATCGTGTTCAAGAAGTCTCAAAACATATAAATTCATAAAAAATTGGAAATTGAAAATTTTTCCAAATCCTATACTTTCATCATATATATACAGAATAACCCTTTCCGGCGCAAGACAATTTGAAACATTTAAATTATACTGCCACCGGAATTAATGAACTAAATTAAACTAAAAGAAATTTTGAATTTTAAGGTTTAAAATACCGGCCTTTTTTGATATGTTATAAACGTGAATTTTTGCTAAAAAATTTCCGGGATGAATTTTTGCAGCTGGATCTTAAATTTTGCGTCCTCGCAGCGAGGACAGCGCGCGCTAAGGGGATAAATAGCAATAAATCAAAATAAGTAGTCAATTTCAGTCAGTTGAAATGCATTATGTTTTAGATAAAAAATGTGTCTTCAAACTAGAGTTGAAAAAAAAAAAAAAGCAGAACTGTCATAAATCAAATCCTTTTTTTAATTTGTGTATATATTCAGTTGTATACAAAGCTTCGATCTATCACTCATTCACTCATAATCATTTTTACAACTCTAATGGCTTCTGCCCCTTAGAATGAAAAATCTGTAGTTGAAAGTTTAAGAATGCTATATCTATACAAATTACTGTGTCCATGAATGTTTTATTTGAATGTTATGTAGTTACCAAATTTAACAACTTTCTTCTTTAGGATTTTTTTAATGCAAATGTATATGGGTATAAAATGAAAGAGTGCATAAAAAGTAATAGTATTTTAAATTACCTTCTTCACATCGTAAGAAAATAATTTTTGTATTTTGCAAATCTGGCTAATCCTACGTTTTTTCACCAACCCTTTACTCCCATAACACTGCTATGAAAAAGAAAAAAGATACCATTCTTGCTGATTCTTATGTAATCCGAATAGGACTCCCATTTTGCCCAGTCATCCACCGTTTTCTAGGGACCTCAATTTTTATCACTATTCGGTAATTTTATGACCATGAATTTGATTTGAAGAATGAAAAATAATTAACACGTAAAAACAAAAAAATATAATGTTTAATAAATAATATTAATAATAGATTAAAAAATTATAGAAATGTAATACATAATTTCAGAGGCAAACCGCCCCCCCCCCTAAATTTTCCCCTGCCGCAAATGTTCATGTTTTAGAATTTTCTAACTTTGTAGCCCCTCAGAATATATTTAACAGTTAAAATAATCCTCTTCCCCTCTAAAAATCAAATTTATAGCCACAAAATCACCGAAAAGTGATAAAAATAGGGGGAATTGTGGATGATAGGGCAAAATTCGTAATCAGTAGGTTATTTTCCATAAGAATTGTGTTGGGGGCAGTGTAATGAATATGTTAACAGTGTGCGACAAATTTCATGTTTTTCTATTAATATATAGATAAGTGATAATAAACTTATTTTGCAATATATTAATAGATTTATTTAGTTTTTACACATTTTTATATTTAATAAAGTTAGATTGAAAAATAAGTTGGTTTTTTATTAACAAATTAACTTTAATCTTCCATGCATTAAAGTATTCTAATGGTTTATTGTAATCAATAGTAATTTTATACATAAATAAAAATAAAGAAAACTGACTTATAATTTGGTTAATTGTAGATATTTTTATTATACATATGCAACGAAACTCATTAATAATTATCATACTGACATTTCTTAAAAAATATTCCTATATATAGAGAGAGAGGGAGAAAATAAATAAATAAATAAATAAATAAAAATTTAAAAAAGTTTTAATACTCCCTGCTAATTTAAAAATTTTTCGTTATGTAAATTTTTTACTTCATTTTTAAATAATTGTCTTAGAATTATATCCAGATATTTTTATTATACATATGCAATGAAACTCATTAATAATTATTAAATAAATATTAAATAAATAAATATTGAAAATTATTAAATAATAACAATAATAATAATAATAAATATTTAAAAATTTTTTGGGGAAAAAGTTTAATGCTCCCTGCTAATTAATTCTTAAACCCCCCCCCCATCTTTTTGCGGGTGGAGGTCGATTCCCCTGATGTATGATATCTTGACAGAAAAAATGGGTCGTTTCCCCTCACCCTTTTTTCGAAGGCAGAGGTCGTTTGCCCTGATCCCCCCCCTTTTTTTGTCCATGTTTATGATTGACATGTACTGATGAACAGGGGGAGGGGATGTGTCCTTCATTCCCTGACATGTGAATTAAATAGTAAACACACACACACGCACACAAGGAAAAAATATTCTGTGACACATTTATAGCATTTATAAATAATCTCTCGGAAGAAAATAGTTTTATTTGCATATGTATATTGCATAACTGGTCCTCATGTATAGCGTAATTATTTATATATGTATGTTCTGTACTGTTATTTTACCAAAAATTCAAGTTTTGATTTATCAGGTCATGAGATTAAAGCATAAATTTATTATTTTTGTATTAACAATAGAAAGATTATTTATGTATTACGTATTGAATTTTCCCATGCCTTCCAGTTTTTTAACGTTGGTTAATTTATACACTGTTGTTTATTAATGTTAATTGTTTAATTAACAGAAAAGTATTCCCTATTTTTGCTAAATATCAAATGAAAGCTTTAAAAATATATTTATTCTGTGTTCATAAATACTAAAGTCTTACAACTTCCAATTGCGTTTGACATATCTGACATTAATTTTACAAAACTGAACTGTAATGAAAAATTCCTGCATTATATATTAATAATAAAGGCACGTGTTTTGAGAAGAAAAGTCTTTTTCATCAGGCAAGAAATGCGTACTATTTATTCTATAAAGAAGCACAGGAAATCATACTCCATATTTTACCTCACAAAGGTAAAATGCATTTCTTTCCTAACGAAGGAATATTTTATTCTTTCAAAGTACGTTGCCTATATTAATCTTTTATGGTGCATTCAAACAATTTTCTGTTTTAATTTGTGACTCTGCACTTATTTTATACTATGTACTTGGCATACCTTTTACATCTTTGAAAATAAAGAAAATATTTCATGAGCACAAATTCAAAATTTACCAAAATCTGTACTTTCATTGTATTATTATTATTTTTAATTTTTTTCCCCCTGAGTAAACTAGTTTAAACGGCAACAATAAGGCAGTATGGTTGTTCCCAAATTTATATAACTAGTAATATTATAACTGTAAAAGAAGTTTCTAGACAAACCAGAAATTTTCATATCTCTGAATTAAAATGTGTGCTTGGTTACGACTGTTAAATGTACTAGTAATTTATTACTTTCTTCTATATGTAATATAGAGAAAGTATTGGATTCGCGAAAATTTTCGAACTCCGTTTTTTGACGGATCTACACGTTTTGGGGTGTCCTGAACACGAATTGATAGTTTTTAGAAAATGTCTGTCTGTCTGTATCATTTTTTTGTGGACACTGTATCTCACGAACCAATAAATGAAATTTAACCAAACTTGGTATTTAGTTGCACCCTGACATGAACTGGTGCTGATTAGATTTGGGGATCGATTGCTCAATAGGTGGCGCTGTGATCGCATTTTATGCAAATTTTTAACATGGCAGCATAGGACAAAATTCCGTATAAATGGGCATAATGAGAGTTATTTTAAACTTGTGATTGTAAAATTAATATGAATTATTGATAATAGTAGTAGTTAACTAGGAAAAAAATTTTGTGCATGTGGGGGCATCGGTTCCCCCCCCCTGGGGGGGAAGTACCCCCCCGGGGAAGTAAATTTTCAAGATGGGTATCTTTCGAAAGGTCTCGTTGATAATAGTAATAGTTAACTGGGAAAAAATTTTTGTGCATGTGGGGACATCGGTTCCCCCCCCCCCACCGGGGGGGGATGTACCCACCCGGGGGAGCAAAGTTTCAAGATGGGTATCTTTCGAAAGATCTCGTCAATACCTTTAAAACGAATGGTTGAACCATAGATCTATGATAATTTAAAACAAAGTTATCGATTTTATTTACTTTTAACAAAAAAAACCTCAGAAAAAAAATCTTTTTTTTTTTTTTTTAAACGAAATTTTACCAAACTTGGTATTTAGTTGGTCCCCGACATAAACTGGTGCTGATTATGTTTGGGGATCAATAGCTCAACAGGTGGCGCTGTGATAGCATTTTATCTAAATTTTTAACATGGCAGGATAGGACAAAAATTCGTATAAATGTGCATAATAAGAGTTGTTTTAAACTTGTGATTGTAAAATTAATATGAATTATTGATAATAGTAGTATGTAACTAGGAAAAAAATTTCTGCATGGGGGGGGGGCATCGCTTCCCCCCTAGGGGGGAAATACCCCTCCCCCAGGGGGGTAAATTTTCACAATGGGTATCTTTCGAAAGATCAGGTTGATAATAGTAGTAGTTAACTAAGAAAAAATTTGTGTGCATGTGGGGGCATCGGTTCCCCCCCACCGGGGGGGGGCAAAGTTTCAAGATGGGTATCTTTCGAAAGGTCTCGTCAATACCTTTAAAACGAATGGTTGAACTATAAATCTGTGACAATTTAAAACAAAGTTATCGATTTTTTTACTTTTAACGAAAAAAAGACTTAGAAAAAAAATCGCATTTTTTTTTTTTTTTTTTTTTTTTTTTTTTAACGAAATTTAACCAACACTTGGTATTTAGTTGGTCCCCGGCATAAAGTGATGCTGATTACATTTGGGGATCAATAGCTCAACAGGTGGCGCTGTGATCGTATTTTTTCTAAATTTTTAACATGGCAGTATAGGACAAATTTTCGTATAAATGTACATAATGAGAGTTATTTTTAACTTGTGATTGTAAAATTAATATGAGTTATTGATAATAGTAATAGTTAACTAGGAAAAAATTTCTGTGCATGTGGGGGCATCGCTTCCCCCACCTTCAGTTTTTTTTTTTTTTTTAATATTGTTACTGTTTGAATATGTATTACTTTTAACAAAAAAAAAAAAAAATTAGAAAAAAAAATCGTATTTTTTTTTTTTTTTATATTTTTACTGATTGAATATGTATAGGAAAATATAGAAGAAAGTCTTGTGGTGGCCACAACATACTAGTTTTTTTATTCGAAACCTAATTTTTGCCTTGTTCATGCTTTTTAAGTCTATTTTCATACACCAATTTTAAATAAAAAGTTAAACTTTTATTATTACAGTGAAACCTCTCAAGTTGGACACCCCTATAAGTTGGACACTTTTTCTCGGAACGGAGTGTATCAATAGAATTAACATTATGTCCAACCTCTATAAGCTGGACACCCCTTTAACTTGGAAGTTGGACAGTGATATACTGTCCTAAGTTGGACACTTTTACCCGATGAGACAGAAAAAAAAGAAATAAAACTTCTATTTTCTCACTTCTTTTTTTAGAAATTTTACTTATCCCTTGTAGAACTAGTATGTTGTGGCCACCACAAGACGATTCCGGGAAACTAACTTGGAAGTTGGACAGTGAAATACTGTCCTAAGTTGGACACTTTTACCCGATGAGACAGAAAAAAAAAGAAATAAAACTTCTATTTTCTCACTTCTTTTTTTAGAAATGTTACTTATCCCTTGTAGAACTAGTATGTGTGGCCACCACAATTCTATATTTTCCTACACATATTCAATCAGTAACAATATTTAAAAAAAAAAAAAAAAAGTACGATTTTTTTTTCTATTTTTTTTTCTTTTTTTTTTTTTTTTTTTTGTTAAAAGTAATACATATTCAATCAGTAACAATATTACAAAAAAAAAAAAAAAAAAAAAAAAAAAAAAAAGTACGATTTTTTTTTTTTTTGTTAAAAGTAAAAAAAATCGATAAATTTGTTTTAAATTATCACAGATTTATAGTTCAACCATTCGTTTTAAAGGTATTGACGAGATCTTTCGAAAGATACCCATCTTGAAAATTTACTTCCCCCGGGGGGGGGGGTACTCCCCCCCAGGGGGGGAAGCGATGCCCCCATATGCACAGAATTTTTTTCCTAGTTAACTATTACTATTATCAATAACTCATATTAATTTTACAATCACAAGTTAAAAATAACTCTCATTATGTACATTTATACGAAATTTTGTCGTATGCTGCCATGTTAAAAATTTAGAAAAAATACGATCACAGCGCCACCTGTTGAGCTATTGATCCCCAAATGGAATCAGCACCACTTTATGTCGGGGACCAATTAAATAGCAAGTTTGGTTAAATTTCGTTAAAAAAAAAAAAAAAAAAAAAAATGCAATTTTTTTTTCTAAGTTTTTTTTCGTTAAAAGTAAAAAAATCGATAACTTTGTTTTAAATTGTCACAGATTTATAGTTCAACCATTCGTTTTAAAGGTATTGACGAGATCTTTCGAAAGATACCCATCTTGAAACTTTGCCCTCCCCCGGGGGGTACCGATGCCCCCACATGCACAAAATTTTTTTCCTAGTTAACTACTACTATTATCAACCTGATCTTTCGAAAGATACCCATTGTGAAAATTTACCCCCCTGGGGGGTATTTCCCCCCTAGGGGGGAAAACGGTGTCCCCCATGCAGAAAATTTTTTTCCTAGTTACATACTACTATTATCAATAATTCATATTAATTTTACAATCACAAGTTTAAAACAACTCTTATGCACATTTATACGAATTTTTGTCCTATGCTGCCATGTTAAAAATTTAGATAAAATGCTATCACAGCGCGACCTGTTGAGCTATTGATCCCCAAACATAATCAGCACCAGTTTATGTCGGGGACCAACTAAATACCAAGTTTGGTAAAATTTCGTTTAAAAAAAAAAAAAAAAATTGCGATTACGTTTTTTTTTTTTGTTAAAAGTAAAAAAAATCGATAATTTTGTTTTAAATTATCACAGATTTATGGTTCAACCATTCGTTTTAAAGGTATTGACGAGACCTTTAGAAAGATACCCATCTTGAAACTTTGCCCCCCGGGATGGGTACTTCCCCCCCGGTGGGGGGGGAACCGATGCCCCCACATGCACGAAAATTTTTTCCCAGTTAACTATTACTATTATCAACGAGAACTTTCGAAAGATACCCATCTTGAAAATTTACTTCACCCGGGGGGGGTACTTCCCCCGCAGGGGGGAACCGATGCCCCCACATGCACAACATTTTTTTCCTAGTTAACTACTACTATTATCAATAATTCATATTAATTTTACAATCACAAGTTTAAAATAACTCTCATTATGCCCATTTATACGGAATTTTGTCCTATGCTGCCATGTTAAAAATTTGCATAAAATGCGATCACAGCGCCACCTGTTGAACAATTGATCCCTAAATCTAATCAGCGCCAGTTCATGTCAGGGTGCAACTAAATACCAAGTTTGGTTAAATTTAATTCTTTGGTTCGTGAGATACAGTGTCCACAAAAAAATGATACAGACAGACACACAGACAGACAGACATTTTCTAAAAACTATCAATTCGTGTTCAGGACACCCCAAAACGTGTATATCCGTCGAAAAACGGAGGTCGAAAATTTTCGCGAATCCAATACTTTCTCTATATTACATATAGAAGAAAGTAAAAAACTGTAAATATATATATATATATATATATATATATATATATTTACAGTTAAATTCGCTTTAGGCGTCCATGTTGCTCATGCAAGCGAGATGACCGTAAGTTAAAAAGCCATTGCTTGTTAAATCGGTTTGTAATACATTGAGAACATCAAAGAGATTCAGAAAAAGTGTTTAGCAGCTTAATTTCTTTAACTACAGTGCAGCAACCATTAAACAAAGCAGGTTTAAATGACAGAAAATGTGAAAAAATCCCGTTCTTAGTAAAGAGAATTCGGAAAGCAAGAACTCAGATGGCTAAAAAAATTAAAAAATGATTAGTTCATTATTGGGCAGAACTGCTTCTCTCTCAGTCACGTTTCACTTATTTCGAGCTAACGAAAACAAGCGGATCTGACAACGGAAATATGACCTACTAAATGAAAATCGCACTTTTAAAACAGTGACACATTCCCCGTACATTATGGTACGGAGGTGCATAACTTTTCAAACAGTCGGGCAAATTTGTATGCTCAAGGGATCAGTTAACTCGAAATAAAACACAGTCTTTTTAAAAGTGGTGCCGAACGGACTATTTTGGAGGTATCATGGAAATTTCCGCAAACAGCATTTCAAGATGATAATGCACCTTACTACACGGCGTCTGTGGTAAGTTTATTCACTTCAAATTGTCAAAATTTCCTATCCATTCCCATGAGAACCTATAATTATGTAAGTAATAATATCTTTTTCCACTTTAAGTTAAATCCCACTAAAGATATAATAGAATTTCTTCTTTACCAGACATGTAAATAGTCCTTATCGCGATCCGCTCAAAAATGTTTTGTCTATAAAAAGGCGGAAGAGAGGGGAGAGGATTCGAAATTTGCAGTCTACAACTCTGCCAGAACTAGAAATTTTTTTTTGTGATACTTGGCACATTGAAATTGCTGAGATTTATATTAAAACACTATGTAATACTACGCCATTGTGCATTAAAGAAGTAATTCCATATAAAGGTGGAATTAACGCATTACAAAATACATATTTTTAATAAACTAGGGGGCTCTGCCCCCTGCTCGCTCCGTTCACTAACCCCCGAGGGAGGCTTCGCCTCCCCCTACTCACTTTACTTATTAACACATGCAGATCTCTGCACGCCTATTCGGTTCTTTCCTTTTACTGCATAAGAATATTAATAGTGCATAGCACAAGAGAAAAGCCGAAAAATGCCCATACTCAATGGCAAATTGAAATATATAATATTTAATAGCACATTATTTAGTTTTATTTATTTGTATGAAACTTTTACTAAAAAATCAGTAACTCCCCCCCCCCCTCGTTTTTGAACAGAAAGAAATTCGTAATAAGTAGATTATTTTACATTACAGTTTTTGTGTATGACCCTTTTTATTTCTTTTTTACAACCGTAGATCCGGACCGCGGTACCTCAGTCGGTAGAGCGCCGAGCTCATAATTGAAAGATTGCGGGTTCGGTACTCGAGCGGACCAAAGACCGTCGTGTACACTAATGGTGACTGGTGCACGCAAAGTCTGTCGTGGCCGCAATGTCCCCCATGATTCCATGAAAATTTTACGAAAATGACAGAAATTTCGTAGCAGCTAAAATGCCTGCCTTGGAGTATTCGGAACACATTGATACCTCTCCTGACGCGAAAGACCTTGCCCTCCGCGAGAAGATGCTGTCGCAGACAAAAAAATTTGACTCCAGCTACAGTAACTTTTTTTTAATATATAGGGAAAATTGCTTAGATCTAACAAATAAATAGTTTATTTTTTATATATTAAAATATAACTTGTTTATTTCATATAATAAATCATAATAGAATACTAAGTGTATGGTTATTGCATTATGTTTAAAACGAAAGTTTTATGCAGATTCTTATAAAGTACTTCGTAGAGTGTAATAAAGCGAATTATTATATCGAAAATATACATAGGTATTATTTCGTCCCTTCGGTATTATGCAAACAAGGTAGTTTTATTTGTTTCAACCCTTAATTTTAAAATTATTACAAATAAAAAAGGTATAAGCCATTTTTTCTGCAGTGCGTTTTTTTTTTTTTTTTTTTTTTTTGTCACTAAGAGTATATATATATATATATATATATATATATATATATATATATATTTAATTTTTCTTTTTAATTACTGTTTTACACACACACACATATATAATCATTATACATATGCAGTGAAATATAGTAATCAGATAAAGTATTTAAATGCTATTGTGTTCACTCAGACACATACACATCTCTAATGTTATTAAAGTACGCGTGAGTGTGTGTGTTTCTGTCTCTGAGAAATGGCTTGAAACAACTAAAGCTCGGGCGCTGGGATATAAAATAGCAAATTTCAAAATTCTTCAAATTTTCTCTGCTGCAGTTCAAATTTCATCGATTTCCGTCAATAAAAAAGAAATTTACATTTTATTTTACATTTCAACTGCAAATTTAATTTTATTAAAAGTTCAATATTTCAAATTCAAATTATAATTAAATTATTTTTAGTACATCTTTCGAAAGATATTTTAAAGTACTTTTATATTATCGAAAGTGGAATTCGAGATTTCAGCTGATTTACATGTTTTAAGGTGTCCTGATTAGGTTTTCTCTTGCATCTCAGCTACTAATTAAAATAATTTCATTAGTAATACATCATTTGAAAGCTTTGTTGATATTGAATTGAACAGTAGATTACAGAAATTTCTACCGCCAGATGGTGCTGAAATATATTAAAATTTCAATATTTTAAATTCTAATTATGATTAAATTATTTTTATTGCATCATTCGAAAGACATATTAAAGTACTTTTATATTGTCGAAAGTGGAATTCGAGATTTAAATTGATTTAACCAATAGAGGGCACTACAGGAGGGGCAAAAATTAGAAATTGAGTTAGACAGTTCAAAATATGTATATATAGGTTTTGGCGGCCAACGAATCGAATGGGGATAATTTCGAAAGTGTAAAATTATTACGGGGGTGGGGTGGGCAGGCATTGATTTAGACCGTTCAAAATTGGCATATGTAGGTTAATAAGGAGGGGCAGGAAGAGTGGGGAAAGAAATGAGCGCGCTGCGCGCACGGGACTGCGCTGCCGAAGGCAGTGGAGTCCGGGTGTGAATTTTTACCCGATGAGAAATAACTGTTTTTAAATTTCTTTTCTTAAGAATAAAAGTTTGAGTTAAGAAGGAATATGTGCGCGCATCCCACGTATATCTTCACACATGCGCGCGCAGCGCATATGGGTCTCCGCTGCCAAAGGCAGTGGAGATTGGGTGTGAGTTTGTACCCGATCAGAAATTATTTTTCTTTATGGGGCATGAAGGGTCAAGGAAGGAATACGCGCGCGCAGCGCGTGTATCCCTTAACTTGTGCGCGCGCAGCGCGCAAGGGATTCTGCGGCCGAAGGCAGTGGAGATCCGGTGTTAGTTTTTACCCGATCAGAAATGATTTTTTTTCTCTTTTCCTAAGAATAAAAGTTAGTGTTAGTGATTCATTAACTATAGTGATTAATTAAAAATAGTGACCTGCTAGCGGGCGAAGCTCGTAATCTCCTTATATTATTAAAATCTGTGCGCATCTGTCTGTCTGCCTGTGAGAAATGCATTGTGCGCGCTAAAGCTCCGGTGCTAATGGTCACAGCGCCTTGAAACCGGTGTCGACAGACGCAGAATTTCTTCATCTCTACATCGCAATAATTCGCTAAGCGATGCGACCCTGATTAGCGGAGGTATTAATTAAAACGTCGACCCATGTCTACCGAAAAATGACCGAGAATTCCTGGCTAAATGCTTAAAAAGAGACATTTTTACGGAAAAAGTGGAAAATAAATTAGAAATATGAGTCGTATTGTTATAAACAAAGTACCATTGGAGAGGGCTTTTTTTTTTTTTTTTTTTTTTTTTTAATCCGATGGTTTAAACGACTTATCGATCGGACAATTACATTTTTTAAAATTGACTAAACTATAAAAAAATGTTGGCAACAAATCATAAGGATATTAGCTTTGCAGACGATCGTCTAGACAGCGGAAGCGAAAAAAAAGCACCTGCCACTGATTGATAATCAGATGTATTTTAAGTGGGATAAAAAATTGCAAATTTCTATTATCTTCAATTTTTCAAATTCGCTCACGGCACTTAGTATACAATCTTAACACCACAAAACAAACTTGCAGTTCAAATTTCATCGATTTAGGTCAATAAACAAAATATTTACGTTTTAATTGCAAATTAAATTTTAACTTAACGCGCCTGACATTATATCTGTCGAAAGAGGATGCCAGTTTCTATAGCAACACAAATACACTTAAGGTAAAAATATTTCTTTTTCTACTTACTTCCATTAACCGACTACCGTAGGTAATGGAATTCGAAATTTCACCGGACTTACACGTTTTGAGGTGTCATGGCGCTGTAATATTTTAAAATTTCAATATTTCAGATTCTAATTATGTTTCAATTTTTTTTAATACGTCATTCGACAGACATTTTAAAGTACGGTTACATTATCGAAAGTGGAATTCGAGATTTCACCCGATTTACACGTTATGAGGTGTCCTGATTAGGTTTTCTTTTGCATCTCAATAGTGGAATTCGAGATTTCAGCTTATTTACACATTTTGAGGTGTCCTGAATGGGTTTTCTTTTGTATCTCAGCTACTAATTAAAATATTGTCAAGATACGGGACAATCAGATATTGACAATCGGACTTCCATCGGAAAATAACCATCTAGTCTTTTCATTCTGACTCCATGTTACAGAATCCGTAATGATCGCCAGCGCCTTCTTTTCTCCCGAATTCCCTTCCTCCAACGCAAGCCGCAACTACAGTGAATCATGAATGGTCCTTCAACAGAATTCCCCAGAGGGCGCATTACGCCAGTATGCAAATACAAGTACATGGAAGAAGTATAAATACTTCAGGCAGACTGGGATGAGTCGCTTGCTTTCTGGCTTGCTTCCTTCGTTTTGTTGGTTTTTCCAGGCCTGCAGATAGAGAGTATCTTGAGGCTGATGTTCTTTTTCAGCTTTTTCAGAAGGAATTGATAGCACTAAGCTGGTACAAAAGCTGCATATGTTTTGTAAAAATGCCATAATGGCTTTTCTTTTTCTGTTTTTATTTAAACAAAATTTTCCGTTTAATTTTAATAAACAAAATTTTATTTTAATTTTGATTCTGTTTTATTTACCTTACCATATGTGTGTAAATTATCTTATTTAAAGGTCAAACTTAATTTAAATTTCTGAAAGGATTTAAAGTTTATGAATGAGGTTAAGTTATTCAAATTCTGATTTAAATATTTTTCTTTTTCAAAGCTCTTCTAGATTTAAATTAAGTATAGCTAAAATCAGTGACCACGCTCCATTGTTACTGGATCTCTGCTAATTAATATATTTTATCGGATTAATGTTAACCAATAACCCGTGTCGGGTTATGGGCCATAAGTTACTGTTTTAGTGGTGATAGCTTAGATTCGTAATTATCATTTTGTTTTATCTAGTAAAGAGCTAAATGTTTAAAAGGAATTTGAAATTTTTTTAAAAATGTGTATGAGGGAACGTTTACTTTCAAAAATCTCTAAAGATTATTTTTAATACTATTGAAGCGTAAATTAAGTAATCGAGTTTTGAAAGTGATTTCTTTTTCTCTCTATTGAATTACCTGAAAACACACACATTATGATATTGGGAAAAGCTCTATTTCTTTCTAGGTAGTGTCATATACACTAAAGACTTGTTTAATTGGACTTTGAAACTGTATGGGCAATAGCATGATTATATATGCAGAAATACTTTAATTGCAGTTATTTTAAGTGTTACATAATACATATTAATGTTTCTTACCTTTTATGAAAAGTGGTCTGGACAAAAAGAAATATAAGCTGTAAAGGGTTTATACTAATTTAAAACGGGCTGTTTCGAATGAGGGGCTATAGTTTAATGTAGTTCCACTTCCCCCCCCCCCTCTTTTCCCTTCTTGCTTTAGTGTTTTTTTAAGACGTCATGGCTTCGTTTACACAGTACAGTATTGCTAAACTCACCCACACTAATTATGTGAGCTAGTCCCATGATATTAAATTCATCTTAATGGAAAAGGGTGTCTGGGGTATCGTCACCGGAGAGGACGTTGAGCCTGATTACAAGCCTGGGGATCCAGTTCCAAAAGAGGTAACTGAATACCGTTCTAGAGCTCTAACAGCTTTAACAAACATTTTTCTTAATTTGAGTGACAATTTTAAGCAGATAATTTATGGTTGCCTTGCAGCCAAAGACGCTTGGAATAAAATCAAGAAGCACTTTACTCCTGATAATAGAGCTCAGCATATGGCTCTCTTCTCTGAACTTTGCGCATGCAAAATTAAACCAAAGGAATCCGTGGACGTCTTTGCTGCCAGGTTACGTATCATAAGGGATCAACTCAAGGGAATTGGTGAAGAAATATCTGAAAAATTAGTTAGTTTCCAATTTCTCAGGTACCTCCCAAATAACTTTGACTCTATAGTAGAAAATGTTTTAAGATGGGAGGATACTAAGTTTAAATTTGAGACAATAGTTACAGAATTAGTAGCGGAAGAAAGCCGCCAAAGAGTCCGTGAGAAGGACAATGCTGAGACTTAGGAAGCCAATAAGGTTGCTACTAAATTTAGATTTAGAAAACGTGAAATTAAGTGTTTCAGGTGCGGACAGGTGGGACACGTAAGAAGCAGTTGCCGTACAAAGTTGAAAGAGGAGAACCCAGAAAAGAGGACCACCTATGAAAAGAGCTCGGAAGAGGAATCGACGGATGCATCTAGCAGTCCAAGGAGGAGTCATACAACACCTAAAACAAGTGGCATCATGAAGGGTAAGAAGGGAAGTGGTAATTCAAATTTTGATTTAAAACCCAAATCTTTCTTTGTCCAGGCCAATTTGTCACATGCTAATGAGTTAAAAGATATTTTTGTATTTGACACGGCTGCGTCGCATCATTTCACTCCCAATAGAAATATCTTAGAGGATTACACTCCTGTAAATGTTGAGACGTTGTCTGTCGCTGTAGATGGCCTTAATTATCCCATAAAGGGAAAAGGCACCATGAAGTTAAGATTCGGCCTACAAATTTTGTCTTTTAAGGACACAATGTATATACCTAGCCTTAGAAGGAACTTATTAAGTGGGCCACGTATAGATATTTTTGGTGCTTCATTTCATGGCAAAAATGGGAAGGTGAAAATATCGAATAGAAATAATGAATATCTTTTTACAGCCATTCTTAAAAACGGCCTTTATGTTACTAATGCAAAACCAGTTGCTGAGAAGCGGTCAGTTAAGTTTGCGCAAACACTAAAACTGAAAGGGGAATCGATAAATTAGATTTATGGCATCGTAGATACGGACATATAAGTCCAAGTTCAATTGAACGTATAAAGCGGAAAAAAGTTGTTAAAGGTCTTCCTCACCTTAACTTCAGTAATTACTCATGTGAAACTTGTATTTTGAATAAGTTTAGAAGAGTTACATTTAAGAGGGAACATGAAATTAAGTCTAAATCCCCGGGAGAAATGATACACACTGATGTTTGGGGTCCGACCACAACAATTGGTCGTGATGGGGAGAGGTACTTTTTGTCAGAAGTAGACGATTTTAGCCGGTATGTGACCACTTATCCCATGGTTTCGAAGCATGAAGTTAGTGATAAGTTACGTCAGCATATATTGCGGATGGAAAACTCCCTTAATACCCGACTGAAACGTGCGAGATCGGACAATGGAAGTGAGTACTTAAGTAATGACCTATCTGATTTCTTTAAAGAAAAGGGTATTAAGCATGAAAGGTCGAATGTCTACACGCCGGAACAAAACGGTTTGGCGGAACGGTTTAATCAAACAACGTTAGGTCGATGCTGGATGACAGTAACCTTCCGGATACATTTTCACCTAAAGCTTTAAGGTACTATTCGTATACTTGGAATCGTTCTTGTCCCAAAAGGACTAAATGCACGCCTTTTCAAGAATATTATGGTAGAGTGCCATCAGTCAAGCATTTAAGGCCTTTTGGTTGCACAGCTTATGTTGGCAAACCTCGCCAGATGAGACGGTCTAAATTTGAAAGACGTGCCAAAAAGGGTATCATGATAGAATACGTGTCAAAAACACGGGGGTACAGGATCTTTATTCCAGAAGACGATAAAATTATAGAGTCTATAAACGTCAGGTTTAATGAACAGGAAAACGCAAGTTGTAGCGCTGATAGTGGAAGCATCCTGGACCCTGATGTCTGTGATAGGAACATTCCGGTAGAACCTCCCAATCAGTATTTTGTCTCATTAAATCCTCCACCCTTACCTGATGACGAATATGAGGATGCCCAAACAGATGTAAAGGACGCCGTTCAGGATGAGCCTCGTACGGTTGAATGGTATAGAGAGTTAAAACATCGGAAGGAAGAGCCCCGAGTCGAC
Source organism: Salticus scenicus (assembly GCA_963930645.1). Lineage (NCBI taxonomy): Eukaryota > Metazoa > Arthropoda > Arachnida > Araneae > Salticidae > Salticus > Salticus scenicus. The sequence goes on from CAWVNO010003068.1 coordinate 152,565, forward strand.
GTGTACTATTATGAAGTGGGAAAGAAGGAAAAATTGAATTTGATTGAAAAGGTCGAAAGGTATTGTCAAAGTCATAATATTAAATTTGACAAGTCATATTTTAACTTCTCTCAAAAAGAAAATTCTGAAGGTATAGTGCGCGGTTCTCTCATTCCACCTAGTACTAGTGCAACGCAAGCATGACTAGGCCAGTCCACTTTGGTAATTCCAAGAACATCAAAAACGGAAATTTCGCTGATGCTTTCACCAAGCCCCAGACTAAAGCCGACCTTGCTAAATTTATAAAAGCTTTATTTTTATTGGTGTAATTTATATATATTTATATGTATTTTATAATTAGAAAAGTGTATTTTCTGTAAGCTAAGATAGTTTTTTTTTAGTCTATTTATAGTAGATAATAAAGGACAATTTAGACTATGAACTATTAGTAAGTAATGGATGGACGCTTTAGTATATTTTTTCTCTTCTGGAAGTGAGGGGCCATTGTCAAGATACAGGACAATCAGATATTGACAATCGGACTTCCATCGGAAAATAACCATCTAGTCTCTTCATTCTGACTCCATGTTACAGAATCCATACTGATCGCCAGCGCCTTCTTTTCTCCCGAATTCCCTTCCTCCAACGCAAGCCGCAACTACAGTGAATCATGAATGGTTCTTCAACAGAATTCCCCAGAGGGCGCATTACGCCAGTATGCAAACACAAGTACATGGAAGAAGTATCAAGAGACTCGATAGAGTCTTAAGTGACGCAAGCGGAAAAACGAACGAACGCCACGACACTCAGCGGAAACGGAAAAACGAACGAAATCTGCGACACTTTATATATACAGCTGCTTTGAGATCAAAGAAACCGCTGAAAGCCGACACTTAATATCTCAGAAATATAGGAGGTTATGTTCTGATATTTTCAAAATAGTCTTTCACCTTCTGTCTGATCCTACCCTGAAATCGCTACATTTCTGCGTGCAATATATTTTGAGATATGAATTGGCTTATTTAAGTTATAAATGGACGGTCTATGTGCAGTACAAATTTTTCTCGAATATGGCTCGAGCGAATGTCGTTTAATTGATATATAATATTAATCGCTTTTATCTGATGTGCTGACATCTCCCTTTTCCCTAGGAAAACTCTTGTTTTTTTTATAACTCACTTTAAAAATCGAACTATTTTTACTCCGCGATGCACATATTTCTTCTGCTAATTCTCAGAATTCTCAATAGGTGTTATTCGGTTTGGTCTTGTAGTTGGTTGGTTGGTTCAATCTGAATGCAGTCAATAAAAAATTTAGATTTTGTTTTTTAATGCAAGAAAGAAACTTTATTGTTTGTTTTAAATATTTATTGTATATATACGAAATAAAATTTCACTTAAATATATTTTATTTTTTTGTTATAAAGGAAATATTTAAGATTTTAAAATTTCGCATTTCGTCAAAAAACTATTTCGATGTAATTAATCAGGAAGTATTTTGTAATTCAAGATGGTTATACTCAAATTCTTGTAACTAAAATGGATAAGCTCATATCATGAATCGTCTCTATACAGAGTTTGGTGGCAATCTACTGAGCCTGACTAAGGCAAGGGCATACGGGGCAGTTGCCCCGGGCCCCCACATCAGAGGGCCCCCCCAAAATGGAATGGAAAGTTTCTTTTACGTTTCCTTCTTTAATGAACTTTTTTTAAACAAAATATCAGTATAGTGTAAAATCTGGCTTAATTAAGCCATCGTAATTGCGAAAATTTAGCTGAATTCCACCCTAATGTCAGCAAGGATATGAATTTTTCGCAGCTAGATGACAAAGTTAACAATCAGAAATAAACTGGATAGAACGATATTTCGTCTGACAATTGGAGGTGGGGCGGACTTTATAGCTATTTTAGGTTCTGGTCAATTTTCTTGTTACATATCTATAATGAGGTGAACAATTTAAATACCTCCATAAAGTTCGGTTCTTCATTACTGAAGTAGTGAAGCAGAGGGGGGCCCCCAAAGAATTTTTTGCCCCGGGCCCAAGTTAGGCTAAGTCGGGCCCTGGCAATCTACTCACCTGTTTTAACTGCAAAAATCTGTTTGCAGCAAAAAGTTTAATGACTCTATATTTATATTTTCATATTTTTTTAGTTTAGTTATTAATAAACAACTCTTATGAAATGAATACATTTCTTTCAGTTACACATAAAAATAATGAAATTCTTACAACTATTTGGTATTGGACGAATACTTAGTCCAAATTTGGCCGAGTAGGCCGAATACTGAGTATATACCAAGTACTCGGTACAGCTCTAATCATTTTAATAAATATAAAGTGAACTTGTGTATGAACATGAAAGCTATATTTTTTATTTATATAAATAAACAATTATACACATAATATTAGTAATAGAAACAATGTGTATCATGGCAAAGCATTATATATATATATATATATATAATATATGAAAGGAAAAGTCTGTCACTTGCAGATGAAAACACACTCGGTATCAATGAATTTTAAAATAAGACAATGATATAGTTTTTAAATGGGTTAAAACAAAAAGAAAGGCTAAGTTACTTCTGATGAGATATGGGTAGAAATTGTGTGATTAAAGGAAATATTTTAAGATATTTTCTTTTTTGAATATGAAATAAGTTTCATTTAAAACTGAATAAAGGTGGTCTTTAAGATTGGATATTTGTTACATAATTAAAAACAGATCTTATCAATATCTTGAATTTAAAAGCAAGATATGCTGATTTTGAATTATGAGAAAAAGGAGGAGGGGAGCATTGTAATATGTCCAAGTAATTAAATATATATGTATATATAAAGCAGAGCTCGGTCTGGACATGAAAATATAAGTCAGCATACTATTTACTCACTGTCTGTAAAATATTGAGTCACATTTAGAAATTTTTATTCATCAACCTTGAAAATCAGCCTTCCACGCCAATTTATCTGAAATGTGTTGAGTGAAATTTTAAAAAGTACGAGTCAGTTTTTAAATAATTGCCTGAAACATAAGTAAGTGTAAAAACATTACCTATTCAATTTTAGATGTATTTTATTGTGACAATTTAAATAAAACAGTATAAAGTATAAAATTGTAAACAAAGATAAACGTTAGGTACAACTGTTAATATTGACATTGTGAGTTTTTTTTTTTTTTTTGGTTTTCTTCCCATGCTATTACTATGGGATTTCTGCTTTTCCCCCCCTGTAATTTAAAGATACTAGTTCATAAAATTATAATTATTTAAATTAGGTTTCTTAAATCATATTTTTTGTGAGTAAAGTCTGTCTCGCAGTTTCAAAAGTAATCAGTCTGTCACAGATGTGTCTTTTATTTATTTCATATTTATCTTTTATTATATGTGTATCTGTAATATCCTTTTATAACTGTAAACTAAACTGTCAACCTTCTACTGCTACTGTCATATGTACTTCTACTTCTACTGTGATATCATATGTACTACTACTTCTACTACACACAGCGTTGTTGTTATGCTGCTGTTAGGAGCATGGAGAAGCATGTTATCTCTGGTTTTAGAATGTTGTATAACTGACTTTATTAAACTAATGAAACTTAAAAAGATTGTTCTAGTATGAATCTTCAGCACATGACATGGTGTCAGGATTTTACTATGTATGAACCCATTTCTCTAGTTTCCAGATTGTGAAGGATTGAACTTGTTTAACTGTAAAGCTGCTATCCTCATAGTTTGCAAAATGGAGTTTAAACCACCTTCCAAGATGGATTTTACATCTGGTAATGTTGCAGAATGCTGGAGAAAGTGGAATCAAAAATTTAAAAATTACATGCTAGCTTCTGAGAAAAGCGAAAAACCTGACAAGAATAAAATAGCGATCTTGCTGAATCTAATCGGAGATGATGGCGTGAAGGTTTATAATACTTTCAAGTTACCCGAAGAGGCTACATATGACGATGTAATCCAGAAATTCAGTGAATATTGTACACCAAAGAAAAATGTAGTATTTGAGCGATTCAAGTTTTTTAGTTGTTCCCAACAGGAGGGGCAGAGCATCGACAATTATACCACGCAACTTAAAACTCTCGCAGCCACCTGTGAATTCAAAGACCAAGAGGAGAGCTTGATTCGTGACCGGATTGTCTTGGGTCTGCGTGACAACAGTCTACAAGAACGTCTTCTAAGAGAGCCTGATTTGTTGCTGCAGAAGGCAGTGGATGTGGTGAGGGCTGCAGAAGTGAGCCGGCATCAGCTACAATGTATTACAGAACCTGAGTGTGTAGCTGTTTAGGAGATGAGGTACCAAAGAAGAGGGTCATCACAATCAGATCAGAAGCCCGAAGCAAGACAGCAGTGGAATTCAGCTTCCAGTGTAACAAGTGTGGAAGAAAGCATCGAAGAGGCCAGTGTCCAGCCTTTGGGAAAACTTGCAATAAATGTAATAAAAAGAACCATTTCGCTGCCAAGTGTGTTGCCAAACAGGTTAGTGAACTTGAGTGTGAGGACAATGAATTTTATATTGACTCTGTGACAGTTCAGCATATTAATGAACTTAAATGGTTAAAAGAACTAAAAATTAATGGCTTCAAGATAACCTTTAAAATTGATACAGGTGCAGAAACAAATGTTTTGCCATTGTCTATATTTAATTCAGTTAAACATAATGAACATGTTAATGAAGTGAATACTATTTTATTAAGTTATGGTAATCATAAGCTTAAAACGACAGGTAAGGTTTTATTGAATTGTACTTTTGATAAATATATTGATGTTCCTATTGAGTTTATTTTGATTGATAAAGAGGTACAACCCATTTTGGGATTACCATCTTGTACTAAATTTCAACTGATTCAAAGAATTGATGTTGTTGAGAGTGAAAATATTAAAATTATTGAATTGTATAGAGATGTTTTCACTGGGTTGGGTAAATTTCCTGGGAAACCCTATCACATTGAACTTAAATCTGAGGTCAAACCTGTAATAGATCCACCAAGGCGAGTACCTTTGTCTCTTTATGAAAAACTTAAAGAAACCCTGAATAACTTGTAATCACAAGGCATAATTAGAAAAGTAAACAAACCAACAGACTGGGTAAATAGTTTGGTTATTATTGAAAAGCCGAATGGTAACCTAAGGATTTGCTTAGATCCAAGAAATCTGAATATAGCCATTAAACGAGAACATCATGTAATACCTACATCTGAAGAGTTGATTAGCCGATTAGAAGGAATGACAGTATTTTCAGTTCTAGATTTAAAGGATGGGTTTTGGCAGGTGCCTTTAGATGATCAGAGTGCTGATTTGTGTACTTTTAACACACCGTTTGGCAGATTTCAATTCCTGAGAATGCCTTTTGGGATTGCCTCTGCTCCGGAAATTTTTCAAAAGCGTAACCAAAGGTTATTTGATGATATTGAAAATGTTGAAATCTATTTTGATGATATCATTGTGACAGGCAGAAATGAGCAGGAACATGATCAGACTCTAGCCAAAGTGTTAGAGAGGGCAAGAGAGTGCAATGTTAAATTTAACCCAGAAAAATTTCAATACAAAGTACCAGAGGTTAAATATGTGGGACAAATAATATCTCGAGAGGGAGTTAAGGCAGATCCCCAACATGTCAAAGCAATCACTAAAATGGGAACACCCAAAGATAAGAAAGATGTAAGGCGTTTTTTGGGTATGGTTAATTATGTGTCAAAATTTTTACCTAATATTTAACATCAACAGTTACCCTTTATTTGAACTGTTGTTCCTATAAGGTACATCTCCTTTAAGGAGTCTCATAAAAGAAAATGTAGAATTTAAGTGGGTTGATGAACATGAAAATGCCTTTAATCATATTAAAAACTTACTGAAGTCCTCATCTGTCTTGAAGGTATTCAATAGTGCAAAACCAATTATTGTTCAGTGTGACAGTTCTAAAGATGGATTGGGGGCTTGTCTAATTCAGGAAGGTCATCCTGTTTCTTATGCATCACGAAGTCTCACAGAGACAGAGCAAAATTATGCTCAGATTGAAAAGGAGATGCTTTCTATTGTTTTTGCTGTTCAGAAATATCATAATTTCTTGTATGGACATAAATTTGTTGTTCAAAATGATCATAAACCACTTACTAATATTGTTAAAAAACCGCTGTGTAATATTTCATCTAGATTGCAGAGAATGTTATTAAAATTGTTAAAATATGATTTTGAAATTCAATATGTTCCAGGAACTGAAATGTTTCTTGCAGATACTCTCTCTAGGGCATATCTCAAAGATAAGGTTAGTGATGATCCTAACATGTTGAGTGTAATACATGCTGTACAACAGCTTCCTATAAGTGAACGTAGATTAATTCAATTTAAGAATGCAATTCAGTCAGATCCAGAACTAAAGTTAGTGTATGAGTATTGTCTAGAAGGTTGGCCTAATCATAAACAGAATGTTCCTTCTAATATAAGACAGTATTATAAACTTAAAAATGACTTGTATGTTGAATTTGGTTTAATTTTTAAAGACTCTAAAATTGTGGTACCTTCTTGTCTTAGAAATGATATGTTATCCTTACTCCATGAGGGTCATTTTGGTATGGAGAAGTCTAAAAACAGGGCAAGAGAGATAATGTTTTGGCCTGGAATGTCTAAAAGTATTGAGGAAATGGTCTCGCAGTGTGATGTATGTCAAAAATTTCAAAGGGCTAATGCAAGAGAACCCCTTATGTCTCATGAAATTCCAAAACGACCATTTGAAAAGCTAGGAATTGTCATTATGGAATACAGAAATGTTAATTATTTAGTCATTATATGTTATTTCTCTAAGTGGATTGAGGTAGAAAAACTAAGTAACAAAACAGCTTCAGAAATTTGTAAACGGTTAAAAGTTTCATTTCAGAAAATTTTGGAGTGGAAGGCTGATATTTTATACCAACTATGTGAAAAATACCAGAGCCGGGATGAATGGTTGATGAATAAATTTCTAAATTAAATTAAAATTTCGTGGTCTATTGGAGTTGTGCCATGAATATTAATGTCACTTGATACAGCTGTGTTTACAGACTCGGTGACTTTGCCAACGGATATTATGTGAGAAATGCCTAGCTGGTAATCAGCCAGGGTAGCTCAATGGTTTGAGCATCCGCGCGTAAAGCGGAAGGCCCGGGTTCGATTCCCGGCTCTGGTATTTTTCACATAGTTGGTATAAAATATCAGCCTTCCACTCCAAAATTTTCTGAAATGATATTTCATGGTTGATGAATAAATTTCTAAATTAAATAGGTTAAAAGTTTGTTTCTCTCGTTTTGGGGTTCCCAAAGAAATTGTGAGTGATAATGTACCATTCAATAACTTTGGGTTTAACGTCTTTGCCAAAGAATGGGATTTTAAGTGCACTTTTGTAAGCCCAAGATTTCCCCAAAGCAATGGTTTGGCTGAAAGGGCTGTGGGGATTGTTAAAGCAATCTTCAAGAAGACTACTGAGAGTAATAAAGATTGGATTGGGGGGTTAATGGAGTATAGAAATACACCTATTTCTGGATTGGGTTTATCTCCTGCACAGCTTTTATTTGGTCGCAGACTAAGAACTAAACTTCCTATACATGAAAAATTATTAAATGCAGAGCTATTTACAAATGTAGAGCAGAAATTGGCTACCAGGCAGAAAATCCAGAAACATTATTATGATAAGGAAGCTACTGAACTAAAGCAATTAAATTTGGGTGATAATGTAAATATGTACAACTTCAGCAATAAAACTTGGGAACCTGCCAAAATCAGGTCAAAAGGTAAAAATCCTCGGTCATATGTTGTTCAAAATAGTGCTGGTAATACTTTTGTCAGAAACCGCAGACATTTAAGACCTACAAAAATACCATTTGAGGTGAATGTGAGGCCTGATATAGAAATACCTGAAACTGTGGAAACACAATCTTATGATAGTACTGTTAAACCTGACTTGCCTCATGCATCCAGTACTCAAACAAGGTCTGGTCGAATTGTCAGAAAACCTGAGTATCTCAATGATTATGTATGCACTTAAAAAAAAAAAAAAAAAAAAAAACCTTCAAGGGGGGATGTCACAGATGTGTCTTTTATTTATTTCATATTTATCTTTTATTATATGTGTATCTGTAATATCCTTTTATAACTGTAAACTAAACTGTCAACCTTCTACTGCTACTGTCATATGTACTTCTACTTCTACTGTGATATCATATGTACTACTATTTCTACTACACACTGTTGTTATGCTGCTGTTAGGAGCATGGAGAAGCATGTTATCTCTGGTTTTAGAATGTTGTATAACTGACTTTATTAAACTAATGAAACTTAAAAAGATTGTTCTAGTATGAATCTTCAGCACATAACAGAGTCAAATAATTTTAATAGTAGAAGATTGTACTGTTGATGAATAAATGTTTTTTTCTTTTAAAATTGTAAACTCAAAATTCTGTAACGAACAGAATTTACAGCGTAACGGACTGTTATACACTAAAGCTGCACGTTTGTTTACAATTGCATTGTTTATTAGTACATTCACATAACTGCCTTGTCTTGGGTAGATAATGGTAGTAAATCGCTAAACTCGTTGAAACAATGGTGGCTGGATGTTTAATGTTAATATGTTTGTTTTGAAGGGAAAAGTTGAAGTGATTATTATTTCCATCTAATAGCAGGCGTGTAAAGGGATGTTGGTGATTTATCATTCTGATAAACATTTAATTAAAAATAAATAAAATATCTAATATTTACTTTTAATTAAATATAGTTAAAAATTAGTGGCAATCTATTCACCTGTTTTCTGTTTAAAGTTTAATTACAAGCACTTATATTTTTATAAACTTTTAGTTTTATATTATCCATAAACACTATTACTAATTTTTTTTTTTTCAGTTTAGTGCATAAAAATAATGAAATTCTTACAGCTACTTAGTATTGGACAAGTACTTGGTCAAAATTTGACTGCACATAGAGTACTCAGCAGATTAGCTGAGTGCAAAGTACATATCAAGTACTTGATGCAGCTCTAATTGATAAATCAGATGATAAAAAGAGGGGGGGGGGCTAAAACTAGAGCTTTACTTTGTGCTAAGTATTCGGCCAATACACAGTAGTTGTGAGAATTTCATTAATCTTATGCATTATTGAAAGAAATGTGTTAATGAGTGATATTTATTTTATACTAGCCGCCTTCGGCGACCAGCTGGCTCGCGATCCTTGAAAAATCCGTCTTTATGAAACTCCCGCTCGGTGGCGCCTGCGACGACTTTTTCTCATTTCAGATCTTACAAATTTATATAGACATATAGTGAAAATAGCTTTATTGAAAAATTTAATCGCAGTAAATTCCCGCTCGGTAGCGCCTGCGGCGCCCTCTTCCCATTTCAATACCTGAAACAGCCTGTTCGCTCACCATGTTATGATCCTTCAAATTTATGACTTTAGTTAAGTCCGTTAAATTTTAATTTAACCCGTAAGTTAAATTTTAATTTTGAACATCTCTTTTGTCTTCTGGTTGGTTTCTTCAATTTCTTCCAGTTTCTTCTGGTTTTTTCCAGTTTCTTCCACTGTCCTGGAATAAACCCAGCACTGAAAAAAAAAAAAAAAAAAAAAAAAAAAAAAAATGCATGACTGCAGTGATGCATCATCAAAGTTGCTTACAAAGTTTTAAATTTATTATTTATCTAATGATCACAGAAAAGTGTGACAGTATGGCTTTTGATTGCATAATTTGGGTGGTTTAAATGTCAATATGTAGTATAATAGCCGAAAAATTCAAGAATTTTAGGATAACTAATGATATTTAAAGATATTTCAGGAAATTTTTTGAGAAATCAGGAAAAATCAGGACAAGTATTATCCCTGCTTTTGAGCATTTTTCTATTCATTTGAAATAATTTGAATGAAACTGTATTATAGAAAGTTTAAATTATTTAACAGGATTTTATACATATCAGACAATATAAAACTCAATGGCGAAGCTCATGAAACATTATTCGCCCCTTTCTTTCTTGGACGTTTAAATGCATAACTAAGATTTTTTTTTTTTCATTTCTTAAAATATTCCAGATGTATAAAATAAAGTTTTTAAGGAGTACAGCGACTCTCAATCTGTAAACTTGACACAAATAAGATACAAATATTGTAAGCAAAACTTAAAAATGGATCGTTTCTACGGACTTGACAATACTTGTTTACAGACAAAAAATATAATAAAACTATTAAAATAATAATTCTCACTAGAAATATAATAGTCCGTAAGCCTGTATTTAGTAATTCTATAAAACACGTAATCTATATCTATAAACTGCTACAATATCTTTGAAATACGTAAAATCACTTTAAGTAATTTAAGATGCACAATAAGTTAGGGGAACAAGCTAATTGTTGCGGTTTGTCTTTAAGATTTACCTTCTACATGGAAACATGACGACAATTTTCATAGTAATATCATTACGGGGTCTTTGAAAGATGATGAAGGGAGGTGCACAAACCCTTGTTATAACAAACCCATATACCAATTTGCAATATTCTACGAGCAACTGTTTTTGAGTTTTGCAAGATACACACATACGTACATACAGATGTTATGAAAAGTCATGTTAAGTCATAGATATTTCTGAAATGGAAGCTCATTTTAAGACCATTGTTGCATATGTACAACTAGACATCAGAACCGTCACAAATATAAATTTGCAACATTCTACGATCATTCGTTTTTGAACTGTGCAAGATACGAAATCCATTTTACAAATCGGGATTACTACAATACTTCCTTATACTTTGTATAAGGAAGTTAAGAAAAATCAACCCACCCTTCCCACAAGCCAGAACGAAGCAGGACACTTTGGTTTTGTCGTTTTGGTCCCGCTAATTTTTTGCTATCTTTTCAATTTTTGAGTTTTTTAGTATGATAGCATATTTGTTGATACGGACAAATTGAATTGCTCTTAGAATATCTTTAATAAGGAATATCTTATAGGTAAATATATAAATTTTCGACATTATGATTGCTCCCTAGCCATTGAGATTCTGGGAATTTTGTTCTGATTTTTTAAATGAAAATTTAATATATTTAATTATTATTATTATTTTTTATTGCTATTGCACTTTTTTTTTTTTCTATTCATTTTCTTTAGATTTAACTTACTTTAATTGATGTAATTTGATTTTTAATTTACAATTAGTTACTAAATTTTGTGACTTGAAAAGTATTGTTAACAATAACAACAATACCTCTTATTATTCAAAAGAAATCACGCCATTTGAATATATTTATTAATAAAGTCTGAATTAATTTAAAAATAATAAAATACAGATAGTTTTGTTTAAAAAATGGAAAAAGAAAGAAAGAAAACCTTAGGATATTAAATATAATTTGCTTTTAGTGACGGAATGCTATTTCTTTCAATGAACTAATTATTAACTTGCAACTATCATAGTTTTTGAATTTATATACAGTAGAGAGCCATAAATCCGCCGAAATCCGAAATCCGCAACAACTTGTCAGATACAAACAATGAAATTCACTATTAAGAAATTACAAAACTGCAAATCAGAATTTTTGAAAAAGATCTTAAATAATAATTTTATGATTACAAAAAAGAAAAACAAAATAATAATATAAAAGACTGCAAGATCCAAGTTGCTGCTAATGAAATTATTGACAGCATATTAAATTCACCAAAAGAAAATAATGATTATTGTGATATGATGATATCAATCAGGTAAATAATAGCAAACAAATTTTTTAAAATGCTTTTTGATGAAGGCATAATTTGTAAGGAAGAACTCAATAAAATTCGTAGAAAAATAAATTTGTGTTAGTACTATTTACAATAAATAAAAAAATAAATAAATCGTGCAGGTTCAAGTTCAGTTTAAAATTAGCTACGTGTGAACAGATTTTATCTAAGTTTGACAATTTTTTTTTTTTTTTTTTTTTTTTTATTGTTTTCATTATACATTTTTGTTAATGTTCATTATTATTCTTATGTACTTAGTAATTTAATATTCAGTGTTATTATTCACTAGTATGTGTTTAGTTTGATTAATATTCTGTTTTTATTATTCAAAGTGAAAATCATTTTTTATGGACCCCGAAATCCGCAAAATCCTAAAATCCGCACAACCTCTGGTCCGAGCTGTCCGGATTTTTGACTCTCTACTGTATTAATTAATTTATATATATATATGTATGTGTGTGTGAGAGAAAGAGAGATGTTTCATTCGATTTGATTGTGATTTAATTTTTATCATTAATCTAAGAGGAATTTATTTCAACGTCTGTGTTATATTTATAATAATAATAAAATGTATGTTTGTTTGACCTGGATATTTAATTATGTTAATCATGTACGTAAATTGCTAACCATGTACATAAATTAATTTTCTTTCAATTATAATGATTTTATTTTAAAAATGAAAAAAATGTAAGTAGTCCAATATTTGATCAAATATGCGCATTGCATGTGTCAAGGTTTAGAAAATGTTGATGCACATTTTTTTTTATCTTTTTAGTTCATGTTTAACTTATGTTTTTCAAAAAATATTGTTACAAAATTGTAAATAATTGTGTTTATTTTTGTATAAATTCTTTCAAAGAGGCTTAGTAAGTTGATAAAGTGCTAATTTTGTGCATTTCTAGTCGTTATAGCGTTGAAATAGCCTTATTTTCCCTTAAAAACGCATTAAAAAGCCCCAATAAGGCAGGTAATGGATTTGGCGACAAATTTGGCGACTTTTTCCTCCGTGGCGATTTTTTTGGCGACCTTGGCGAGAAAATCCTTATTAGGGATATACCAAATATGGAAGCTGTAAGTTGATTGGTTGACCACTTTCTAGAATTTTCTCGAAAAATCTGGGTTCCATGGAACAGTATATAAGGAGAGCTTTTTCGCCAAGGCAGTCAGTTCAGTTCAGTTTTCAGCCAGCTTCGCTAGTGCTTGCATTGCTCTTGAGCCTCTTTGGAAGAGACTTGCTTTATGTGTTATTGCTATACAGTTAGTACTGTGGACTTGCTATTGACAGCTGTTGTTTAAGCTGTGTTTACTGTTTGAATTAAAGCTGATACTTGGTTTATAGACCTGTATTTTTCTCGAACTTTCTGTGAATAAATTACTGAATTTTTTTTAAGTTTGGCCTTTCATTCTCGGACAACTCACGAACACCCAAGTACGCAACATTTCTGGTGTCAGAAGTGGGATTGTCTGTGAATGGTGATAATTAGAGCTATGGAGCAGGAGATGAAGAAACTTTTAGAAAGCTTAGCTACCCAGATGAATGAAATGAAAGAGGGACAGAGAGAGATGAAAAATAGCCTGAGTCAAGGGATGAAAGAAATGAAGGTAGCACAAGAGAAAATGGAAACATCGCAAAGAGAGTTGAAAGACACTATGGGTGAAGTTCAGGAAGAAATTAAGTCAATCCAAGAAAAAGTTGAATGCAATCAAGAGGAGATGAAGAGAGAACTATCGGCAGTAAAGGGAGTGATTGAAAGTAAATTATCGGATATGGAAATCAGAGTAGATGGAATAGAAGAGAAAGTTTTGAAAATAGAAGAGAATTTTGAAAAGAAAGCTATGACGATAGAAGAAAATGTTATGATGGTTGAAGAGAGTGTTAGGAGGATAGAACGGAGTCTCGAGGAGAAAGTTAAAGAAAATTTTGATCAGGAACTGAAAGAAAGGTTTTCAGAGATAGAAGGTAAACTGAAGAGAATAGAAGAAGATCTGAAGAGAAAAGTGTCAGAAAAGTTAGAATCTATGCCCCAGGAAACTGAAAAGAAAGAGAGAAGAATCCAGAATCAGGAATTTATTAAGCTATCTACCTACGATGGCAGTTCCTCCTGGCATGTATATAAGACGCAGTTTTCCATCGTAGCTGAAGCTAACGGCTTGGACTCTACCGCCAAGTCAGTCCACTTAGCAGCGGCATTACGGGGAGATGCAGCTGAGATACTGAGAAATGTTTCTAAAGAAGAAAGGAACGACTTCGAGGCCTTGACTAGAGCACTGGAGCTACGGTTCGGAGAGAAGTGTTCTAAGGACTATAGTCGCCTCCAGCTAAAGTCCCGTCACCAGAAAACGGGCGAAAGTTTGCAAGAGCTGGCAGCGGACATTCAGAGATTGTCACACCTAGCATTCTCAGACTGTCATGCTGACACTCGAAACGACTTAGCTCTTCAGTACTTTATCGATGCTGTGCGAGATCCAGAAATTCAAAAAGCTCTGAGACTCTCCAACATCAGAGACGTAGAATCAGCTTTAGGCTATGCACTTAGGATAGAGGCAGCCCAACAAGCCTCCCGTAAAGACCGCCATACCATAAGAGCAGTCTCATTAAACGATACGCCTGCTGGTGAAAATGAAATGAAGAGAAGTATCGAAGAGATCTTAAAGAGATTGCGCAGCCTGGAGAATAATAAGGAAATGAAAGACCGGAAGATAAAGTGCTGGGGCTGTGGAGGGGATGGTCACGTAAAGAGGAACTGCCCTGTACGACCAACTATAGGGAATCACCCGTCTTCACCATCAGTACAGGGAAACTAAGAGGAGGCCAATTTACAGTATTTCATGTTTCATCGATGTGGCGGCGATAGTGGACTTCACGTCTATGACCAAGTTAACAACACCACCTGCCGGATGATTCTGGACACAGGAGCCAACGTGACCATCATTAGAACGGATTTGGCTCAAGAACTAAAAGAGAAGATCATCTGGATGCCGCCCTGTGTTAAACTCCAGACTGTGACCGGAGACGAAATCAAAATATACGCAAAAATGAACTTGACCATCACTTTTGGGAATGCCAGTTACCATCATGTGGCATATGTGGCTGATATAAGAGATCCTTTAATCATTGGAATTGATTTCCTGAGAAAATTTAACTTTCAATTGGACTTCAAGAATAATGAACTGCATTCGAGTTCGGAACACATCGATGTGTTCAACACTGAAAATCAAGACATTCAGACAATTTGCCAGATAACAGCCAAGTCTGAAATTTCCATCCCTCCACACACAGAGAAAATAGTTTCAGGAACACCTCCCACAAAGCAATACTTCCGCCATGGACTGATTGAATACCCGGATAAAGGCAATAGCCCAAGAGGAGTTCTGGTAGCTTCATCTCTAGTTGATCTCTCAAAGAGTACTATTCCTGTGAGAGTCGCAAACGTCAGTGATAAGGTCCGAACAGTGAAGAAGGATGAGGTGTTAGCAACATGCACTCCTGTCACATGCATCAACCGCCCCACGCAATCAACCGAATCCAAGTCTTCTGAACAATTAATGACGGAATTACTCAAGAATGCAGAGTTAGTAAAGGAACAGAGATGTGCTGCGGAGAAGCTACTCCAAGAATTTAAAGACCTTTTTTCTCGAACACCTGAAGACGTCGGGAGAACGAACATCACCCTGCACAGAATTGATGCAGGAAATCATCCTCCAATCAAACAACATCCAAGAAGACTTCGATTTGCTAAACAGGAAGAGGTCACCGAACTTCTAAGTGAAATGCAGCACAATGATGTCATCGAGCCATCAACGAGTCCTTGGGCCTCTCCCATAGTACTGGTGCGAAAAAAGGATGGTTCAACAAGATTTTGTGTGGATTATCGTCGTTTGAATGACATCACGAAGAAAGACAGTTACCCTCTTCCCAGAATTGACGACACATTAGACACACTTGCTGGCAATAAATGGTTCTCGACTTTGGATCTGAAGAGCGGTTACTGGCAAGTAGAATTACATCCTGATGATCGTGACAAGACTGCATTCACCACGGGACAAGGACTGTGGCAATTTAAAGTTATGCCGTTCGGATTATGTAATGCTCCTGCCACCTTCGAACGCTTGATGGAGACAGTGCTGAAAGGACTTTCCTATGAAGCCTGTCTGGTGTATTTGGATGATATTATCATTGTGGGGCGCACCTTTGAAGACCATCTACGAAACATCCGAAAGGTGCTGGAGAAACTCAGAATGGCTAACCTCAAATTGAATCCATGCAAGTGTAACTTGTTTCGTCGTGAAGTGAGCTACCTCGGCCATATCATCTCTGCCGAAGGTGTGAGAACTGATCCTGAGAAGATCTCTGCAGTCGAGAACTGGAGTCGCCCTGAAAATATACACCAACTACGAAGTTTCCTGGGGTTATGCACTTACTACAAGAAGTTTGTCAAGGGTTTCTCAAATATTGCCAGACCACTCCACAAGCTGACGGAAGCCAAACAGAAGTTCCTGTGGACAGATGAATATGAAAATGCGTTCAAGCGACTTAAAGAGGCCTTAACATCATCGCCTGTCTTGACGTATCCACAGCCCGACAGACAGTTCATACTTGATACAGATGCCAGCCATGAGAGTGTCGGTGCTGTTCTGTCGCAGGAAATTGATGGTCAAGAACATGTCATTGCCTATTGGAGTAAATGCCTGTCTAAACCAGAGCGAAATTACTGTACCACCAGGAAAGAGCTACTCGCCATCGTAAAAGCCATAGAACATTTCCATCATTACCTCTATGGCAGAAGATTCCTGCTCCGGACTGACCATGCGTCTTTAACGTGGTTGCTCCAGTTCAAGAACCCGGAAGGACAGATTGCCAGGTGGATACAACGCCTGCAGGAATATGACTTTGAGATACATCATCGTACAGGGACTCTACATGGTAATGCAGATGCCTTGTCACGGAAGCCCTGCTCGGAAAGCTGCAAGTACTGCTTTTGAGCCGAACAGAAATACCTGCCGATAAATCCGGTTGCCTGCCAAGTTACTGTCTCAACACCATCAGAACAAGATCCCGATCCCTGGAGTGACGAAGAACTTAGACAAGCCCAGTTGGAAGATCCTGACATAAAGCCAATATTACAGCTGAAGGAGACGACCAGCAACAGACCTACCTGGCAGGACATTTCCAGACTCAGTCCCATTACGAAAAGTTATTTGGCACTTTGGGACTCTCTTCATATCAGAAACGGCGTATTATACATAAAGTTGGAATCTGATGATGGGAAAAGCTTCAGATGGCAGATTTTATTACCAAGATAAAACATTCCAGCTGTTTTAGAACAACTGCATAGTAGCTCTACCGGAGGCCATTTTGGGGTAATGAAGACTCTGCAGAAAGTTCGGGAACGCTTCTACTGGTGCAAGGCAAAGGAGGATGTGGAGAAATGGTGTAAATCCTGTGATGCTTGTGCGGCACGTAAAGGCCCGCAGAAACGAAGACGAGGAAGACTGCAACGGTATTACGTGGGAGCACCATTTGAACGGATTGCACTCGACATCTTGGGTCCTTTGCCACCGACCTCCAGTGGAAATAAATACATCCTTGTCGTGATGGACTATTTCACCAAGTGGCCTGAGGCATGTCCCATTCCCAATCAAGAGGCATGCACAGTCGCAGAGGTCCTAGTGCAGCAATGGGTGTCAAGGTATAGCACGCCCCTATAAATTCATACCGACCAAGGTAGGAACTTTACCTCTGATGTTTTCAAAGGACTGTGTCAACTACTCGGCATAGACAAAACCCGGACAACACCCTTACATCCCCAGTCGGACGGCATGGTCGTGAGGTTCAATCGTACCATCCTGAATAACCTCTCTCTTCTAGTATCAAGGAACCAGCAAGATTGGGACTTGAAGTTGCCATTGTTCCTGCTGGTTTATCGAAGTGCTGTCCATGAAACCACCGGCTATACTCCAGCCCAGATGCTCTTTGGACGTGAACTTCGTCTCTCTTGTGATCTCCTGTTTGGTTGTCCACCCGATGCGCCTTCATCGCCCGAGGAGTATATTCAAGATCTCCAAGCACGATTTGAGGACGTTCACAACTTTGCTCGGGAGCGAATTCACATTGCAACGGAGAAAATGAAGACAAGGTACGATCTAAAGGCTACGCAACATGAGTTCCAGGAAGGAGAGAAGGTGTGGTTGTGGAATCCTGTTCGACGCAAAGGACTCTCTCCCAAGTTACAGTGCAACTGGGACGGACCATACACAGTCTTAAAAAGACTGAATGATGTAGTGGTACGGATCACTAAAACACCTTCATGAAAACCGAAGGTAGTGCACTATAACAGGCTAGCAAAGTACCACAATTACCGGTAATATTAAAATTAAAAATGTATATACTGATAAAATTTGCACATGCGTAATGTAAATAATTGTATATAAATATTTGTACATATTTGTCAATTTTGTAAATATTTCTCACTTGATTTATATTTCTATTTTATCGTTATATGCAACTTAGTTCTTGTATTTTAGATTGTGTAAATTTGTTTAGTTTCTCCTCTTGACCAAGGGTTGCACTGCCCGGGACGTGCAGTCCTTGGGAGGGGGCAGTGTTACAAAATTGTAAATAATTGTGTTTATTTTTGTATAAATTCTTTCAAAGAGGCTTAGTAAGTTGATAAAGTGCTAATTTTGTGCATTTCTAGTCGTTATAGCGTTGAAATAGCCTTATTTTCCCTTAAAAACGCATTAAAAAGCCCCAATAAGGCAGGTAATGGATTTGGCGCCAAATTTGGCGACTTTTTCCTCCTTGGCGATTTTTTTTGGCGACCTTGGCAAGAAAATCCTTATTAGGGATATACCAAATATGGAAGCTGTAAGTTGATTGGTTGACCACTTTCTAGAGTTTTCTCGAGAAATCTGGGTTCCATGGAACAGTATATAAGGAGCGCTTTCTCGCCAAGGCAGTCAGTTCAGTTCAGTTTTCAGCCAGCTTCGCTAGTGCTTGCATTGCTCTTGAGCCTCTTTGGAAGGGACTTGCTTTATGTGTTATTGCTATACAGTTTGTACTGTGGACTTGCTATTGACAGCTGTTGTTTAAGCTATGTTTACTGTTTGAATTGAAGATGATACTTGGTTTATAGACCTGTATTTTTCTGGAACTTTCTGTGAATAAATTACTGAATTTTTGCAAGTTTGGTCTTTCATTCTCGGACAACTCACGAACCCCCAAGTACGCAAGAATATGTTATGTCCCTATAACTAAAAACAATGCCCTTGCCCGCATTGAAATCTCAGTAGCACCTTGCGATTTGTTTCACACATTTTCTTCCACAGACAGTAAAAAAGAATTTCACTGTTTTGTTTCAGTGCATTTGAAAAAAAAAAAACAACGGGGGGGGGGGGGGGGTACTTTTAATAAAAAAAATTTTTTTAACAATATTGTAAGGGATTAAGATAGAAGCAAAATCCTTTTCCAATTCTGTGTGATATATAACTATTTTCTGTGTTTGACAAATATATCCGGATTGATAGAGAAGAAAATGACTCAAGTTTAGGAAATCTGTACAAATTAAATCCAGAGATCATTATTTAGGTTCTTCGTATCTTCTTTTATTATTAAACTAACATTTAGGAGATGCTTGGATAAAGCATCAATTTCCTACAAATTTTGTATTCGAGCTATCGGAATTTGAATGTGATAATTAAGAGTCGCATTACAGTGTTTTATATTAAAAACCTTGTATTTTATTTAAACTGAAATTTTGGGGACTTTGATAAATTAACAATGCTTAGATCTTCGGTGATAACCGATACAATTTATCATTCAAAATTCGATCTGAACTAATAAATTTTCTGTTCCATGTGTCCTATTGTTACATCATTTTCAACAAAAGTTGAATATGAGGTAATATCAATCAATAAATATGCTATCATACTAAAAAAAAACTCATATATTTAAAAGATAGCAAAAAATTAGTGGGACCAAAGAATCATGTACCCAAGCCAGAAAGCCTTGTTTTAATCTTTTGATTAATTAATCAATAACCCTAAAAAGTAATGATATCAATACAAAAAACCCTTAACGGGTTAAAAGTTTGTGACGCAGCTACTTTATGGCTAAAAGAAATTGAAATATGGGTCTTAAAAATAATGATATCAAATTTTAAGTGACGCTTTGCTATTAGTTAAAATATACATAGATTTTCTTATTTGTTCATTTGCTTTTTTCTTTTATTTACATTTACAATGCAAACATAATATTTTTAACTTCAAGATAAGGCAAATATGTAAAATATACTCACTGATGCTTTTTCATTTGCATTTCAATTTCAAAATAACAGTTTTAAAAGGAATGATATCAAAATTCCAGTGACGCCTCAATGTCACTTTAAAAGATTTGTTTATATTCCACTAAAATTACCTTTGTTTTGTCTAATCTATATATGTAAAAGAACACTTCCTGAGGGGGTGATCTATCAACGCCCAGATCAAACCCCTGGACCTAGAAGCATGAAATTTTGTGACAATGTTCTTTCTATGACGTAGGCATCCACTAAGAAGCGATTTTACAAAATTCGCCTCCCAAGGGGGGGGGGGGCAAAACGTGATTTCACAAAATCCTTCAGATCTCAAACAGAAAAACAGATATCCGTAAAATTTTTGCTTTAAAATATAGCTAATACAAATGTCAAAAAACCAATTTCTGGAATTTTCAAAATTCGGTCCCCAAGAGGGGCGGGGGGGGGGGGGGGGCAAAACGTGATTTCACATGCGTAAAACGTGATTTCGCGTAATCCTATAGATCTCAAACAAAAAAATAGATATGCGTGAAATTTTTGCTCTAAAATATAGCTAATGCAAATATCTAAAAACCAATTTTTGGAATTTTAGAAATTCAGCCCCCAGGTGGGGCAGCAAGGGGGGGGAGGGGGCTAAAGGGCAAAAACAAATAGAAATACAGTTAGGGCGTTCAAAATTGATACAGATAGGTTTTAGAGGCCTGCAAGTCGAATGAGGATATTTTCGATTGTGTAAAGTTATTAGGAGGGGCAGGGAGGGGGGGAGGGGAGAGGGGGGGAGGGGAGAGGGGGGGCAAAAATTAAAAATAGAGTTAGATCGTTCAAAATTGATATATAGAGGTTTTCGATACCTACAAATCGATTTCGGATATTTTCGAATTTGTAAAATTATTAGGAGGGGCGGGAAGGGGGGGCTATGGGGCAAAAGCAAATAGAAATACAGTTAGGCCGTTCAAAATTGGTACAGATAGGTTTTAGATGCCTGCAAGTCGAATGGAGATATTTTCGAAAGTGTAAAGTTATTAGGAGGGCCGGGAAGGGGGGGGCAGAGGGGCAAAAAAAAAAAAGAGTTAGATCATTCAAAATTGGTACATAGAGGTTTCCAATACCTACAAATCGATTGCGGATATTTTCGAATTTTTAAAATTATTGGGAGGGTGGGAAGGCGGGGGAGTAGAGCGGCAAAAAAATAAAAATAGAGATATATCGTTCAAAACTGGTGCATAGTGGTTTTTGATACCTACAAATCGATTGCGGATATTTTCAAATTTGTAAAATTATTAGGATAGACAGGAGAGGGGGGGGGGCGAAGTCCGAAAATAATAGAAATAAGGGTTAGAGCATGTTGGGATTTTTTTCCGAAGGCAATGAGAACCCGGTGCGACATTTTTCCTAATCAGATTTTGTTTCTCTTTTTTTTCACGAGATAAAAATTAATGCAATTTTGAGAATTCATTATAGTGATTCATTTAAAAATAGGGACCAGCGAAGCGGGCGTAGCCTGCTAGTTTCCTATAAAAATGTTCATTACTTTTCTTTTTATGATTAATAGTTTAGCAAACATAGGAGGATAAAGTATCACATTTTCTTGAAAAATGCATTTTGGAAATAGTAAAATCAACTAACGGAAATAGTAAAATCAACTAGCGGGCGTTGCCTGCTAGTAAAGTATATTTACACATTGAAACAGTGCTTTTGATTTTCAAATATACTGTCAAATAATCACACTTTCACTGATTTTGCATTATTAATTGAAATTATTTATTTTAATAAATCGATTTGTCTTTTGCGTCACGCTATCCAAAACGGTAAGTAAAATTTGTGCAAATGTTTTCTTTGCATCACACTATCTCTTTGCAGAAATTTTGACTTAGTTGGATACTATGCTACAAAGCTCAAAACAGTGACCACGATCCATTGTTACTGGATCTCTGCTAATTAATATATTTTATCGGATTATAAGATTAATGTTAACCCATGATCCAATAAATATCGAAAGTGGAATTCGAGATTTCACCAGATTTACACTTTTTGAGGTCTCTTGAATGGGTTTTCTTTTCTATTTCAGCTGATAATTAAAATAATTTCATAAGTAATACAACATTTGAAAGCTTTGTTGATTTGGAATTGAATAGTAGATTACAGAAATTCGATATTTCGACATTTTTCCTGATTTATGCGTTTTGAGGTGTCCTGAATGGGTTTTCTCTTTTGCCTCAGCTACTAATTAAAAATATTTCATAAGTAATACATCATTTGAAAGCTTTGTTGAGTTAGAATCGAACAGTAGATTACAGAAATTTCGACCGCCAGATGGCGCTGTAATATTTTTAAATTTCAATATTTCTACTTCTGATCACGATTATTATTTTTTTTTAATACGTCATTCGATACACGTTTTAAATTACTTTTACATTATCGAAAATAGAATTCGAGATTTCACCCGATTTACACGTTTTGAGGTGTCCTGATTAGGTTTTCTTTTGTATCTCCGCTACTAATCAGGATTAAAATATTTTAATACGTCATTCGAAAGATATTTTAAAGTTCTTTTATATCTTCGAAAGTGGAATTCCAAATTTCACCCGATTTACACGTTTTATGGTGTCCTGATTAGGTTTTCTTTTGTGTCTCAACTACTCATTATAATAATTTCATAAGTAATGCATCATTAGAAAGTTTTGTTGATTTGGAATCGAACAGTAGATTACAGAAATTTCTACCGCCAGATGGCGCTGTAATATTTTCAAATTTCAATATTTCAATTTCTAATTATGATTAAATTATTTTTAATACATCATTCGAAAGATGCAGTGGGGCCGAAGGCAGTGGGGACCCGGCGTGAGTTTTTACCCGATCAGAAATGATTTTTTTTTTTTTAGGGGGCACGAAGGGTCAGGGAAGGAATACGCGCGCAACGCATGTATCCCTTAACTTGTGCTCGCAGCGGGCAAGGGACTGCACTGTAGGGCTGGATTATTTATCAATATATCCCTAAGTATCGATATTTTTTTAATATCCCGATAACAATATTTAAGATCTAGCTTCTCCAATATATCCCTTTAACGATATTGCCGAGTGCTCACCCGAGTGAACGAAACTCGAGCGAATGAAACCCGATCAGCCAACATACAACAGCTAACGAGAGCGAAACCGGAAGAAAAAAAGCGCCGAATATCTTATTTTAATACTCATTTTCTACTTTCCTCTAATTACTCACTGATAAACTAGAAAAAATAGCCCCACGCCAAACGATTTCTATTGCAACACATATACATATACTTCCTCATCCTTCATAAACTCAAATCTAAACATCACTGCTTTAAAAAGGCCACCGCATAAAAAAAAAAAAATAATAATAATAATAAAAAAAAATATTTATTGAAAGCCATCTGCTTTGATTATCCCGTGAATAAGCTGACTTCGTTCAAGGTCACGGTTCTACCCCTTCAGAAAAAATTCATCAGACATACTCCAATATCACAATACCTATAATCAGCAGGTGTGTTTACTAGGATATTAGTCGAAACGATATATCCCTATCCGAGATATCTATTATGGGTTCTGATATATTACACTATACTGATTTCCCAGATTCCCACTCTACATTCATGCATATCGTAGGTGATGGAAACCACAGAAAAGGCAATATGACGAATGAAAACAATATCTTCTGTTTTAGCTCCTTTCCTGCTATTGGTTCATTGATATCGGTCTATTTCAAAGTGTCGATATAAAATGGCCAATAACATGCTTCAACATGTGTTTAATAAAGATCATCAAAGCCGAACTGATACAGTGATGCCAGATTGGGGATTTTGTCCCCATTTTAGGGAGTTTTGAGGCTTCTGGGGACAATTTTGGAGACCAAATGTTTGTGGGGACTTTTTTGGGGAATTCTAAAATTTTTGGGGACAAATCTGGGGCGTTTTTCAACTTTCTGTCAATGTTGGTAACGTAATGATTTATCCCTATGTCTAGAGATTTTCAATAGCTTTATTGTTATTTGGGGATTTTTTCAAAAATTGCCTTCATTTGGGGAAAAATCTGAGCTTAAATCATAGAAAAATCTGCTTGATATATTTTTTTTTTTGAAAAAATTTTTATTTTCCCTTTTTAGTAGAAATCAAGTTGGGGATTTTTTCGAAAAAAAAAAAAAAAAAAAAAAAAAAACGTGATTTGGGGAAATTTGAAGACTTGTTTGGGGAAATAATTTTCGACCATCTGGCGTCACTGAACTGATATCTACTAGAAGAGTTTTTTTGCAAATTTTCTTAGCGTTTAATAAAAAACTTCTGAAAATATAAGCAATTATGGAATGTATTTTTTTTAATATTATTTTATTATTATTAAATATTTCGATAAAATATTTTTTTTATTAAGACTGTACATCAGTCAGATAGCTTCCTTTCTCCTTTCCCATGTTATCCAATGGGATTTTCGTTGCTTCGTTTTATAAAAATATCTCATTAAAAAATGAAGTTTTTCAAATTCTGTTTTTTGAATATTACTCTTTGAACGGGTCGCCTTTTAGCTTAGTGAGCAATTTTTCGAAAAAATTAATTTAAATATTTTATTTCAATAAGTAAATTATGGACTCTAAGTGTGGATCTCTAAGTAAAATATTTAAATTTATTTTTTCGAAAAATTGCTCACTAAGCTAAAAGACGACCTGTTCAAAGAGTAATATTCAAAAAACAGAATTCGAAAAAGTTAATTTTTGAATAAAATATTTTTATAAAACGAAGCGACAAAAATCCTATTGGATAACATGGGAAGGGAGAAAGGGTGCTATCTAACTGATGTAAAATAAAGTTTTATCGTCAGTAATTTTACAGTGACAGTTTCTTTATAGAATTATATAATATTGAATAGTTTATTACTTTTTTTATGTAGCATTTATATTTCTCTTTCCATTTATTTATTTATTTATTTTATTTTTAAAGCCGTATATGTTAAATAAAATTGGTTTAAATGCAAAATGAGTTACTTTAAGTAACAAAATGAAACTTCAACATAATTTTGTTTAAATAATATAATTTTTATACTGACAATGTATACATAAATACACACACACACACACACACACACAGACACACACACACATTATAATATGTAATTCAAATTTCAATTACTGTGAAACTATTACGAATGTGAATTGAACATATATATTTAAAAGATATTGTAATGATTTGGTAAGAGGATACAAAAATAAAAATGACAAGTAACTGACATTTAGGATGCATATAAGAGTTTTAAGTAAAAAATATTACTTTCTACAACCAAAAAAAAAGGTGTATTCAATGGCAATTCTGAACTATTTATAATGGCAATTCTGAACTAATTAAAATGATTTTCATTTTTATTTAATACCTGCATCTTAAGACAATTTTTCTGAAGCTTTATTTTTAGTAGAATTGTGAATTTTGAAAACACAGATCACATATTAGCTGTGTTAAAATATGATTTTTAAATAATTTAAGCTTAAAATGGGAAGAATAGAGGATAAACTATACAGAGGTATACTAAAAAGCCAGGGGTCGATCCAGGTTTAAATTTTTGGGTCCCTTTTCTGTGAAAAACAAAATATTTTTGTGAAATTTTTATTTATTTTTGTGAAATATAAAATATTTTTGTGAAAATGTAAAATATTGTGTAAAATCTTCTGTTTTTACAATCACTTTATGTATTGTTTAATATCAAGTTAATAGAGTTTCGTTGAGCCAAATTAAGGCATTAATTAAAAATAATACTGAAAATATGAAAACATTCAATAAAAGGATCATTTTTATAAATTTGAATTTTGTGAAGGGTCCTTTTTAAGGATTTGAATTTTGTGAAGGGTCCCTTTTTATGAATTTGAATTTTGTGAAGGGTCCCTTTTTACTATGTGGAATTTTGTGAAGGGGCCGCAAAAGGGACCCAAATTTTGCCTGGATCGACCCCTGAAAGCAATAGTATAAGTTATAAGAAACACAAAACATTAATTCACTTTTTATGATTTTTTTTTTTTTTTTATGATAAAGTTATGGTAGTAATATACCAGAAAATACATGGAAAACACTCTATACTTGTATACTTTAAAATTCGTGTGCATATGTCTTTAAAAAATAACAAATGTCTATTTTTTTCTGCCTTGAAAGAAATATCGCAATATATCGCTAATATCGATATTAACTTGGCGATATATCGCGATATTTAATTTCTGATATCGTCCAGCACTACTGCACTGCCGAAGGCAGTGGGGACCCGGGCCGACTTTATCCCAATCAGAAATGATTTTTTTTTTTCTTAACACTAAAAGTTACTGTTAATGATTCATTAATTTTAGTGATTCATTTGAAAATACTTACCCGCTAGCGGGCGAAGGTCGCTAGTCTCTAATAGTATTAAATTCCGTACACACGCGCGCGCGCGTGTGTGTTTCCACCTGGGAGAAACGGCTTGAAACAACAAAAACACAGGCACTAATGGTCGCAGGGCCTCGAAATCGGTGTCGATAGACGCAGAATTTCTTCATCTCGACATCGCAATAATTCACTAAGCCATGCGACCCTAATTAGCCGAGATATTAATTAAAACGTCGACATATGTCTAATCATAAAACCCGTTAAAAAAAATGAGCCAATCGTATATTTTACCCTCCATTGCGTTCCTCAAAAGAAGAAGCAGAGAGGGAATATTTCCCGCGTTTTTGTGAAACGGTCCCTCCACAACGATTCAAAATATTGAAAATACGCCTGTACCGCGAGAAAGAGCATTTAATACCGATTCTTACGATACAATTTTCTTTTGAGAAATGCAGATTTTTTTTTTTTTTTAAGTTTTAAAAAGTGTCCAAAAATTTCTCTTATTTTCGATCGTCTTTTTTGAAGCGCCCTATATGAAAGACAAATTGTCCTATTTCTTAACAACCTGTATACTTTGAAAGTCATTTAATCCTCTTTCAAACCATATGAAAACCTGAAAAAAAAAAAAAAAGCCATATTTTTAGATTTTACGAAACATTGATTTTTTCACAAAACATTTTATAACTCAAAATCTTTAAGAGAGAAACCCTTTTTTTTTTTCTTTTTCTTTGTTTGTATATAGACCTCGATGAGATGAAACATATATCAAAAGATTGAAAGATTATTTAAAAAACTGAATGTGCATCCGTGTACTTTTTCATAAGATTTTCAATGGCGTTTGCCGATTAATTCGTATTACAATTGTTGGCATTTTGGTTACCATGGCAACTCACATACGGCTGTCTCGAAAGTGGAGCGGAAAGAAAAACATCTGTTACTGAGATTAAGGACATGTGTTTTTTGACCCGGATTAAAAATTGCAAATTTCAAAATTTATCAATTTTTCTCTGCTGCGTAAATATCTTAATATACCACGTGAACATCACAAGAGAAAGTTGCAGTTCAAATTTCATCGATTTCCGTCAATAAACAAAGAATGTGCATTTTAATTTACATTTTAATTGCAAATTTAATTTTATGAAAAGTTCAATATTACAAATTCTAATTATGATTAAATAATTTTTAATACATCATTCGAAAGATATTTTAAAGTACTTTTATATTATCGGAAGTGGAATTCTAAATTTCCCCTGATTTACATGTTTTAGGTTGCCCTGATTAGGTTTCTTTTGTATCTCAGCTACTAATTAAAATAATTTCATAAGTAATACATTATTTGAAAGCTTTGTTGATATGGAACTGAACAGTAGATTACAGAAATTTCTACCGTCGGATGGTGCTGTAATACTTTAAAATTTCAATATTTCAAATTGTAATTATGATTAAATTATTTTTATTACATCATTCGAAAGATATTTTAAAGTACTTTTATATTATCGAAAGTGGAATTTCAGATTTCACCTGATTTACATGTGTTAAGGTGTCCTGATTAGGTTTTCTTTTCTATCTCAGCTACTAAATAAAATAATTTCATAAGTAACACATCATTTGAAAGCTTTGTTGATATGGAATTGAACAGTAGATTACAGAAATTTCTACCGCCAGATGGCGATAAAATTTCAACAGTTTAAATTCCAATTATGATTAAATTATTTTTAATAGATCATTCGAAAGATATATTAAAGTACTTTTATATTATCGGAAGTTGAATTCGAGATTTAACCTGTTTAACCAATAGAGGGCGGTACAGGAGGGACAAAAAATTAGAAATTGAGTTAGACCATTCAAAATCGGTATATATAGGTTTTTGCGGCCTAC
The DNA here is from genome assembly GCA_963930645.1 of Salticus scenicus. NCBI lineage: Eukaryota > Metazoa > Arthropoda > Arachnida > Araneae > Salticidae > Salticus > Salticus scenicus. The sequence goes on from CAWVNO010003068.1 coordinate 180,789, forward strand.
GAATCGAATGGGGATAATTTCGAAAGTGTAAAATTAATAAGGGGGTCAGGAGGGAAAATAAAAGAAATTGATTTAGACCGTTCAAAATTGGTATATGTAGGTTAATGAGGAGGTGCAGGAGGGGTGGGGAAAGAAATAAGCGCGCTGCGCGCACGGGACTACGCTGCCGAAGGCAGTGGAGACCCGGTGCGACTTTTTACCCGATGAGAAATGATTTTTTAAAATATCTTTTCTCAAGAATAAAAGTTTGAGTTGAGAAGGAATATGTGCGCGCAGCGCTCGACCCACGCGCGCGAGCAGCGCACATGGGTCTCCGCTGCCAAAGGCAGTGGAGACTCGGTGTGAGTTTTTACCCGATCAGAAATGATTTTTATTATTGGGACAAGAAGGGTCAAAGAAGGAATACGCGCGCGCAGCGCGTGTATCCCTTAAATTGTGCTCGCAGCGGGCAAGGGCCTGCACTGCCGAATTCCGTGGGGACCCGGTGCGACTTTTTACCCGATCAGAAATGTTTTTTTTTTTTTTTATTTTTAGTGTTAGTGATTAATTAAGTATAATGTTTCATTTAAAAATAGTGACCTGCTAGCGGGCGAAGCTCGCTACTCTCTAATATTATTAAATTCTGAACGCGTGTGTGTGTTTCTGTCTATGAGAAATGGTTTGAAACAACTAATGCTCGGACGCTAATGGTGCAGCGCCCCGAAACGGGTTCGATAGACGCAGAATTTCTTCATCTCGACATCGCAATAAGTCGCTAAGCGATGAGACCCTAGTTAACGGAGATATTAATTAAAACGTCGACCACGGAGATATTAATTAAAACGTCGACGCGCGTTTTTGTAAAGCGATCCCTCCGCAACGATTCGAGATATTAAAAATACGCCTGTACCACGCGAAAGAGTCTTAAATACCGAGTCTTACGATATAATTTTTTTTTTTTTTTGAGAAATGCAGATTTTTTATATTTTTAAAAAAAGTTTTAAAAAGTGTCCAAAATTTCTCTTTTTGTCGATAGTCTTATTTGAATCGCCCTATATGAAAAACTAATTGCCCCATTTCTTAAAAATCGGAATACCTTGAAAGGTCGCTTATAATCCTCTTTCGAACCATATGAAAAAAAAAAAAAAAATACGGATTAACGAGCCATATTTTTAGATTTTATGAAACATCGATTTTTTCACAAAAGATTTCATAACTCAAAATCTTTTAGAAATAAATCAATATATTTTTTTGGTATATAGACCTCGATGAGAAGAAACAGATATCAAAAGATTGAAAGATTATTTAAAAAACTCAATCAGTTATAAATTGTTTAATTTTCTGAATCCCTGTACTATTTCATAAGATTTTGAATCTCGCTTTAGCGCTTGCCGTTGGATTCGTATCACAATTCTTGATAATTTGGTTACCGTGGCAACTCCCATACGACTGTCTGGAAAGTGGAGTAGAAAGAAAAACATTTGTTACTGTGATTAAGGTCACGTGTTTTTTGACTGGGAATAAAAATTGTAAATTTCAAAATTCTTCAAATTTTCTCTCCTTCGCACAAAACTTACTATACTGCGTGAACATCACAAGAGAAACGTGCCGTTCAAATTTCATTGACTTCCGTCAATAAACAAACAATTTACATTTTAATTGCAAATTTAATTTTATTAAAATTTCAATATTTCAAATTCTATTTATGATTAAATTATCTTTAATACGTCATTCTATAGATATTTTAAAGTACTTTAATATTATCGAAAGTGGATTTCGAGATTTCATCTGATTTACATTTTTTAAGGAGTCCTGATTAGGTTTTTCTTTTGTATCTCAGCTACTAATTAAAATAATTTCATAAGTAATACATCATTTGAAAGCTTTGTTGATTTGGAATTGTACAGTAGATTACAGAAATTTCTACCAACAGATGGCGCTGTAATATTTTAATATTTCAATATTTCAAATTCTAATTATGATTAAATTATTTTTATTACATCATTCGAAAGATATTTTAAAGTACCTTTATATTATCGAAAGTGGAATTCTAGATTTAACCAGTAGAGGGTGTTGGATATTGTTCATGTTTTATTTTAGTCTCTCATTTTTATATTTTTAACTCTCGTAATGTATTTTTGTTATTGTAAAAAAAAAAAAAAAAAAAAAAAGGTTATTCATATGATGCTTGTGTGCGTGCATCTAGTTTGTTTTTTCTGCGTATTCAAATTTTTATGTGCAATAAAAAGCAGCAAATAGATTTTGTTGTTGTTAGAATTTATTTAGTTTTTTTAGAAAGCTTAGGAGTTTAAAATAACTTCTTTGGTATGCTTTAAGTTTATTTCGCGTACGCAAATTATATCTAGTAAGCTAGAGAATTAAAATAACTTTCTCTTTGTACGCTTAAATAACATTTTGTGACGTCTGCGCGACAGGACAAAGTAAAACAATATGTTTCAAGCAATTAAAGGTTTTAGAAAAGCCGATCTGAAGTTTGTAGCGGAAGAGCTTGGGAAAATAATTCCTCCTGAATGTACTATTGCTACCTTGCAGGAAATTATCTTGAATAGCAATGAATATAAAAAAGATCACATTTTTGTGCAAGAAATTCTATCAACGGCTGTTGTTGAGAAGCAAAAAAGAGAAAAATTGAAACTAGAGCAAGAAAAAGATCTACAGTAACAAAAACTTAATCTTGAACAAGAAGAAAAAATTGAATTAGAAAAACTTAAACTTCAGCAAGAAAAGCTTAATCAAGAATTAGAGATAAAGAAGATGGAATTAGACCAACAGTTGGAATTGGCTAGAATACAGTCCCAGGCACACATTCAGGGTGAGTCAATTTTAACTGTTAGTGAAAATAATGCATGTTGACGAAAATTTTCCTTACTAAATTACAATTCCGACAATTTGATGGGGATTTAAAAGAATGGCTACCATTCTGGAGTCAGTTTGAGCAGATAGATAAAGATAACGATATTCCTCCAGAAAACAAATTCCAGTACCTTATTCAAGCAACGATCGCTGGTTCCAGAGCCCGATAAGTTGTAGATAGTTTTCCGCCAACTATGCCAAAGTTATAGAGAGTCTAAAAGCTCATTTTGGAAGAGATGATCTTCTAGTTGAAGTGTACGTTAGAGAATTATTAAAATTAATTATAGTTGCGCATACAAAAGAAAAATTTTCTCTTACTTGATTGTACGATAAACTTGAATCCTATTTAAGGGCTCTGGAAATATTGGGTGTCACTTCTAATAAATGCGCTTCTATATTATATCCTATGGTAGAATCCTGTTTTGCAGCTGAAATTTTGAAAGCTTGGAATAGAAGTAACATTGTTTCTACTAGTTCTGATGCGAAAGAACGGTTAGACAATTTGATGCAATTTCTCAAATGTGAAGTTGAAGGAGATGAAAGAATAAATTTGGCGGTCGCCGGTTTTGGTTTGGCGAAGAAAAATGATGACCGAAATTATAGAAAAAGAAGGACTTACACTGATGTTATTAAGCCTATAGCCACTGATTTTACTTTATTAACGACTTCTTTTAAACAGGATCTAAAGAAAAATTGCGTGTTTTGTAATGGAAAGCATATGAGTTGAGACTGTTTTACGACACGAAAGATGAGTTTTAATGAGAAGCAGAATGTCCTAAAGGATAAGAAGTGCTGTTTCCTCTGTTTGGAGTCAGGTCTCTACCAAACAGTGTAAAGCTGTCCTGAAGTGTTTTATCTGTGATAGAAAACATTCCACCGTGATGTGCCAAAGTCTTGATAAAGACAAAACAAATGAAAGGGAAGAGAAAGAAAAGTCAACTGAAAGTGGAGTAAATTTGGTCAATTTGAATAAAAATCAAAGGGTATTTCTTCAAACTCTCAAAGCAAAAGTCGTCTCTGATAATAAAGAAAAGGTTATTCGTATAATTTTGGATATTGGTTAACAAAGATCTATATTTTGAAGAAATTAGCAGAAGAAATGAAATATGCATCCATTAGAAAAGAAAAGGTTATACATTCACTTTTTGGTCACTTTGGTCTCAACCAAAGAATATGAGCATAACTTTTATTAAATAAGATTAAGAGATTTGACAGGGAAATTCAGATGCAATTTTGAAGTTTTGGATCAAAATATTATAGGTGAAAATGTTAAACCTGTGGGAAATGGTTCTTGGCTGAAAGAATTGGCAGAGAAAGACATTGTTTTGACAGATGTTGGCGATGCAGATGAATCTATTCAAGTACGGATTGGAGCCGATATAATCGGTAAACTTTTGACAAGTCAAAGAGAAGTGTTATCTTCTGTGCAAGTTGCAATGGAAAAACTTTTTGGCTGGACATTAATGGGAAAAGTTCCTCAAGAAAGTTCATCTAAAGAAAATTTAGCCTTATCAGTTACTTCCTTGTTTGTAAAACAAGCAGAAATTTCCGACTTATAGAGATTAGATTTACTTGGAGTAAGTGATGCAATCGAAAAGCTATTTAAGATAGAAATAGATCGTCAAATAAAAGAACACTTTCTACAGACAGTAACACGGAATGAAGATGGTCGTTATGAAATACCTTTGCCATGGGCTGAAGATAAACCACCTTTACCCGATAATTTGTGTTTAGCCAAGAAAAAGTTAACCAATGTCACACAAAAGCTACTTGCGAGTAATATTTATGAAAAATATGAGGAAGTACTTTTAGGATAGCTTAGCGATAAAATTATTGAAGAGGTTCCGCAATGTCCCTTTATGGACACTACTTACCTCATCGACCAGTTATAAAGGACTACTCCAATTCATCCAGTGTTTGATGTATCAGCAAGAATCCAAAACTATTCATCTTTGAATCAATGTCTACACTGCGGTCCAAATCTCATTGAATTAATTCCTGACATACTTTTGCGATTTAGAGAAAATAAATTCGGTGTCTTAGCTGATATCAAGAAAGCGTTTTTGCAAATAAGCATCCGAAAAGAAGATCAGGATTTTTTGCGTTTCCTCTGGTGAAGAAATCCAGAACAAAGTGAGCTTAGAATATTTCGTCATGCTAGAGTCGTTTTTGGAGTCAAGAGTTCACCTTTTTTGCTAGCTTCAGTAATAGAATACCATATTAAAAATGATGACGAACATGATACACAGAACTTAAACAAAGATTGTTGAGAAGCTTCTTTGTTGACAATGTTGTTACGAGTGTCCTTACAGAGGAAGAGTTAAAGAGATTTATGACTTGCTCTAAAAACCTAATGTCTAAAGGCGGATTCGACCTAAGAGGATGGGAATATACTGAAGAGAGAAAGGACACGGTAAAGAAGCTGTTGTACTTGGATTACACTGGAACAGATTTTTGAAAATTTTCGAGGTCAATGTATCCTGGACGAAAGATGTAAATCTGGAGAAAATAACAAAACGTACTATGCTATCAGCAGCACATAAAGTTTTTGATCTAGTTGGTCTTACTTTACCAGTCATGATTTGCCCCAAGATGATGTTACAGAAAACCTGAAAAATTGGTATGACCTGGGATAAAGAAATTACCGGGGATCTAAAAAACGAGTTTATCGGATGGTTTCGTGAATTAAATACATTGGAAGAAATTGAGATTCCGCGATACATTCAAGTCACTCCAGATAATTTAAAAAAATTGTACTCTTCATACATTTTGTGATGCTAGTATTCAGGCTTATGCTGCTGTTGTATTTTTGAGAATAGAAAAAGCTGATGAAGTGAAAAAATTATTCCTTCTGGCAGCCAAATCCCGCATCAGTTCTTTAAACTGCCAAACTATACCTCAAATGGAGCTTTTAGCGGCTTTGATTGGTGCTAGACTATCGAAATCAATAACAGATGTATTCAGTTGGGAAAATATGGAAAGATATTTTTGGAGTGATATTTTTGGGGAAGAAAAAGGCGTGCACCGCGCGCGTATCCCCTAACTTGTGCGCGCGCGCGCGCGTATCCCCTAACTTGTGCGCGCGCGCGCGCGTATCCCCTAACTTGTGCGCGCTGCGCGCGCACAGGACTGCGAGGCCGAAGGCAGTGGGGACCCGGTCCGACTTTTTAACCGATGAGAAAGGATTTTTTTGATTTTCTTTTCTTAATAAAAATTTGATTTGAGAAGGAATATATGCGCGCAGCGCGCATATACTTTCACACGTGCGCGTGCATGGGTTTGCGCTGCCGAAGGCAGTGGGGACCCGGTGTGAGTTTTTACCCGAACAGAAATGATTTTTTTGGGGGGGGCACGAAGGGTCAGGGAAGGAATACGCGCGCGCAGCGCGTGTATCCGTTAACTTGTGCGCGCGCACGTGACTGCGCTGCCGAAGGCAGTGGGGACCCGGTCCGACTTTGTACCCGATGAGAAATGATTTTTAAATTTTTTTCTTCTTAATAAAGATTTGACTTGAGAAGGAATATGTGCGCGCAGCGCACGTATACTTTCACACACGCGCGCGCAGCGCGCATAGGTCTGCGCTGCCGAAGGAAGTGGGGACCCGTTGTGTGTTTTTACTCGATCAGAAATGTCTTTTTTTAGGGGGCACGAAGGGTCGGGGAAGGAATACGCGCGCGCAGCGCGCACGGGACTGCATTTTTTTTTTTTAATTTATTTTCTTAACACTAAAAGTTACTGTTAGTGATTCATTTGAAAATACTGAGCCACTAGCGAGCGAAGCTCGCTAGTAATATTATTAAATTCTGTATGCGTGTGTGTGTGTGTGTGTGTTTCTGTCTGTGAGAAATGGCTTGAAACAACTAAAGCTCGGGCGCTAATGGTCGCAGCGCCTCGAAACCGTGTCGATAGACGCAGAATTTCTTCATCTCGACATCGCAATAATTCGCTAAGCGATGAGACCCTAATTTGCGGAGATACTAATTAAAACGTCAACCTATGTCTTATCAAAAAACGAGTCGATCGTATTTTTCACCCTCCAGCGCGTTGCTCAAAAGAAGAAGCAGGGAGGGAATATTTGTAAAGCGATCCCTCTACAACGATTCGAGATATTGAAAATACGCTTGTACCACGAGAAAGAGCATTTAAAACCGATTCCTACGATACAATTTTTTTTTTTTTTTTTTTTTGAGAAATACAGATTTTTTGTATTTTTAAAAAAAGTTTTAAAAACGGGCCAAAATTTCTCTTTTTCTTGATCGTCTTTTTTGAATCGCCCTATATGTAAGACAAATTGTCTCATTTCTTAACAACCGGTATACTTTGAAAGGTACACAAAATAATCCTCTTTCGTACCATATGAAAAAAAAAAAATCGGATTAGCGAGCCATATTTTTAGATTTTTTGAGACATCTATTTTTTTTACAAAACATTTTATAACAAAATCTTTTAGAGATAAATCATTTTTTCCTTTTTTTTCTGTATATAGATCTCGATGAGACGAAACTGGTATCAAAAGATTGAAAGATTATTTCAAAAACTGAATAAGTTATAAATTGTTTAATTTTCTGCATCCCTGTAATTTTTTACAAGAATTTCAATTCCGCTTATGGCGTTTGCCGATCGATTCGTATTACAGTTCTTGATATTTTGGTTACCATGGCAATTCCCATACGACTATCTCGAAAGTGGAGCGTAAAGAAAAACATCTGTTGCTGTGAATAAGTTCACGTGTATTTTGACTGGGATTAAAAACTGTAAACTTCAAAATTCTTCAATTTTTCTCTCCTTCGTACAAAACTTACTATACCGCTTGAACATCACTAGACAAAAGTGCAGTTGAAATTTCATCAACTTCCGTCAAAAAACAAACAATTTACATTTTAATTGGAAATTTAATTTTATTAAAATATCACTATTTTAATTTCTAATTATGATTAAATTATTTTTAATACATCATTCGAAAGATATTTGAAAGTTCTTTTATATTATCGAAAGTGGAATTCGAAATTGGTGTATACGTAGCTCTGTATATGCTGTATACGCCGCTACGATATCGCTGTATACGAAGCTCGAGGCTTGATGGCGCTGTAATATTATAAAATTTCAAATTCTAATTATGATTAAATTACTTTTAATACATCATCCGAAAGATATTTTAAAGTTTTTTTTATATATATATCATCGAAAGTGGAATTCGAAATTGGTGTATACGAAGTATCGCTTTATATGATATCTCTGTATACGAAGCTCGAGACTTGTATACAGCGCCAATTGTTGGGTAGCGGTAGAAAATGTAAGTTCTCGCTGTACGGCCTTGCCTTTTCGCGTGGTATGGACAGCCGCTATTACATCGCAGGCAGCCATGCCTTGGAGAGCAGATTCTGGAGTTTTGGGTATTTTGAAATCATTAGGGAACTTGTTATCTTCGATAGAGATGTTCGCATAGTGAGGAGAGCTGCTTTCTCCTACTGATTGATAAATTAATTTAACTAGGATGTCTTAAAAAGGAAAAAAAAAATGATTAAATTGCAAAATAAAATTTGGATAAATTTCCAAAAATTATTCTATGTGCCAGAGAAGTTTTTTTTTTTTTTTTTTTTTTTTTTTTAATCTAAAGAACTTATACCAAGCGAAGACTTCTGCCAGGAATAAAAGTAATGCGACAATTTTTTTTTATCCTATAATACGAATAAAGCAAAATGTATTCTTTGTGTGTGCCTGTGTGCTGTATGCCCTATGAAGATCGGGTCACTGATCATAGATCTACAAAAAATTGGCGGATGCTTAGCTTTGATCTACCCTGCAGGGGTATCAGGTCGATTTCCCGACACTCACTTTCCCGACAGGTACGGTTTCCCGACAACTCACTTTCCCGACAGCTCACTTTCCAGACAGCTCCTTTTCCCGACAACTCACTTTCCCGACAACTAACTTTCATGACAGTTCACTTTCCCTACAGGTACGTTTTCCCAACAACTCACTTTCCCGAGAGATGCGTTTTACGCAGTGTTTTCTTTCAAGACAGCTTACCTTCCTGACAATTCATTTGCCGGAAACTCAATTTTTCATTATTTTATTTGTTTTATTTTTAACTCTTTTTAACTATGAATTCTACTACAATGTAATATATATTAGTATCTTAAAAAACTTTGTTAATCAGTGTTCCACATAAATTTTGCTACAGTGTTATTAAATTTGAAGAAATATTTTTACTATGATTTTATTAACTTTGATTCTTGTTTGTTTGTGTGTCCAGTTCAAATATTGCAATCGATTTTAACTAACTTCCCTACAAGCCAGACATCTGAAACTTTCAGAACAGCTCAGAACATGGTGACAATGCATTTTTTAATACGTTTAGCTAACTGTTTTAAGTTCCTGCTGCCTTCGACAGTGTTTATATGATTCAACAGAATTTTTTTTAAACTAACTTGCCGACTAGCTAGATATCTGAAACTTTTAGAATAGCTCAAAACAAGGTAACAATGCGTTTTTAATACTTTTAGCCAACAATTTCGGGTATTTGCTGCCTTCGGTAGCGTTTATATGACTCAGTACAAAATTTATTTAATTAACTTTCTGACCTGCTAGACATTTGAAACTTAGAAGCTAAAATAGCTCAAAATACGATAACAATTCATTTTTTAATACTTTCCGCCAATTGTTTCGGGTCCCTGTAGCCTTCGGTAACGTTTATATGATTCAAAAATCATATAACTTCCAGACTAGCTAGACATTTAAACATTTGAAACTTTCAGAATAGCTCAGAACACGGTGACATTGCATTTTTTAAATACTTTTACTCAATTGTTTCGGATCCCCGCTGCCTTAGGTAGAGTTTATATGATTCAACAATCATATAACTTCCCGACTAGCTAGACATTTGAAACTTTCCGAATAGCTCAGAACACGGTGATAATGCATTTTTTAATACTTTTAGCCAAATGTTCTGGGTCCGCACTGCATTCGGCAGCGTTTATGTAATTCAACAAAAAATTTATTTAGCTAACTTCTCGACTAGGCAGGCATTTGACACTTTCAGAATAGCTCAGAACACAATGACAATGTCTTTTTTTAATACTTTTAGCTAATTATTTCTGGTTCCCGCAGACTTCGGGAGCGTTTATATAATTCAACAGAACATTTTAAAAACATGGTATATAAAAAGTTCTTTTTACTTTGTAATTATTTTAATTTCCATTTTTCGTATTTTCATTTATACGACAGTCCCTTGAAAGACGTGGAAACGGTGCTTTAATTTCAAATGTAGAAAATTTTTGCCGCCTCCCCATTCACCTCTGAAAAAATTACAGGATGGATGGGTTTTTTTAAATTCCTTTATTTATTTATTTTAATTAATATAGAACTAGAGTCTTAAAAATCCATGTGTTAACTTTTTGGGGTGTGACGAATCGATTGCGCATACTTACAAATGAGCAAAGTTACTGGCAAATCTGATAAGGACGCCGCTATCTCCAACGAGGACTTTCCAATGGTCAGAATTTTCAAATGTTCTTTGTATCGTGGGTGAACAGGTTGTTTCACGTTATGAAACGGATGAAGGCTCGCAGTCACCATCACACGAGGGATTGCTACGGCCCGATATTAAAAAGGTGTTTGTACGGCGATCAAACAGACTGTTGTAGGTACTGAAACTGTTAAAGAGAGGGCGCCACCGAATGGGATTTTAATTCGGACAGTTTTTCAAGCATCGCGAAACGGCTAGTGCCCGAAAACAACTGCTTTTCAAATAAAAGTGTGTTTTTAAAGTTTTTAATTCTTATTTTACGACCGAATAAATCATAAATGCAATTCATCAACCTAACCTATTTGATGCTATTCAATTCTAGGCATATTTGAAAATGAATACACCTTACACTGATTTGAAAGTTGGGGCATCTTTCGGATTTTGATTTAAGGAAATTTTTCGTTTCTTTGTCCTCCACTTTTATCTTCTCTTTTTCATGGGGTAGGGGAATTATTGACTTTTGAGCAATTTTTGAAGATTTGATCATGAAAAACGGTAGGGTTTCGAGTGACGCAAGCGGAAGGACAAGCGGAACGCTGCGAACTCATATATACGGCTAGTATGACTCCAAAGAGATTTGTAAAAGCCGACACTTAATATCTTAGCAAATATACGATATTTTATTCTAATCTTTTCAAAATAGCAGGGATGGAACACGGGCGCAGAATTCATACCGGAATCTGTTTAAGAAATTTCTCCATCTATAATATCGTTGATTCAAGAGGTAGAAAATTTTCTTATATTGATAGTGGTATGAATTCTGCGCCCGTGTTCCATCCCTGAAATAGTCTTTTATCTTCCGTCTTAAACTATTCTGAAATTTTTACATTTCAACGTACAGTATGTTTTGAAATCTAAAATCTCAAAAGCTAAATGGGGAATAACGATGGTGTAATGGAATAAAATCATGAAAAATATTTCTAAAACGGCACGAATGATTTTATTTTAATTAATACATGTTGTTAATGGGATCTTTCTGAATCTAGTAGCGTCTTCGTTTTTTTTTTTTTTTTTTTTTTCAAGGAAAATCTTATTTTTTATAAAAGTTGTTTTGAAAATAGAAATATATTACTCCGCCAATTCCATGCTTTTCTTCGGCTAAAATGCCGTGATGCGGTTTTTACTACTTACTTGCAAGAGTTGAGTTGCTCACGTTGGTTGGCTGACCAACGTGAATTGCATATTGAATGCAGTCAATATTTTTTTTTTTTTTTTTTTTTTTGAAGAAAATATTTTTAATTTTAAAATTTCCCATTTCGTCAAAAAAGTATTTAGATAATATTTAAAATAAAAGAAGTATTTTGTAATTATAGATATTCTATTTCATCGTTATTCATAAAAAAATTAAAAAAAAAAAAAAAAAAAAAAATTAAAGCGAAAAAGTTTAAATCCCTCATGCACACGAATTTATACAATGGTCCATGGTCTTTGGAGTGCATGCGTACATCATCCAGATCCAAAAGTTTCGGCGCTCGCCAGACGCTAGTTGTTTACACTGTATCCCTTCGCTTGTGTTTAATTTTTTAAAGCCTTGGTCGAACGCGGATATATAACGCGGAAAATTTCTAAAAATTTCCTTAACCCTCTGTATGTACTTGCATAACCCCACAGATTTTGTGCAGAAAGTGTTTGGTCAAATACTTATGTCTGCAGACAGTTTTCAGTTTTATCTGGCTGTATGAACAATGAAATGGTTTCATATTTCAGTGATGAGTTGCTAAATTAGCGTGTAATTTGGTAAATAGCCTTTAAAGAAAGCCAGAAAATTGAATTATTTTGTTTTGCGGAGAAATAATTTTGCATTATGGAAAATATTTTTTAAATATTTATAATTTAGCAATGAAATAATTTCATATTTCAATATTAGGCCGCAAAATGACATATTTCAATGTAAATAATTTTGAAAAAATGGTTGAGTTTCATCGATTTGCAGCAAAATGAGAATATTTCTGAAATTTTGCTTCATCAAACATATATTTGAACTGTTAGTGACAAAATGCTTGTACATTTCAGTAACAGGTTACAAAATTATTGCATATTTTGGTAAACCTTTTTGAATAAAGAACATTTTTTTTATTGGCAAAGAAATAATCATGAATTTTTACAATTATTTGTGTTATTAAACATAAAATTTGTCAGTTTGTGGAAAATGGTTCTGCATTTCAATAATAAGCCACAAAATTATCATGGATTTAAGAAATCGATTAGGGGGAAATATATATATATATATATTGATTAGAGCGATAAAATAAACTCTTATTTCTGAAATTAATTATCATGAAGCATAAAGTTTCTCAATAAGCGGCAATTTCAAAAAAGCTCAGAACACGGTGACAATGCACTTTTTTAATATTTTTACTTCCTTGTGCAAAGTGTAAGGAAGTTTTGCGAAATGGATGTTGTATTTCACATTCTCGAAAACGAATGATCGCAGAATGTTGCAAATTTATACGTACGACTGTCACGATGTCTAGTCGTACACCTGAATGTTTCGTCTTAACACAAGTTCTCGTTTTAGAGATATCAGCGACTTTACACGATTTTTCGTGACGTTTGTAGTATGTGTGTGTGTGAGTGTGTTTGTATCTCACATATCTCAAAAACGGTTGGACGTAGAGCGTTGCAAATTGGTATATAGGTTTGTTATAACATCTAGTTGTGCACCTTCCTTTTTTGGTCTTTCTGTGATTATCCGTTTTGAAGATATTTATGAAAGTTATATTCATAATGGCAAATATACAAAGGGTTTTGGCCATTATATATGACCTAACAACATAGAGGTTTCAAAATAAGCGAATGATAGACCTCGTAATGATATCATTATCAAAGAGTTCGACACTTATGCGTGTAGAAAATAATTTCTAATGACAAATGCAGGTTCTAGTAGACGGATGCTTTTTATTTTTATATAGTTTTGTAACTCATTTATAGAACTTTTGAAGAATTTAGTTCAGCGCAATAAACCAATGAATTTTTCCAGAATATTCCAGAACTGTCTTATTACTGAAGTTAGAGCTTCCAAACTTTGGCAACCCTAAACTACAAGTTTTCGCCAACTCTCCAAATTCTATGCCAAGACCAAAAATCCACGCTGAATACTAATTTGCAGTTTGGAGAGATTACCCATAAAATATTGCGGCAAATTTGTTTTAGGATAACCAGAAACCTTTTCTCTATTTTAACTATTTTTAATTTATTTTTTCCTGATACTAATTTTTGCCAGAGAATAAAACTGGGCTGTCTATACTCGAACGATTTTCATTAAACTCCAAGTTGCGCATTTGCCAATGAGAGATTCTGTAATAAGCCGTGGAGTACTATTCCTGAAAAAACTACTATATTTGTCTCGGTGGTATATATAGTCGCATTATGTGCCTTTTTGGTTGGAGTAGCAGTTTTTTTTTCTTGTTTTGTTTTTATTTTAAGGAATGTTCGTGGACTGGAACCTGCCACCTGCCTGTTTATTTATGAATCAGTTTTATGAATCAGAATACCTCACACAAAACTGTCAATGTTTTTATAAAAATATGTATATTCCTATGGTTGTATAAGGAAGTCATGTGGTGGGCACATCCCATTTTTTTCTACTGCATTACCGTTTTATTGTCAATAAATGTAATAATAATAATAATAAATAAAAATAAATAAATAAGAAAAAGATTTCGCCTTTAAATGAATGTGTTAAATAAAAATAAATAGCATAACAGCCATTGCTAAGATTCGTAGACGATTACAACGGAAAAATAAATTTATGAAAATGGAAACATAGAAACCAATATTTAGAATCGAAAAAAAAAAAAGAATTAAAAGAAGCCTCATTTGGAATTATAAAAAATCTGGATGAGATGCACACCTGCAGTGTCCCAGGTACCCATATGCCAAATTTTGTAGTTCTGCGATCGGTAATGTGAATACCAGAGCGCAACTTGTTTTTAATATATATATATATATTTTTTAACTTGTTACCAAAAGCAAATCCGCTTTCAAGTAATCTATTTTTTCAGAAAGCAATAATCTTATGTCCTTAAAATAAATAAATAAATTGTATCTGGAAAGTTATCAATATTGTCTATGTGAGAATTATACATAAATTGCATAACAATTTGTAACATCTTCAGAAAACTGTAACTAATATTCTGTATAAAATTTTCGTGCGTTTGGGGTGTTTGGGTAAAAATTACACACTGTATATGTAATCTGTTTTAACTCCATACCATACTGCCGTAAGTAATGGAAGTATTATATTCCGTCCAAAAATTCTATATCGAGCTTTTTCCTGATTTACACGTGTTAAGGCCTCTGAGTACAAAAATATCTGGTGTGAAACAATTACACTACTTCTATTACCCACTATTACACCTATTATATATTTTTTTTTTCGAGGTAATATGATCAAAAGACAATATATTGGCATAATGAAATAGAAACCTAAAATTTTTCTTCATGAGAAACTTAATACACGTGTTAAGATTTGTAAAGTATTCTACTATTCAAAGAATGGTAGAGTTATTTTTTAAAACCCTTTCCAAGATCTAAAATTAACCTACCTAAGCAGGATGGGAGTTAATTTTCTTCTAATAACCGCGTAGTACATGAGAAAAGATATCTAAAATTCATTTATATAACAATCTTCAAGAAAATCGTTAGAGCCGTTTTTGAGACACCGACTTTTACCAAAACATAGCATACTCAACTATTGACCGGAAAACATAATTACATATAAAAGGATATTTAAGAGGGAGTTAAAATGACGAGTTTGAAAAAAATCCATACAACCGTTTTTAAAAGAACGCACTTGCGAGACCTAAAATTACGCTATTTATAGAGAACGCCTATCAATTTTCCTGAACTAACCAACCATATCATTCGAAAGGATATTTAATAGAATGTTTACATAGCAACTTTGAAGAAGACCGTTTGAACCGTTTTTGAGATACGGACTTACAGTCCTATTTCCTGTTTCCGATCACACCCTTCCGGTTTTCTAATGTTCACCAAAACATGGAAAATTCATCTGTGCACCAGACCTGTCTCAATTCTGAAGTTTTGTACTTCTATCTTTATTAGTTTCGGAGATATAATAGTCAAAAGATTTCACACATACATACACACACTGACCAATTGCTAAAAACTTCTAATATACACTCATGTCCATAAATTAAGGATAATGCTAGCTGAGGCAAATAAAGGTTCAGAAGCAAAACAAAAATGACTTATTCATAAAGTCCATTTATTAAACAAAAGCTTAAGAACAAAAAAAGGTGGTTTATGTAGGATACATTTATAAAAACTACAATTTTTGCTCCCTGAAGCAATTACAAAAAATATCTCTCTTACAAAAACTTAACATTACATGGTTGGTATGATGGTTAATACATTGTATGTCTCTCAGATGATGAAATACAGTCCTTACAACGCCTAGGAATGCTGAGTATTAAATGATTGATCTGATCTTGGGAAAGATTACTCTACTCAGTAAGCAATGCTCTCCGAAGTTCCGGTACACACGTAGGAGGTGGTTGATGGACTACAACTCATCGGAAAAGCATGTCCTACACATGCTCTGTCGGATTCTAGTCAGGTGAGAATGCTGGCCATTCCATGCGGGTGATAGCTTCAGATTGTAGGCATCCGTGTACAACGTTTGCGTGGTGAGGACGCGCTTTGTCATCCATAAACACAAATTCTGGGCTCATGGCACCCCTAAACTAACGTACATGTTGTTCTCGAATAATGTTCCGATAAATTTGGCCTATCATTCTTCTGATTTGAACATGCAGATCTGTTCTGGTGCCCAATATCCCCCCCCCCAAACGAGCATTCTTGCCCCACATTAACGGTGTCGTTCAATGAAGTTGTTTTGGTGGTAACGTATACCTGACGTTCTACATATGAAAGTCTGGCGTGAATCACACTGCAAGCTAAACCTGAACTCGTCGGAAAACATTAACAAGCGCACTGTGCCGCTGTCCACATTGCATGTTCTCTATTCCAAGTTAAGCGCTGGCACAGTGCATTGCCGTGAGTGGAACGAATCTAACAGGCCTGCGAGCATATAGACCAATATCTCCCAAACGTCTATACACGGTTTGTCTTGAAACTGTGGCACTCGTGGCTGTAGACAGCTGACGAGACAGGTCTGATGATGTGCTTTATCTGCTTATTTTGGCAGTTACTGCCAAATACCGGTGGTCATTGGGCATTGTAACTCGGGGCCGACCAGTACTGTAACGTTGACTGGCATTTCCATCATTTTGGAGTTGTTGCCAAAGCCTAGAGATGACTCTTTGGACGATTCTAAGTTCCCCGATACTTCTATCTGAGTACGCCCACATTCTAGTCGTCCGATAACTCTACCACGCAAAAAATTATCTGCATGCGTCCTCTTTATCTTAACCATTCGGTTGTGGCACTGAGCGGCACACAGAACGCTTGTGAAGAATTTCCCTTCTTTGCTCCCATTCTTTATCTACCCCCTTCTTACACTTTCGTCATTGTAACATAATATCGGAGTCATCTGATGGCTTCCTATAATTTGCATATTATTCTTAAAGATGTGTGAGGTATTTCTACAGGTGAAATTTTTGCATTAATGTTCGAGTTTAGTGTGAATCTAAATTATCCTTAATTTATGGACATGAGTGTAATTCTAATACTATGCAGAATTATATTACACAATTATATTTAGTTCTATAGACTTAAATACTTTAAAGTTCGTTTTAACTTTTAATGTGTTTAAAACAAATCAGACTTAAGAGAAATAAATAAATGGAAAAAAAAAAAAAAAAAAACTGCAACAAGATATGTTTCAATATTTTAAAACAGTCATTGTTTTATTTTTTTATTTATTTTAAGAACATAAATGCATGTGATTTACTGACATTACTATAAAAATAAATAAAAATAGAATACAGATTGTGTAGTAAAAGGAAATGATTATTTCCTGAGTAAGAATAAATTGCCTGCTCAAGTTGACTTTTTCTCTGCATATCGTATTGCTAAAATAAATAATCTGGTGTGTCTCTCACACGACTTTCTCTTACCCTGAAATTTAATAGTATAAATACAGGTTGGAAATGAAGAGGTAACATAAAGAGTACTGTTATGTAAACCTAGGTTAAAACAATTCAAATTAGACTTCGGAAAAGTTTTATATGATAATTAGTTCTGTGTGAGGGGGGCTACCTCCCTCCTGAACCCCCCCCCCCCCGTTTCATTACTGCACCTACATTTATATAGAATTTAAATCTATTATTAAAATTAAAAGTTCACTTAAAATTATACAGACAACTTTCACACGCAACATTCCTTAGAACTCATCAATCTTGATCAAACTTTTCCAGCAACAAACTTATATTAATTTGAAAATACAACTTTTGGATCTCCTGAAATTATTCGTTTTTAATTTTCTCTAAAAGACACACACAAAGATCAAACTTTAAAAAACTTGACTTTGATAATCAGGAAACCTCAAAATATGTAAATACACAAAAAACAAGCGATGACTATTTAGCTTAAAGCATAAATTATTTACTATATGTCTATGAGAATTCATTTTCATTTCTGAGCAGCTTTCTTGGACATGGTAAAATATTATAGTAAAGCACTTCCTCTAACAATAAAAAAGAATGTTATCGCTTGGATATTTGCAGCCCTGTATAACGTTTGAAGATTATGTACAAATCACATAGTGCACCTAAACACAATCCTATAGAAATAATACACACGTCCCAACCTTCCACCAATTTTCAACTATTGTCGCACTATAATATAGTTCTTTGTGTAGCGCTGTAAAAAGAACAGTGAATGATATCCCCACCATATTCTGCTTGAAACATGTTTTTACGCATATAAAAAATATATATTAATTTCATTTGGATTAGTGCAGCCTATAGACGTTAAACTCTACTTACCTGGAATTTCCCCGATAGACGTAATGTGTTTGAATATTCTTGGGTGTCCCTGTCTGTACACTAACCATTTGCTTCCTCTCAACGAAAAGCTTAATGTAGCAGCCCTATATTATACGCATTTAAAATACCATGTTTGTACTTTCTACTACTATTTGTTCTTGAGATATGCTGATAGCAGACACACAGACAGACCAACCACTAAAAACATGATTTTTGGATTCAGGGGACCTCAAAACGTGAAAATATAGCAAAAACTCACGTTTGAAAATTTGACTCTAAAACAATATTTTCTTATGGGTAAGATAAAGTAAAAATAAATCGCAGATTTAGCACCATTTTTCTGACCAAATAAATAATTAAATAAAAATAAAACGCACTTCAAATTTTTATATTTGACTACCAAAATCTCTTAATTTCATGCATTCAGAAATAAATACTGGTTCAGATATATTTTACAAAAGTACCCACTTTTGATTCAAATTCGGAAACTAATGTTTTTTTTTTTTTTTTTTCCCCTTAGAAAAACTTATTTCCATATGGCAGACATATAAATAATACAAATTTTGCTTTAAAAAGCAAGAAATTAGAAGAGTAATATTTTTATTTTATTTGTTTATTTATATTTATTTTTTGAAATTTGAATAAAAAAGTAAAGTATTATTTAAAATTCATTTTGAATAATAATGAAATCGAATTACGTATTCAGCATTATTTTTATTATTTTTTTAATCCGTCCTCTTTCTTATTATGAAAAATCTGTAAACAAGCGAAATACCGAGGAAGTCAGCTGTCGGGAAAGTGAGTTGTCGGGAAAACGTACCTGTCGGGAAAGTGAGTTGTCGGGAAAACGTACCTGTCGGGAAAATGAGTTGTCGGGAAAGTGAGCTGTCGGGAAAACGTACCTGACGGGAAAGTGAGTTGTCGGGAAAACGTACCTGTCGGGAAAGTGAGCTGTCGAGAAACCGTACCTGTCGGGAAAGTGGCGTCGGGAAACTGAGATGTCGGGAAACCGAGTGTCGGGAAATCGTACCAGACCCCTTGCAGGTGTGTATAGAATTTTTCTCTCTTTTTCCTTTTCTTTTCTTTCTTTCTTTTTCCTTTCCTTTCTTTTTTTTTTAATTTATTTTTTGGAATGTTTCGTTAATTTTTCTGCTTTATTGTCTTGAATTTTATTTAATTTGCAGGTTTTCTTTTCATTCATCTGCATTCCTTAGCAAAGGTCACTATTCTATTTATTTTTCCTTCTTTCGCATTAAGTCACGTGATCAAATAGTTTTTATATAATAACGATTTTAATACTGCTTCCGATTTTTTTTTTTTTTTTTTAACATTGCATTTTGAATGAGAAACATTTTCTCAATCTGGTTATATCTTTTCCTGAGCGAATTTTTTGTTTCTTTTCAAACAAATTTTATTTAAATAGTTGCGTTTTCAAAAACAATTGTTTATGTAAAGGCATAATACCTTCCTTTTAAGGAGAAATGTTTATTATTTTAATGTGTTGTTTCTATCGGAATGAAATGGTAATATGATTGAAATAATTAAACTTATTAAATTTTTAACTTTATTAAAAATTGTAATTAACTTCTTGTATAAGAACTATCAGACGTCAGATAAGCACCTACATTGAAGCGCTCGGTTAAGGCGCTTCTACTAGCAGTGGGGTCCTGAATCTGACATAGTGCGGTTGGGGAAGATACAACAGAAAGCCGCGGGGACATGAAACCAAGTTTTCAGCGATTTCAATGGATTTTTTTCTTTCCGTTTCTCACTTTTCTTTCTTTCTTTTTCTAAGTTTTTGTTTCTAAAGTGATATAAAAAATTTAATTAAATTTCTTTCAAAATTCCTTTAAATACAGCGATCAGCGAAGTGATCAAAGCGGCCTTTAAGTTAATATAAGAATCCTTTAGATATATGCTTTAAAGTTAAAGCGACAAAATTTTTATATAAAATTTTATATATATGATTCCGAGGAATTTGAGGCCCACCAGCGGCCGAGCAGTTCTGTGCTCAAAGCTGGTAGGTTGGAAGTGTCGGGTTCGATCCCAGGCCGCGCTCAACGACCTAGCCGTTCGGGGATTTCCGTGTTTTTCTCCGAAACTCGTGTAAATATGGGCTAGGACCCCTTAGATAGACCCCCCACGGAGGGCATTCCACCCATAGGCCTAGGATCCAAGCATAGTCAATCGGACTTGAATCCTACAACCAACCAACCAATAAATTGGAAAAATCCGCGCTTAAATTTGATGAAACGTTATCGCCTTGATGAACAGTGTTCGTTCCATGATTGACTCCAGAGCATGCCTATATTCAAATATCATGCGCATTAAAGTATTCTAATGGTTTATTGTAACCAATAGTAATTTTACATATAAATAAATCCAAAGAAAACTGACTTATAATTTGACTAAATGAATTTTATTGGGTAATCTAATTTTAGTACCATAATTCATAAATTTATAAAAATACAGATCATCAAGAATACCAAGATTACTTATAATATGTCCATGCCAGGTGTCGATTTTTTACTTTCTCTTACCCATAAGGTAGAGAAAGTATTGTTTGCGGGTAAAATTTTCGAACGCGAGATTTTGTTATATTTACACGTTTTGAGGTCCCCTGAATACGAAAATCATGTTTTTAGCAAATGGTCTGTGTGTCTGTCTGTGTGTCTGTCTGTTATCAGCATATCTCAAAAACAAATTATGGCAGAAAGTTCAAACTTGGTATTCTAAATGTGTATCATATAGGGATGCTACAGTAAGCTTTTCGTTAAGATCAAGCAAATGGTTCGTGTACAGGGACAATCAAGAGAATTCTAATACATTACGTCTATGGGGGAAATTGCAGGAAAGTAGAGTTTAACGTCTATAGACTGAACTAAACCAAATGAAACGAATATATATTTTTCTGTAATAGAGATAGTTAACTGGGAAAAAAATTTTGTGTATGTAGGAGCCTCGCCTCCCCCCCCCCCCTGGGGGGGAAGTCCCCCCTCGAGGGGAGTAAATTTTCATGATGGGTATCTTTCAAAAGAGCTCGCCAATACCTTTAAAACGAATGGTTGAACCATCGATCTGCGATAATTTAAAACAAAGTTATCGATTATTTTTTACTTTTAACGAAAAAAAAAAAAAAAAAAAATTTTTTTTTTTTTTTTTTTTTTTTTTTTTTTCCCCTTCTTTTTAATGATGAGAATAAAATGGACTTTTTTTTTGGACATTTGGTGTTATACCACTTCTCTAATATGGAAATCGTCTGCATTATCATAAGAGATATTTTTTTTTAAATAATAATTTTAATAAATTATTTTTTAAAAATAGAATTAATTTTTAATAACCGAATTAAATTCTATATAAATGTAGGTGCATTAATGAAACGGGGGGTTGAGGGGGGTGGTAGCCCCCCTCACACAGAACTAATTATCATATAAAACTCTTCAGAAGCCTAATATGAATTGTTTAACACAGGTTTACATAACAGTACTCGTTATCTTACCTTTTAATCTGCACCTGTATTTATAGTGTTGAATTTCAAGGTAAGAGAAAGTCGTGTGAGTGACACACCGGATTATTTTATTTTTATTTAGGGTCATACAATAACAGAAAACATTTTATATTAAGAAAAATTATTGCTGTTAAAGATACGTGTACTTAATGTGATAGGATATTTAAAAGTCTTGTAGATATTAACACTTTTAAAATGGAATACATTATGATTATCAATAATAATTAATAATATTCTGAAATTTAACATAATTATAATTAGATTAGCAAAGTTAATAATAATTTGAGTATTATTATATTTATAAGAAGGCTTGTTGGAGAGATTTTCATTTAATGAAGAAGCACAATAATACTAAATTTGAGAATAGTTAAAATAAATGATTTTACGATTTTTTTTTTTTAAATAATCTTTAATAAATTGTTTTTTTAATGCTAAAAATATATTTTTTAACTTCTAGCTAATTATAATTTAAATTACTAGGGGGTTCTGCCCTCTGCTCGCTCCGATTACCAACCCCCGAGGGAGGCTTCGCCTCCCCCCCGACTCACTTTACTTATTAACACATGCAGAGCTCTGCCCGCCTATTCGCTGTTTTCTTTCATTGAAAAGGAATATTAATAGTGCATATTACAAGACAAATCAGAAAATTTTTATGGAAATCCTCATATTCAATGTCAAATTGAAATATATAATATTTATATAATTTTTAATAGAAAGACATTCATATTATCTAGACCATTTTGCATTACAGCTTTAGTATAAGACCCTTTTTATTTATTTTTTACAACCTTAGACCTGTACTGCGGTATCCCTTCGTAATTGGAAGATTGCGGGTTCGGTCCTCGAGCCGGCCAAAGACCGTCGTGTACACTAGTGGTGGCTGGTGCACGTAAAATATGTCGTGGCCGCAATATCCTCCATGTTCCCATCAAAATTATACCTCTGGGAGCCACTGAAGCGGGGGACCATCCCCTTCGTGTAGGGCCAAAATTGTGGTGGCATGTCTCCGGAACATCCGTAGGGGTGCGTCCGAGACCGTCGCCAATTATCCATAGCGCAGTAATGGTGCATCCTACCTACTAATTATCTTCCTACCTACAACCATGGATCATATTTTAATTTTCCCGTGTATTTTCTAAAAGTAGATAAAAAAAAAAGTTGATATTTATTTTCTTTCTTTTTTACATCCATGGTTTCGGGCCGCGGTACCCTAGTCTGTAAAGCGCCGAGCACGTAATTGGAAGATTGCCGATTCGATACCTGAGCAGGCCAAAGACCGTCGCGTCGTGTACACTAATTGTGGCTGGTGCACATAAAATCTGTCGTGACCGCAGAGTCCTCCATGTTCCCACGCACACTATACCTCTGGGGATCACCAAAGCTCAGGGGGGGGGGGGGGAGATCCCTTCTGGGAAGGATCAAAATTGTGATGGTTTGTGACCGGAACATCTCTAGGGGTGCGCCCCAGACCGTCGCCACTTACCCATAGCGAAGTAGTGGTGCGACGTTAAATCGAACCTACCTACCTACCTACGTACAACCATGAATCATATTTAAATTTTCCCATGTAAAATAACTTCATGACAGAAGAACAACGTCACTGAGAGAAACTTTCTTCAAAATGGCAATTAGAGTACCTTCATAAACTTGTCGTTTTTAGTTCATAACTTCTTTAATTAAAATGACAGAAATTTCTAAGCAGCTGAAATGTCTTCCTTGGAGTATTTGGAACACATTGATACCTCTCATGCCGCGAAGGACCCTGCCCTCCGCTGAAGATGCTGTCGCAGACAAAAAGATTTGACGCCAGCAACTTTTTTTAAATATATAGGGATAAGAAACTGCAAGTTGATTAATTAAATTTTTTAATTGTAACAGAGTCATGGTAATTATTTCTTCATAATTGCCAAACTTAACATATTTAAATTCCATTAAAAGTCTGTGATTAAAGCTTTTGATGATATCTAATGTTTTAGCAGTAGCAGTTTAAAAATCATGCATTTTAAATTAAGAATATTCAATACTGTGCGACAAGTTAGAATGAGTATGATGACATTTAATATTTGACCCATGGTCATTGAGAATTACCAGTTGACCAAAGTATTGCGTGTGACATTCATAAAGAATGTATTACATTAAAAGCCTCACAGAAAATTATAAAATTAGAGAATTTTTTAATTTGTGAATTATCAGCATGAGATCAAATGAGAAATCTAGAGGAATTTCAGGTTTGAAGATAAATCCTAACGATTGGAATAAGAAAATAGGTAGCGGTTTAACGATTCAGGGAAATGCCCGTAAATTCCCACTTACCGAGCTAGTTTTGCCAAGGCTGAGTTGCCAATATCTAAAATTATGCTTAATACTATCCTATTTGTTTTGTGAGTTATAAAAATTAAATTATACAAATATTTATGATAATTGAAAGTATTCAAAATATAAATACCCTTATAAGAAATAGCAATTAAAATTTCTAGTTGATTTAGCTTTCGTGA
The DNA here is from genome assembly GCA_963930645.1 of Salticus scenicus. Taxonomy (NCBI): domain Eukaryota; kingdom Metazoa; phylum Arthropoda; class Arachnida; order Araneae; family Salticidae; genus Salticus; species Salticus scenicus. The sequence continues at coordinate 205,086 of CAWVNO010003068.1, forward strand.
TTTTCTAAATGTGGAAACGGAATTTAAAAATATCATTAGTTAATGAGTTATAAAATGTCCCATAGAATAACACGGGATTTGGCTGCCGGTGACGATGGGTACTACATCCACTTAAGATCAGTTTTAAGGATTCTAAATGCGGATGGTTCCATTTGCTTCACTTTTATTTGGAAGTTCTAAACAAATGAAAGAGTACTCACTGTAAGGATTTCGAGAACAAAATAAAGTAAGGTTGTATTTTTGGCTTGCAAATAATTATCCAGTATTCCTGCGCTCACTAATCCACAAAAGTACCTAAAAAGAAATTCAGAACATTTTTTAATTACATCTTTTAAGAACTATTCTTAATGCATTATCATTATCTCTACCCTTAAAAAGCTTTTTAATTAACTATCTTTTAGTATTTTCTTTGTTCTACAATTTCTTCGATTAAAATCTTCCAAAATTATTTTAAACTTTTAACATTTTTTATTTCATTAAATATATTTTGGTAATTTGCCAAAACTTTTTATCGAATTTTCTCTTAATTATTGAAAATTATAAGTTTTAGTTAACATTATTAATGAATTACAACAAATTTTAAGCAATTAAGTGTACTACTACGTAACATCCCATTTTTGGACAGTGGCAGTGTTTAAAAAAATAAAAAGTATAACGTTCTAAAAAAAAAAAAAAAAGGGACAATGTTAAATAATGGGTAAAAAAAAAAAAAAAAAAAAAAAAAGAAAGAAAGAAAGAAAGGAAGAATAAGAAAAAACTCGAAAGATTTAGCTCAGAAAAAGGTGTGAAACATAAGTTTTCTATCTATTGCGTAGTCAATTAAAATGTCTCCCAGGTGGATCAAAAATCGTCTGTGATCCTCTTTTGAAATGAAAAGTTGAATTCTAAAATCCAATCCAATACTTTTATGAGAATTGAAACATTAAAAAGGCATCTGTTTCACCAGAATTTCATCGAATGACATTTTTTTTCTAGATTTCTTTAGAATATTTCACAGATCAAATAAAATAAAAAAAATCCTACTCAAAGTAAATATGGAAAAAAGAAATTTCTTTCATCTTATTTATCTTTTTGTTAAGTTTATGGGATTTTAATAATGAGTAAAAGTATTCATTAAAAAAAAAAAAAAAAAAAGAAAGAAAAATCCCTTACCCCAAAGATGCTCCAAGTAAAACGATTGTTGGAACAATGAGCGTTTGTTGAATTTCCGTATGCTTCTTTTCATACCTTAAAAAGAAAGAAAAAAAAGTATTTTTTTTTTTTTTTTTTTTTTAGTGCTAGAGGCCTATTTCAGTCGGTACAGTTGTCGAATTTTTATAATACACTCTTAATTAGTGCTAGAGGCCTATTTCAGTCGGTTTATTGAATGGGGATTTATTGAATGAAGTCCCCCCAAGGCACAACTTTGACATGAGTCCCCCCCAGGCCCAACTTTGACATGAGTCCCCCCCAAGGTACCCCTATTTCAGTCGGTACAGCGTTGTCGAATTTTTATACGTCACTCTTAATAGTGCTAAGGGCCTATTTCAGTCGGTTTATTGAATGGGGATTTATTGAATGAAGTCCCCCCAAGGCACAACTTTGACATGAGTCCCCCCCAAGGTACCCCTATTTCAGTCGGTACAGCGTTGTCGAATTTTTATAATACACTCTTAATAGTGCTAAGGGCCTATTTCAGTCGGTTTATTGAATGGGGATTTATTGAATGAAGTCCCCCCAAGGCACAACTTTGACATAAGTCCCCCCCCCCAGGCCCAACTTTGACATGAGTCCCCCCAAGGCCCAACTTTGACATGAGTCCCCCCAAGGTACAACTTTGACATGAGTCCCCCCCCCCCAAGGCACACCTTTGACATGAGTCCCCCCCAAGTCACACCTCCCCCTCATTGGGAAAAAGAGAAAAAACGTTGTTTTGCGGCTATAAGACAGTTTGGACTTCCAACGTTATTTGTTACAATATCTGCGGCTGAAACACATTGGTTTGATTTAATGAAAACTTTATCATGGAATTTAGATCGTCCCCAATTAACTAAAGAAGAATTTGTCGATATTAACAAGTTTAGCAGTAGGCCTCTGGCTACAAATTAAAATCTGTCAATGTCAGATTTTCATGTTTTAAATAATGAAATAATGTCGTGTCTGTATAATTATTTTTTTATTGTTACTGATTGAATATGTATATAGGAAAATATAGAAGAAAGTCTTGTGGTGGCCACAACATACCAGTTTTTTTTTTTTTTTAAATATAGAAAGGATAGAGGATTGAAAAGGAATTTTCACAAAATAAATCTTTGGAAAATCTGTGCATATCTCTCTTTTAATTATTTACTTATTTAGATAATTTACGATTTCGTTCAAATAAGGTCAGAATTGTTTTAAATGAAGATAATTATACTTAATTTTTTAATGCATGTATATACACTAAGCGACAAAAAAAAAAAAAGCCGCATTGCAGAAAAAATGACTTATAAATTTTTTCTGTGTAATAACTTTAAAAATAATGTTTGTAACAAATAAAACTGTCTTGTTTGCATAATACCAATGTGATGAAATGATAACTATGTACATTTTCGATTTAATCATTCGCTTTATTGCACTTTAGGAAGTACTTTTTAAAAATCTGCATAAAACTTTCTCTTTGAACATAATTCAATAACCATACATTTTGTATTCTATTATGATTTATTATATGAAATAAACAAGTTATATTTTAATATATGAAATAAAACTATTTATTTGTTAGTTCTAAGCAATTTTTTGTAAAAAATATGTATTCTGCAATGGGTTAATTCCACCTTTATTTGGAATGACTGATTTAATGCGCAATGGCATAGATTTATACAGTGTTTTAACATAAATATCAGAAATTTCAATGTGGCAATATCACAAATATTTTCAGGAAAGCGTAACCAGTTTTCTATGCGTTTACGAACGCTTTTTAGTACATTTAATATTGCATTAAACTTTTCGCAAACAATTGCTCTCGTTGCGTGTTTTGTTATTTTGAGTTTGTTTACGTTGACATTATTTTATTACACTCATAAGGTAGGTAGGTTGCGTTTAACGCCGCACTAGTACAGTGCTAAGAGTAATTGGCAGCGGGCTGGGAGGCACCTCTAAGTATTTTTCGGAGACATGCCATCACAATTTTCATCCTCCATGGAGAGGATCCCCCCCCCCCACACCCTCCGCTTCGGTAACTTTTAAAATACTTTCATAAGGAATGTGGCAAAAAGAAGAGAATTTGGCTGTTTAGCAGATTTTGAAAATAATAAATATCCAAGAGTTATGTTTAATGAAGTGTAGCAAAATGATCTTTCGATGATTTGAAACAATTTTGTCTGAAGATAAAAATTCTGTGACGTTTATAAAAGCAAGAAATATCAATGTATTTTTTTAAGCTATAAACAATATGCCATTTTGATTACAAGATTGACTTGATACAAAATTCACTTGTCAATTCTCATTCGGAACAGGACAATTCCGCCGAGATTTTAATCCCCTATTCCCCTCATAGGACAATTCCGCCGAGAATTTTAACCCCCCTTTTCCCACAGAGGACAACTCCGCCGCGCCATTTTCCTGAGACGAGAAGAGGGGGTCTGCAGCAGTATTTCCATTTTTGGCGACGCATTACACTTTGGCGGCACATCGAGCATTATATAAGAGCCCTTCCCCTCGCTTTGGAAAGATGAGTAAAAGTAAAATAGATTTTAACCAAATTATGAGTAAAAATTTTTACTCATAAACATGCATTTAATTTTATTTTTCATTATTATTATATGTTCTTTTATTTGACAATTATTTAATCGTATTAATAAATTCTGCTATTAATAAATTTATTTCTAATTTTCGTGTAGCACTTGAATATCGTAAAACTCAAGTAAAAATTAACTTAAGAAAAATTTACATCTTAGTTCAAATTATTCCGATTACATTTACAAAATTATTAAAGGATAAATAAGAAATTAAATTTTCTTTACTTAACATAATATTCAAATATATACTTAACTTATATCAAATTTTCTTTACTCATTCTCTTTAATTTAATTTCTTAAATTTTTTATTCAACAGTGATAAATAACAGTAATAACAACAGTAATAATTCTGTGCGATGAAAATCATCTCCATCTGTATATATCGTGGAAAATAGTTTTAATAAATATTAATTTTATTAAATAAAAGTTTCATGGCGGTTACAACATAGTAGTTGATACTGTAGGAACATTCAGAAGATAGGTTTTAGTAACATAGCTTATTTTGTTGGGAGACTGAAAAACAAAAAAACAAAAAAAAAAAAAAAAAAAAAAAAAAACGAGCCCACATATTAATGTATATAGAATTTTATTATGGTATTCTGGGTCGATGATGGAAGACAGATTATTATGGAACAGAAATGTCCGCAAATAACTCCTTTAAATGAACGACTTTTAGTAATAAGAATTATAAATTGATTATTATAGTTTCATTGATTATTATTTGCGTAACGATGCATATACCTATGAACGTTTGTATCCATTTACTTTCTTCTTCTGATCATTTCAATAGCAAAGAATACTGTCTGTATCGAAATAATATGTCAACAGTTTAATAATTTGGTATGTTATTCACACGGCTTACCGTACAATTTAATACTAGAAATACTAATTGGAATCTAATTGGAATACTAACACGAATCATTTGCTTGATCTCAACGAAAACTTTAGTGCAGCTTTCCTATACGATGCAGATCTAGTATATCGAGTTAGATCTTTCTGCTGTTATTTGTTCTTAGAATATGCTAATAACAGGCACTTAGATCAACCGCAAAAACATGATTTTTGGATTCAGGGGACTTCACAACGTATAAATATAACAAAAACTCAATTTCAAAAATTTGACTCCAAAACAGTATTTTCTCTACTATCTTTCATGATATCTATTTTATATAGCAACTTTGTTGCCGGTATATAGCATAAAAGCTGATATGATCTTTCCGTAAATAGAGTTAAATTGCAGTACATAGCAGTGTCGTTTTTAGTCCAATATGCATTTATAATGAATCAGCATGTAGTAATAAATACACTTTTCAAAAATAAGTAATCAAGTTTCAGTTAATTAGAATGCATTACGTTTTATACTTAAAAAAAAAATATATTTTTTTCCATTATAGCTGACGTAAATCACAAAAAAAAAATTACATCATAAATAAATGAATACATAATAATAATAATAATAAAAACTAATAAATCATAATTAATTTTTTTTTTTTTTTTTTTTTTAATTTGCCTACATGTTCAATAGTATTAAATTACGGTTTTGCATTCGTTTAGTCAATAAGCATTTCTAACACTCTAAAGGTTGTTGCCTTATAAAATGAAAAATCTGTAGTCGAAAATATAGGGAAGTTACATCTATACAAATTACTGTGCCTATGCTTTTTATTGAATTTTAAGAAATTGACAAATTGAACAACTTTCTTCTATAAAAATTTTTAATACAAAAGATTATGTGTATAAAATGAAAAAGTGCATAAAAATAAAGGTATTTTTGAATGCGTCTTTGAGATTCTAATAAGAGATTTTCTTTTCCCTTAAATTCTCATTAACCATAGCTTTCTAACAATGCTACTTTCATTCCTCTACCCCCATAATTAATATGTTAAAAACGTACAACAAATTTCATGTTTGCGAATAAATATATAGATTATTACCATTCTTTTGTGTATTTATTTTTCACAAAAGTTGAATGCCTGAAGTTTTAGCATTCTCGCCAACTTTTATTTCGCCAAAGGTGATGCCTTCCCCCCTCATTCGGCGGAATTGTCTTATCGAGGGAAAACGGCAGAAAGGAATGCGGCGGAGTTGTCCTGCTGGGGGAAACAGCTGATAAATTTTTCGGCGGAGTTGTCCTATGCTTCGGCGGAGTTGTCCTATGCCCTTCTCATTAACTTAACACGTTCGCTGCCGATCCTGCGCTAGCGCGGGATGTGACGTATGGTTAGGTTACAGGTGGTTTACTGTAGGTTGCCGCTTGGCGAAATTTCGAAAATCGCCATGACGGCGCCATTTAGCATGGTATTCCGAATAGCAACCCTCCACCGGCGGCGTACGATCTGACACCGGCGATCTAACCGAACAAAGAAATACATAGGGAGAAAAAATATATTAAAAAAAAAAAAAAAAAAAAAAAAAAAAAAAAAAAAAAAGAGGAATTTTTTTATAAAATAGAATAAAAAAGAATTATGAAATAATTACGAATTCTTAACTAATCACAAATAAAAGAATAAAACTTGGATCATACAGTTACACCAAATGTTAAAGTACCACCAAGCTAACACGAAGTTGTACAGTCGGCAACAAAAGTCTCCGAACACTAGCAAAAATACCTATATAAAAAAGTACACTTAAGACAATTTTATTAAATAAATCCTTGTCGAATCCTGCTCTTAGTCAGTCTAAAAACAGGATTCGACAAGGATTTATGTAACAATACTGTATTAAGTGTACTTTTTTTATATAGGAATTTTTGCTAGTGCTCGGAGACTTTTGTTACCGACTGTACACCAAAATGCGGTTAATCGATGTCATCGAAGCGACACTACAGTTTCTGGGGACAACCTTTATTTAAATACATTTTTCTACGTTTTCAAAAATTGTATAAAGTAAACGATTTATCATTAATATTTAATTTAAAGTGCACAGAAATGAAAATAGAAATGAAAAAATACATCCGTAACTGAATATTTATAGCAAGTTTTAACGGCTCTCTATAATAATGGTGCTCTGATCTGTTTACCCTCTGATCTATACCCCTATCCCAAAATGCATGAGATTAAAAAATATGCAAAGTTTTGTACTGTAGCAATCAGTATTGTCATGAAATTCAAAAATACGCCTCTAAAATTCAAAAGTACCTCTTAAATTCCAACTTCCCTTTAGTGAAGGATCAAAATTTTGATGGTATGTTTCCAGACCACCTCAAAGGGTAGCTCAGACGGTCGCCAATTACCCATTGTGCAGCATTAGTGCGATGCAAAACTCAACCAACTTTAAATTCCAACACTATTCAACCAGCCAAACAACACTAACGCAAGCATCAGAAATATTAATATTTCAAAATAGATGGTTGGTTAGATTTTACATCACATTAGTGCTGCGCAATAGGCAATTGATAACGGTCTGAAGCTCCCCCCTAGAGGTGGTCCGGAAGCATGCCATCGAAATTTTGATCCTCCCGGAAGAATATTTCAAAATAGAATGCTTTCTCTCTAATAAAACACGTTTGCTCAATACGCGACCAAGGGAGGCATACAGTCGGCTGCAAAATTATTCGAGCACTAGCCAATAATTCCTATATTTAAAAAGTACACTTAAGACTGTTTTGCTAAGTAAATCCTTGTCGAATCATGTTCTTAGACTGATTAAGAACATGACTCGACAAGGATTTATTTAACAAAGCTGTATTAAGTGTACTTTTTTTTGGCAAGGACTATTGCTAGTGCTCGAATAATTTTGCAGCCGACTGTACTATTGTAACAATCGCAGCTATCGTAGATCACAAGTCGGATCGTAGTCGTAATTTTGATACTAATGTAACGCCATCGGCCATATTGGATCGTAAAGTTGTGATTGTTGACAAAAAAATTCGCGACTGCCTGCGCTCTCCCGTAAGCTCTCACAAGCCTCTCAAAAGTAAGATGGCGGATATTAGGGTTGATCAATGAGAAATAAAATATTTATTTATTTATTTATTTTTGTGTGTGGACTGTCATTATTGATACATAAAATAAATTAAAACCTTTGTTTTATTTAAAATGACAAGATTTACTTCATTAAACGTGATATCGCACAAACACGAAAATGTCCAATATTGTTCATTTATGATTCATTATTTAAAAAATCGCAATAAATTGTATAATAATGCGAGATGAACAGCATATTTCTGATTTTTTATAATAATAATAATTATTATTAACTGTATGTATATTATTTTGTATCGTTTGTTCCTTGTTAAAAAAGTCAAACTATGTTTTTACACTAATGGTACTGAATGTGTTAAGTACTCCTTAAATATCATTCACAGGTATAAATGAATTCTTTTAATAATAGATATATGATATACTTATCATTAATAAGTCTTTCCTCGCCATTCTTTCTGCAGGCAAGTAGGAATTTTTAGTGATTTTGCATGTTAAGTAGTTTGACCCCTAATTTATCACAGAAGTCATTAAATAATATAAAGCAGCTTGATACAACTACAAACCTAAATTCTAAATTGATTTTCATCAAAATTATTTAAATTACAGAGTTAAAATTCTTATTATGAAAAAGAAAAACTCTATATGTGGGGAATTAATTTTGTATCTAAAAGTAGATTATGAGAGAGTTACTTTCTAGAATTTTTAAGCTGTTCATGAAATGCTAAAATTCATTAATGTAATTTTCTTTTATTCACAAAATTTATATACAGTCTTTTATTTATAAGATTATTGTAACTCCTACATTCTGAGATATTTTAACTCCTACAATATTTTAAGCATTAAAATTCAGAAATATTCTTTAAAGTTTCAACTTTCCAAATTTAGGTATATACTATACATTATGTTTACTTTAATTTTTTTATTGAATTGAAACATTTATGTTTAATAGTTTTAATGTAAGTAATGATTTAAAAGCATGGGATAATTTGGGTATACATTGCATTTTATTAATTAGGGAATGAAAAATAATCATTTTATACACCTGCATCATTGTTACCTAAGGTTGTATATGCTGAAAATATGCTTGCAATACTGATATTGACAAAAGTTTTGTTTTCTAAAGATAGCAATGTATACATATCCATATATTATTAATTTTTTAAGGTATACTGATTCAAATTCATCATTTGAGATAAAAATGTTTCCACCACTTGTGCAAAGTAGCTATTGAATTGGTTTTTATAATCATTTTCATTCAATTTTGTGTCCTCTAAAATGACCTCTTTTTCAAAATTGAATATTTTCTATTTTCTTATAAAATAAAAGACATTGCATATTTTCTTCTCTTTTACCAATAAAAAATTCTGGTCACCTTATACGTAAAAAATAGAGTAAAATAATCATATTTTGTGGTGAGTAGCTTTTTTTTTCAGCGAGTATAATATAAGTTGAAATTTTGGGCTCTGATACTGATATCCCACTTAAATTTTAAAACACTTTATTATGAAAGGTGCTACATTCAGTAAGAAAATGTTACATATATTTTTTTTTTTTTTTCTAATTAAATGTTCATGTAATGCAGAGTTAAATGAATGCTTTGCTTAGTAGGGGATCTAATAATATCTTATGTGTTTAAATTTTGAGTTATTTTTGTTAATATTTCTGGGTTATTCTTTTATAGATAAAATAATTTATTGTGCTTTAAGTTACACTGAAATTTAAAGGTTTGTAATCCAGCTATCTCACTGTTTCAATTAATTAATAAATTGCTTAATTTAAGATTTTAAATAGTGTTTTTTCCATGATTTAAGCAGAGTGGGTGTGGGGGGGGGGGAGATGAATTTTCTTGCGGTTAATTCAGATCTTTTTTTTTTTTTTTTTTACTTGTTGCATTGGAATTTTAAAAGACAACTTGTTGTTACAATACACTTTTAAAGCAAAAAAAAGGCAAATAAATTTGGGTTTTGCTTTGTATAGAGGGCACGCATAATTTTGATTTACTTATTGGTGAATTGATTCACAAGAGTTGTTTTTCACTTTTAAGATTTTGAACTTTGTGTATAAAATTATTTTTTTTTTCGGGGGGGGGGGAGGGGGGGGGAACACTGCTGTGCAAAAAGAAAAAAAAAATCGAGATCTGATACCATTCTTGCCCAACTTATGTGAAATGACCTCCTGAATCCGAATATGACTCCCATTTTGTCAAGTCACCCACCGTTTTCTAGATACACCACCCCCTCTCTGAATTTTTTTCCCTGTTTGATAATTTTATGACCATGAATTTGATTTGAAGAATTAAAAATAATTTAACACCTAAAAGCAAAAAATATATAAAGTTTAAAAAATAACATTAATAACAGATTAAAAAAATATAAGATATGTAATGCATAATTTCAGTTTCCTCCCCAAAATTTTTCCCTTGTCGCAAATGTCAATCTTTTAGAATTTTCCAACTCTGTAACCCCTCAGAAGACATTTAACGGTTAAAATAATCCTCTCCCCTCCTAAAAATCAAATTCATAGCCATAAAATCATTGAAAAATGATAAAAAATAGAGGGCCATTCCTAAAAAATGGTGGGTGATAGGGCAAAATGGGCATCATATTCGGATTCATGAGGTCATTTTACATAAAAATATACTGAAATGGTGTCAGAGGCAATTTTCATGCCGATCAGTGTAATGGAACCAGCTGTTTTTGTTTAAAAATGCATCCAATTTTAAAAGAGTTTTTTTCTGCATCACAATCACATCTTTTGCACCATAATATTTGCATATTTTAGAATCCAAGTGGCTTCAAGAATGACACATAATCCTTTAAGTGTTATAATTGCCATTTGGTACTTTCATATTAATCACATGCTGGCAATTTATACTTTAGTATTAACTTGGCTCGTGAAATACGGTCACCTGGTTACCATAGCCAACCAGTATATTTTAACTGGCAACATGGTTTTCAACTTTGAAACTTAATTAAAAAAAAATTTTTTTTTGATGAAAAAATTGGTTCTAGATTCGGGCTCTGATTCTACTCACGATATAAGCAAACTCTCAGCATTTTCATTCTCGCTTCTCCTACCACGTTTTGAGACACCGTGTTAAATCAATACACTATTAGGGAAGTTACACCACTTTTCTCCATATGTATTTCACAACTTGGTGTTGAATTGCTGCACCATTTTAGGAAATTGGTCTAGATAGCCCCTCGTTTGCATGTGCTTTGCAACCAGGAGCTGAATCGTTGTGCTGGTGGAATGATATATTGATAATGATAGTGTATTAATTTAGTGAAATTATTAAAACTGTTATTTGTATAACTTAAATAGTTATATTACTGTTATTAATAAACTCATTATTTAAATGTATTTCAAGTTAAAACATCTAATAAAATTTACGACATTTCACTTAAAAAATTTTTTTTGGAAAAATGCTTACAAATAGAAATACTATATATGACATCACTTTCTACAAAGTACTGTCAGTGTGACGTCAAACTGACTCCAAAAAAACAAGCTATCTTTAATTTCTATTTCGTTTAATACTAAGACTACATGTTATCTGACCCGCCTGGCATTGTCCGGGCCCATGATAATAACCTTAAATTTGTATGATATCTTTAACTCTATTTTGTTTGAATTTCTATTTTTAAATAAAAGCATCACAAAAAAAATAATCATCTGTAACAAAAAAATTATCTCAAACCAAACGAAACAAGGGCTCGTGACCCCGATGACTGCGGCAGCTTATACGCGGGTTGCTAATAACATGAAAAATTCTCAAAAATTAATCTTGAACCGAATGAGCCTCTGACTTGTGTTTCCGCTGCCTGTGGCTGTGGCACTGTATGGCAGGCATGCTACACACATGCTGCAAAATCCACTTTTCTCCACCAAGGGGTACAGTATGTTGTGTACAAACATCACCAATCGCCTTGAATTTCCAAGACCTTTCAAATAAGGTGTCACATGATGTTGTCAACTGCAAAATCCTTTAGTTGCACTTTCCACCGCCAGGGGGCACAATCTGTTCTGTAGGAACATCACCAACGGTCAGAAAATATCAAGACCTTTAAAATAAGGTGTAACATGATAGGGTCTACTACGAAATCACTTAGTTCCATTGTTCACCACTAGGGGGCACACTATATTGTATATAAACATCCCCAATCAACAGAATTTTCAAGACCTTTATCACCAATCTCCTTCAATTTCCAAGACCTTTCAAATAAGGTGCCAAGTACAAAATCCTTTAGTTGCACTTTCCATCACCAGAGAGCATAGTGTGTTCTATATGAACATCACCAACAGTCAGGAAATACCAAAACCTTTAAAATAAGGTGTAACATGATAGGGTCTACTACGAAATCACTTAGTTCCATTGTTCACCACTAGGGGGCACACTATATTGTATATAAACATCCTCAATCAACAGAATTTTCAAGACCTTTATCACCAATCTCCTTCAATTTCCAAGACCTTTCAAATAAGGTGTCAAGTACAAAATCCTTTAGTTGCACTTTCCATCACCAGAGAGCATAGTGTGTTCTATATGAACATCACCAACAGTCAGGAAATACCAAAACCTTTAAAATAAGGTGTAACATGATAGGGCCTACTACAAAATCACCTAGTTCTATTTTTCACCACCAGGAGGCACACTATATTGTATTCAAACATATCCAATCAACATGAAATTTCAAGAGCTTTAAAATGAGGTGCTACATGTGTGGGTCTAGACCGGATTTTCCTTTCATACTAATCCCCCCCCCCCCGGGAAATTAATATTTTAGTATTCGAGTCTAGTCCCCCCTATGTACAATTTCTTCACCGTGAAGTAATTTGGAACTGAGTTAACTCACAAACATGCTTTTAACCTCTGCCCCCCCAGGGGGGGACCATTCGACTTTTTATATATTTCTCTTTTGATGCCACATCTACAGACCAAGACCTTTTTTTAGACTCCTCAACCAAATTTTTACACCAAGCCGTTCTCTCAATTTAGTGGATACAGATAAAACACGTTTCAAATTAATATATAGATAATTGAAATTTCATTTAGAAAGATTGGAGTGTAAGGCTGATTTTTTATACAAACTATGTGAAAAATACCAGAGCCGGGAATCAAACCTGGGTTATCTGCTTCCACACTGAGCTACCCAGGCTGATAACCAGCTCGGCATTTCTCACATAATATCCGTTGGCAAGGTTACCGAGTCTGCAAACACAGATATAACAAGTGAGAATATTTTTCGTAGCACAACTCCATTAGACCACACATTTTCCAATTAGAAATTACTAGCTGGGACCCGTCAAATTCGAAAGTCATTTTATTGACTGTAATGTTTCAAACATTGTCGCATCATTATTTAAATGTATTTCAAGTTAAAACATCTAATATAAGTTACGACATTTCACTTACAAAAAGAAATTTGGAAAAATGCTTATAAATAGAAATGAACCTTAAATTTGTATGATTTCATATCTTTAACTCGATTTTGTTTGAATTTCTATTTTTAAACGAAAGCATCATGAAAAAATAATCAGCTGTAACAAAAAAATTACCTCGAAGCGAACAATACTCTGCCTTGTGACCCAGGTGCCTGCGGCAGTGCACACACGGGCCGCTACTAACATGAAAAAATTCCCAAAAATTAACCTGGAACCGAATGAACCCACCCAGTGTTGACCAGTCCCATGATAATAACCTTAAATTTGTATGATTTCATATCTTTAACTCGATTTTGTTTGAATTTCTATCTTTAAATGAAAGCATCGCGAAAAAAGTAATCATCTGTAACAAAAAAAATTACCTCAAACCGAACGGAACTTGGGACCATGGTGCCTGCGGTAGCGTATATGCGGGCCGCTGATAACATGAAAAAATTCTCAAAAATTAACCTTGAACCGAAAAAACTTTGACTCATGTATCCGCTATCAGAAGCTGCAGCATACTAAGCAAAATTCACTTTCTTCCACCAGGGGGGGGGGTAGTATGTTGTATATCACCAGTTGCCAGTAGTATGTTGTAATATCACCAGTTGCCTTAAATTTCCAAGACCTTTCGAATAAGGTGTCACATGGTGGTGTCAACTGCAAAATCCTTTAGTTGCATTTTCCACCACCAGAGGGCACAGTGTGTTCTGTACGAACATCACCAATGGTCAGGAAATACTAAGACCTTTAAAATAAGGTGTAACATGATGGGGTCTACTACAAAATCACCCAGTTCCATTTTTCACCATCAGGGGGCACACTATGTTGTGCATGAGGTGTGTGGATGAGGTGCACACATGCATGGTCCCAGGTACCTATATGCCAAATTTGGAAGCTCTGCGATCAATAGTGAGAGCACCAGAGCGCAGATACACACACAGACACACAGACACTTATCTTTATTTATATAGATTAGATAACAGATGTATAAAGACATCAATTAGATTCAATTTTTCAAAAGCTGCTTTTTGATGTCAGAAAATGAAAGATTACAAGGAAATATTTTTTATATTTTAAAACAACTTTAAACAACTTTTAAACAACTTTAAAATTACTTATTGACACTTTGTTTATATTGAAAAAATTAGACCAACCCCTCTCTTTCCCATTTTGTGTAGGACTTTTACAAAATACATAATAAAAAGAGAAAATATTTTATAAATAAAACACTTATTACGAAAATAGGAAAAGTAGTACTATATGTGTAAGTTTAACTAGGATGTCAATACATAGTTTTATTTTACATTTTTTTTCTCTACTTATACATCACACAAAAGACACTTTTTTCTGAAAAATGAAATTAATCATTCACTTCATTCGTATTTAAAAATTGGTAAATATGTCATAATTTTTTTTTTTTTTTAATGTTTGTAAATATAAACAAACATTGTACTGCACACGGCACACTGGACACACCTACATATCAAGCCAATCAGTGAAGCCAATCGTTAAAATAATCGAATTGCCAGGTATCGGAAATCACAAATTTGCGATCGAAGGGTTGCCATTTGTGATAGTCACAAATGTTACAATAGTATCATAATTTGTGAGCCGATCGCAAATTCCAGGATTTGTGATCTACGATTACGATAGCTGCGACTGTTACAATAGTATGCCTCCCCAAAGTGATGACGTCAGTGATTTAATATTTTATCTGCTTAGTTCTAACGAAACTATTTGCTATGGAAATTTAACTTATTACTCATTAACTCCAGAGTTTGCTTTTACCGAGCAGACGAATTTTCATACGTTTGACGTCATACATCGTATTGACGTAACACATTACGCAAGTAGGTAAGAAAGGCCGGTTCTGGCTCATGAGGCGGTGGCACTGCGGCACCGGCAAGTCGTGCGGATGCCGCACCACCCCCTGAGGGGTCTAGATGGGTTGGTATTGACCTTGAGACTTCCTCCAACTTGATCGTGAAAGATGATGAGGGTATTAATGAGGAAATTTAATTTAAAAAATTAATGAGTGATTTATTGTAAAAGGAGATGATGGTTTTAAAGCGATGTTTTCGGTAGAATGAAAAGAGCAGGATATTGTTTATGACTCATTAGGAAATTAATTAGGAGGTTAATTAGGGAGTTAATTAAGAAATTAATTAAGAAATTAATTAAAAAATTAAAAATTTGAGAAATAAAAAAGGAATCGATTGAATTTAAGAATGCGAATATACTATGAAAGAAATAGAGAGGTTTGACTGGGGCTCGAACCCGGCACCTTGCAGTAAAAATATTTCAGTAGTTTTCGCGTGTGTGTGAGTGATTTTTATAGTATATGTCTGCACTGTTCTTTTAAAACTATGAATGCTAGTGTCCGAAAAGAATTCAATCGTTTTAATGATATTAATTAGAGAATAATAACTAAGAAAAATATTAATTAAGGATCTTGTAAAAAATCATCAAATATTTTCCGAAAAAAAGGCAATGAAAGCAAAAATTAAGTATAAAGAACGAAAGAAAGCTTAGAAACATAGATTTTGACTGAGATTCGAACCTGCTACCTTGCAGCAAAAAAAATATTTCAGTAGTTTTCGCATATGTGTGAGTGATTTTTCTATTATATGTCTATGCAGATCTTTTTTAACCTAAGAATACTATTGTCTGAAAATTAATCAACCATAAAAATAATATTAATTACAGAATAATAATTAAAATAAATAAATAAAAAATAATAATTAAAGATATTGTAAAAATTCACCAGATGTTTAAAATCTCAAATGCGTAAGTGAAATTAGATTAGGATGAAAGACGAGAATTGTTTTTTGAAAGATAACTAAAAAAGAGTGATTAAAATTTCTTATTAATTACTTAATTGAAGAAAGTTTTTTAAAAAAATACTTTTCATCATAAAGATTTTTTAATTGTGAATATCTAGTATCCATTTTAAACTGTATCTATTCTTTTTCGTTATAAATATAATAATATCTTAACATAAAATATAGACTTCATTCGCCAATGGTGACGTCACAATGTTTTGGGGGAAAGGAGGGGACCATTCCTTAGGGCATTTTCTTAGAATTGAGTTGGGTGCGGCATTGTACATTCAATACAAGAAAGAGGAGGAAAAATTCCAGATTACTCGCTGTAGCTACCTTAAGTCGTGTTTAAATTTGATTATTGTTAGACGTTTTAAAAATATAAATTCATTTTCTTTCTATCTTTAGAATAATCTTATCGATTATTTGATATACAATATGGGGATATAATAACTTTTTATAATAGACATTTTCAGTAGATTTTTGCAAAATAATAGCTGATGTCGAAAATTTCTCTACCTTAAACAGTTATACTTTAGATATAACTTTTTGGAATCTTCTTATCACTGTCATCGAACATATGTGTATACTTAAAAATTTTTACAAAGTGGTATTTAATTATAAATTTTCTTTAAATTTTCTTACACTCGTTAAAATATTGTAAGTATTTTTATTTAAAGTTTTATGTTATACTAGAAATCTTCCAACATTCTTAAAATAATATAAGTTTTCGAATAGAGTGATAATTAGAAATTACCATTTGTTTAGTTTTTATCGTGATCTGGAATCGAACCTGACACTTCCCGAAAATTTTTTGTAATTTATACTCAACATTAGTTATTTCAAGCTATACTATCTAAGAATTATTCAATAATCTGTGTCAAATAAAGACTTCAAAACTACCTTTTTTTACTACTTTTCACTACATTCTACCACTTTAACAAAGTGAAATTCCCCACGTCATATGTTACATTCACTCAGTTTTCTTTACAGATAGCAAGTTTGTAAATGATGAACACTAACTTTGAAAAAATTCAGAGCTGAAAAAATATTAATATAAATGTTTTATTAAATACATTCATGTTCACAGATGCATACTTAAGTTTTCTAAAGTGTATTTAAACATACTAAAAACATATTTTAACCAAGTATTGTCGATTACAAACATATGTATATAAACTGAAAATGTTTTTGTACAAAGTATTTTAGAAATTTAGATAACTTATTCTTGAATAAAAATATAAGAAACTTATTTTCACAATAATAAGATTCTAACTGTAAGATAAAATCACAAAATTACCAGCTTAAGAGGTTGTAGGTATTTGAAAAAATCACGAAGTCAACAATTTTGGTGTTAACAACACATCTTATTTTACAAAGTGCTAAGTTTTTTAGTCATTTAGTTTGAAGTTTTTCAGACATATGCTTATAAACTGAAATTTTTTGTGAATGAAAAATTTTTACACAAAGTATTTTAGAAAAAAATATCATCTCAGAAATTAATTAACTTATTTTTAGAATAAAAATATAAGAAACTTACTTTTTCTAATGGTGAGAATGAAAATGTAAGATAAAATCTCATTCATATAAATTTAAGAGACTACAAATATTTGAAAAATTCTGAAGTATGGAATTTTAATGTTTCACATGTGTTACTAACGCATCTTATTTTACAAAGTACAAAGTTTTTTAAAATCATTTAGTTTGAAGTTTTTCACACATATGTTTATAAACGAAATTTTTGTGAATGAAAAATTTTTTACACAAAGTATTTTAGAAAAAATATCATCTCAGAAATTAACTTACTTATTTTTAGAATAAAAATATAAGAAACTTATTTTTACTAATGATAAGAATGAAAATGTAAGGTAAAATCTCATTCATATAAATTTAAGAGACTACAAATATTTGAAAAATCATGAAGTATGGAATTTTAATGTTTCACACATGTTAATAACGCGTCTTATTTTACAAAGTACTAAGTTTTTTAAAGTCATTTAGTTTGAAGTTTTTCACACATTTGCTTCTAAATGAAATTTTTTTGTAAATGAAATTTTTTGTAAATGAAAAATTTTTACACAAATAATTTTAATACAAATACTATCCCAGAAAAATTAACTTTTTCTTTTTAGATTGAAAATGTAAGATAAAAATCTAAAACTTATCAAATTTAGAAGCTGCAGATGAATGATGAAATCATGAACTTGAAACTATTAACAACCTACCTTCTTAGAAAATACTATACCACAAGTTTCGACAAATCTATAATCAACTGTTAAAAAACATCGATATTAGAATATTTTTTACCCTAAAATGTTTAACGTAGATGCTGCATCCATAAAAATATAGAGTGAAAGTGTACAAATTATCTGTTTAGACATGTTGATAAACTAGAATTTTCCACAAGATTCGAGTATTATAGCAAGGTATGGGATAATATTTGGGTAAATTTCCACTAATATTGGCGATAGTTATAAAAATTTGACATGAAATAAGAAAATTTGGCGTTAATTCTTAAGTAAAACTGATGAACGAAGAAAAAATTTGAATTAGTTACAATCTTTTCTCGCTGTAGAATTGTCTACGTTCTCATACTTAGTAGTTTTTAAACATTTTTAAAGTTTTCCTTTTAGAGTGATTTTTTTTATACTTTGCTAAACTGAAGTACAAAATGGATAATACTTTACCGTCTGAGGAGACTCACGTTTCTGTTCAACACCCCCCTTCATCAAGTTTTGAAGATGAGAAGATATCCAAGCTTTTTATTTGTCCAACATGCAATAAGTCATTTTTTAAAAAATCCTATTTTACTAGACATGTTAAGGTTCACAATGATATTAAACCTAATATTTGTTACGTGTGTGAGAAAGGATTTGTTACTTTACATCGTTTAAAAAGACATATGGAAACCCATAGAAAAATTTCCATAAGATACAAATGTGATTATTGTATTGAAAATTTCAATCGCAAGTGTGATTTATTTAAACATAAGAGATTATTTCATTAAAAAGTCTTAAATGAACATGTATGTATTACTTGTAAAGATGCTTTTAAACACAAGTATGAATTAGAAAAACACAAGAGGATGCATTATCGTAAACCTGAGTATCTATGTGAGGAATGTTCTATAACCTTTTCAACTAAACATGCTTTTTCAAAGCATAAGCGTAAAAGTCATAAAAAGACTTTACATACATACTGTTGCGACGAATGTACTGATACTTTTTCAAATAAACGACATTTTTTAAAACATAAAAGAAATATGCATAAAAAATCTTCAATGCAAACTAGATGTGATGAATGCAGTGAAAATTTTCAGTGTAAGTATGAGTTATTGCAACATAAGAGAAAGAATCATCTTAAAGACTTTAACATACGTAGAAATTGTAATGAACGAAGTACTAACAATGAATTACCAACAGTTAATAATGACAGTGAGAATCTGGACTTGTTAAATTTTTTGGATAATTTTCACACTGAATGTATGAATGATGTTTTTGACTTACCTTCCAACAACTTTCAGAATGGAAATATAGACTTAGACTTCAAAAATTTTTTGAACAATTCGAATGTAGAATATACAAGTGAAAATAATGTTGATGACTTATCTACCAAAGTTGAAAATAACGACTTTAATAATTTTAACCTGATACAAACTGATTTACATCTAGTAAACTATGTCAATGAAAGTCTGAACTTGTTAAATTTTTTGAATAACTTTAATCCCAAATGCTTGAATGATTTTTCTGCTAACAACAAAAATATGAATTCGGATAATTTTAGTGGGAATGAAAATGAGTTAGTGACAGATAACTTTAACGATGAAAATCTAGACATGCTAAATTTTTTGAAAAACTTTAATGCCGATTGTATGAACGATATTCCAACAATATAGATTTGTGCGAATTTGCTGTTTTGTATTATTGTGAATGAGTTTCAAATAAAAAAATTTCAATGAAAATGGTTTGTTTTATTTTTTATTACAAAATCACCTTTTATATAATATTTTCTATTAGAATACAAACTTAAGTGTCATCTTTTTGAAATAAAGCATGTAAAAAGTTTACTTGAATATTAGAGATATACTTTTTTAATTACTGTAGAAGTATTGTTTGAGTATAATATTTAAACATTAGGTAAAATTTATGCACAATAGTAGTTTTATAAACTATCAATCTTACATCGAAGAAGAAAAAACTTGTAAAATTGTTTTACCACTCAATTGTAAAGTACTTGTAAAAATCTTAAATGAATTTATCTTATTAACAATTTTCTGAAAAACTAACTTATAAAAGTTTTTAGATATACTAATGAAGTTAGTATTTTCCTAAGTACCATATTTGAATCTTACTTTGAATATGCATATTCAAAGTGATTTGTACTTTAACTAAAATCACAATCTCTATACCAAAGAGTGTAAAAATAATGCTATAGTAACAACTTAATCTTTTATATATAGATACTTTCACGATTGTATTTTAACTTTTTTATTTTTAGAATACAGAAAATATTTTGTAAGAATTGTGAAAGCTTAATTTTAGAAGTTTGTGAAATTTTACAAAAATTTTTTAAACATTTTTTGTCAAATGTTTTCTTCATATCACACCACTTAGAAAAATTAATTGTTTTTAGTAGAATTGCTAACACAAGGCTTGAAGTTAGAAAATTTGTAGATAAAACTTAAAAGGTATGAAAAACCATATGTGAAGTAATAACAAAAATATATATAGTTTCAAGTTTAGACATGGTTGAACAAGCTTGAGGAGATGCTAAAACCTGTTGCTGACGTCATAACGCGTGTGACGGAAGATTATAATCATTGGATATGAGTTCCCCCTAATACACTACGTCACGAACCCATGATGTGACAAAAACAACCATTTTGCTCACACTTCTCACCTTTGTTGGACTTATATTATTTTACTCTGCATATTAACGATAATCTGTAAAAAAAACTTTGTCGTTTTTACACTTTGTTGTAAAAAGTTTTCGTCTAAACATCAAATGATATATTTTAGACATCTTTTCCGTATAAGGAAAGTTGATACTTTTCTCATGTATAATAAAATTATGATTAATCGAAATCCCGATATGACTTAAACCACTGTCCTATAGAAATATTTGAAACATATGTGTTTAATACAGTGCTTTTTTATCCAAACGAAAGCAGTGAATGTGATTTAGAAATATTTCAGTCATATATACAGCACTGAAATATATACTCAAGTTTGTGAAAAACTCAAGTCTGAATTAAAAGAAAAGCATGCTTTGAAATGGTATATGATCACGAAAGTATCCTCGGAACGTAAAAAACCTGATGAATATGTGGAAGAGATGCATACATATTTTAGAAGTTCTTGTATTATCGAACTTATTGAAGATACTATTGAACATCATATTCGTGAAGGATATGCAAAGATTAATATGTCCTTAGAAGAATTCATCCAAAAATTCACTATTTGGAACTAAAAATGGCTAAATACCATCCTCTAGCTGCTAGTAGCTATATTAAACTACCTTCAAAACTTGATTAAAAAGATTTGGGGCGTCACATATTTCTACAAATGTGACGGATGGAGGTGGGACCCCAAATAAATAAATTTAAAAAATTTCTATATATCATTCAAAAATAAAACTTAATCTTGAAAAATAGTAGTGTGAATTTGTTTAAATTCATACGTAAAAACTTGTACACATATATGTACCTTCGTGAATTAATATGCACTAGTTTTACATATCACTGAGTTATGTTTTACTAATTTCAAATTTATCCTTATCTGTCACGTCACGAATACATAATTTAACAAAAAGTACTTATGTTTACCCACAATTCTTGACTTATATTATTTTACTTTGTGTATTAAACTGACGACCTGTAAAAAACTTTGTCGTTTTTATACACTTTGAAGTAAAAATTTTCACTCTAAACATCGAATTATCTTTTACAAACATGAATTGATATGTATTTGTTTTAAATATCACTAAGTTACATTATACCAAAGTATATTTTCTAATATTTAAACAATTTTCATTTTACAAAAATTAACTTGTATGCATTTCTAGGTCTTTAAAAAAAATCTTTTAATTTTTTTCTCTCAAACACTTTAAACTATTCGAGATGTCTGTAACTTAAGTGCAATCTAATACTATTCGCATAACAGTGTGGAATATCATATGTTAAGAAAATCTTAAATGTTGACTAAGTTGCAAATCTCAGTGAAAGCATTTTAAGATTACTTTGCTAAAATTTACTAAGTATTATAATATTTTTCAGTTATTAAACGAAAAATTGTGTAAAATTTACTAAGTGTTTCACTAAAGAAGAGAATTCCACAAAAAAGTTTTGACAAGAATTACTAAATTCACTAAGTCATATACACACATGCTTGTAATTATAATCATTATGAAATATTGTTAAATATTTTTTACAATCTATACACGTATACATACACGCTAGATTGTAAAAAATATTTAATAATATTTCATAATGCTTATAATTACAAGCATGCGTGTATGTATACGTGTATAGATTGTAAAAAATATGACTGAAATATTTCTAAATCACATTCACTGCTTTCGTTTGGATAAAAAAGCACTGTATTAAACACATATGTTTCAAATATTTCTATAGGACAGTGGTTTAAGTCATATCGGGATTTCGATTAATCATAATTTTATTATACATGAGAAAAGTATCAACTTTCCTTATACGGAAAAGATGTCTAAAATATATCATTTGATGTTTAGACGAAAACTTTTTACAACAAAGTGTAAAAACGACAAAGTTTTTTTTACAGATTATCGTTAATATGCAGAGTAAAATAATATAAGTCCAACAAAGGTGAGAAGTGTGAGCAAAATGGTTGTTTTTGTCACATCATGGGTTCGTGACGTAGTGTATTAGGGGGAACTCATATCCAATGATTATAATCTTCCGTCACACGCGTTATGACGTCAGCAACAGGTTTTAGCATCTCCTCAAGCTTGTTCAACCATGTCTAAACTTGAAACTATATATATTTTTGTTATTACTTCACATATGGTTTTTCATACCTTTTAAGTTTTATCTACAAATTTTCTAACTTCAAGCCTTGTGTTAGCAATTCTACTAAAAACAATTAATTTTTCTAAGTGGTGTGATATGAAGAAAACATTTGACAAAAAATGTTTAAAAAATTTTTGTAAAATTTCACAAACTTCTAAAATTAAGCTTTCACAATTCTTACAAAATATTTTCTGTATTCTAAAAATAAAAAAGTTAAAATACAATCGTGAAAGTATCTATATATAAAAGATTAAGTTGTTACTATAGCATTATTTTTACACTCTTTGGTATAGAGATTGTGATTTTAGTTAAAGTACAAATCACTTTGAATATGCATATTCAAAGTAAGATTCAAATATGGTACTTAGGAAAATACTAACTTCATTAGTATATCTAAAAACTTTTATAAGTTAGTTTTTCAGAAAATTGTTAATAAGATAAATTCATTTAAGATTTTTACAAGTACTTTACAATTGAGTGGTAAAACAATTTTACAAGTTTTTTCTTCTTCGATGTAAGATTGATAGTTTATAAAACTACTATTGTGCATAAATTTTACCTAATGTTTAAATATTATACTCAAACAATACTTCTACAGTAATTAAAAAAGTATATCTCTAATATTCAAGTAAACTTTTTACATGCTTTATTTCAAAAAGATGACACTTAAGTTTGTATTCTAATAGAAAATATTATATAAAAGGTGATTTTGTAATAAAAAATAAAACAAACCATTTTCATTGAAATTTTTTTATTTGAAACTCATTCACAATAATACAAAACAGCAAATTCGCACAAATCTATATTGTTGGAATATCGTTCATACAATCGGCATTAAAGTTTTTCAAAAAATTTAGCATGTCTAGATTTTCATCGTTAAAGTTATCTGTCACTAACTCATTTTCATTCCCACTAAAATTATCCGAATTCATATTTTTGTTGTTAGCAGAAAAATCATTCAAGCATTTGGGATTAAAGTTATTCAAAAAATTTAACAAGTTCAGACTTTCATTGACATAGTTTACTAGATGTAAATCAGTTTGTATCAGGTTAAAATTATTAAAGTCGTTATTTTCAACTTTGGTAGATAAGTCATCAACATTATTTTCACTTGTATATTCTACATTCGAATTGTTCAAAAAATTTTTGAAGTCTAAGTCTATATTTCCATTCTGAAAGTTGTTGGAAGGTAAGTCAAAAACATCATTCATACATTCAGTGTGAAAATTATCCAAAAAATTTAACAAGTCCAGATTCTCACTGTCATTATTAACTGTTGGTAATTCATTGTTAGTACTTCGTTCATTACAATTTCTACGTATGTTAAAGTCTTTAAGATGATTCTTTCTCTTATGTTGCAATAACTCATACTTACACTGAAAATTTTCACTGCATTCATCACATCTAGTTTGCATTGAAGATTTTTTATGCATATTTCTTTTATGTTTTAAAAAATGTCGTTTATTTGAAAAAGTATCAGTACATTCGTCGCAACAGTATGTATGTAAAGTCTTTTTATGACTTTTACGCTTATGCTTTGAAAAAGCATGTTTAGTTGAAAAGGTTATAGAACATTCCTCACATAGATACTCAGGTTTACGATAATGCATCCTCTTGTGTTTTTCTAATTCATACTTGTGTTTAAAAGCATCTTTACAAGTAATACATACATGTTCATTTAAGACTTTTTAATGAAATAATCTCTTATGTTTAAATAAATCACACTTGCGATTGAAATTTTCAATACAATAATCACATTTGTATCTTATGGAAATTTTTCTATGGGTTTCCATATGTCTTTTTAAACGATGTAAAGTAACAAATCCTTTCTCACACACGTAACAAATATTAGGTTTAATATCATTGTGAACCTTAACATGTCTAGTAAAATAGGATTTTTTAAAAAATGACTTATTGCATGTTGGACAAATAAAAAGCTTGGATATCTTCTCATCTTCAAAACTTGATGAAGGGGGGTGTTGAACAGAAACGTGAGTCTCCTCAGACGGTAAAGTATTATCCATTTTGTACTTCAGTTTAGCAAAGTATAAAAAAAATCACTCTAAAAGGAAAACTTTAAAAATGTTTAAAAACTACTAAGTATGAGAACGTAGACAATTCTACAGCGAGAAAAGATTGTAACTAATTCAAATTTTTTCTTCGTTCATCAGTTTTACTTAAGAATTAACGCCAAATTTTCTTATTTCATGTCAAATTTTTATAACTATCGCCAATATTAGTGGAAATTTACCCAAATATTATCCCATACCTTGCTATAATACTCGAATCTTGTGGAAAATTCTAGTTTATCAACATGTCTAAACAGATAATTTGTACACTTTCACTCTATATTTTTATGGATGCAGCATCTACGTTAAACATTTTAGGGTAAAAAATATTCTAATATCGATGTTTTTTAACAGTTGATTATAGATTTGTCGAAACTTGTGGTATAGTATTTTCTAAGAAGGTAGGTTGTTAATAGTTTCAAGTTCATGATTTCATCATTCATCTGCAGCTTCTAAATTTGATAAGTTTTAGATTTTTATCTTACATTTTCAATCTAAAAAGAAAAAGTTAATTTTTCTGGGATAGTATTTGTATTAAAATTATTTGTGTAAAAATTTTTCATTTACAAAAAATTTCATTTACAAAAAAATTTCATTTAGAAGCAAATGTGTGAAAAACTTCAAACTAAATGACTTTAAAAAATTTAGTACTTTGTAAAATAAGACGCGTTATTAACATGTGTGAAACATTAAAATTCCATACTTCATGATTTTTCAAATATTTGTAGGCTCTTAAATTTATATGAATGAGATTTTACCTTACATTTTCTTTCTTATCATTAGTAAAAATAAGTTTCTTATATTTTTATTCTAAAAATAAGTAAGTTAATTTCTGAGATGATATTTTTTCTAAAATACTTTGTGTAAAAAATTTTTCATTCACAAAAATTTCGTTTATAAACATATGTGTGAAAAACTTCAAACTAAATGATTTTAAAAAACTTAGTACTTTGTAAAATAAGATGCGTTAGTAACACATGTGAAACATTAAAATTCCATACTTCAGAATTTTTCAAATATTTGTAGTCTCTTAAATTTATATGAATGAGATTTTATCTTACATTTTCATTCTCACCATTAGAAAAAGTAAGTTTCTTATATTTTTATTCTAAAAATAAGTTAATTAATTTCTGAGATGATATTTTTTTCTAAAATACTTTGTGTAAAAAATTTTTCATTCACAAAAAATTTCAGTTTATAAGCATATGTCTGAAAAACTTCAAACTAAATGACTAAAAAACTTAGCACTTTGTAAAATAATATGTGTTGTTAACACCAAAATTGTTGACTTCGTGATTTTTTCAAATACCTACAACCTCTTAAGCTGGTAATTTTGTGATTTTATCTTACAGTTAGAATCTTATTATTGTGAAAATAAGTTTCTTATATTTTTATTCAAGAATAAGTTATCTAAATTTCTAAAATACTTTGTACAAAAACATTTTCAGTTTATATACCTATGTTTGTAATCGACAATACTTGGTTAAAATATTTTTTTAGTATGTTTAAATACACTTTAGAAAACTTAAGTATGCATCTGTGAACATGAATGTATTTAATAAAACATTTATATTAATATTTTTTCAGCTCTGAATTTTTTCAAAGTTAGTGTTCATCATTTACAAACTTGCTATCTGTAAAGAAAAACTGAGTGAATGTAACATATGACGTGGGGAATTTCACTTTGTTAAAGTGGTAGAATGTAGTGAAAAGTAGTAAAAAAAGGTAGTTGTGAAGTCTTTATTTGACACAGATTATTGAATAATTCTTAGATAGTATAGCTTGAAATAACTAATGTTGAGTATAAATTACAAAAAATTTTCGGGAAGTGTCAGGTTCTATTCCAGATCACGATAAAAACTAAAAAAATGGTAATTTCTAATTATCACTCTATTCGAAAACTTATATTATTTTAAGAATGTTGGAAGATTTCTAGTATAACATAAAACTTTAAATAAAAATACTTACAATATTTTAACGAGTGTAAGAAAATTTAAAGAAAATTTATAATTAAATACCACTTTGTAAAAATTTTTAAGTATACACATATGTTCGATGACAGTGATAAGAAGATTCCAAAAAGTTATATCTAAAGTATAACTGTTTAAGGTAGGGAAATTTTCGACATCAGCTATTATTTTGCAAAAATCTACTGAAAATGTCTATTATAAAAAGTTATTATATCCCCATATTGTATATCAAATAATCGATAAGATTATTCTAAAGATAGAAAGAAAATGAATTTATATTTTTAAAACGTCTAACAATAATCAAATTTAAACACGACTTAAGGTAGCTACAGCGAGTAATCTGGAATTTTTCCTCCTCTTTCTTGTATTGAATGTACAATGCCGCACCCAACTCAATTCTAAGAAAATGCCCTAAGGAATGGTCCCCTCCTTTCCCCCAAAACATTGTGACGTCACCATTGGCGAATGAAGTCTATATTTTATGTTAAGATATTATTATATTTATAACAAAAAAGAACAGATACAGTTTAAAATGGATACTAGATATTCACAATTAAAAAATCTTTATGATGAAAAGTATTTTTTTAACAAACTTTCTTCAATTAAGTAATTAATAAGAAATTTTAATCACTCTTTTTTAGTTATCTTTCAAAAAACAATTCTCGTCTTTCATCCTAATCTAATTTCACTTACGCATTTGAGATTTTAAACATCTGGTGAATTTTTACAAGATCCTTAATTTATATTTTTCTTAATTATTATTCTCTAATTAATATCATTAAAACGATTGAATTCTTTTCGGACACTAGCATTCATAGTTTTAAAAGAACAGTGCAGACATATACTATAAAATCACTCACACACACGCGAAAACTACTGTCTTATGGAAATATTTTTACTACAAGGTACCGGGTTCGAACCTCAGTCAGATCACTCTATTTCTTTCATAGTATATTCGCATTCTTAAATTCGTATATTTCATCGACTCCTTATTTATTTCCCAATTTTTAAATTTATTTTTTAAATTAATTTCTTAATTAATTTCCTAATTAATTTCCTAATTAACCTCCTAATTAATTTCCTAATGACTCACAAACAATATCCTGCTTTTTTCATTCTACCACAAACACCTCTTTAAAACCAGCGTCACCTTTTACAAAAAATCACTCATTAATTTTTTTAATTAAATTTCCCCATTAATACCCTCGTCACGTTTCACGATCAAGTTAGAGGGTGTCTCAAGGTCAATACCAACCCCTCTAGACCCCTCAGGGGGTGGTGCGGCATCCGCACGACTTGCCGGTGCCGCAGTGCCACCGCCTCATGAGCCAGAACCGGCCTTTCTTACCTACTTACGCAAACAAGCAAAGGTAAACACAAAGCCCATAACATCTGGCGATGTAGCGCTCTTGTGAAATACGCCAAACATAATCGGCAGGTTAAAGGGGAAAAAACGCCGTTTCAAATATTAGTCACGTGAGATCGGCAGCGAACGTGTTAAAATAAACTTTCGAAGTTGAGTAATTTTTAAAATCAGTTTGATATTCTGTCCTTAATCGAATATAGAAAAAATTCCTATAAGTACCAATATTATATATATATATATATATATATATACACACTATCTACCAATAAGTATTTGGACACTTTCGGATTTATACGTTTTGTCAAATATCTAGAAAAGTTCTTTAGGAATCACATCTTGAAACTTTGGTAGTGTAAAGAGCATGTTATATCTCACATATTTCAGCAAAAGTTGTGTCTTGAAGAGGAAAAGGAACCAGTAAAAAAATTAAACAAAAATCAAAATGTTTTGAATCACCCTGTAAAAAGTAATACTTTAAATGAGTTTTGGCTGTAGCATGTGATTATGAGGATTTTTTTCATTATTTGTATAAATATTTATGAGGCTACCACATATATTCATGGAGATAACGATTTGTTTTAGAAAAAAAAAAAAAAAAAAACACTTATTAGACATAGCATACTGCAATCAGAATGCTAAAATGTTAAATATTTTATTAAATATGGGCATTTTTACTAAATAATTTTTAACTACGCATGCGCTAGCTTAAAAAAAAAATAAAATTACATTTGCATAACTTTATAGGCAAAAGTACATAGTAACTTATATGAAAACCCCAAAGAAATATCGTATAAATTGAAAAAGTTATGAGAGATAGAATGAAGAGAATTTCAGTTCTTCTCAAAAACAAAAGGAAGATGCTAGGGGTTTTTATCAATATTTATTTACAATCAGTGAACACTCAATTACCATTGGGCATAGATTGAATCAAAATAAAAATGAGAGTAAAACCCCTTACACTATAACTTTTATTTAGAGAGAACTGAAATTCTGTTCATTCTATTTTTCATAACTTTTTGAATTTACCCAATAATTTTTGCGGTTTTCATATAAGCTGCTCAATATATTTGGCTGTTAAATTATACAAATGATTTTTTTTTTTAATCTAGCGCAAGCATAGTTAAAAGTTATTGAGTAAAAATACTCATATTTTGTAAGATATTAAATATTTTTGCATTCTGATTGCAGTATGCTGTGTTTAAGGCGCTACACTAGTCAGCGATTTTTCTTGCTCAAGATGGCGGGCAATGAAGTCTATGGATTTAGCAAGACTGTGGATGGGGAGAGAGAAGTCGAGAGAAACTTCTTTCAACCACAAGAATGGAAATTTTTGCACTTCAGTGATTGATAAAATTTAAATCCCCCACAGTTAGTTGACATTTTCCATGCCGGATACATCAACAGAAAGATAATGATAATTGTTTATTAGTTAGAAAGGCTAAAAGGGAATATATGCTTGTGAATTATTGGAGAAGGCAAATAAGCGAATTTACTTATGTAAATAATATTCCGCAATTTCAGTTTCAATTGAATTTAAAAAAAAAAAAAAAAAAAAATACTTGTATCCAACGAGGAAAGAAAAAGTATAAAAAAAGAATTTAGAAAAGTATTTAAGTGTAATAATTATTGAAATTGATGAAATTTTTTACTCTGATGAATATTCTATTTAAACTAATTACAGCAGCTGTTAAAGTATTTACGCATATGAATTATATTTTTTCATCAGGTTCAGAAACTACATTGAGTAATGCTATTATATATGTATAATAAGTTTCCGCGATTTTGTAAACTATTTGCATATATTTTCAAAGGGGGAAAAAAAGTTACTTCAATCAGAGCTTTTTGTTCGAACTTATCTGGCACTGAAAATCAGACGCTTCTTTTAAGTCTAATTATTTAAAACTAATTTCGCTAAAAAAACTATTCGATATTATGTTTTTATTTCCGCTAAATAAAAAATCTGAAAGAATCTGCTGCATGAAATTGATAATTTTAAATTAACTTTTGTTAAGATGTTACTTATTTGTTTATATGTAGATTTTTTTTTCTTTAACACACATTAAAAATTGCAAAGACTAATTTATTTTACTTTTTTTTTTTTTTCCCCCGTTTGCGCGTGTGTAAAGAAATTTTAAAAACACTATATTTTATTTTTATTAATCAAAAAAAAAAAAAAAAAAAAAAAAAAACAATTTGGCTAATAATTCATAAAGAAATAAAACTTCACTTTGTAATGAGATTGTCCTTTTAATAAATTATTTATTTACCCCCCCCCCCCTTTTTTTTTCTTCTTTTTTGTTTTGCAACAACAATCAAATCATTTCTCAAAAAAAAAAAAAAAAATGAAAGAAAAAACTGTCTTAACATTTAGAAAACAGAACGAAGTCAATGAAGCATGTATATATTATTCTGCAAGTTAAAGAACAAAAATTTTGATATACACCTTCATAGACAATTCTAAAAAATATTATAATGTGAAAATATACAAGAATGTTTTTAGAATTCAATTATTAGCCATACAAATAGTGAAATTAATATCAAGCGTATGAAGCACATGTTAAAAAAAAAAAAAATCTGGTGTGAAACAACCACACGACTTCTATTATCCGCTATTACACGTATTATATGCATTGTTTGGGAAATAATGTGATCAGAAAACATAAAAGTGACATAAAGAAGTAGAAACCTAAACTTTTTCCGGTATCAAAAACTTTATACACATATAAAGACATTTAAAACGAAGCTTACATATAGCGAGGTAAAAAATAAGAGAAAAAAAAATGGTAGAGTTATTTTTTTAAGCAAATTTCCGAGATCTGAAGATGACCTGCCTGAGCAGGATGACTGTTAATTTTCTTCTAATAACCCCGTAATACATGAGAAAAAAATGGATTTATATAACAATTTTCAAGAAAATCGTTAGAGCCGTTTTTAATATACCAAATTTACAAAAAATCAATTATTGACCGGAAAACAATAATTACATACAAAAGGATATTTAAAAGGGAATTAACATGGCGAGTTCGAAAAAAATTCGTACTGCCGTTTTCAAAGAAACGCGCTTGCGAGACCTGAAATTGAGCTATTTATACAGGGCGCCTATCAATTTTCCTGAACTAACCAACTATATCATTCGAAAGTATATCTAATAGAGTGTTTATAGAGCAAATTTGCAGAAAATCGTTAGAACCTTTTTTTGAGATAGAGACTTACGGTCCCACTTCCAGTTTCCGATGTCCCAGTTCCGGTTTTTCAATTTTCATCAAAATAAGGATTATTCATCTGTACACCAGATCTGTCCCAATTCTGAAGTTTTGTAGTTCTATCTTTATTAGTTTTGAAGATATGATAGCCAGAATATTCAACACATACATACACACACACACTGACCAATTGCCAAAAACCACTTTTTTGGACTCAGGGGACCTTAAAACATGTAAATCAGGTGAAATCTGAATATCGAATTTTTCGACCAGATATAATACTTCCATTACTTATGCTAACGGTAGTAGGGTAATGGAAGTAAAAAAAGTTTGAAAACTCTTATTATAATTTTTATCATAAATTTTAGACTGTATAAAACATAGCAATGAAAATTTAATTTACACTATAGATTAATTTAAAAAGTAAATTAATATACACATCGACGGGAAACAGACATTGCCAGTTTATGGATATATTTTTTTTTTTATGCTTTTGGGATAAAGTAATATGAAAAAATAATTTCGACATTTAAATTTAATTAAAGCAATTATTGATACTTCATTTTGCCGAAGCTGTAATGTTCTATAGAAACTGAAATAGTCATTCCATGGCAAATGAACCACTCACCTAACCTGAACATTTCATAATACAATGAAACTTCCAGGAATCATTTTTCTTGATGATAGAAATGAGAATATGCTTTTGGAAATTTTTCATTTCGTTTAATATCAATTTCATAAATTTCTTAAATTTTGTAAAATCAACATTTTTGGCTTACATTCAAATTTCTCAAAGTCTATAAAAGATACAGAAGTTTCTAACTCCTCATTTTAAAAAGAATTTTATAAGGTTTAATTTAATATGCAGCTTGGTTATGTAACACATATTTTTTTTTAATGAAATATTTAAATTTAAATTTCAAATAATTTTTAAATATATTTTTCTTTCTTTCTTTTTTCTTAAAAAATAATAAATAAAAAATAATAATTATTATAATCTTTCATTATTAGTATTTATAGTAGTTATCTGAAAAAAAGAAAAAAAAATGGCAGTATACAACAGAAAGGATAAAGCTGATTAAAATTTAAGTTTAATGAACATTTATTTGTAATTTATTTATGTAATTCCTTTTACAAGAAAATCTAATTTTTATTTTATTTATTATGTTAGCCGGAATCACATGATAATATAGTGTAAAAAGCGGGGGCTCTAAAATACATGGTTCAAAAACTAAAATATTTAATAGCTGAGATAGAGTAATCTTTCAAATCGTAGTTCCAGCGGATCCACCTGTCGTCGATAAATACCCAAATGTAAGTCCGGGGGAGGACTTCTCCGAAGGATCAGATGCAATGCGAGCAGAGAAAAAAAAAAAAAAAAGAGCTTGAAGCGAGGTTTAGAAGGGAGATTTAGAGCGATTTCAACGTAGGTAATTTTCTTTTAATATTTATTTATAACGGGGTATAAAACATAAATAGTGATTCAGTTCTCTTGAAAATTTATTTAAATATAGTGACTAGGGAAGCGGGCGTAGCCTGGCTACTTAATGGGGGGAAAAAGAAAAAAAAAAAAAAAATTCATTTACAAAAATTTTTGAGCAAAATTTGAAATAGAATGAGCACGAGTCACAGGCCTGCAAGAAGATAAGTTAGACATATTGAATAAATTAGTATGTTGTGGCCATCACAAAACTTTCTGCTATGCAAAAAAGTGCAGTTTTCTATTTCTATTTCTTTTCTTTTCTTTTTATTGTAAAATGAAATATTAAAACTTAAAAAAGTCAATTTTTAAAAACCAACATTAACTTAACGTTTGTGAGTTCTCTAGATGCGAAAAAGTAATTATAGAAAAAAAAAAAAAATGTCAATCTAAAATGTTGAATGTTTTTTATTTAGATTAAGATGAAGTGAGAAATATTTTACGACAAATAAGCTAAAAATACTACAGAAGTATTTGTTTTAGAAAAGGTTCCTTGTAAAGATAATCAAAGATCAATTTTATGAAAAAATATTTAATGTTAATTGTATGAATTTTCAATACGTGTTTCCTCATATCATTTGCTAACCAACCAGCGCACTCCTGTCATGACGTCAGATGTGACGTATCTGTATTACGTAAACAACAGAAGAGAGCGGCGGCACATCCTTCGTTCCTCAGAGAGAGGTTTGTATTAGTCTGTACGAGAAAGCTGTTCTGCGTGCGGCATAGAAATGCCAGCAATATGTTATTCTTCTTTTCTATATTATTAAATGTTATTGTGAATATTAAAAGGACTCTGCTTTTACTCTGTGGTCCCATTTAAACCAACATTAATTTTACTAGTAAATTATTCTAACCTGAATAATTAAGTTTTTTTTTTTTTTTTTTTTTTTTAAATCTGATGCTGAAAAGATATGCAGTAGATATAATCGTAAAGAATTAAATTATTTTACTAAATCTTTAATTATTTTTTTAAGGTTCAAATTTTAGTTCTTTAAGTAAAAAGTATTTTACATTTTACGAGAACTACTTAAATTAATTATGAAAATAAATAATATGATATACATTTTTTCTGAAAAAAAGAAAGAAAAAAAAAAAAAATGTCGGAAACATAAATTATGAATCGTTTTCCAGTATAATAAATAAATAAATGAATTTTAAAAATAAATGAAAAATCAAATTTTAATAACTGTCGGCAAAATAAAGGGAATTTATTTTAAGTCAAAGAAAGGAGATTAGTAATCAAGTATGGATTAATGATCGAATATACGATAGTCACAAGCACAAGGCTACAGTCACAATTGCAATAAACTAAAAGATTAGAAAACTGTCTAACAAAATAAGCAAAGGAATAAAAAATTACAAAAGCTAATATAGAATTCTTAACTTTTCTAATGATTTAATAACAAAAACTAATTATAATATGTAAAATCTGGTGGACTTTCCGAATATTAACCTTTTACACGCCTCATTTAGAGTAATTTAAATTCGTTTTATATATATTTTGCCTTCTAATGCTTTAGTTTAAAGAACTCTATCATTAAAATGTGTAATTTTTTTTAAACATATAATTTAATATCACTGTATTTAATATTATTAATTTAATATTATTATATTTAATATATCAATTTAATGTTATTATATATTTTAATATTATTATATTTTATTTGATTTTAGTAATTTTAAACATAACAGCCAATTTTTAGAGGCATTTGCTTAATTTTCTAAATGTTATGAATTTTTAAACTGTCGGGTAAAAGAGAAAATAGGTCATTTTTATACTTTTCTCTACATTTCCCATTTTATGATTGAACTGGAATTCTATTTCAATTCATCTTTCTATTATATCTGATAAGAAGTCAGTATTCATGATATTTAATTTTTAAATGAATTTTTAATTCCATGATCCATTTATGGAACATTGGAATGTAAAAAGTTAAGTAATTAGCGGAGTAATAGAAGTAATTAAATAAACAAAAGAGAAAATTATAATAGGGTATATGAGAATTTTTTTCCATGTAGTATATTGTTTAAACTAACGCTATTACTCTTCAAATAATTTGAGCCCATACATCATAATGATCAATAAATTTTCTTTGTCTCCCTGTAAAAATCTATAATTGCTAGTCTCCCTAAAATCTATACATTTCATGGGACGGTAACTTATAATAATTATCTAAATTTTCAGCTTAATGAGATGAGGCGCGCACTTTAAATAATGTGATTCCGTACGCCCCAATGATAAGAAATTTTTTTTGCGTCCCCGTAAAAAGACTGTAAGTGGTAGATTCCTCAAAATTTAGGCAGTTCAGCTGAATAGCGTTTAGACTTTTTCACGCTTTACCGAATATGAGCCCGAGAGGGCATAATGGCAAAGAATTTTTCATTTTGTCCCGTAAAGAAAAAAATCTATAACTGCTAGATTCACCGAAATCGATACAGCAGCGATGACCTGTAATATGTATATGAATTTTCAGCTCAATCAGATAAGCCGTTTAGACGCTACAGCATTTTAAATAATTTGATTTCATAAACCACAATGATAAAGAATTTTTCTTTGTGCTCCTCTAAAAAAAAATTATAAGAGCGCTAAAAAATCATATAGTTAGTGAGACGTTTATCTATAACTTGCATATAAATTTTTAGCTCAATCCTATATGGCGTTTAGACGCTATTGCACCTTAGATGATAAAGAATAATGATAAAGAATCTTCCTTTGTGTCTTTGTAAAAGAACTATAAGTGCTAGATTCGTCAAAATTTAAGCACTTTGTGCATTGTTGACCTATAGCATGTATATAAATTTTCAGCTCAATCGAATAAAGCATTTAGACAGTATTGCAGTTAAAAAAAAAAAAAAAAAAAAAAAAAAAAAAAAAAAAATCTGGAGTGACTCCACTCGACTTTCCGAACATTGAGTAATTAACGGTTTTGTAGATAAAGTAAAGTAAGAGGAGTTGTTAAATAAACAAAAAAGAAAATTATAATAGGGTGTTTGAGTATTTTTCTTTAAATAGTACACGATGTTTAATTTAACGCTATTTGACCAAATGCGTAGATCATAATGATAAAGAATAATTCATTGTGTCCCTGTAAAAACCTACAAATGATAGATTCACCATAATGCTTAGAGTTAATGCAATAGTGACTTATAATATTTATATAAATTTTCAGCTCCCTCGGATAAGGCATTTAGACGCCATCGCACTTTAAAGTTTGAACCCATATGCCATAATTATACAGAAATTTGCATTTTGTCCCTGTAAAAAGAACCATAAGTGCTAGATTCTCTAAAGTTCATAAAGTTCGTGTGACGGTGTTGTATAACATGTACATAAATTTTCAGTTAATTTGAAAAAGGAGTTTGTCGCTGTCGCACTTTAAATAATTTAAGCCTATAGGTCTTAATGATGAACAATTTTTAATTATGTACCCGTAAAACTCGTTAAGTGCTAGAGTCACCAAAATCTATACAGTTTGTGTGATGGTGACCTATAACACGTATATAAGTTTTCCACTAAAACGGATAAGGCATTTAGATGCTATCGTACTTTAAATAATTTCTCTCCATACGCCATTGTGATACAGAATTATTTGTTGTGTCCCTGTAAAAAACCTATAAATGCTAGATTCAACAAAACCTATATAGATCGTAAAACTGTGACCTATAATATGTGTGTAATTTTTTTGTTCAATTGAATAAGGCGTTTAGACGCTGTCGCACTTTTTAAAATTTGGTCCCATAGGCCATAATGATAAAGAATTTTTCTTTGTGTCCCTGTAAAAAAACTATACGTACCAGATTCTCCAAACTCTATACAGATTGAGTAACTGTGACCTACAATATGTGTATAAATTATTTGCTCAATTGAATAAGGCGTTTAGATGCTATCGCACTTTTAAGATTTTGGTCCCATAGACCATAATGATAAAGAATTTTTCTTTGTGCCCCTGTAAAAAAACTATAAGTGCTAGATTCACCAAAATGAATAGGGTTCGTACTATGGTGACTTAAAATTTAAGCACCAACTTTTAGCTTATTCCAACAAAGCGTTTAGACGCTAGCGTGTTCACTCACACACATACATACACACATACATACATCATCGTAAAAATAGTGAAAACGGACTCAGGGGACCTCGAAACGTATAGAAACATCAAAATATCGAATTCGGATTTTTGACATGATTACAATACTTTCCTCACTATAGTGTTCGGAAAGTAAAAATTGGTTCCATACAGGCCATAATGATAAAGAATTTTTCTCTGTGTCCCTGTAAAAAAACAGTAAATGATAAATTCACCAAAATCTATATAGTTTGTGCGATGGGAATTCATAATATGTGTATACATTTTCAGCATATTTGAATAAGGCATTTAGACGCTACTGCACTTTAAAAAATTTAGGCCCATAGAACATAATGATAAAGATTTTTTCTTTGTGTCCCTGTGAAAAAGACTATAAACGATACATTCACCAAAAGTTATACAGTTTGTGCGACGGGGATCCATAACATGTGTATAAATTTTCAGCTCATTCCAATAAGGCATTTAGACGCTATTGCACTTTAAAAATTTAGGCCCATAGACCATAAAGTTAAAGAATTTTTGTGTTCCTAAATTTTTCTTTGTGTAATTAAAAAAAAAAAAATTAAAGTGCTAGATTTACCAAAATCAATAGGGTTCGTGCTATGGTGACTTATAACATATGTACCAACTTTCAGCTCATTCAAACAAAACGTTTAGACGCTATTGTGTTCACTCACATACGGAACACACACATATCTTCGTAAACATAGTAAATATGAATTCAGGGGACCTCAAAATGTGTAGAAACACCAAAATCTAAAACTCTGATTTGTAACATGATTGCAATACTCTCCTCACTGTAGTGTTCGGAAAGTAAAAATTATATTGTTTGGTAAAGTTACAAAAAATATATTAAGCTATATGACATACCTAGCTAATTAAACAGACTTTTTAAATATAAAATAGTAATAAAATAGTTCAGCATATCACAATTTTAAAAAACTTTATTCCGACGTTTCGGTTAAAACACATCTTTAACCATCTTCAGGGCAAAATGATGTTTAAAAACTATAAACATAGACAATTTAAGCCATTCTATGATACAATAAATACAATTCTCATAGAAATTAATAGGTGATTACATAAATTATAAAAATACATCATATACATTTTAAAACTGAGTTAAAAACACTTAAATATATCATAATCATGACCATTACAAGAAGAATAAAACACTTAAATAAAACGGAGCCAAAGTATCACAGTGCGGGGTTGCCAGAACAAACAATAGCAGGGTTACCATAAATTATTTTAAGTTTAAGAATTGAAACCAAATTGAGGGGGGGGTTTATGGATAATGAATCATTACAAATTTCGGATTTCGGATTTCCTTTTAATAATTTCAAAAGATTCATAGAGTAGAGCTTGGTTTCTATTGTTAGTACTATAAATTATCCTGGCATTTTCAAAATCAGGTTCGATGGGATTAGTATTATAAGTACGTGAAAAAGCTGTGCAGGACCTGTTATATTTTAAATCTGCTATATGTTCTCTCATTCTATCACTAAAAGGTCTATTGGTCATTCCTATATAACAGTTAGTTAGTTAGTTTTATTATCAATTTTACTAATAAGCACCTGATTATAGCAGATTTAAAATATAACAGGTCTTGCACAGCTTTTTCACGTACTTATAATACTAATCCCATCGAACCTGATTTTGAAAATGCCAGGATAATTTATAGTACTAACAATAGAAACCAAGCCCTACTCTATGAATCTTTTGAAATTATTAAAAGGAAATCCGAAATTTGTAATGATTCATTATCCATAAACCCCCCCTCAATTTGGTTTCAATTCTTAAACTTAAAATAATTTATGGTAACCCTGCTATTGTTTGTTCTAGCAACCCCGCACTGTGATACTTTGGCTCCGTTTTATTTAAGTGTTTTATTCTTCTTGTAATGGTCATGATTATGATATATTTAAGTGTTTTTAACTCAGTTTTAAAATGTATACAGTGTATTTTTATAATTTATGTAATCACCTATTAATTTCTTTGAGAATTGTATTTATTGTATCATAGAATGGCTTAAATTGTCTATGTTTATAGTTTTTAAACATCATTTTTCCCTGAAGATGGTTAAAGATGTGTTTTAACCGAAACGTCGGAATAAAGTTTTTTAAAATTGTGA
Source organism: Salticus scenicus (assembly GCA_963930645.1). Taxonomy (NCBI): domain Eukaryota; kingdom Metazoa; phylum Arthropoda; class Arachnida; order Araneae; family Salticidae; genus Salticus; species Salticus scenicus. Next base: position 244,374 of record CAWVNO010003068.1, read on the forward strand.
TATGCTGAAAGTATATTTTATTACTATTTCATAATTATTAAGAGCATATATAAAAGTGGAATAAATATTTCTGACTTTTTAAAATTAAATTTTCGGTTACTTTCAACTGAAAGTTTCGTTATTTTAAAAAAAGGAAGAAAGAAGAAAAAAAAAAAAAAAAAAAAGAGAGAGAGAAAAGAAAAGAAAAAACCTTAAAAATTACCAAATCTAAATTTGCAACACAAAACAAATGAAAAGGGCGGGGAACTTCGGATATTAAGAACTTTGTATATAAATATCATAAAAATTAAAAGAATGGAATAATTATTTTGTGTTACAATCATCAAAAAATTAAAAAAGAAAGAAAAGGAAAAGTAGGCACGAATATAGCGTGAAAGCGACAAGTCCGAAACAATATTTTGTGTTCTTTGGATTTTTATGTTGTTTCTATACAAAGATCTCTGCATCGACCAAATTTAAATGCTTTAGCTAAGTTTCTTTTTTTTAATGCCCCCATTCAGTTGTTTAGTAAGAAGAAATACGGTCGAATTTCCCCTAATGGGCAATATTTTAAATATTGTTATGCACCTAATATTAGCTCACTTTGAAAATACTGAGAACATAATATGGATTTTTATAATAATCAGTTAAATCTGTGTCCTGGACAGTTGAAACTTGTTGCAATGCGCAAAAGAATGCTGGAGATAAAATTATTATTCCCCCTTCAATTCCGCCAGAAGAATTTAAATTTATAAGGAGTAGGTAAATATATATAGGCTAAAAAATTATTAATTAATGGAGAGGAGGGGATCTTTAGATTTATTTTAAAAATCCATTTAAAAATTATTAAAAAAAAAAAAAAGAGTAGTATATTTCTGATATTGAAAAAAGAAATTATCTAATAAATACATATGAATAGTTTATGTGCAGAAAAACAAACTGATAGTTGAAATCACGTATCGCTTCTCAGTCCCTTTTCTACTGGCATGGGTAAACAGCTTCAGAGCATTTTCGCACTTTCAACTAACAGGAATGAAAACTAATGATCTGTCATCCTAATGCGTTTTCCACCGCCAATCGCTGTGATAAATGGCAGCCGAGTGAAATGGGGGAAAATTCGGTTTTTCCAGCTAAAAATTGCATTCATCCCCAAAATTATTGATATATTTTTTTTATTTAAATATTATGAAATTTAATAATAATAACTCGCATCATTTAAAAAGGTGTATTTTTTAGATTTTTGATATTAATACAATTTGTTTATTATTTGAGAACGATAAAGAAAATCAAATAAAAATTCGCCTTTGCAGCTTAAAAACAAATTTTAAAAATTTTGAAAATCAATTTTTGAAAAAAGAGGCATCATTTAATAGTCGTGAATTTTCCGAATGTGAAAACAGAATTTAAAAATATGTATTACGTAATGAGTAATAATGGGGATTTTTTTCCCAATAGGTTAATATGGGATTTGGATGACCTTGAAGCTCACTGATGTAGGGCCTTAAGAGTGGACAATACCTAATCTCGCAAACAGCCTTGGCCCATGTTATTCTACGGGAAAATTTTAACTATAATTACTCATTATCATTTTTTTTTTTTTTTTTTTTTTTTTTTTTTTTTATTCTGTTTTCACAAGCAGAAAATTGACAACCATTAAAATAGTACTAACTTTTCAAAAATTATTATTTTTTTTTAATTTTTAATATTTCATTTTTAAGCTCAAATGTACGAAAAATACACTTGTGTTGCTTTATTACCGTCTAACTTATCAACAAATTGTGGTATCTAAAATCTGTAAATCTCCAAAAAATTGCGCTTTTTATAAATACATTTTATTAATTTTTTATTTATTTATTTATTTTTTAAATATATATTAATAAAAATCGTTAGAAATTTAATTTTTAAAAAGAAGAAACCCAATTTCAGCCCTTTACTCCACCTCATATCGAGAACCGCCTCCAAAGGAAGTCATTAAGGTTGATTGGTGATGCTTCTAATTTAGGAAGAAGGTCTTCACAAGAAACTTGTTTGGATTTATCTTCCAGTCTGCTTGAATGCAAAAGTGTATTTCGAAGTTGAAATAGCGGAAAAGAAAATATTTTCTTCCCAAAATAAAAATTTAGAATTTTGTGTATAATGTATCAATACAAAAAACCCTTAACGGGTTAAAAGTTTGTGACGCAGCACTGTACTCTATGGCTATAAGAATTAGAAATACGAGTCTTAAAAATAATGATATCAAATTTTCAGTGACGCTTTGATATTAATTAAATTATACATAGATTTTCTTATTTGAATTTGCTTTTTCCTTTTATTTATATTTACAGTGTAAACGTTATTTTCAAGATAAAATAATATATAGCATTTACTCATTGATACCTTTCCATTCACATCTCTTATACTATGAAAGCATGTGTTTTAAAAGAAATTATATGAAATTCCAGTAACGCAGTGGTGTTACATTAAATGATTTGTTTTTAAATTTCACTGCAATTATTTTGTTTTGCATATTAAAGTATGTGTGCACATTGAAATATTGCTTTTAATTTTCAAATACGCTGTCAAATATATCACTTTCATTAAGCTTATATTATGTACTGAAATATATTATTTCAATGAATTATTCTATCTTTTGCGTCACGCCATCCAAAACTGTAAGTAAAATATATGGAAATATTTACTTTGTGTCATTTCATCCAAATGAGTTGAAAATGCATGCAAATAGATATTGTGCTGCAAAGAAAAAAATTGTGAAATATTTTTCAGTTTTGGATGGCGTGACGCAAAAGATAGAATAATTCATTGAAATAAATATATTTCAGTACATAATATAAGCTTAATGAAAGTGATATATTTGACAGCGTATTTAAAAATTAAAAGCAATATTTCAATGTGCACACATACTTTAATATGCAAAACAAAATAATTGCAGTGAAATTTAAAAACAAATCATTTAATGTAACACCACTGCGTTACTGGAATTTCATATAATTTCTTTTAAAACACATGCTTTCGTAGTATAAGAGATGTGAATGGAAAGGTATCAATGAGTAAATGCTATATATTATTTTATCTTGAAAATAACGTTTACACTGTAAATATAAATAAAAGGAAAAAGGAAATTCAAATAAGAAAATCTATGTATAATTTAATTAATATCAAAGCGTCACTGAAAATTTGATATCATTATTTTTAAGACCCGTATTTCTAATTCTTATAGCCATAGAGTACAGTGCTGCGTCACAAACTTTTAACCTGTTAAGGGTTTTTTGTATTGATATCATTACTTTTTAGGGGGTAATGATCAAAACGTAAAATTAAAGGAGCATGGTAATGAGTTATAACACTGTATAAAAAGTGTTGTTTTATAGGTCATACTCGAACAAAATAACAAACTAAATGAAATTTCAAAATTTTATAGAAAGTGATTAAAAAAAAAAAAAAAAAAACTTTAAGAAAGAATATTTTTTGAGGGATGGAAACATGCAACATTACAAAGGCATAATATAGTACATTTTAAAAATGACAAAAATTTCTACAAATAAAAAAGATTTTTTATTTTATTCAAAATTCAATTTCTTATATAGCTCATTGGTTCAACTATTTCTTAGATAGACCAACAGAAAATTCAAAATAAATATTTAAAAAAATAATTTGTGCACGAAAGTTTTTGTAAAAAAGTGTTACGAGTAAGTTTCTAAAGAGTTTTCACCACATTGATTTTAGTTAGATAAAAACTTAACAAATATTTTTTAAATGGTCAATCGACTGAACAAAAGATAAATATTTTGTTATTTTTAAATTGTAGATGCATAAAGTAAAACTGTTTAAGAATATAACAGTAATTTTCCAAAATACCTAGCACCATTGGGATGAGGTTCAGATCCTCCCTTGGAAACTCTGATAATTCTAAAAAAGATGCTTAATCAATTTGAGAGAGATTTTGTTTGGTTTAAAATTAATTCAGCTGGGGAAAATAGGAGGGGTGTTACCAGTTAGATCACTTAGAAATTTTAATAGGGAAGTCGCTTTTTAGAAAAAAATTTCTAAAAAACATGAATTAAAATGTTATGCATCTAGTTTTATTCTATCTGATTAAACATACTGTACATAGTCCCCACATTCTTCCTAGTATTTCGGAATCCTTTTAGAATTTCTAAAAATTTTCTGAAACGTAGTGTGGGGATTTTGGACTTCGCCTCATTTTCGAAAAGTGGGTTATGGGGGTATAAAGTGTATATGAGAGATCTAACTTTAAAATTTTAATTGAGAAGGATTTTTTAGCACTTTGACAAATCTTCTAAATATAATCACTTAAAATGTTTCCAGCGATACTTTTTTAAGGTTGGTTGGTTGTAGGTTTTAAGGCCAATTGACTGCGCTAGGGTCCTAGGCCTATAAGTACATTGCCCCCCGTGAGGTCTTTCTAAGGGGTCGTAGCTCGTATTTATGCAAGTTTCGGAGAAAAAACACTGAAGGATCGGCTAGGTCGAAGAGTGCGGGATGGGATCGAATCCGGCACTTCCCATCCACCAGATGTTCAGCGCAGAACCGCTCGTGGGGCATTTTTTAAAGAAGCTTATATATATGTATATATATATTGTAAAGGCAGAGACTCCGACTCCAATATATCATTGAAAGAGACATTTCAGTACAAAGAAGCAGACAGTCTGGAGCCTAACGGCTCGCAGCGGAACATCTCTCCTTTGTAGAAAGGTATGTCCGTTTTCCCTTTGATGATCGTGGGAAGCCGCGTGCCTTGAGAACTTTCCCTTCGAGAGGAATTCAACGCGTCAGAGCCGATGATGGAATTTCGAGCGAATCAGGGCCTGCATCTGAGATTTTGTTTTTAGAAAAACACGCCCAATACGAACTGTAATTTTTACGATGAGAGACTAAAAACGACAGTTCACGTCGGAGTTTTGGAAAGGCAGGAATCCCAGAGCAGGTCGGGCTAGACCTCGGGAAAGGAACTGTTATTTTCTGGAGAAGACTGCAGAAGCGGTCTCTGACTGATGAAATCACTGTGGACTCTATCTGAAATTCCTTCCAGCCCTATACTGTACAACCCACTATCTTATTGAAAACCATTTCATATCGAGGAAATACAGCAAAATATGTAAATATTGTAAATTTCTAAAAATTAATCTAGTTCAATTAAAATTTGGAAAAAATATTAATTTCTTGTTCTGATTAGTCAAGTCAATAATTCTCTGCCACTCGCCAAGATACTACAGACTAATAGAATAAAGAAAATTTGGTGGCAGCGGTAGGATTACAGTATATAGAGAAGAGTGAATCTAAGCAGAAGCGAGGAAAGAGATTCCAGAATTCAGAAGAGATCCTCAGCGTAGACCAGGCAACAACGGAAGCAACGACCGGTTCCTAGTACGGAAGCAGCGTTACGAAGCCCTTCGACGTAGACGGGAGAAGCCAAACAGCGTACGGAGAGCCAGTCTAGAGCAGGAGTGACGGAGTGCCCTTTCAAAAGATCAAGAAGAGGAGCACCGATCCCTGGAGTAGTGGTCTTGTGCCTGCTAAAAGTGTGCTCAGCGGAGATGTGCCCACCTTAGATGAAAAACATCAGAAAAGGTAAGGATATTCCGTTCATTCTTGAGAGGCAATTAGTAAAAATAAAAAAAAATTTTTGTCTTTGTATATTCTTGCAGAAAATTTTTAATGTTTGAGCGAAATGCTTAATGTCTAAAATTAACAGGTTAGTTAATTAAATTAAATGAAATAATTCATTATTTAAAAGTTTAGAATTGACAAAATAGTTAATTTGTTAAGAGAATTTTAAATTTATGTTGGAAAAGAAAATTTCCTTAACCTTGAAGAAAATTAAAAGGAAGTAAAATTGTAAAAGAAATTGAAATTTAAAAAGAAAGCAGAAAAAAAAAGGGTTATTGTTATCCCTAAATAGAAATTCTGAAAATTAAGTAGATATATTTATTATAAAATGGAAGTTTGCAGAAAAACAAACTGTGAATGATATATTTAAATTATATTCATTAAGAGAATTTTCAGAGTTTTAAGTTGTGTGTATTTATGGTATAATCTATGGTTGCACAGTGTGAAAGAACTCCTTATTTTTGTGTATATTAATTGTTCTCTTTAAATTGCTTGTAAGCATAAGCTTAAATTGGGTAAAAAGTATTGCAAGATATTGCAGGAATCCGAAAGCCAAATTTGGTATTAAAGTGTGTATTATTTAGTTATTTATTTAAATTGTGCTTGTATTTGAAATTTTAAATAATTGTTAAATGTGTATTGCGAATAATTAGGAAATTGAGAATATTTAGTAAAATTGTGTTAGGAAAATTTCAAATCAAAAATCATGGCTGCTTTGCACGAATATTCAAAAGTGGATTTAAAATTTTTAGCAGAAGAATGGGAAGTAGATATTCTGCCCACCGATGGGACAAGGTCCATAATAAAAAAAACTGAACAATCTGCAGAATTTAAATTAGAGGTGGCTTTGGCCCAAATTAAATTAATCAAGGAAGAACGATTAGCGCAAGAAATAAAAGAGGAACGTTTAGCCCAAATTGAAAGTGAAAAAGCACAGAGAGAATTCGAATTAGAACGTCTCAGGTTGTCTCAAAGTATAGAAACGACAAGCTTAAACTCTAGCAGAGAAGAGCGGAAATATACTCCCCCACTTAAATCTATTATTCATAAATTTGATGAGTTAAATTCTGACATGGCTTTATATTTAAATCTATTCGAACGTCAAGCGAGTAAATTGGGGTTAGAGAGCTCAGACTATGTAAATCAATTACTTGCTTTGTTACCCACCAAATTAGCAGAACAAATATTAAGACAGCCGGCGGATAAATTAGAAGATTTTGATTACATCAAAAATTATCTGTTAGATCGATTTAAGGTTGACGCTGAGTCATTCAGACAAAAATTTAACAACCACCAGCGATCAAGTGGAACGTCATTTCGAGATTTAGTTTATGACTTGGAAACATTCTTGTTAGGTCGGTTGGAAAAACTAGAAATTGGGGACTTTGAGAGCTTGAAGAAATTACTAATTTGCGACCAGATAAAAAAAAGGGCTAGCGCAGAGATGAAAGAGAAGTTTCTAGATTCTTGGGCGAAAGAGACTGATCCCGAAGAATTAGCTATTAAACTAGATGAATTTGAATCCGTTAGGAAAGCCATAAAGAAAAATTGGGTCGGTAAAGAAAAAGATGACCGAAAACCCGATAAAAATAAATTTACATTTTCAAAAGAAAACAGAGAAAAAAAGCCATTTAATTGGCGCGATAGGACAAAATCGCAGGAAAACAAAGGGAAAGAGAACGCCTATGAGAAAAAGAAAGAGATCCGATGTTTTTATTGTTCCGTTGTCGGGCACTACAAAACTAATTGTCCGAAATTAATTAAAGATCAATCAACAGCAGTTGTAAATCAGATAGGAATTACAGACGATTTAGGATCTTGTTTCGCACCTTATTTAGGGGAGGCCGAAATAAATGACGTCAAAATTGTCACCCTTCGTGACAGTGGAGCAAGCTTCGATCTTATAGGAAAACAATACATAAAACCGGAGCAATTAACCGGAGAAAGTATTTGGCTCAAACAGCCGTTGCAGAAAGAATTACACTGCCTGCCGATCGCTAGTGTTACGCTTAAGATTGCAGATATTGGGACTGTTAGCACGAAAGCGGCAGTAGTTGACGACTCACTGGAAATGAATCATTATCTTTTGGGTAATCAAACGCATGAAATTATCGAAGGCGCAAAAATGAAAAAACCAGAGTTAATCAACCAAGTAGTAACTCGCGCGAAAAAAAGGCAGAGCGAAAAAGAGGAGAAAGAGAGATTACGAGAATCCGAAACCACTAACGCAGTAGCCGAGATACGGGAAGAAACCCCTATTGTCATTCCCCCCTCTGAGAAAGAGAAGTCTCTAAGCCTTCTAGGGGTAAATAAAGAAAGGATGAAAGGATTACAGCGTGAAGACGCGACTTTAAATCCGTGTTTTGAAAAAGCGAACAAAGGTAATTCCGAGTTCATTTTAGAAAATGAAATCCTTTTTAGACAATCTAAAACAAATCGCGGGGAGGTTAGAAAACAAGTGATTATTCCTGTAACACTTAGAAAAGACGTAATGGAATTATGTCATTCGAATGTTGGCGGACATCTCGGAGTCACAAAGACGAAAGATAAAATCTTCAGATATTTCGCGTGGCCAAATTCGGTCAAAGAAATAGAGGAATTTGTATTATCGTGTCACCATTGTCAGATGATAGGGAAACCTAGAGAGGTGAAGAAAGCGCCTATGAAAAGGGTTCCCATAGTAACCGAAGTGTTCACTCGGTTTTCCGCTGATCTAACGGGACCACTCCCTCTAAGTGAAAACGAAAATAGGTACCTTTTGACAGCTATGTGTTTGTCTTCGAAATATCCGGAGGCCATACCGCTTAAAGAAATCACTTCTCCAGCAGTGATAAACGGGTTCTTACGAATGTTTAGCAGATTCGGGTTCCCGCGAGAGATTCAATTAGATTTAGGAAGAAGTTTTACGAGTGAATTGACCGAGACCTTTTTCGAAAAGTTTGGAATAAAAGTGATTCATAGCTCCATACATCATCCCCAATCCCAAGCGATTGAGAGATTTCACCGCACCGTAAAGCGATTATTAAAAGTGCTATGCTTAGAAAACGGAGCAGATTGGGAGAAAAATCTTCCATTTGCATTATTGGTGTTGCGTACTACCGTGCATCAATCTACCGGATATAGCCCTGCCGAACTCGTTCACGGCAAAAATCTAAGAACTCCCGAGACAATAATTTTTGAAAAATTATGCGGAATCGAAAACGAGGAACAAACGCCCGTTACTGAATACATTTTTGATCTTATAAATCGGCTAAAAAAATGCCAAGAATTAGCTATTAAATCGATGGAAGATGCGAGAGAGAAAAGGAAGCTTTGGTACGATCGGGACGCAGTTGACCGGAAATTTAAACCGGGAGACCAAGTTCTAGTGGTTGCGACGTACAAGCCGAATAAATTCGCCGTAAGTTGGATCGGACCGGGTACAGTGGAGAAACAAATCTCGGAGACTAACTATGTTGTGAATATTCCAGGTAGGAGGGAGCCCTCTCAAGTATTCCACGTTAATATGCTGAAACCTTATAGACAAAGGGCAGAGATGATAAATGTTTTGTTTAGTGAAATCACTAGCGTGGACAATAAAGAAACAGATTTAGAAATAGTATATCCACACTCTGACCCAAATGTTTATGACTTCAACGAAATCGTAAGAAATGGAAATTTAGAAATGAAACATACTACCGATCAGATAGAGAAATTAAAAGGGGTTTTGGATCGCCACAGGGACCTGTTTTCAAATGATCCAGGGCGCACCGATCTAATCGAGCACGACATCGAATTAATTTCCGACAAACCGGTTAGAATTAAACCGTACAGAATGTCTCAAAGACAGACAGAAATTCTCAAAAGAGAGATCAAAAGAATGCTTGAATTGAACATAATCGAAATAGGGGAGTCGGACTATAGTAGTCCTTTAATTTTAGTAGAAGCCCCCCACAAACAGCCACGCCCATGTTTGGACTATCGCGTTTTGAATTCCATAACCAGAACCGAATATTTTCCAATACCGAACATCGAAGATCGTTTGGACTTAGTTTCAAGTGCTAAATTTATCACGCTTGTAGATCTAACGAAAGGATATTGGCAAATTCCACTGACACCTAGGGCGCAAAGATATGCGGCATTTTCCACTCCTTGGGGAAATTTTAGACCCTTAGTAATGCCTTTCGGATTAGTGAATGCCCCATATAGGTTCAGTAAATTTATGTCACTATTATTACAGGGCTGTGAAAACTTTTGCGTACCGTACTTAGACGATATCGCCATATTTTCAAAGACTTGGGAAGCGCATATGGAACATTTAGACATAATTTTAAAAAAACTAGAGGAGGCAAAGTTGAAAATAAAACCTTCTAAATGTCAATTTGCGCAAGACAGCGTAACATACTTGGGGCACGTTGTAGGGAACGGACGTAGGTCGCCCGCAGAAGCTAAAATCCAGGCAGTCTTGGATTTTCCGACCCCGAAATCTAAAACAGAAATTAGACAAATTCTCGGAATGGTAGGATACTACGCCCGCTATATCGAAAATTATGCCACTATTGTTGAGCCTCTAACTAGAGCGCTAAAAGGGAAAAATCGCAAAGAAAGCATAGAATGGTCCGCTGAAATGCAAAAAGCATTCGAGGAAGTAAAACGGAAATTAACAGACCAACCTATTCTTTATGCTCCGAATTACGAGCACCCCTTTATCGTACAGACCGATGCATCAGACTTAGGGGTTGGGGTAATCCTCGCTCAGAGAATAGAAAAGGAAGAGCACCCTATCTTATACTTGAGCAGGAAATTTACTGCTCCCGAAAGAAATTACACTACGACAGAAAAAGAGTGTGCTGCGATAATATTCGCTATAAAAAAGTTAAAGCACTACTTAGATGGACAAAAATTCACAATTGAAACAGATCACGATCCATTAGTCTGGTTGAAGAGAAATGCTGGGAAAAACCCTCGATTAATGAGATGGGCATTAACTCTGCAGCCATATGATTACACTGTAATACACCGGCCAGGGCGTGAAATAGCTCACGTAGACTGTTTAAGTCGAATGTAACTTTAAAAGCAAAAGAAATTTTTTGTATTGTAAATAAGCAAGTTAATTTTTGAAAATTAAATAAAGAAATTTTTTGTATTGTAAATAAGCAAGTTAAATTTTCAAAATTAAAATTTTTTCTTTTTGGTGTTTTTAAATTAATCAGTATAATCAGGGAAGTATATATTTTAAGTGTAAAAATTAATAAGGTAGTGTTTAATTATTTTGGTTTTGTTGAAAAATCAACATTATATTTTTCTGGTAGATATTCCAAATTGTAGGGACTATTGCCTCTTTTAGAAGTGAATTTGAATATCCTAATTTCAGCTTCTTCTGATGAAAATTCGGCCCCAAAATGGCCCCGAATTTTTCTTTAAGGGGAGGGGAGCTGTAAAGGCAGAGACTCCGACTCCAATATATCATTGAAAGAGACATTTCAGTACAAAGAAGCAGACAGTCAGGAGCCTAACGGCTCGCAGCGGAACATCTCTCCTTTGTAGAAAGGTATGTCCGTTTTCCCTTTGATGATCGTGGGAAGCCGCGTGCCTTGAGAACTTTCCCTTCGAGAGGAATTCAACGCGTCAGAGCCGATGATGGAATTTCGAGCTAATCAGGGCCTGCATCTGAGATTTTGTTTTTAGAAAAACACGCCCAATACGAACTGTAATTTTTACGATGAGAGACTAAAAACGACAGTTCACGTCGGAGTTTTGGAAAGGCAGGAATCCCAGAGCAGGTCGGGCTAGACCTCGGGAAAGGAACTGTTATTTTCTGGAGAAGACTGCAGAAGCGGTCTCTGACTGATGAAATCACTGTGGACTCTATCTGAAATTCCTTCCAGCCCTATACTGTACAACCCACTATCTTATTGAAAACCATTTCATATCGAGGAAATACAGCAAAATATGTAAATATTGTAAATTTCTAAAAATTAATCTAGTTCAATTAAAATTTGGAAAAAATATTAATTTCTTGTTCTGATTAGTCAAGTCAATAATTCTCTGCCACTCGCCAAGATACTACAATATATATATATATATATACATTCTAAAAGTCTCATTTTTCTTCCCAAACCTATAGGAAACGCCTTGAAAGTTTTGAAAACGTAAAAAGCGTGCATATTAAATATGAATCTAAGTAGAACTTTAAATGAGCTCCTAATCCCCCTCCTATTCGACATTTTAATGTTTGCCTCCTAAGGTTTCTTCTATCTCAATTCAGCTTCAATTTCTTTTTTTATTTTCCTTTCTTTTCTCTTTCTTTTTTTTAAATAAACCAAACGAGATCAAACCACGTGATCCTGAAATAGGAACATAATGGAAACTATTTTCAGTATATTTAATAAAAAAAAAAAGAGGCAAACAAAATATATTAAAAAAAATTTTGTTTGTAGAAGACATTTCCGACAAACTACAAAAAGAACTTCATTTGTTTAAAATTTCAAAGATGTACCTTTCGCCCCCCCTGTTTTTACAGTTCGAATTTCCAAACAAAACAAAGATCCTTCAAACTGATTAAGCTCCCCCTCCTCCTTTTTTTTTTTTTTTTTACAGTTTTTAAATTTTCCAAGGTGTTCTCGAGACACGGGGGATGACTTTAAAAGAAAATTTTTCTTTCTTATTTTCCTAACAAATAGTTATAGAGAAAAACATTTTGTGTTAAAATGTTGTTTTGAAAAGGTCTTTCCATCAAACTAACAGAGATTCCCCCTCCCTCCACCCAAATTTCACATTTATAAAATTAAAATTTCCCCGTCACTGAGTCCTTATGCCCCCCTCCCTTCCCCTACTATACACATTTGTTTTATTCTTAACTAGACAAAATTCCGTAAAAATTCTCGTAGACGTGTTTCACAGTTTTTAGAAATTCCGAAAATTACTAGATAAAAACAAATTGAATAATTCGTATTCGACACTCTTTGGCGAGATTTTGTATGAACTTTGGAAACACACTTTTCTAAAATCGATGAAATTAAATTCATATAAAAATTCTACAGAACAACTTGATTAGTTTTTTATATAATACAAAATGAGTTTAAATCAGTTTAATTTAAAGTTGTTTTCGTAAAGAATTTGCCTTTACGATTTTTATAATATAATGCAAACTCAAGTTACTGTAACAATGTTTGTGTTAACAGTAATTATTAAGCTACGGAAAAATCATTTAATTTAGTATAAGTATTAATCGTTATTATTGTTGGTTTGGCCACGACTTTTAAGTTTTTAAACTGATTAATATATTAGTTTTACAAAGTGAAAACAGTTACATATTATAATTTTACTTAATTTTTTGTGTTTAATTAAAAGCTTAAAATTGCCTCAGTTTACCTTGTAACACTTTTAAGATTTTATGGATATTGTATAGGAAAGCCATATTAAAAAATCCCTTTTCGGCAAGCTTAAAGGCAAAGATAGATTCCTTTACGCTAATGTTACAATTGTAAAGAAATTTTACATATGCATTAATACCTAGCCAATGGCTTTGTTCCCACACGTTGCATTATTTACGTCGCTATTCTGTTTTCAAGAAATTTAATTTTCAACTACAAAAGGGTTTTTTTCATTCTACTTAAAACTTTAGGCTAAATTTATTGGTTTGTAAAAGTTTCAATTTTTTAAAATTCAAACTCATAATCATTCAACAAATAAAAGCCTTAAAGATATACAATCCCAGTAATGGTGAATCCCGGAGGGGGCTATTGGGCTACACCCCCCTCCCCACCCAAGCTTAATCAAAATTATAATTTTTATTTAAAATCCATATAACTGTTGTTCAATATCTTTCTTTTAAAAGATAAAGTAATAGAAACGTGAAAATGCACTTGTGATCTTACTAGTTCTGGTAAGCCCGGCGTTGCTATGGTCAAGTCAAATACAGATAAGTGGTAGCGGTTTCTGGATAGTTATTTCATTGTAATTTTTATTGAATTATTGAAAGTTTTGTATTGTGTTTTTGTGATTCTTATTGTCAGATGAGTAAAAATTGTAAAGTGAAACTGTTTTGGTTCACATAAGCTGGAACATTAACATTAACATTAGATAACATTTGACCATTTGGCACCGCTGAATTTCAATGTTAATTGTTATGAATTTAGTAAATTGTATGATTTGGCGAGATTTTGGTGACAAAATTTGCGACTTAACAATGAAATTTGTGATTTGGTGGCAAAAGTTGATAGTTGACGACGAAATTATTGACTTGGCGAGCTTGGCGATGGCGAAAGGCAGCTTTGGCGTCATTATATTTTCTTTCCACGCGAAAACCTCATATCTCTTCACAGACCAATATCTTGTTTCGACAAGATAGAAAGTCAAAGGAAGCTGTAACGTATTACTCTCAATCGTAAATTTTAAATTCTTGCCTAAACTGACATTCTAAACTATTCACCACAAACGATATTTGTATTAAGATTGACGTATTATTTTAATTTTATATTTTTAAATGATTAATTAAAGCGTTTAACAAGGTTTTTAATTAACACACTTTTATTAGCTTGATATGATGCAACTATTAATGTATGTAACGGAATTTTGCAATTCAATTTTCGGCAACTTCTTGTCGTCCAAAGGACCAGAAATTTTCCACACGACTTCATAATCAATGACAATACTAGATACAAGTGTTTCCAGGCACTTTCCCTATCAGAGGCAGGTTCCAAGGGCAAACAAAAAATCTATACTTATACAAAACTATCGTATGTGACACAGGATTTGGATGTATTTGTATAATGTTGAGTGGCAACAATTAATTTTTTTTTTTAATAAAGATTTAAAAGTATGCAATAGTTTTCTAAAACCTTTATTAGTTCATTTTTTAATAAAAGAGAGTTCTTTCTTTTTTTTTTTTTTTAAATGGTATAATTTTATTTATCAAAATAAGGGAATTCGAGTAATGAAATACTTTAATTTAAAGTTAAATTTTCATCAAAATAAACTTCAACGGAAAATTTATTAAAAATCGTCCCTAGTTCATTTGTTAAAGGGATACCTAAATGTCCCCAAATTTATTACCTTTTCTACCATGCCAGTTTAATGCGTTTAGCATCGATTTACAAGATTTTTTTTTTTTTTTTTTTAACGATGACATTTATTTTTTACATTATAGCATCTATGGCAAAAAGCTAAGTCTAAATATGCTTACCCCTAAGATATGTTGATTTTATTTACTTATTTTTTTATTTACTTTTATTTTATTTGTTTAAAATCACGGATAAAATTTTATTTCATTTTTCTCAGTACATTGTTGTAATTGTGACGTCATGTTTTCTGTTAAATTAAACTTAAAAAAAAAAAAAAAAAAAAAAAAAAAAAAAGTCAGATTATTATATTGTTTAAAAACATGATTAAAATTTTATTATATTTTCAGTGATCTTTTTTATTATCATTTGCACGTGACATAAGCATCAGATTATAAATTTTTGCAATGAAAGCTATAGAAAATGTGGGCTTCATCACAAGAAAAATCACTTTTTAACTTGTAACTTTTAAGCAATTAAAGTTATCGAAAAAGTTTAAATACAAAAGTTGTTCTTTAGGGTAAGGCGGTAATTCGCCTGATTTGAAGTATTTTCCCATTTTCAATATTAAAGAAATTATGGGCAAATGAAAATTTCCACCCCCCCCCCCCCACCAAAACTTTTGAACGGAGGGTGGTTTTGGGTTTTAGGGGTCATGATCGGTGGAGATATGAAGAAATTTTCCAGAAGTCTTGTCATGAGAACAATTGCAATAGGTAGATCTCCTATAAGGAATCTACCTAAAAATAAACAAGTACTGAAGTAAAGCTTAAAGGCAAAGGTAGATTCCTTTACGTTAATGTTACAATTGTAAAGAAATTTTACATGTGCATTAATACCTAGCCAATGGCTTTGTTCCCACACATTGTATTATTTACGTCGCTATTCTGTTTTCAAGAAATTTAATTTTCAACTACAAAAGGGTTTTATTCATTCTACTTAAAATTTTAGGCTGAATTTATTGGTTTGTAAATGTTTCAATTTTTTTTAAAATTCAAGCTCATAATCATTCAGCAAATAAAAGCCTTAAAGATATACAATCCCAGCAATGGTGAATCCCGGAAGGGGCTATTGGGCTACAACCCCCTCCCCACCCAAGCTTAATCAAAATTATATTTTTTATTTAAAATCCATATAACTGTTGTTCAATATCTTTCTTTTAAAAGATAAAGTAATAGAAACGTGAAAATGCACTTGTGATCTCACTAGTTCTGGTAAGCCTGGCATTGTTATGGTCAAGTCAAATACAGATAAGTGTTAGCAGTTTTTGAATAGTTATTTCATTGTAATTTTTATTGAATTATTGAAAGTTTTGTATTGTGTTTTTGTGATTCTTATTGTCAGATGAGTAAAAATTGTAAAGTGAAACTGTTTTGGTTCACATAAGCTGGAACATTAACATTAGTTAACATTTGAGCATTTGGCACCGCTGAATTTCAATGTTAATTATTATGAATTTAGTAAATTGCTTGATTTGGCGAGATTTTGGTGACAAAACTTGCGACTTAGCAATGAAATTTGTGATATTGCTGCAAAAGTTGATAGTTGACGACGAAATTTTTGACTTGGCGACAAAATTTGGCGAGCTTGGAGATGGAGAAAGGCAGCTTTGGCGTCATTATATTTTCTTTCCACGCGAAAACTTCATATCTCTTCACAGGCCAATATCTTGTTTCGACAGGATAAAAAGTCAAAGGAAGCAGTAACGTATTACTCTCAATCGTAAATTTTAAACTCTTGCCTAAACTGACATTCTAAACTATTCACCACAAACGATATTTTTATTAAGATTGACGTATTATTTTAATTTTATATTTTTAAATGATTAATTAAAGCGTTTAACAAGGTTTTTAATTAACACACTTTTATTAACTTGATATGATGCAACTATTAATGTATGTAACGGAATTTTGCAATTCAATTTTCGGCAACTTCTTGTCTTCCAAATTTTATACACGACTTCATAATCAATGACAATACTAGATACAAGTGTTTCCAGGCACTTTTCCCATCAGGGACAGGTTCCAAGGGCAAACAAAAAATCTATACTTATACAAAACTATCGTATGAGACACAGGATTTGGATGTATTTGTATAATGTCGAGTGGCAACAATTAATTTTTTTTAATAAATATTTAAAAGTATGTAATAGTTTTCTAAAACCTTTATTAGTTCATTTTTCAATAAAAGAGTGTTCATTATTTTTTTTTAAATGGTATAATTTTATTTATCAAAATAAGGGAATTCGAGTAATGAAATACTTTTATTTAAATTTAAATGTTCATGAAAGTAAACTTCAACGGAAAATTCATTAAAATCGTCCCTAGTTCATTTGTTAAAGGGATACCTAAATGTCTTCAAATTTATTACCTTTTCTACCATGCCAGTTTAATTCGTTTAGCATCGATTTACAGGATTTTTTTTTTTTTTAACGATGACATTTATCTTTTACATTATAGCATCTATGTCATAAAGCTAAGTCTAAATCTGCTTAGCCCTAATATATGTTGATTTTATTTACTTATTACTTTCTTCTATCTTTAATAGAAGAAAGTATTGGATTCGTAAAAATTTTCGATTTCGGGTTTTTGATGGATTTACACGTTTTGAGAGCTGTAGAACACGATTTGACCATTTTTAGAAAATGTCTGTCTGTCTGTCTGTCTGTGTGTGTGTGTGACAAAATTTTGTGGCAACTGTATCTCTGGAACTACTGCACAGAATTTCATACAAATTGGTATGTAGTTGCACCTTGACATAAATTAGTACCTATCAACTTTTGGTAAAAATCGTCTTACAGGTTGCGTTGCCATCCCGCTTTTTCTAAATTTTTAACAGGGTGATATAGGGCAAAAAATTTTCAAGATGGGTATCTTTCGAAAGGTCTCGTCAGTACCTTTAAAACGAATGGTTGAACTATAAATCTGTGATAATTTAAAACAAAGTTATCGATTTTTTTTACTTTTTACGAAAAAAAACTTAGAAAAATCTTTTTTTTTTTTTTTTCTCTCCCCTTAATTCTATCAAACTCTCACGGTTTCCGTGTTCTGACAAACAAACTAATTTTTGCTTTTTTCCCCTAATTTTGTCAAAGTCCTACGGTTTCCGTGTCTTGACAAACTTTAACATATTTTGGCATTTTACCCAAAATTTTGTCAAAGTCCCACTTTTTTTTTTTTTTTTTTCTATCTCTCCTTTTAATTCTATCAAACTCCCACGGTTTCCGTGTTCTGACAAACTTAAACAAATTTTTGCAGTTTTGCCCCAATTTTGTCAAAGTCCCACGGTTTCCGTGTTTTGAGAAACTTAGAATAATTTTCACATTTTACCCAAAATTTTGTCAAAGTCCCACTTTTTTTTTTTTTTTTTTTTTTTTAATTATTGTTACTGAGTGAATTTGTATAGGAAAATATAGAAGAAAGTCTCGTGCTGGCCACAACATACTAGTTTTTTTTAATTAACTTTTATTTTATTTGTTTAAAATCACGGATGAAATTTTATTTCATTTTTCTCAGTACATTGTTGTAATTGTGACGTCATATTTTCTGTTAAATTATATATATATATATTTTTAATCAGACTATTATATTGTTTAAAAACATGATTAAAATTGTATTATATTTTCAGTGATCTTTTTAATTATCATTTGCACGTGACATAAGCATCAGATTATAAATTTTTCCAATGAAAGCCATAGAAAATGTCGGCTTCATCACAAGAAAAATCACTTTTAAACTTGTAACTTTTAAGAAATTGAAGTTATCGAAAAAGTTTAAATACAAAAGTTGTTCTTTAGGGTAAGGCGGTAATTCGCCTGATTTGAAGTATTTTCCTATTTTTAATATTAAAGAAATTATGGGCAAATGAAAATTTCCACCCCCGACCATTTCCACCCCCATTGAGCAGGATACCCCATTTACGAACTCGACCG
Organism: Salticus scenicus; assembly: GCA_963930645.1. NCBI lineage: Eukaryota > Metazoa > Arthropoda > Arachnida > Araneae > Salticidae > Salticus > Salticus scenicus. The sequence continues at coordinate 262,956 of CAWVNO010003068.1, forward strand.
AGATTTTTACTGTCCTGACAACATATTCCGAGCTGGTTAAATTTAAATAAAAATTACTCCAGTTATCGTGTTCACAACTTAACATGGGAAAAAGCGTTATACACATATATATATATAAACTTTTGAACGGAGGGTGGTTTTGGGTTCTAGGGGTCATGATCGGTGAAGATATGAAGAAATTTTCCAGAAGTCGTGTCATGAGAACTATTGCAATAGGTAGATCTCCTATAAGGAATCTACCTAATAGGTAGATCTCCTATAAGGAATCTACCTAAAAATAAACAAGTACTGAAGTACTTACACAAATTTCAGAACAATATGTTGTTCTAAATAATGAATAACAGAGGTTTTTAAAAAATATGTGATAGTAAAAAAAAAAAAAAAAAATCTTTTGTAATGGAAATAAACATCCTTGAATCCTATTTGAACCTCTGTGTCATTTAATAATTTGAACGATATCATTCACAAAAAAAAAAAAAAAAAAAAAAAAAATTCCTCAAAGTTTTATGCCATATTTTTTAGAATAGTGTGTACAATATTTACAATGTTATTATTAATTTCTAATTTAAAAGTTGCAGATGCATGGTAATTTCAATTTTATTTTATATCACTATTATATCTAAGAAATAAGTACATATATACGAGTTAAGGAGGATATTTTTATTATTGCTTTTTTTTTTTTTTCTGGAGTAGTTTTTATTGTTATATTCATGCCACCTCCCTGCTGTTATATTTAAGAAAGAAAGAAAGAAACGCGAATAATTTTTTAGGTATAGATTTGATTTAAAAGAGAAAAATAAATAATAATAGAAAAATCTTTAAAAAGTGAAATTTTTATACTGGTAAATATTTAAGTAGTATAGTTTGTTATGAATTTAATTTAAACAAATCTTAATCTATTCAAAATTTGATTATAGCTTAACATTTTGTAATTTATATATATATATACTAGAAACTTAATGAGCAAATTAATTATTTTCAAATTCTGTTTTAAGAATTTTTTCAATCCGTAGTTTAAGTGATTTATCACCTAATTTTGAAAAAATTACAAATATTTGCATATGATTATCATATTATTTGTCATTTTTATGAAAATACAGAAAAAAATTTTTGTTGTTGCAATCACTTTTTAAAATAAAACCAATTTTGAAAGTTAACAACGTATCAGCATGAAAACAATGTAAATACAATGAATATTTTTGATAAACAAATGTCATATAAAATACAAGTAACTAAATAAATAACTCATTTAATATATATATTAAAAAAAGAAAAATATTTTTTTTTATTTTGTGTTTATTTTTGACGCCAATTCCCGATAGAGGGAGCCAAAACGATTATTTGATATTGAGTATTTCAGATAGAAAAGAAGACTGTATTCGTCCGCGAAACTGCCGCATCACGGTATTTTCGGAGTAAAAAATAGTTCGATTTTTAAACTGAGTTATAAAAAAAAAAACAAGAGTTTTCCTAGGGAAAAGGGAGACGTCAGGCACATCAGATAAAAGCGATTAATATCATATATCAATTAAACGACATTCGGTAGAGCCATATTCGAAAAAAAATTTAACCACCCCTATAGACCGTCCATTTACAACTAATATAAGCCAATTCATATCTCAAAATGTATTGCACGCAGAAATGTAGCGATTTCAGGGTAGGATCAGACAGAAAGTGAAAGACTATTTTGAAAATATCAGAGAAAAACAACCCATATTTCCTGAGATATTAAGTGTCGGCTTTCAGCGGTTTCTTTGATCTCAGATTAGCTGTATATATGAGTGTCGCAGTTTTCGTTCGTATTTTCCGCTGAGTGTCGCCGCGTTCGTTTGTTTTTTCGCTTGCGTCACTAGAAAAACTGCCGTTTTTCATGATCATGTAAATGGGAAAATTAAAGAAATATTCAAGCATGCAAGTGTGCGACATACATATATATATATATTTAATCAGTTTTAATTTTTTTTTTCTTTTAATGTAGAACAAATTGCTTTTTCTGACTTCAATTTGGATATATTTAAATCTACAGGTGGCGTTGTTTTTATTCACTTTCTGTAACTTTTCTTATGGCTATATCAGAGCATGTATTGCTAAAATTGCCCTGCATCATTAGAATCTTTTTTGTGAGAATCTGTGGCGAGGTAATTTTTGTGCATGTTAACAGATACGGGTAGTTATTTTAGAGATTGACATAGAATAATTTTTGAGATAGCCACAGCATGCTAGTTTAATAAGAGACTGAGATTGTAGTTTTAAATTTTCTTGTTTGTTTTAAATGAAATTTTATAAAGCTATTTCTCTTTAGCAGCAACACTGTTAAAATTTTTAATAGGAAACTACTGGTAATCATATATTTTAAGTCTTATGTAAAATAACAGGGAAAAATAGACAGATATGTTAAAAAATCTATTTTATGCATGCATTTTAATGACCAATATTAATTTAATGTATTCCTAGCGAGAATATATATGTGACCTTGAAAGCTTTTCTAAAGTAGAAACATTTCTTATATTGATAAATTAAATAATTAAAATAGGCAAAAATACAGAATAAAGATTGAGAATCTTGATTGCATACTTTTAACAAAGAATTATTGTAAATTTACGGAGACGCTGCATAAACATTTCAGTAAATTTACACATAATTCTTACAGTGAAATCTCATTGCACAGACCATAATGAAAGATATGACTTCTAACATTTTAATCCATAGTTTCAGCATCATTCCCATTGTAACTATTCGCATATTTTTACATAATATTGCTGATACCTTGTTATTTAATGTTTTTCATTCCTGTTTTTTAAATCAATAGAAAAAAGAAATATATATACCCTCTTTTTCTTTTAACGTATACGTTAATCGGAGACCGAAAAATATACTTTTAATTAACAAAGTTTGTATTTGTGTCCCCAAGCGCACAGAAAGTTAAAAGATTTTGTGACAACAATTATATTTATGAACAAAGTATTTTAGTTCATAAACCTGCACTGTTAAAAATTTCTGTAAATTTAATGTAAATATTTATCCAGAGTCTCTGTAAATGTACAGTAATTCTTAGTTAAAATGGAATAATCAAGATTCTCAATATTTATTCTGTATTTTTACGTAATTTTATTATTTAATTTTTTAATTAAAATTAAAAATGACCGTTTCTACTTTAGAAAAAGCATTCTAAGTCCAAAATATATTCTCTCCAATAATTAATTAAATTAATATTAGTTATTAAAATAAATGTATAAAATAATATTTTTAACATCTCCGTTTATTTTTCTCTGTAATTTTACGTAAGACTTAAGATAACAGATTACACAGAATTTTCTGTTGGAAATTTTTAACTCCTTTTATTTATTTATTTATTATTATTTGAGTCTAAATGACGTTTTTGAGATTTTAGATATTCAGTCCATTCCAAAATTAGAAATAATCTAAATGTTTAGTAATGTATACCTTTAGTTTGCTGCTCTTTTTCTTATCTTTCATTCTTTCTTTTTAAAGTCCAAAACACAAAGAATGGCAACAAATCAAATAAGATTTAGATAACATGTTTTCTACTGTTACGTTAAATATTTAAAGTTTTCATAGCTGCTTCTCAGTTAGGAAGATTTTCAATTTCACTTACTATTTTATTTCGATTAGTTTTAGTCAATTATTTTGATTTTGAATAGAAAATAATAGTAATAGTAGTAGTAGTAGTAATAAAACTGAAATCAGAAAATCACTAGAATTTTTGAACAAAGTCCATCCTTTGATGAATTATTACAGAATCCAAACTCTGTGTTAATAAAAGATTTATTTATTAAGTGTTGAATAATAGGTAAATACTACTGAAGTTCTATTTAGTATACTATTGTTTTCCTGATTCTTCTTTTGTACACATGTATATACTGTGTGAAAAAATATCTTATCTAAAGCGCGTTCCCCTGTGTCACGTGAAGAATACACAATGAATAAAGTGTTCTAAGGTTATGTTATAGGTTCATTTGTATTCCTCAGTAATAATGCTAAACTGTCAACGCGCCACAGTTTAAAAAATTGTGATAAAAAGGGATGTAGACACTTAATCGACGCTATTCTTTTACATTTTGGATATCATGAGTACGCACTCACATAAATCTTCGTTTAGAAATTGTTTTCTTTTATGTTTTTATTTCCATTTTCATTTATCAATATTAAAATGGACTAGATGATAATAACTTCTAGCCGGTTTGCTATCACGTGTGTTAGAATCATTGGTGCAACAATGCTAACACGTTTATTTCACTGAACTCTTATTGTACTTGACAAAAGATGATTATTAGTCATTTAAAAGGAAGTATTTGAGAGCAGAACACGATTTCACCATTTTTAGGTCTGTCTTCTGTGTGTATGGGACAAAAACTGTATCTCAAGCACTACTGCATAGCATTTCATACAAACTAATATGACATAAATTAGCGCCTACCAACTTTTGGTAAAAATTGTCTTACAAGTTGAGTTGCCATGCCGCTTTTTCTAAATTTTTAACATGGTGGTATAGGACAAAATTTTGTATAAATGTGCATAAAGAGAATTATTTTAAATTAATCATTATGGAATTTACAAGAATTATTTATAATAGAGATAGTCAACAGGGAAAAAAAAATTTGTATGTAAGAGCATCGCCTCCCCCCCTGGAGGAAAAGTTACCCTTAGAGGGGAATAAATTTTCATGATGGATATCTTTCAAAATAACTCGCCAATACCTTGAAAATGAATGGTTGAACCATCGATCTGCGACAATTTAAAATAATGTTATTAATTTTTTTAATTTTTAACATTTTTTTTTTTTTTAATGTAATATTGAGAATAAAATGAGCTTTTTTGGATATTTAGTGTTATACTACTTCTCTAATATGGAAATCGTACTGCATTATCATGGAAGATAAATTTATTAAATAATGATTTTAATAAATTATTTTTACTGAATAAATTTGCACAGGAAAATCTAGAAGAAAATCTTGTGGTGGCCACAGCATTCTTGTTATAATTTGGTTATAAAAAGTATCTCTTTATGCACATTTACACGAAATTTTATTCTACACCACTACGTTAAAAAATGAGATAAAAGGAGATGGCAACAACACCTGTTGGACAAATTTCACCAAAAGTTGATAGCACTAATTCATGTCAAAGTGTAACTACATAATCAGTTTTATGAAATTCTGTGCAGTAGTTCCTGAGATACAGTTGCCAAACAATTTTGTCACATACACATAGACAGCCGTTTTCTAAAACTGGTCAAGTCGTGTTCGACATCTCTCAAAACGTGTAACTCTGTCGAAAACCCAAGGGCAAAAGTTTTTATCAATCTAATACTTTCTTCTATTGAATATCGAAAAAAGCAACAAAGAAAAAAAAGGTCAAAATGAAGATAATAAAAATCTATATTAATAAAATCAGACTTTTGTCTGTAAATTTGTGAGAATCGAAAAATTTTGCGACATCTTCACGTTTCACACACCGTGAAAGCCGAAAATTACTTCTGAAAATTTTGCCTGTGTGTGTGTCATCGTGTCTGTATGTCGCTTTTTTTGTCCGGGCATCACTCGAGAACGGCTGGACGGAATTAAACGGCGCTTGGCAGGAATTTAGGTCTTTACCCAACTTAAAATTATATCTATCAACTTTTCGGAAATTTACCCCCCGTTCCCCCCTGGGGGGCAAAATACAAAAACACGTTTGTCCAGGTATCACTTGAGAACGGCCGGACGGAATTTAACGGCGCTTCGCAGGAATGTAGGTCTTTACCTAACTTAAAATTATATCTATTAACTTTTCCGAAATTACACCCCTTTCCCCAATGGGGGAGGCAAAAGACAAAACACGTTTGTAAGCATAACTCAGCTCTTAATTACTTCACAGTCAAGAAATTGCACATGGGGACACTAAACATGAGTACAAATAATACATTATCTGCATTTAGGAATTTTCGAGTTTTAAGGGAAGGGAGGGGGGAAATATTGAAAATTCCTGATTTTTGAGTAGATCTCTACCAAAAATGGAACAAATATATTGAAAAAAGACTATGCGACTTCCTTAGGATATTTCCAAAAACACATTTTTTTTGTTTTGGAGTTTGCGCTTTTTGCGTTGGGGGGGGGGTTACGAGGGGGCAAACTCGAGACATCCCTTTTAGCGCTAAATTTGTCCTGAGAAATCTATGGGATCTGCGGTCACGAAATTTGGTGCGTAAATTGTTTATATGTATCCGACCCTTATTGTAACGGGATTCCCCCCCCCCTTACCCCCTTGGTGTCGAGAGGGCTATAAACACTGTATCTCAAGCAGTACTGCATAGCATTTCATACAAACTAATATGTGGTTACACCTTGACATAAATTAGCGCCTACCAACTTTTGGTAAAAATTGTCTTACAAGTTGAGTTGCCATGCCGCTTTTTCTAAATTTTTAACATGGTGGTATAGGACAAAATTTTGTATAAATGTGCATAAAGAGAATTATTTTAAATTAATCATTATGGAATTTACAAGAATTATTTATAATAGAGATAGTCAACTGGGAAAAAAAATTTGTATGTAAGAGCATCGCCTCCCCCCTGGAGGAAAAGTTACCCTTAGAGGGGAATAAATTTTCATGATGGATATCTTTCAAAATAACTCGCCAATACCTTGAAAATGAATGGTTGAACCATCGATCTGCGACAATTTAAAATAATGTTATTAATTTTTTTAATTTTTAACATTTTTTTTTTTTTATGTAATATTGAGAATAAAATGAGCTTTTTTGGATATTTAGTGTTATACTACTTCTCTAATATGGAAATCGTACTGCATTATCATGGAAGATAATTTTATTAAATAATGATTTTAATAAATTATTTTTACTGAATAAATTTGCACAGGAAAATCCAGAAGAAAATCTTGTGGTGGCCACAGCATTCTTAATATAATTTGGTTATAAAAAGTATCTCTTTATGCACATTTACACGAAATTTTATTCTACACCACTACGTTAAAAAATGAGATAAAAGGAGATGGCAACAACACCTGTTGGACAAATTTCACCGAAAGCTGATAGCACTAATTCATGTCAAAGTGTAACTACATAATCAGTTTTATGAAATTCTGTGCAGTAGTTCCTGAGATACAGTTGCCAAACAATTTTGTCACATACACATAGACAGCCGTTTTCTAAAACTGGTCAAGTCGTGTTCGACAACTCTCAAAACGTGTAACTCTGTCGAAAACCCAAGGGCAAAAGTTTTTATCAATCTAATACTTTCTTCTATTGAATATCGAAAAAAGCAACAAAGAAAAAAAAGGTCAAAATGAAGATAATAAAAATCTATATTAATAAAATCAGACTTTGTCTGTAAATTTGTGAGAATCGAAAAATTTTGCGATATCTTCACGTTTCACACACCGTGAAAGCCGAAAATTACTTCTGAAAATTTTGCCTGTGTGTGTGTCATCGTGTCTGTATGTCGCTTTTTTTGTCCGGGCATCACTCGAGAACGGCTGGACGGAATTAAACGGCGCTTGGCAGGAATTTAGGTCTTTACCCAACTTAAAATTATATCTATCAACTTTTCGGAAATTTACCCCCCGTTCCCCCCTGGGGGGCAAAATACAAAAACACGTTTGTCCGGGTATCACTTGAGAACGGCCGGACGGAATTTAACGGCGCTTCGCAGGAATGTAGGTCTTTACCTAACTTAAAATTATATCTATTAACTTTTCCGAAATTACACCCCTTTCCCCAATGGGGGAGGCAAAAGACAAAACACGTTTGTAAGCATAACTCAGCTCTTAATTACTTCACAGTCAAGAAATTGCACATGGGGACACTAGACATGAGTACAAATAATACATTATCTGCATTTAGGAATTTTCGAGTTTTAAGGGAAGGGAGGGGGGAAATATTGAAAATTCCTGATTTTTGAGTAGATCTCTACCAAAAATGGAACAAATATATTGAAAAAAGACTATGCGACTTCCTTAGGATATTTCCAAAAACACATTTTTTTTGTTTTGGGGTTTGCGCTTTTTGCGTTGGGGGGGGGGGGGGGTTACGAGGGGGCAAACTCGAGACATCCCTTTTAGCGCTAAATTTGTCCTGAGAAATCTATGGGATCTGCGGTCACGAAATTTGGTGCGTAAATTGTTTATATGTATCCGACCCCTATTGTAACGGGATTCCCCCCCCCTTACCCCCTTGGTGTCGAGAGGGCTATAAACACGTGTGAAAAGCACGTTTTCCCGTTTTAATTCGCCTTAAATTATCTTAGATTGGCGAACTTCAGTGTGTGGATGTTGATTTGGTGTACGCATTATGTACTTTGTCGAGATTTCGCAAAACTTCGAACTTATCCACTGGGGAAGGGGGAGTAAGAATCGGGTAAGTTGCTACCGAAGGCTGTAGGAACACGGACTCCTCACGTTGCGAGCGAGAAAAATCTTTACCGAACACAGCGGGAACTTTAATTCAGGTTCATTAATATTGATATGGGATTTTGACAACTCATTTCAGTATTGTGTCCAGCGAAGCGGGCAATGCCTGTTAGATACTGCATAAAACTTAGTATGTTATGGCAACCACAAAAATTTCGTCTATATAAATTCGTCTATATAAATATTTCCTACACAAATTCTTATTCTTACAGTACAAATTATAATTATTATTTATAAAATTTATTTTCTATGATGAATGTAGACGATTGTTATCACACAGAATTATTACACTAAATGCCGAAAAAAAGTCAATTTTGTACCAATATCAGAAGAAATGCGATTTTTTGATAAATGAAAAAATCGGTAACTTTGATTTAAATTCACTAAGATCTATAGTGCAACCATTCGTTTTAAAGGAATTGGCAAGTTTTTTAGCAAGTTACCAATATCCAAAATGGGGTGAAGGGGGGAAGCGTTGCTCATACATGCACTCATATTTTTTCCTACTTTACTACTACTGTTATCAATAATTCATATTAACTTTACAACCACGTATTAAAAACTAGTATGTTGTGGTCACAAGACTTTCTTCTATATTTTCCTGTAGAAATTCTCAGTAAAAATATTTTATTAAGATTATTATTGAAAAAAATTATTCATTATAATGAATGCAGATGATTTTTATCTTAGAAACACATTAGAAAAAGAAGAGAGTTTTATTCGCTATAAATAAAGTCTTAAAAATGAGTTTTCATAACTGTTATCTCATTTATAAAGTTTCATAGAAGTTGACATATATAATCATCCTGTTCTCGGGGAAAATTGCAGTATAGCATACCATCTATAGGCTGATTTGCATCCAAACTGAATCAGCATAATGTCACCTAATAGCCTTCTTACATATCAAGATTTGTTTGAATTTACGCAATAGAACATGAGATATAGGTCTCCCTGAAATTGCGGAAATCCATGTATAGCAGCGCCATCTCTTGAGATATTAATTCCAAAAGTTATTAGACACTAACTTATGTCGTAGTGCATCTCCATATAAATTTATATTCAATTCTGTGTAATAATTACTGAAACATAACCTTCTGTTAAATGTGGATATATCAGCGTCACCTGTTGAGCAATTGATACCAAAAGTTGATTAATTAATGTTAAGGTGCATCTGCGTATAAATTTTTATGCAATTTTGTGCAGTAGTTCAGGAGATAAAGTCTTCCTTGAAATTGTAGAAATCGTGGTAAAGCAGCGCAAGATAGACAGTAACTTCAGTTATGGTGTATCAGCGTATAAATTTATATGCAGTTTCGTACAGTAGTTCCTGAGATATGGCCTTCCATAAAACTGTGGAAATCGCAGTACAGCAGCACCATATGTTGAGCAATTGGCACCAAGCAATTGACACTAATTTAGGTCAAGGTGTCTCTGTATATAAACTTGTATGCAATTCTAGGCCGTATTTCCTGAGATACAGTCACCACAAAATTTTTGTCTCACACACAGAGACAGCCATTTTCTAAAGAAGGTCAAATCATGTTCTAGAACTCTCAAAACTTGTAAATCCATCGAAAACCAGAAGTTGAAAATTTTAAGAATCCAATACTTTCTTCTATTAAATATAGAAGAAAGTAATAACTCTCAATAAGTACATTTTTATGAAATTTTATCCTATACTGCCATGTTAAAAATTTACAAAAAAAAAAAAAAAAAAAAAAAAAAGAGCGATTGATCCGCAAACCAAATCAGCACCAGTTTAGGTCAGAATCCAACTAAATACTAACTTTAGTTAAATTTCATTTATTGGTTCATGAGATACAGCGTCCACAAAATTTGTGACACACATATAAAGACAGACATGTTGTAAAAACAGTTAAACCGTGCTCAGTACATCCCAAAACGTGTGAATCCATCGAAAATTTTACGAATCCAATACTTTCTTCTTTATATCTTTATATATATATTTCTTTTGCGCGTGTGTATGTCACTGAACTCCTCCTAAACGGCTGGACTGAGTTTAATGAAATTTTTTGTGTGTCTTCAGGTGGATTCGAGAATGGTTTAGATTTACAAATAAAAGTTGTAACTTAATTAGTTCTTTCTTAAATAATTTTTAATCAACTCTTTCAACAACTTTTCCACCTAGATGGCGTGAGTTGTCGTAAACACGATGTCAGAATTTATTTAATGTTGAAATGAAAAATGAATTTTTAACCGTATCTTACGAAGTGTTTAAAATATTTTTTCAAAATTAATATTTTTATAATCGTAACCGTATCTTACGAAGTGTTTAAAATACTTTTTCAAAGTTAATATTTTAGAATCGTAAACACGATGTCAGAATTTATTTAATGTTGAAATAGAAAATGAATTTTTAACCGTAAGTGTTTAAAATATTTTTTCAACGTTAATATTGTTAAAATTAGTTAAAATGGTATATTCTTTTAAAAAATTCGTCAATATCCGACGGAGTTATTTTATGTTAAAATGAAAAATGAATTTTTAGGCCATTATTATTTGTGCAGATGGAAAATGTACTAAAAGTTTTCCGAAAAATTTCACGATCACAAATGTTGACGGATATCCCATATATCGTCGAAGAAATCCCGTTAATGGCGGACAATCTTATCATCTATGGCGGTCATCTATGTCCACAACATAGATATTGACATTGATAACCGTTGGGTGGTCCCATATTCGCCTCTGTTGAGCAAAACATTCAATGCTCATATTAATGTTCAGTTCTGCAGTTCAGTGAAGAGCATCAAATACATTTGCAAGTATGTGAATAAAGGCAGTGATATGGCTGTATTTCGAGTTGAAAATACCAATGTGAATGCTCCTCCGGTGAATAACAACGATGAAATAACACTTTACCAAATTGACCGGTACGTCAGCTCCAATGAAGCTGTTTGGCGTATATTTGGTTTCCCAATTCATGAACGGGATTCAGCAGTTCTTCATTTAGCCGTCCATCTTGAAAATGGCCAGTGCGAATATTTCACGAGCGAGACAGCGATTGATCGTGCTATAAATCCACCAAAAACTACACTCACCGAATTTTTTGAATTGTGTAATCGGTGCTTTTGGTGCTTTTGCACGGACATTACTCTATTCAGAAGTACCACGCTATTTCACATGGGCTCCAACAAAAAAAAAATGGATGCCCCGCAAGCAAGGCACGCCGATTGATGCATGTCCCGGTTTATTCAAATCAAACACCTTGGGACGAGTATTTACAGTCAATCCAAGGCAGACTGAGTGCTTTTATCTTCGACTGTTATTGGTTAATGTCATCGGCTGTTTGTCATTTCAAGATTTACGTAAAGTGAATGGACAACAGTATCCAACGTATAAAGATGCATGCCTTGCACTCGGCTTGCTGGAAGACGACAACCAGTGGGAGTGCATGCTTGCTGAAGTACGATTGAACTGTACAGCAAAACAAATTCGTCTACTATTCGCTATAGTGTTGACTACATGTTTCCCGGCCCGAGCAGAGACATTGTGGGATAATCACAAAGATTCAATGACTGATGATATATTGCATCAACATCGTTCACGGTGCAACGATCTATCGATAGTATTCAGTGACGCTATGTACCATGAAGCATTGATTGCTATTGAAGATCTTTGCATTATCATTGCCAACTTACCACTCAGTCATTTCGGTATGCATTCAACAAATCGAAATGCATCTGATTTAATAATCACTGAATTGAATCGTGAACTACAATACAATACTGTAGAAATGGCAGCGATTGTTGCTCGCAATGTCCCACTAATGAATGAAGAACAAAGAACCATTTACGACCACATCATGCTCGCAGTTTTGGCAGGACAAGGTGGATTCTTTTTTTTTGGGGGGTGCACCAGGTGGAACTGGCAAAACATTCCTTATTTCGCTAATTCTCGCCGAAATACGATCAAATAATGGCATCGCATTGTCTGTTGCAGCATCTGGCATTGCGGCAACTTTATTGGATGGAGGCAGAACAGCTCATTCATTATTAAAACTGCCACTAAATATTCAAAATAACCCAGACGCAGTGTGCAACATAAAAAAACAATCGTCCATGGCCACAGTGCTGAAATAGTGTAAAATTCTTATCGGGGATGAATGCACTATGGCACACAAACATTCGATTGAGGCGTCGAACAGGACATTGAAAGATATAAAAAACAACGACAAACTATTTGGCGGCACTCTGTTACTCTTTTCAGGTGATTTCAGACAAGCACTTCCCGTTATTCCGCGTTCAACACACGCTGATGAGATCAACGCGTGCTTAAAATCATCGTCATTGTGGCTTAATGTTGAAAAAGTACAACTGAAAGTAAATTTGTGCGTTCAAAAGCTTCAAGATCCATCCGCTGAAACATTCTCAAAACAATTGTTAGATATCGACGATGGAAAGTTACTACAGATGAAACTGGATGCATAAAATTATCGACCGATTTCTGCACAATCATTGATTCTCAAGATGCTCTTATTGACCAAATATTTCCCAATGTACACAGACGATACACAAATCATGAGTGGCTGGCAGAAAGAGCAATTTTAGCAGCAAAAAATGTGGACGTCAACGAATTGAATCTCAAGATACAACATTTGTTACCAGGAGACTTGGTGTCATACAAATCTAATGATACAGTTTGCGATGCCACCGAAGCTGTAAATTATCCAACAAAGTTTTTAAACTCATTGGATTTACCAGGCATGCCACCGCATATTTTACAACTGAAGGTTGGATCTCCGGTTATTTTGCTTCGTAATTTGAACCCACCACGGTTGTGCAACGGCACGCGATTAGTCATAAAAAAATTAATGAAAACTGTTATCGAAGCCATCATTTTAAATGACAAATTCCGAGGTGAAAATATATTACTACTGCGAATCCCTATTATACCCACAGATGTGCCAATTCAATTTAAACGCCCTCAATTTCCAATTAGATTGGCATTTGCAATGACTATCAATAAGTATCAGGGCCAAACGATGTCTGTCTGTGGCTTAGATTTGAGTACATCATGTTTTTCACACGGACAATTATACGTGGCTCTCGAGTGGGCAAACCATCCAGTTTGTTTGTATTGGCGAAAGATGGGATAACAAAAAATATTGTACACTCTGTTGCATTAAGGGACTGATATTGTTTTTTAGTAATATTGTTATAAGTAGCGATATGTATATAATTTTAAAGAATCAATTTTAATAAATTAAAAAAATAAATGATTGGTGTTTTGTTATTTTTATATTCTTTCACCGTTCACAGCGCTCCATACATCTTCCACTTATATACCACATCCTTACACACTTACAATAAGTTAGTTATTTTTTTCTAGCGAAATATTCTCTAGAAATAATTTATATGACAAAACAACGTTTGTCGGCTCAGCTAGTATATTTGTATATATCACAATCGTATTATAGTAATAAGCTTTAACAATATCGAAATTGCTAATTTTATTTTTAACATTATTTAAATAGTTTTATGTAATGCAAATAAGAATGGATTATGATAAATGGAATTTTATGGAAGTTCTTTAATACTTTAAATTGAGGGAATTTTGTCGACAATGAGGCTAAGAATACTACATCCATTATCAATAAATTCATTTAATTAAATAATAAATTTGATTGGAATTACCATAGGAAACCAAACATAATATTTACTATTGCCCCCTGAGGGGGTGGGGGAGTCAAAAGTCAAAAATATGTTTGCAAGCGTAACTCGGCTCCAAATTACTTCACAGTAAAGAAATTACACAGAGACTAGGCATAAGTACAAATAAAACATTATCTGTGATTTAGGAATTTTCGATTTTTAAGCAGAGGGAGGGCAAAAACGATTTTTGGCAGGAAATTTCACTCATTCTAGATTTTTTAGTTGAACTCTACGAAATATAAAACAAAGATGTTGAAAAAAAAAAAAAAAGCTATGCGACTTCTTTAGAATATTTCCAAAAACACATTTTTGTCTTTTTGTGATTTATGAATTTTTTTTTTTTTTTTTTTTGGTGTGTGCGTGTTGGGGGTGGGGGAAATCAAGACATTCTTTTTAGAGTTAAATTTGTCCTGAGTAATCTATGGGAGCTACGGTCACGTACTTTCGTGCTCGGATTGTTTATATATGTCCGACACCTAAAGTAACGGCATTGATCGAAATTATCCCCATTCCCCCCTTGGTGGGGGGGGCAGAGGGTTAAAAACACTTTTGCAAGCGTAACTCTGCTTCAAAGTACTTCATAGTGAAGAAATTCCTCATGAGAAGCCTACACAGGAACTAAAAAAAAAAATAAAAAAATCTGCGGTTTAGGAAATTTTGATTTTTAAAGGGAGGGAAGAGGAAAATCGATTTTTGGCGGGAAATTTTGTAAATTCCTGATTTTAGAGTAAAACTTAACCAAAAATGGAACACAGATGTTGAAAACAGCCATGCATCTCTTTTAGAATATTTCCAAAACACATTTTTAATTTTTGCAACCTGCCTTTTTTTTTTTTTTGGGGGGGGGGGGGGGGGTTACAAAGGGCAAATTTGATGTACCCCTTCTAGTGCTAAACCTATCCAAGGAAATTTATGATAGCTGCGGTCCCAAAGTTTGGTGTTTGGATTGTTTATACGTATCCGACGCCTAAACTAACACCGGATTTATCGAAATTCGTCCTCTTTTCCCCATAGGAAGCAGAAAAAAAAAAGTTTGTAAGTATAACTCGGTCCCAAATTACTTCACAGCAGGGTTTAAACTGCCATTAGTTTTTTTAGCATTTTGCTAAAAGATATTGTATTTTGCTAAACTATGTCAATAAGAATTTCGCTAAAAAGCTGAAAGTAGATTACTTCATAAAATATCTTTATATAACTACCTCTAGTTTTTAGACAAATATTCGTGGACGGAAATTACAAAATTACTGAAAATATTGGGAATCATTATCTATTTAGTATATTCGGATTTAATTTTGACTTTTAATAGTTGAATTTAAATGCAAAAATATTTAAAAACATAATTAAGAGTTTGCTCCATTGATGTATTCACCGTGCTAGTATTGCGTTTGTTGAAATCGAAACAAAATTTTGCTGATTCATTTTTCTTAAATCACAATATATGCTTGGTTAAAATCGTCAGTGAACAAAACAAACAGAAAAAAAAAATTGAGGATAACCAAGTTAACAAGAAGAAATCAATACTATTCAAAGAATTTTCAAAAAAGCTAAAATACTGCTTATATGTTTTGCTAAAGAAACTTTTTTGCCAGGTTAAACCCTGCTTCACAGTGAAGAAATAGCACATGAAGAGACTAGATTTGAGTATAAATAAAATGTTATGTACGATTTTGGAATTTTTTATTGCTACAGGAGGGAGGGAGAAAAATATTTTTCGGGGAGAAATTTCAGAAATTCCGGATTTCTGAGTAGAGCTCTACTAAAAATGGTAAAAAGGTATTGAAAGCAGCCATGTGTCTTCTTTAGGATATTTCCAAAAACACATTTTCTTTCTTTCTTTTTTTTTTCCTGTGGGGAGAGGGGGTTACAAAAGAGCAAATTCGAGACCTCCCCCCTTTTAGCGCTAAATTTTTCTTGGGAAATGCATGGGATCTGCGGAAGAAAAGGGAAGTAAGTAGCGGGTAAGTACCAAACACAGCGGGAGTTTTGACTTAGATTACACTGCTCGGCATGAAAATTGCCTCTGACACCTTTTCAGCATATTCTTATGTAAAATGACCTTCTGAATCCGAATAGGCCGCCCATTTCGCCCTATCACCCACCGTTTTTCAGGAATTGCCTCCTATTTTTTATCATTTTTCGGTGATTTTATGTCTAAAATTTTGATTTTTAGGAGGGGGAGGATTATTTTAACCGTTAAATATCTTCTGAGGTCTACAGAATTGAAAATTTCTAAAACATAGACATTTGCGACATGGGAAAAAATTTGGGGGAATTTGCCATTGAAATTATGCATTACATATCTTATATTTTTTTAATCTGTTATTAATGTTATTTTTTAAACTTTATATTTTTTTGTTTTTAGGTGTTAAATTAATTATTTTTCATTCTTCAAATCAAATTCATGGTCATAAAATTATCGAATAGGGAAAGAAATTGAGGGAGGGGGAGTGTAACTAGAAAACAGTGGGTGACTGGACAAAATGGGAGTCATATTCGGATTCAGGAGATCATTTTACATAAGAATCAGCAAAAATGGTATCAGATCTCGTTTTTTTTTTTTTTTTTTTTTTTTTTTTTTTTTTTTTCCCGAGCAGTGTTTATTAATAATGATATGGTATTTTGACAACTCATTGAAGTAGTACGGCCAGCGAAGCGGGCAAATTACATTTTTATTACTATTAGTAATTACATTTTTAGATTTAGTTTGCACAATAAATGCAATGATTTTTAATATTATTGTAAACCATGCTAAAAGTTTCTTGAAAAAAAAAAATTATTATTATTAATTATTAAATACATAAAATGCATAATTAAAGTGAAAATGATTTGTCTAACTAAGATTATTCTTTAAAAATAATCGTCAGCAATCTTTTGTTTTTAAATTTATATTCAGAAAATAATATATGCTCATTTTATCATTCATGTTCAGGCTGCAAATATAACGATGTTTAATTATACTGATTTTTTCTCTATATTTTCTCAGAATTAAATAGTTTTTTTTTTCCTCTTGTTTTTCTAGTTCCTCTTGTGTTTTTTTTTTTTTTTTTTTTTTTTTTTTCAGTATTATTTGAGATTGTCTCAACAAAAATTTGAATTGTGATTTCTTAATTTGCACCATTTAAAATTGATTTTATTATAAAATACTTTTTACTTGCGAGAAAAATAAACAATTTTCTCGTGAATAAAAAATTATCTGAAATTCATTATATATTTGAAAAACTAATTCTTAGTTTAACTTTAATATTAAAAATCGAGAGCTACAATTATTATTTAACCAATATCACATTCGTTTTCATTTCTTTACCGGTCAACTCCTTAATGTATTATGCCAAATTTTCTAAAAATGTGTTTGCACCCTACATGTTATAATTAAAAACGGGGAATTTTTTATTGCAATTTTTTTTTAAACCGTTATATCTCCTTGAATATATGTGGTAACCTTATAAAAATTTATACAGATAATGAGAAAAAGCTTCATAATCACATGCTACAACTAAAACGCATTTAAAGCATTACTTTTTACACGGTACCTTTTGATTGTGCTTCATTTTTTACTTTTCTCTTTAGGAGCCAACTTTTGCTGTATAACATGTTCGTTCAAGATGATTCCCAAAAAACTTTTCTAGATATTTAACAAAAAGGCCAATTACTTATTGATACATTGTATATATACATTGTTAATCCTCTCCTTTATTTATGAATTTGTAATGCAAAAAATACATTTTACCCAATTTTATTTGCTTAATTTTTAAGAAATATTCTTCGCCATTTAAATTTGTAGAATAAAAAAAGGTGATAATTTTCAAAGTTTGTTTTATTAAATAATAATAATAAGAAGAAGAATTAAACTTTCATTAATATTTACTCCTACGACATGAAAATCATGTTTATGAAAATAATTTGGAAAATATCACCCTTTTTATGCAACAAATTTAAAAGGGAAGGAATATTTCTTAACAAATAAAATTAAAGTACACTTTAAAAAATAATTTTAAAAGTATTTATTTTTTAATTTATATGTAAAAGAGGAGGAAATGTTTCTTTCTAAAAAAAAAAAAAAAAAAGAAAAGAAAGATTACATATCTACATAAATTCCTTATAAATTTAATTAAGGACATCAAAATGTTATTCAAAATGTTATTTTAATTTAATGAGCATATACTAATTAACACTGTAAATTTTCAAATAAATGAATTTAAATTTAAATTTAAAAAATGTACTTTTTATAACTTAATTATATTTTTATAATTTTTTTTTCTAAAACGATACAAAATTATTAATTTACAAAAAATAAAAATAAATCAGTTACGTTAAAGTAATTTAATTTACCTAGAAAAAATTCAAAACTAAGTTCCAAAATATTAGCAGAAAGAGTGTTAAATTAAACAAACAAACTCCGAAGAACAACACCTTCCCCTGAAAACTACACGATTTTCGAGTAATTCTTTTGAAAAATATTACAATACATATATTATTTGACTTAAAATTATTTCCAAATATGTCATTTGTTTGATAAAATAGAGATGTATGATCAAAGGCAAATTTATTCAGAAATATAACTTTTATCCTGAAATTTTAAAAATAGTTCTTGATGACTCCAATGATGAGGTTTAGATGGCATCTTAATGGAATTTTAATTGAAAAAGTGATGAATTGCAACATTTTTTCTTTTCTTTTTCTTTTATTTTCATAATAAAAATTTAAGATAAAACGTTTTTTCAAAACTAATTAAAAAATAAATTGTAATACAAGATTTCTTAAAAGTATTTACCAATATGAATTCAAAAAATAAAAATTCTTAGTTTTATGTTTAACAAAAAAAAAAGTAACTTTTATAATAATTAAGTAAACTGTATAATAATAATAATAATAATAATAATAATAATAATAATACTAAGTAAGAAATTTAGTGAATATATTTGATTAAAAAAATAATAAAAATAAAAATAAAAATAATATCTGAATTCTAATTTCTAAAAAAAAAGACAAAGCTTCTGTAGAATTGACAGTACCTCAAATCCTTCTCAACAGCATCCAAAACACAAGTACATTTGAGAGATAAACCTAGACCTTCTAAAGCTAATGCCAAGCCTACATATGTCAGTGATCTAAAAATTAGAAAGATGCTTTCGAAATGAAAATAATAATATGCATACATTTTGTAATATTTTGATAATAGTGTTAAGAAATGAACAGAAAAATTTTCTAAATAATAAATTGGTTCTATGAAGATACTTAGTGATGCCACACTGCTGAAAGATACGTTCTACAATAGCTCTAAACATTCAATGAGCATTATTCAAGAATTCAATGAGCATAATACAAGCGGCCGAAAATCGAAAAAAGTTGCTAGTTTTATTTGCAACTAATAGCCCTTACGAATTCTCAAGCAGATGTATTCAAAACTACTTTTTAAAATGACACCATTACAAGAAAGTTAGAAGGGTGGTAATAATAATTTAGCTCAAAGATTTTTAAGCTATTTCTGTTCTGGATTTCCCCAGTTCCATTTTTGGTTCTAAATTTTAGAGCCAAAACGTCGTTTCGCGATTTTTCCTTATCATTCTCCCTTTTCCCTCTTCACCTTTCAGAATTTTTTTCTCAATGTTAATTAGTTGTTTTCTAGAACGGAGAATTCCGTTCTAGAAAATATTAATTTATTAATTAACTTTTTTAAAATAATAAAACATGTTTGAATGCTCTTCTGGTATTTTTGTTCTGATAAATTACCAGTTGATTGGATTTTTAGGGACGTTTGCTCTATTAATATTCTGAAAGAAAAGGTTGTTTTTACACAAGATTTAATTATTAATATTACAAGATTTAGTTGGATAAGAATAGTGTTGTATCAATCTCCTTATATTATTAAAATCTGTCTGTCTGTGAGAAATCCCTTGTGACCACTGAAGCTCCGGCGATAATGGTCGCAGCGCCTCGAAACAGGTGTTGACAGAAGCAGAATTTCTTCATCTCGACATCGCGATAATTCGTTAAGCGATGCGACCCGAATTAGCGGAGATATTAATTAAAATGTTGAGCTTTGTCGATCGAAAAATCACTGACATTTCACGGCTATTTGCTTAAAAAGAGACATTCTTACGGAAAAAGTGGAAAATAAATTAAAAATATCAGTCGTATCGTTACAAATATGGTATCAAATGAAAGGGCCGATTTTTCTCAGTCCGATGGTTTAAACGGCTTATCGATCGGACAATTAGATTTTTTTAAATTAACTAAACTAAAAAAAATGGTGGCAACAAATCACAAGCATTTTAACTTGGCAGACGATCTTGAACGGAAAGAAAAAACATTGGTGTTTAATGAGGTCACGTTTTTTGTATTGGGAATAAAGATTGTAAATTTCAATATTCTTCAATTTTCCTTTCTCGCACAAAAGACTTATTATGCAGAGTTTTCATCACAACACGAAGTTGCCGTTCAAATTTCACCGATTTCTAAGAATAAGCAAAAAATTTACATTTTAATTGCAAATTAAATTTTATTCTAATACGCGTATTTCAATTTCTAATTATGATTAAATTATTTTTAATACATCATTCGGAAAATATTTTAAAGCTCTTTTATATTATCGAAAGTTTTCACCAGATTTACACGTTTTAAGGTGACCTGAATCAGTTTTCTTTTGTATCTCAGCTACTAATTAAAATAATTTCACAAGTAATACATCATAAGAAAGCTTTGTTGATTTGGAATCGAAGAGTACATTACAGAAATTTCTACCGCCAGATGGCGCTGTAATATTTTAAAATTTCAATATTTCAATTTCTTATTATGATTAAATTATTTTTAATACATCATTCGAAAGATATTTTAAAGTTCTTTTAAATTATCGAAAGTTTTCATCAGATTTACACGTTTTGAGGTGTCCTGAATCAGTTTTCTTTTATGGCGCTGTAATATTTTCAAATTTCAATATTTCAATTTCTAATTATGATTAAATTTTTTTTAAATACATCATTCGAAAGATATTTTAAAGTTCTTTTATATTATCGAATGTTTTCACCAGATTTACACGTTTTGAGGTGTCCTGAATCAGTTTTCTTTTGCATCTCAGCTAATTGAGTTAGAACGTTCAAAATTAGTATATGTAGGTTAATTAGACGGGGCTGTGTGTGTGTGTGTTAGGGATTAAGGCCGATTGACAACACTGGGGTCCTAGGCCTGAGGGGGAGGGCCTTCCGTGGAGGTCTTTCTAAGGGGTCCTAGCCCGTATTTACGCAAATTAGGCGGGGCTGAAAATGTGAGGAAGAAATAGGCGTGCACCGCGCGCAGCGCGTACAGGAGTGTGCTGCCGAAGGCAGTGGGAACCCGGTCCAACTCTTTAACCGATGAGAAATGTTTTTTTTCTTTTCTTTTCTTAAGAATAAAAATTTTATTTCAGAAGGAATATGTGCGCGCAGCGCGCGTATACGCTCACACGTGCGCGCGCAGCGCGCATGGGTTTGTGTTGCCGAAGGCAGTGGGGATCCAGTGTGAGTTTTTACCCGATCAGAAATGATTTTTTTTTAGGGGGCACGAAATATCAGGGAAGGAATACGCGCGCGCGGTGCGTGTGTCCTGTAACTTGTGCGCGCGCTGCGCGCACGGGATTGCGCTGCCGAAGGCATTGGGGACCCGGTTCGAATTTCTACCCGATGAGAAATGATTTTTTAAATTTTCTTAAGAATAAAATTTTGACTTGAGTAGGAATATGTGCGCGCAGCACACGTATACGTTCACACGTGCGCGTGCAGCGCGCATGGGTTTGCGCTGCCGAAGGCAGTGGGGACCCGTTGTGAGTTTTTACTCGATCAGAAATGATTTTTTTTTACGGGGCACGAGGGTCAGGGAAGGAATACGCGCGCGCAGCGCGCACGGGACTGCGCTGCCGAAGGCAGTGGGGACCCGGCCCGACTTTTTACCCAATCAGAAATGATTTTTTTTTTAATTTCTTTT
This sequence comes from Salticus scenicus, assembly GCA_963930645.1. Taxonomy (NCBI): domain Eukaryota; kingdom Metazoa; phylum Arthropoda; class Arachnida; order Araneae; family Salticidae; genus Salticus; species Salticus scenicus. The sequence continues at coordinate 285,010 of CAWVNO010003068.1, forward strand.
CTTAACACTAAAAGTTACTGTTAGTGATTCATTAATTTTAGTGATTCATTTGAAAATACTGACCCGCTAGCGGGCGAAGCTCGCTAGTTTATATTAATAAAATCAGACTTTTATCTATAAATTTCTCAGAAGAAGAAAAAAAAAAAAAAGCGATATCTTCACTTTTCAGACATTGTAAAAGCCACAACACATCAAATATCGCTTTCCTAAGATAATTTGAAGCAAATTTAATCTTAAAAACGTGTTTTTTCCCCTCCCCCGAAGGAGCTGAAGGGAAATTTCATAAAATCTCGTAACAATAGGTGCCGGATACATATGAACAATTTACGTACCAAAATTCGTTACCGCAGCTTCCATAAATTTCCCAGTACAAATTTAGCGCTAAAAAGGGGGTTATGTCGCAGTTGCGACCGGGGTTAAAATCGTAGCACTTGCGACCGAATTCTTAAATCTATGCACACCTGTTCATCGCAAGGTAGCTTTTCCGACCGCTATAATTAAAGGCATGGCAATCGCTGCGTCTATGGATATATCCCGCAAAAGATCGCCATAATTGCTTTAGCAATGCACATTAGATTTAATGAACATTATTTCAAAACAATGTATTTGTTCTCGAATTTTTCTCGCCAAAAAGATTAAATATTTTACTATGCAAAAATCATTTAAAATATGTTATAGTATAATAACATAACCAAATATTATTAATAATTACATAAATACAATGATGGTGCACAATCATTTTTGCAATCATTATTATAAACTATTAAAATCATCGAATCCGGAGCATATTCAGATTTATTTATTACATATATTTATTAATAAAATTATAACTTTTACAAAAACACAGATATTTGAGTTAATGAAAAATTTTATTAATCTGAAAAAATAAACAAATAAATAAATAAAATAAAAATAAATAAAATAAAAATAAATAAATAAAAATAAATGAAGAGAAGTATCTATGAAATATCAATGAAAGAAATTTAGCCATTGGTATTTAGTCAGACCCTGACTGGTGCTTTTTGATTTGAGGATCAATCGCTCAACAAGTGACGCTGTGTCCCATTTTCTCAAAATTTTTACCGTGGCAGTATAGGACAAAATTTCGCATAAATGTACATAAGGAGTTATTTTTCACGTGTGACTGTAAAATTAATATGAATTATTGATAAGAGTAGTAGTAAACTAGGAAAAAAGGTTTGTGCATGTGGGAGCGTTGCTTCTCACCCGGGGGGGGGGGGAATTTTCAGTATGGGTATCTTTCTGAAAATCTCGTCAATACCTTAAAGACAAATGGTTGAACAGGTCTGTGATAATTTAAAACAATGTTATAGATTTTCTTTTTCCTTTTTTGAACGAAAAAAAATGGCATTTCTTTTGATATTGGCAAAACTCAAAGAATATATATATATTATTTTTGAAAAAAAAAAAAAAAAGCTGAAAAAATAGCGAAAAAGAAAACTCAACTTAATTATTAAAAAACTATTTTTATAATTAAATTGATTTTTGATTGAAATTTTTGATAAAATATTTTTTTAAATATTTTTCTATAATAATTAATAGAAAAAAATCTTTTTTAAGTAAATGTCTTTTTAAGTACATTTTTCGAATAATAGCCTAAGGATAGTACTGAGAAAGCTCGGCTAATTTAATTAGTATTAATTATATATATTTTAATGTAAAAATTTATGAATTAGATTATTTAAATAATATAATTTTAATTAGTTTTTGTTCTATAATTATGACAAATGATATCTTTTTATATTACAAAGTATTTTGAAATAGTTTTTCTGTTAAAAGCTCAAACCGTAATATACTACTGGCCATTAAAATTGCTACACCAAGAAGGAATAATAATAACGGAATGAAATTTGTTGGACACATACATTATAGTAGGAAGAACAATTGATTTAAATTTCAGAAAATTTGGAGTAATATGTACTGATAAAACAGTACATAAAGCAGCGACCTCTGTGAGCATTAACAGCACATATCTGCCTAGGCATTGAATCGAACACCGATTGGATAACATGTACGGATAGAGCACTTCATGAAGTTTTAACACGATGCCACAATTCATCGATGAAACACTTCATGAAGTGCTCTACCCGTACATGTCATCCAATCGCTGTTCGATTCTATGCCTAGGCAGATAAGTGCTGTTATTGCTTACAGAGGTCACTGCTTTATGTACTGTTTTCTCAGTACATATTACTCCAAATTTCCTAAAATTTTAATCAATTGTTCTTCCTACTATAATGTATGTGTCCAACAAATTTCATTCCGTTATTATTATTCCTTCTTGGTGTAGCAATTTTAATGGCCAGTAGTGCATTAAGTAATCTGATCTAAATTCATTATTTAAAAAATATTTTTTAGATAATTAAATAAGTTTTTAATTATATTATATTATTAATTATTTTTTGTATAATTAGTGATTAAAATAACTTATTATATAAAAAATAATTTTGTGGTGGTAGTTTAGGTGTTAAACCCGACTGAGAACATGAGGGTCGACAACCATGACCTGGGATCGAACCCGACACTTCCTGTCTACCAACGTGGACACTTTGGTACTGCTGGGCTTATTGATTAAAAGTCCAAATAATTGTATTCAGCAATTTCATCTAAATTATAATAAATTACATTTTTAATAAATAGTTTTTAATTGAATATAACATTAAATAATTTTTTAACTACCCCCCCCCCCCCCCGAACCACACACACGCCTTTTTTTTTTTTTTTTTTAATTATTCATAGGAAATAAAATCTTAATATTAAAAGTGTTTTAAAATAAGTTTTTCTATTAAAAGCAGAAACAGTTGTATTGAGCAATCTCAGCTAAATTAATTATTAAAATTTATATTTTTTATAATTAATTTAGCTTTTAGATAATTAATTTAGTCTTTTATTAGAATTTTTTAAATAAAATAATTTTAATTAGATCCTTAACTAGCTTTTTTTTTCAGAATTATTCACAGAAAATAAAATCTTTTAATATTAAAAGTGTTTTAAAATATTTTTTTTTTTCTAACGAAAGCAGAAACAATTGTATTGAGGAATCGCAACAAATTTAATTATTCAAATTTATATTTTTCTTAATTCATTTAGTCCTTATAGATAATTTACTCTTTCTTTGAAAGTTTTTTTTAAATAAAACAATTTTAATTAAGATCCTTATTTCTGTAATCAGTTATAGAAAAATAATAGTTTTATGTTTAAGAGCATTTTGAATTAGATGTTTCATTTTAAATCTCAAACAACAGTATTAAATAGCTGCCAAGTCTTTTATGTCTCTCTTTATATACAATTAATACTTGTTATCTGCTCCCTTGTTTTGTAGTCTGTTTTTATAAAATTGAATTACAAGACAAGAGAAAGCTCTGTGAGTGCCACACCAGATTATTAAAGTAGGGAAAAGAACTAAAATACTAGCGCATATTAGCACTCCCTCCCACCTCTAGCTACGCACCTGAATTACATTACAATAATTGTATATTGTAAAAAAGAAAAAAAAGAAAAAAAATCTTCTTTTTAAATTTATTCACTTTTGTACGCGTTTGGGTTTTTTATTTAGTAAATAAATTCAGTTTTGTTAACTCTTTAACGAATTTAATCAGTGAAGCCCCCCCCCCCCTCCTTACACATAAACACATCTCCTGTGTTGCACCTGCTTTCGGATAGATCCGGTCGCAAGTGCTACCCTCAAACCAAATCGGTCGCAAGTGCTACGATTTTAACCCCGGTCGGATCTGTCCCGGTCGCAAGTGCGACACCACCAAAGGGGGATCTCGAATTCGCCCCCTCGTAACGCCTCCACCTCCACCTCCCCTCAAAAAAAAAAAAAAAAAAAAAAAAACGAAAATGAGTTTTTGAAATAGCCTAAAGAAGACGCATAGCTGTTTTCAAGATCTTTGTATCATTTTTAGTGAGTTGTACTCAAAAATCCGGAATTTGCTGAATCTCCCGTCAAAAATCTATTTCTCTCCTCCACTCCCCTCAATATAAAAAAATCCGAAATCGCAGAAAATATTTCTTTTGTACTCAAGTCTAGTCTTCCTATGCGCAATTTCTTCACCGTATAGTAATTTGGAGCCGATTTATACTTACAAACGGGTTTTTGCCTCTTGTCCTCCAGGGCAGAAGGGGGATGAATTTCGTAAAATCCCGTTACTAAAGGTATTGGATACATATAAAGAATCCACGTACCAAAAATCGTGACCGCAGCTCGAATTTGCCCCTTCGTAACGCCCCCCCCTCGAAAAAAAGGTTAAAAATTACCAAAAAATTGAAATGGGTTTTCAAAAATATCATAAAGAGAAGACACATAGCTGTTTTCAACATCTTTGATAGAGTTCTACTTGAAAATACGGAATTTGCCAAATTTCTCGCCAAAAATTTATTTCCTCCCCTCCCCTAAAAATCAAAAATCCCAAAATCGCAGAAAATTGTTTCTTTTGTACTCAAGTCTAGTCTCCCAATGTGCAATTTCTTCAGTGTGAAGTAATTTGGAGCAGCCTACTTAAATACTCTTCCATCTTTATTTATAGGGATTAAATATTTCTTCCGGTATCTCAAAGCCGGATTAACTAAATGAAGCATAAAAAATTCATACGGCTGTTGCATGCACTTTTTATACAACCTACTGAACTCTTCTTTCGTTAAACTACCATCTACCTCTCTTATGATCTGCTGAATCTCCCTCTGTTGGAGATTAAAAAATATCAAGTGATGACAATGGGTGTTCTGTAATAAGATTGAGAAAGGTAAATGATTGAGGCGTTTTTCTTCCGACCTCTGATGAAAAAAATCTTCTATGCTCTTCTGGTCTTTGTCTGTCATGCAGTCATCAAAGACAACAACATTTTTACAAGATGGATCTAGATCATCCACTGTTATAAATTCTTTTGTATCGGAGGAGAATAAAGTTTCTTTCTTGCCGAATCTTTCATATAACTCTAGCATAATTTTCTTCTTCTTTTTGGGATACTTTATCGAGTCAATATCCACACCATCAAACATTGTATAGTTTTCTTTCAGTTTGGTATATTTGGGTTCATACACATCTTTTGCACAAACGAACAAATTATCAAACTCGAGATAGTCGTATATGAAATTCAACAATAAATTCGTTTTACCAGTACCTGAAGCACCAGCGATTAAAAGTCTGAAAGGGTGTTTTGGTAATAAATAATGTTAATTTGCTTCTGCTTCTGTATAATTTTGAATTGGAATCATCTTTATTTAATGTTAAAATTTACTTCAGTAAAAAAATAATTTGCTTCCAGTAAAAAATAACTTGCTTCCAGTAAAAAGGTAATTTGCTTCCAGTAAAGCTATTTTTTTTTACATAATAATAAAGATGAATGCTTATACAAAAAGAGCGAAATAAGAAGTTAAGAAATGAAGTTGAAAGTGACCTTAAAGTTTTTAAGCTTCAGGATGAAATTAGAAAAAACAACGAACAACAACTTGGAGAAAAGTTAGGTGTCCAGAGAATTACTGTCTGACATCCACAAGCCCGTAACTGAAAAACTTGAACAGCAAGAAATCACTAGTGCTGTTGATAAGATTCCTCTAGCGATTGAACAGCCACCGCCTTTACAGCCACCACCCTCAGATAACTATTATTTCGATAACGAATTAGATGTAGAGTTTTTAGAGAAAAATAATTTTCCAAGACCCTCAAAATTGTACAATGAGTCCAAGGAGACATTGAAAGAAATAGTTAACAGAGTAAACAAAACTCCCTTACAAATGTCTCGTCAAAAAAGAAACATTATGAGTCAGATTGCTCGAACGGTTAAAAAAGATGAGGAAAGGGAAGATCGCTTATTAGCTAAGGCTGATTATCTAAGAGATCACATGAGTACGTTAGAAGATTATCGAGAGCGACTACGTGACTTGCAAAGAAAAGAAATGTATCTCGGTAAAGGATTAGAAGATAAACTGGAAATTTTGGCTCAACTCACTGACAAAATATGTAACGGAATTAAAAGTAAATAATATTATAGTTTTAAAAAATTAAAGAACACGCTTTTATAGAAATGTGAACTAAAAAGCGCAAAATATCTATCTTAGTATTAAAATGCAGGGTAAGAGAAAATCGTGTGAGTGACACACCATAATATTTACATACATTTAAATCTTTAATTAAAATAATTTAGAATTAATCAAAAACCATTTTTAAAAAATCTCCCCTGGCTGGGATCGAACGCTAGACCATCAGATTCGTAGCGCGGTGCTTTACCTCACGGCTACAACGTTCACGTAGGGAAATTCTTTTTTGTACAATATAGATTTTTGTTTGTTCCCAGAGCGGTTACAAACATACATACATACAGGTGAAGCTAATAAAAGCGTGTTAAAAATTAGATGCTCAAGTTGCTGATTTATTAGATGCATTGTTGAAAGAAGGAACTATGACCGACGAGCAAGTAAAACAGTATTATAAACAATTTTTATTGAATAAATGAGTAATTACGTAAAAACCAAAATACATTTAAGTGATCATCAGATCGCTAAGTTAAAATCTGCATACCAGAAAGGGGAAGAAGTATCTCTGCACATAGATAAGACAAAAGCCCCTAACTATGACATCTATTTAACTCCAACGCAAATAAATCAAATCGGGAAAGGTAAGAGAATCTCTATCAGTAAAACACAACTCAACAAAACGGGTGTTTTTCTACCCTTTCTAGCCCCCCCCCCATACCTGCTTTAATTGCGGGGGCCAAGGCCTTAGCATTAGGTGCTGCAAACGGTGGGGAGCAAAGAAGGCTTTGGATAAAATTTCTGGATCTGTTTGTGCTAAAAAAAAGCCCTTTGGAAAGGGGGTTTATCAAAATTGGGAATATCCGACGAAGTAATTGAACAAAATATGAAACACGAGAAGGGGTTTAAGGGCGTTTTCACTTTAGATCTATTACCTAAGAAAATGAGACAGTTTGAAAATAGTATCATTAATTTAGACATAGAAACAGGACCTGGTACTCACTAGGTATGTTACTATAACGATCCTAACAATAATTTTGTTGAATATTTTGGCCCTTTTGGAGAACATGTTTATAAAATTCCTCCTAATATTAAAAAGTACCTGCAGAGTTCAGGAAAAGAAATCGAATTAAACTCAAGCCCTTTACAGCACCCTGCTTCTGTCAAATGCGGTTATTTTTGCATGAAATACATTAGTGAAAGAAATAAAGGTAAATCAGTTGTAGATGTATTATATTCTTTTACCCAGGAGCCCAGTGACTATAATGAAAAATATATTCTCTATAAATAAATAAATGGTGTTATTAATATTAGATTCGAAAAACGCGGAGAAATCAGAAGACTTTACGGTTGAATATAGCAGGCCTTTTAGCTTCAAGCAGATTGCCCTCCAATCCTTTTCGATGTTTGTTTCCTGGGATAATATCAAAGATGAGAAGTTTTCATTTTACGATGGTAAGCAGTGGACAGATTTATGGATACCGGATGGAAATTATACTATCAAAGGGATGAATTGTTACATGAGAAAATATTCCGGGGAGGATCCACCAATTCTATTTGGTATAATAAAGAATAGCCATTAAGTTAAAAGAGGAGTATAAGATCGATTTAACAAAAACTAACAATCTGCATAAACTTTTAGGTTTCGAGCCTAAAATATATGAGCAAACAGGGAAGTTCGTTGCTGACTTATCTGGTGGAAATGATAACATTTATATACATTACGATATCGCTGAGGGAGCCTATATCAACCCTTCAAACGTCATCTATTTCTTCACAAATATTAATCGTCCAGGCAGTCAAATCATAAAGTCATTTGACAAACCTCTTTTTTTCCCTGTTCGAATGGGTAGTGTTTACAGAATGAGAATTACGAATCACAGAGGCGATTTAATTCCACTAAATAAGCAAGAAGTACAATATAATTTGATTGCGCTTTAAATAAAGAAATGAGTAAACATAGACTTCAAAGAAAGATGCATGGGAGAGGGTTCTTTTCCATTGCTGTTGGACCTGCCTTAAAAGAAAAAGCTCTTTGTTTTTTGCATGATCAGTTACCAAAAATTGGCTCAGCATTAGAAGGTCAAGCTAAAGCGTTTGTGCAGGATAAATTAAACGAAATATTTTCAAAGAAGGTAAAACATGGGACCGGACTAAAGTTTCTCTAAATTTGATTTAATAGCAACATTGCTATTAAATTAAGAAGATGAGAGAAAAATACTTTTGTTATAATAAATAAACAAAATGAATAAAATATTTGAATTAGACAACACCGATTATCATTACGATGATGCCATTGAAAGTTTTGAGTATGGAGAAGTAAGGCGTGAAAATAGTGATAACTCAATGGAAAATGCCACTTATAATTTCTTCATACAAGATACCAATGCTAATATTTTATACTCAAACGGATATTTACAGCAAAAACTGAAAATTGTTAACAGTGATGGAAGTGTAATAGGGAATGACAATGTAGCTCTCGTGAATGGGGGTGGTTTAATAAATGCTAACAGATTTACATTAGGAAATACTGAAATCGAATCCGCCATTAATTATTCTGTTCTCATGCGGCAAGTATTAGGCTTAATTAATTTCACACCGGATTATTCTACTTCGGAAGCTACCAATATGCTCTTCTATATTGAGACGTCGGACACTGCAGATAGAAAACCCTTCAAATATGACGGAACATTGGCAAACTAAAATAACTGATTTTTTTCGAAAAAATAGGAATTAACGAGAAGCATAATCACGGATTTGCGGAAAGGCGTAAATTTTCCCAAAATAGCAGCATCGTAACTATATGGATCCCATTAAAATACGTATTTGATTTCTTCCGCGAATATAAAATAGTTATTACGGGACTTCAGGTCAAATTCGAGTTTCAGAGAAATCACAGTGAAAATATGGTGTACACAGACGAGCTAAATAAGGACTATAAAGTCACCGTAGAAGACTTGACACTGTGGCTTCCTTATGTTAGATTCAAAAATTCGGCTGCTGCAAAATTTAATGAGTTAAGGTTATCAGATAAGGCTATAGAAATAAACTGGAATCAGCACAACATTGTAAAATCAAACATCTTCTATAAAAATTCAAGCGGCTCTTATTCCTTACAAGCTACTTCAAATGAAGTCTTATCCTTGTATGCAATTCCTCAGTACACTGAAAGATACGAAAATGCAAAACATAACAATATGTTATTCGACCACTTAGACATAACAGAATGTTGGCTGATGATTAATAATGTAAAGGTTCCGACTGTCAGCTACACACAGAAAAATAAATTGGTCACAGTGACCTGCCAAAATGCTCAGCTGACAATACAGAATTGACTAACCAAAATAACTGACTAGCCAAAATGTGTACTTGCTGAACTAGTCTCCAAAACTGAAAAGTGTACTTGCTGAACTAGTCTTCAAAAGTAAAAAGTGTACTTGCTGAACTAGTCACCAAAACTGAAAAGTGTACTTGCTGAACTAGTCTCCAAAATTAAAATGTGTACTTGCTAAACTAGTCACCAAAACACTACTCCAGACTAGGAAGGTTAATATTATTAGACAAAGAAGGCTAGTCGATAATCATAATTGCCTGACCAGGAAGGTTAGTCAACAACCGCAGTTGCCAAACAAGGCAAGTTAGTCAGAATCTGCACTTGATTAAGACGGTTAGTCAGCAGCCAACAGGTATTTTACGAAGCAAGCTAGTCAATTTTCAATGAATATCTGAAGAGGCAGGATAGTCAAGACTATTTACCTGACTAATCTGTCTGGTAATATTTGAAAAGGAAAACTAGTCTCTATTTGACTAAGCTGCCTCATAATATTTGTGGAGGAATTTTATCCCGAAAAAAAAAAAATATTTGACTAGCCTGTCTCATAATATTTGAGAGAGATTAATCAAAAAAATTAAATAGATTAAAATCCCTCATATTTTATGAGGAAGTGGCCTCATGCTTGTTTGCAGGGGCTTTTGAAAAAGCATTGTTGTTAGTCTTAACCTCTTTACTTTTGTAATTGTTTAATCCCCCCTCCCCTTTTAAATGTTCAACCTTGAAAAAATATTTAAAAACTTTTCTGAAAAATATTACTTGTCCATCAACTGGAATAAAATACTCATAGCTGCCAACTTTTTCAATTTATTCTGGAATGTTGTTAACATTCGCCCTTTTCTTCATACCATATTCTTAATAGAATAATTTTCTTTAGCATGTAATTACAATTAAATATGAAGATAATTACTCCTCAAAGAATATGGTTTGAAGACAGGGAGATATACAAACAACATTCCGGAATCAATTAAAAAAGTTAGCAGCTATGAATACTGGAAATTTAACAAACTACTGAAACAAAGAATTTGCTAGTTTAATCATTCTTCTCTACCTTTATTCATCATTAACGCACGCATTTATCCAACACTTTTTTATCAAGGCATTCCAAGAGGATTGTGGCGCCACATGATTTAGTCCACTTTTTATGCACATCCTCATATATGGATTTAGAAATATATATATATATATTTTCTCATCGGTGCTTTCATTTTCTACGCTGTGGTTACAAAAATAAATGTAAACTTTTTTTTTTTTTTTTTTAAGTTCTTTTAATATTTAAGCCACCTGAATATATGTATATATATTTTTAAATAATGGATTTTTTCCACCTGATTAAAATTACAGATAAGTACGACGATACAATGTGCTTTAACAATTGATACAGGCAATATAAACAATATGCACGGTACAGACGATACAATGTACTAAACTATAAATAACATCGAACTCCAAATTTCAGGTTATTTAAAGTTTTAAAATCATAAATATTAATGATATACTTTTTTTTTTTCAAGGTGAGGGTGGACATAAAATTTGCAAAAAACACTTTAACATATATAATAAGAATTTTTATTTTTAATCATCTCTGTAAATTTTATGCCCAGAGAAATTTTAATATATGACAATAATTTATAAGTATTTGATCATCCAAAATAACTCTCACTTACCTGATAATATTACTTTCAACATTCTTTAAATGAAGAATTTAAGTGGCTTATTTAAATAAGATTTCTCCTTCATTAAAACTATGTAATTGAAATAATACATAAAAGACAAAAATCAAGATAAAAATAATTTTATTGAAAATTATAAATGGTTCATATACATGAAGAAGATTGCTCCATAATTTACATAAAAATTAATCATAATAATAATATAAAAGCACAAATATAATTAGGTAATAAAACGTAATTTGTTTATGCCTAAAGATGTCAAGCCGCTGAAAATTGTAGGAATAGCATCATCTTTAACAATTGGTTTATTTCTTGGGACTTGATATAACTTTCCTTCTTTTTCATCAAAATAAGTTATTGTTTGTATAATTCCATCAGGTTTAAAACAGAGCTCACAAACCTTAAAAAAAAAAAAAAAAAAAAAAAAAAAAAAAAAGACATCAGGACATTACTAAGAAATACGTTATATGAGGTGTAAATTTCACCTCATATAACGTATTGCATAGGTGTATTGCATAGGCATATTGCATAGGTTGCATTCAATTAAGAAGTTGCATATATCATAGATGGCTTCATTGGAAATCAAATAAATCAATGAGGAGACGAAATATTCTATCAAAACCTTTCTTAATCTATGCATAAATTATTATATATATATATATATATATATATAATAATATATATATATATATATATAATATATATATATAATATATAATATATATAATAATATATAATATATAATAATATATATATATATATATATATATATATATATATATATATATATATTATATATATATATATTATTATATTATATATGTGTGTGTGTGTGTGTGCGAAAACAGGGCAGTTTGGAATCGCCTAGCAGAGGCCTTCATCCTGCAGTGGGTTGATACAGGCTGAAATTGGTAATGATGATATATATATATATTGTCATATAACACCATACCTTATAATTCGTATGATTACTTTAGAAAAGCAAGCACGAGATTTTTTTAAAAATCGATCTGGTTTTATTGATTTTTTTTTTTTATTGAATTATTATTTTTTTTAATGAATATATCCCTGTTAGAACACTATTGTTAAGCATATTTAAAAGTTGACAACCATATTATAAATGCTATCGCTGCATAGCAGCGCCACCTTTCGAGCGATTGACATCAAAAGTTGATAGGCACTAATTTAGGTCAAGGTGCATCTACATATAAATTTATATGTAATTCTGAACAGTAGTTCCGTAGATACAGTTGCCACAAAATTTTTGTCACACATACATACACACACAGACGGACAGACAAGACATTTTCTAAAAATGGTCAAATCGTGGTCTAACCTCTCAAGACTTGTAAATCCGTCGAAAACCGGAAGTCGAAAATTTTTACAAATCCAATACTTTTTTCATTGAACATACAAGAAAAAAAAAAAAAAAAAGTTGTAATTACTAATTGTATTGCGTTAAAATTCTGAAAGAAAAAAAAAAAAGACTAATAATAATGATTAAACACTTATGTAAGTTGTGAACTTCAAGATTGCAAAAATGTGCTTCAAGGTCAGTGATAGTAGTTCATTGTTTAATGCTTATATTCTGAAAAAAAAAAAAAAAGTATCTTTATTTATTGCATTTGTTCGACGGGAATGTTTACTATAATAATTTGGGTTGCACGGATATATATGATTCGCAATTAAACATCTGCTTTGCTTTTATTTGTTCTAGAGAAGAGGATAAAGAATATTATTATTATCTGCCTTGATGGAATCAGTTTCCTAAATGTGTTTATTTTATATTGTTTTTTATTTTCTTCTGTATTCAATAGAAGAAAGTACTTCAATCGTAAAAATTTTCAACTTCCGCTTTTCAATGGATTTACACGTTTTGAGGGCTCCAGAACACGATTTGCCATTTTTAGAAAAATATGTGTCTGTGTCTGTGTGTGTGTGACAAAAATTTTGTGGCAACGTATCTCAGGAACTACTGCAGATAACTGCATATAAATTTATATGCAGATGTACCTTGGCCTAAGTTAGTGCCTATCAACTTTTGGTGTTATTTGCTCAACAAGTGGCGCTGCTAGACCGCGATTTTCGCAATTTCAGGAAAGGCTATATCTCAGAAACTACTAAACGAATTTGCATAAATTTATATGCAGATAAAATTTGACGTAAGTTAGTGCCCACCAATATTTTTTGTCAACTGCTCAACAGTTGGTGCAGCTATACATAGACTTTCGCGTTTTCAGGGAAGGCTGTATCTAAGGTTCTGTTGTGTATAATCAAACAAAACTTGACACGTATCAACGTAGCCATTATATGACATTACGCAGGTTCAATTTGGATGCATATCAGACAATAAGTGGCGCTGGTATACTGCAATTTTCTCTGAGAACAGGATATGGCTATATCTCAACTTCTGTGTCATATAACTGTACAAAACCTGATATATGAGGTAACCATTATGAGGAAGCATTTTTTAAGACTTTATTTATAGAGAATTAAACTGTCCTTCTTTTCTTATTATTAGTGTTAGTTTTTTCTAAAATGAAATTATCTGCATTCATTATGGTAGATAATTTTAATAAATAACAGTTTTAAGAAAATATTTTTACTGGGCGAATGAATTTTCCTATAGGAAAATATAGAAGAAAGTTTTGCGGTGGTCACAACATAATAGCTTTAAATGAAATCACGACAAGTATTTCCTCTGTATTTGCTGTACATACAAGTATAAATGGAGAAAAATTGAAAAATTCGCTCACATAAAAGCGAGGATTGAATTTTATTAAAAACTAGCAGGCTACGCCCGCTTCGCTGGTCACTATTTTTAAATAAATCACAATAATTAATGAATTCTCAAAATTGCATTGATTTTTATCATGTGATAAAAAAGGAGAAAAAAAATGTCTGATCGGGAAAAATGTCGCACCGGGTCCCCACTGCCTTCGGCAGTGTAGACCCGTGCGCTGCGCGCACGTATTCCTTCACCATCCTTATGACTTCTCAAAATTCCATGTTATTACTCATAAACTTTCATTCTTAAGAAAAGGAATTAGAAAATATATCATTTATCATCGGGTAAAAACTCACGCCGGGACCCCACTGCTTTCGGCAGCGCAGACCCATGCGCGCTGCGCGCGCACGTTTGAGGATATACGTGCGCTGTACACGCATATTCCTTCTCAACTCAAACTTTTATTATTAAGAAAATAAAAAAAAAAAAAAAAAAATCTTTTATCGTCGGGTAAAAACTCGCACCGGGTTCCAAACACATGCGCGCTGCGCGCCTATTCCTCGCCCCCCCTTCCAGCCCCTCCTAATTAACTTACATATACCAATTTTGAACGGTTTTACTCAATTAGTTGAGATGCAAAAGAAAACCCGATCAGGACACCTTAAAATTGTAAATCAGGTGAAATCTCGAATTCCACTTTCGATAATATAAAAGAACTTTAAAATATCTTTCGAATGATGTATTAAAATTAATTTAATCACAATTAGAAATTGAAATATTGAAATTTTAAAGTATTACAGCGCCATCTGGCGGTAGAAATTTCTGTAATCTATTGTTCCATTCCAGATCAACAAAGCTTTCAAATGATGTATTACTCATGAAATTATTTTAATTAGTAGATGAGATACAAAAGAAAACCTAATCAGGAGACCTCAAAACGTGCAAATCGGGGGAAATCTCGAATTCCATTTTCGATAATGTAAAAGTACTTTAAAATGTGTATCAACTAACGTAAGCTTTCAAATGATGTATTACTTATGATCTTTTTTTAATTAATAACTGAGATACAAAAAAAAAAAAAAAAAAAACTGATTCAGGACACCTCAAAACGTGTAAATCTGGTGAAAACTTTCGATAATATAAAATAACTTTAAAATGTCTTTCGAATGATGCATTAAAAATAATTTAATCATAATTAGAAATTGAAATATTGCAATTTAAAAAAATTACAGCGCCATCTGGCGGTACAAATTTCTGTATTCCACTGTTCGATTCCAAATCAAAAAAGCTTTCTAATGATGTATTACTTATGAAATTACTTTAATTAGTAGCTGAGATACAAAAGAAAACTATTAAAAATAATTTAATCATAATTAGAAATTGAAATTTTGAAATATTACAGCGCCATCTGGCGGTAGAAATTTCTGTAATCCACTGTTCGATTCCAAATCAAAAAAGCTTTCTAATGATGTATTACTTATGAAATTATTTAATTAGTAGCTGAGATACAAAAGAAAACTAATTCAGGACACCTCAAAACGTGTAAAATCTGGTGAAAACTTTCGATAATTTAAAAGCAGTTTGAAATATCTCTCGAATGATGTATTAAAAATAACTAGAATTTGAAATACCGAAATTAAAAAATATCTGGCGGTAGAAATTTCTGTAATCTACTGTTCAATTCCAAATCAACAAAGCTTTCAAATAGTGTGTTACTTATGAAATTATTTTAATTAGTAGCTGAGATACAAAAGAAAACCTAATCAGGACAATCCCAAAACCTATATATAGCACGGTAGTCCGGTAATGGAAGTAAAAAGAAAAAGAAAAAGTATTTTTTAGTTCCTTTAAATGTATTTTGTTGCTATGGAAACTCCTATCGTCTATTGAAAGATAGATTTCGTGTTGGAATAAAATTTAATTTGCAATTAAAATGTAACTGCTTTGTTTATTAATGAAAGTTGATGAAATTTTAACTGCAGGTTGGTTTTGTGCTGAATAGGTTGTATATTAAGTGTTGTGTACGAAAAAGAAAATTTGAAGCACTTTGAAATTTGCAATTTTTAACCACAGTTAAAGATCATGTGACATTAATGAGTTTCACATGTTTTGTTTCCGTTAGAGACAGCCGTTAAAATCGTCTGCTGAATGCTGATAGAATGCCTCTTTTTAAGCAATAAGGATTTTTGGTCATTCTTGCGATCGATATGGGTCAACATTTTAATTAATATCTCCGAAACTAATTAAGATTTTTAAATTCTGTTTCGAGGAAAACATTGGAAAGGCTCCAGAGCATCCGTATGTCAATTCTTGTACTTCTGCGTTCAATAGGGGCTGAACGTATAAAAGACCAGACAGACAGACAGACAGACAAACCTTTCCATTTATTATTATAGACTAGCCGCCTTCGGCGACCAGCTGGTTCGCGATCCCTGAAAAGTCCGACATTACGAAACTTCTGCTCGGTGGCGACTGCGGCGCCTTTTTCCCGTTTCAGGTCTAATAACAGCTTATCGATATATCGTGACAATAGCTTATTGAAAGCGCAGTAAATTCCCGTGCGGTAGCGCCTTCGGCGCCCTCTTCCCTTTTCAATGTCTGAAACAGCCTGTTCGCTCACCATGTTATGATCTTTCAAATTTCTGACTTTAGCTAAGTCCCGCTCGGTGGCGACTGCGGCGCCGTATAATATTTTTTAAAAACTTTTGTGTCTGACTTATGTGTGGTTTTCTCCAAAACTTGCTTAATTCCGGGCTATACATCGTTAAAAATTATTAGTACGAAATGTGAGCGAAAATCTGAATTTGAAACTCTGTAAAATATAAAATAATAAAAATTTTTTGGTTTTTCCGTAGTTTTCTCCGAAAGTTTCGTACAGAATTTGAACGGCTTATATCATTTTAATAGCCTGCAATACAAATACATTAAAATATCTTTTGAATGATGTATTATGTATTACAATAATGAATAGCTATGATATATTTTAGACTCAAAATGGCTAATCTATCAAGGGCGATTAACGATTTCTATAGAAATCCATCTAAAATTTAAGAATTCCAAAACTGCTTTTTTACAACCGAATTCATAAAAAAAAAAAAAAAAAAAAAAAAAAAAAAAAAAAAAAATCAATATTATTCTGTTAAAAGTAACTCATTAACAGATGAAATTGGTGAATGGTGTCATTAACAGATGAAATTAAAATGAATTTAAATAAATATAATATGTCTATTTATTTTATTTTTAAAACTATATTTTAGATTTTTTAACTGCATACAATATGTACTCCTTAATTTCAGTTTAAAAGGCTTAAAATGATATTTTACATATGAAATTATGTTAATTAGATGCTGAGATACAAAGGTAATATAAACATTGTTATAACAAAATTTGTGTCCGATTTTTTCGTTTTTTTTTTTTTTTTTTTTTTCTTTGAAACTCGCGTGTTAAAAATCCTTAATACGAAATGTGAACGGAGTATCGGAATTCGAAAGCCTGCATCATAATTAGAATTGGAGATATATTAATAAAGGTGTTCTGGCTATTCTGTGGTTTTCTCTAGAACTCCCGTACGGAATTTAACGGCTTACATCAGTTTAAAAGTCCGTAATCTTTCAAATGATGTTTTATAAGTAGAATTCTAGATATTGAATTATTAAAATATCAAAGCGCCCTCTGGCGACAGAGATTTGCAACACATACTCATCAATTGTAATTCAAACAGCTTTTTAAATGATGTATTACTAATGAAATTATGTTAATTAGAAGCTGATATACAAAGCTAAAATAGACATTTTTATAAAAAGATTTGTGTCCGACTTATCGATGGTTTTCTCCGAAACTTGCATAATTCCGGGCTATATAAAGTTAAATATCCTTAGTACGATATGTGAGCAGAAATTGGAATTCAAAACTCTGCAAAATATTAAAGAATAAAGGTGTCCTGGGTGTACTGTGGTTTTCTCCGAAACTCCCATTCCTTTTCTACATCTTTGCCTCTTGGCTCCCCCCCCCCTCCTTTCCGTCGATAACAATAATTTTACACTCGAAAATATCCGCAATCGATTTACCTTGCCTTAAAATCTAAATATACCAACCAATTTCAAACGCTGTAACTCTTTTTTTTTTTTTTTTTTTTTTTTTTTTTTATGCCCCTTTTCTCCCTCCCTTAAGCCCTCCCTAATAATTGTACTCGTACTCTTTCAAAAATATTCCCAATCGAATTATCGGGCATTAAAACCAAATACTACGAATTTTCAACGGAAAAGAAAATTTAATCCTTTTCCAATAAATATGCCAACCAATTTCAAACGCTGTAACTCTTTTTTTTGCCTTTTTTCCCTCTCCCTCAAGCCCTCCCTAATAATCGTACTCTTTCAAAAATATTCACAGTCGAATTATCGGGCATTAAAACTACATACTACGAAATTTCGACGGCTGCAAATACTGCAAAATATAAAAGAAGACAATCTTTTTCCAATAAATATGTCATTTTTTTAATTATTCATATATTTTCATGAAAATTGAACAGTAGCTTTATAATATGCTGCCTAGGCCGAATATTAATTCAAATGTAACGTGAATGAAAATTTGAAAAAAATTGAAAATTGCAACTTTTCCCCCCAGTATAAAACACATGATATCTTAATTGATTAGAACCATTTCCGTTTTCATCAGACAGTTGTCTCGTATGTGTTTTGTTTCCGATCAAGACCGCTTAGAAAATCGTCTGCCTGTTGCCAACTAAATTTCATAGTTTAGTTAATTTTAAAAAATCTAATTGATGTATCGATAAGCCGCTTGCACTCTTAGATTCGGAAAAAATTCCCCTTTCATTTGGTAGCAAATTCGTAATGATCGGACTAATATTTCTAATTTATTTTCCATTTTTTTCTGCTTTTAACTCCGTTAAAATATCTACTTTTATGCAATCGAGGTGAATTCTGAGGCATTGAGATCGCTTTTTGATTAAGACATAGGTCTACATTTTAATTAATATCTCCGCAACTAATTAAAATTTTTAAATTCTGTTTTGACTATCAACTCGGGAAGGCTTCTGAGCACCCGTATGTCAAATTTTATACTTCTGCGTTCAGTAGGGGCTGAACGTATAGATGCACAGACAGACAGAGAGACAGACAGACAGACAGACAGACATCTTCTTTTATTATTATAGATAAAGGTATTTAAAAAAACAAACAAAAAAAAGTATGTTGTGGCCACCACAAGACTTTCTTTTTATATTTTCTAATACAAATTCGCTCAGCACAAATAATTTATTAAAGCTCTTATTTATTTAAATTACCTACCATACTGATTGCAGACGATTTTCATATTAGAGAAAAATTGCATTCAAAGTACAAAGAAAGACAGCTTTATTCTCTATAAATAATATATAAAAAAATGCGTTTTCATAATAGTTATCTCACATATCAAATTTTGTACAGTTATACACCATAGGAGTTGAAATTTAGCGTTTCCGTTCTCGGGGAAAATTGCAGTACAGCAGCGCCAACTATTGGCCGATATGCATCCAAATTGAATTAGCATAATGTCTGATAATGGTCGTTTCACATATCATTTATTATTATTACTAGCGAGCTTCGCCCGCTAGCGGGTCAGTATTTTCAAATGAATCACTAAAATTAATGAATCACTAACAGTAACTTTTAGTGTTAAGAAAAGAAATTGAAAAAAAAAATCATTTCTCATTGGGTAAAAAGTCGGCCCGGGTCCCCACTGCCTTCGGCAACGCAGTCCCGTGCGCGCTGCGCGCGCACAACTTCAGAGATACACGCGCTGCGCGCGCGTATTCCTTCCCTCACCCTTCGTGGCTCCTAAAAAAAAAAAAAAAATCGGATCGGGTAAAAACTCCCATCGGGTCCCCACTGCCTCCGGCAGCGCAGACAAATGCGCGCTGCGCGCGCACGTGTGGAGGTATACGTGCGCTGCGCGCACATATTCCTACTCAAGTCAAAATTTTATTCTTAAGAAAATTTAAAAAATCATTTCTCATCGGATAAAAATTCGGACCGGGTCCCCACTGCCTTCCGCAGTGCAGTCCCGTGCGCGTATTCCTTCCCTGACCCGTCGTGCCTGAAAAATAAAAATTCTGATCGGGTAAAAACTCCCACCGGGTCCCCACTGCCTCCGGCAGCGCAGACCCATGCGCGCTGCGCGCGCACGTGTGAAGGCATACGTGCGCTGCGCGCACATATTCCTTCTCAAGTCAAAATCTTATAATTTTATTCTTAAGAAAATTTAAAAAATCATTTGTCATCGGGTACAAATTCGGTCCGGGTCCCCACTGCCTCCGGCAGCGCATACCCATGCGCGCTGCGCGCGCACGTGTGAAGGTATACGTGCGCTGCGCGCACATATTCCTTCTCAAGTCAAAATTTTATGCTTAAGAAAATTTAAAAAATCATTTGTCATCGGGTACAAATTCGGACCGGGTCCCCACTGCCTTCGGCAGCGCAGTCCCGTGCGTTCTGCGCGCACAAGTTAGGAGATACGCACGCGGTGCACGCCTATTCCTTCCCCCACCCTTTCATGCCCTCTTAATTAACCTACGTATACCAATTTTGAACGATCTAACTCAGTTGGCTGAGATACAAAAGAAAACGTAATCAGGACACCTCAAAACGTGTAAATCTGGCGAAAACTTTCAATAATATAAAAGTATTTTAAAATATCTTTCGAATGATGTATTAAAAAGATTTTAATCATAATTAGAAATTGAAATATTGAAATTTTAAAATATTACTGCGCCATAAAAGAAAACTGATTTAGGACACCTCAAAACGTGTAAATCTGGTGAAAACCTTCGATAATTTAAAAGAACTTTAAAATATCTTTCGAATGATGCATTAAAAATAATTTAATCATAATTAGAAATTGAAAAATTGAAATTTTAAAATATTACAGCGCCATCTGGCGGTAGAAAATTCTGTATTCCACTGTTCGATTCCAAATCAAAAAAGCTTTCTAATGTTGTATTACTCATGAAAATATTTTAATTAGTAGCTGAGAAACAAAAGAAAACTAATTGAGGAGACCTCAAAGCGTGCAAATCTGGTAAAAACTTTCGATAATATAAAAGAACTTTAAAATATCTTCCGAATGATGTATTAAAAAAATTTAATCATAATTAGAAATTGAAATATTGAAATTTGAAAATATTACTGCGCCATAAAAGAAAACTGATTTAGGACACCTCAAAACGTGTAAATCTGGTGAAAACCTTCGATAATTTAAAAGAACTTTAAAATATCTTTCGAATGATGCATTAAAAATAATTTAATCATAATTAGAAATTGAAAAATTGAAATTTTAAAATATTACAGCGCCATCTGGCGGTAGAAAATTCTGTATTCCACTGTTCGATTCCAAATCAAAAAAGCTTTCTAATGTTGTATTACTCATGAAAATATTTTAATTAGTAGCTGAGAAACAAAAGAAAACTAATTGAGGATACCTCAAAGCGTGCAAATCTGGTAAAAACTTTCGATAATATAAAAGAACTTTAAAATATCTTCCGAATGATGTATTAAAAAAATTTAATCATAATTAGAAATTGAAATATTGAAATTTGAAAATATTACTGCGCCATAAAAGAAAACTGATTTAGGACACCTCAAAACGTGTAAATCTGGTGAAAACCTTCGATAATTTAAAAGAACTTTAAAATATCTTTCGAATGATGCATTAAAAATAATTTAATCATAATTAGAAATTGAAAAATTGAAATTTTAAAATATTACAGCGCCATCTGGCGGTAGAAATTTCTGTATTCCACTGTTCGATTCCAAATCAAAAAAGCTTTCTAATGATGTATTACTCATGAAATTATTTTAATTTGTAGCTGAGAAACAAAAGAGAACTAATTCAGGACACCTCAAAACGTGCAAATCTGGTGAAAACTTTCGATAATATAAAAGAACTTTAAAATATCTTTCGAATGATGTATTAAAAAAAATTTAATCATAATTAGAAATTGAAATATTCAAATTTGAAAATATTACAGCGCCATCTGGCGGTACGAATTTCTACATTCCACTGTTCGATTCCAAATCAAAAAAGCGTTCTAATGATGTATTACTTATGAAATTATTTTAATTAGTAGCTGAAATACAAAATAAAACGTAATCATGATCCCTCAAAACGTGTAAATCGGGTGAAATCTCGCGCGCATCGCGCGCGGTATACACCTATTTCTTCCCCACCCTTTCAGCCCCTCCTAATTAATCTACGTATACCAATTTTGAACGGTCTAACTCAATTAGCTGAGATACAAAAGAAGACTGATGCGGGAGACCTCAAAACGTGCAAATCTGGTGAAAACTTTCGATAATATAAAAGAACTTTAAAATATCTTTTGAATGATGTATTAAAAATAATTTAATCATAATTAGAAATTGAAATACGCTTTTTTGAATAAAATTTAATTTGGAATTAAAATGTAAACCTTTTGTTTATTGACGAAAATCGATGCAATTTGAACTGCTAGTTTATTTTATGGTTTTAAGATTGTATACCAAGTGACGTGTGCGAATTCTAAAAATTCAAGAAAATAGAAATGTGCAATTCTTTATCCCAGTTAAAATACATCCGATTATCAACGGCAGGTGTTTTTTTTTTTCCCCTTCTTCTTCGTTTTTGTCGAGAAAGCAGAAATCTCTCTTTCTTGAAGTGGTTCCCATGGAAACAACAAACGGCAATCGAATTCTGAAAATCACTACGGAAGGAAGACCGCGTGTTGAATTCAGTGGGTTGAAAGCGTGAAATTAAAAAATTTATAACTCATCCAGTTTTTGAAATTTTCTCTCAATCTTTTGGGAATTCAAATGTGTAAGCAAGATCTATACACACACACACACAAAAAAAAAAAAAAAAAAAGAAATGATTTATCTCTAAACGCTTTTGAGTTATAAAATGTTTTGCGAAAAAATCGATGTTTCGTAAAATCTAAAAATATGGATCGCTAATCCGTATTTTGTAAAAATATTTATATGGTTCGAAAGAGGATTAAATGGCCTTTCTTTATATACCAGCTGTTAAGAAATGGAAAGAATACTCGGTCGTACAGGTCGTTTGAAAAAAAACGACCGTGAAAAAGAGAAATTTTCGACCCTTTTTAAAACTTTTTTTAAAAATATAAAAAATCCGTACATTTAAAAAAAAATTGTACCGTAAGAATCGGTAATAAATGCTATTTCTTTTGGTACAAGTGTATTTTCGATACGTCGAACCGTTCAAACAGGATCGCTTTACAAAACCCCCCGAAATTTTCTCTCTTTGCTTTTTCTTTCGAGGTAGGCTGTTCCGTAACAAAATGGCCGTCGCCCGCGATTTCGAATCGTTTTTTCGTTAGACAATGGTCGACATTTTAATTAATATCTCCGCTAATTAGGGTCGCATCGTTTAGCAAATTAGATAACCCAGATCTGCGATAAATTCTCTGTCCTTCGGTACCTGTTCGAAGTCCGTGCGACCGTTAGCGGCCGAGCTTTTGCTGCGTCAAGCCGTTTCTCACAGACAGACACACAGACACACGCGTACAGATTTTAATAATATAAGGAGATTGTACGCAATAGAACTTGAGATATCTCTTTTCCTTAAATTATGGAAATCGTTATATAGCACCGTCACCTTTTGAATTATTGGTACCAAAAGTGGAAAGACAATAATTTATATCATGGTACATCCACATATAAATTTATGTGCAATTTTGTGTAGTAGTTCCTGAGATATAGCCTTCCCTTGAATTGTGAAAATCACTGTATAGCAGCGCCATCTTTTGAGAAATTGACATAAAATGCTGATAAGGACTAGGTGATGTCAAGGTGCATCTACATATAAATTTTTATGCAATTCTCTGCAGTAGTTCATGAGACATAGCATTCCCTTAAATTGTTGAAATCGCTAGAGACCTTGTATAATATAGTTTCCTAATATATGGTCTCTAGAAATCGCTGTCTAGCAGTACCATTTCTTGATGGATGGGCACCAAAAGTTGATAGGCACTAATTTATGTCAAGGTGCATTTACATATAAATTTATATGCAATTACGTGCAGTAGTTCCAGAGTTGCAGTCGCCACAAAATTTTTGTCTCTCTCACACACACAGAGGCATATCTAATATTTTCTAAAAATAGTCAAATCGTGTTCTGGAACTTTCAATACGTGCAAATTCATCGAAAAACGGAAGTCTAAAATTTTTATGAATCTAGTACGTTCTTCTATTGAATATAGAATAAAGTAAAAAAAAAAAAAAAAATTGCAAATTGCGAAATCTTTTCAATTTCCAGGATGTAAATACGAGGTTATACTGTATTTATTTAATTTATGTATTAATAACAGTCAAAAAAGATTTATAATACTTTTCTAATTTTCATACAATTTCTACAAAAGATACATATTAGTTTCGTTGAAGAAAAGAAAACAGATCCATACAAATACGGATCTATTTTTCTGGATACGAATAGGGAGCTCAGATACATGTCTAGCATGTGTATAATGTTTAAATT
The DNA here is from genome assembly GCA_963930645.1 of Salticus scenicus. Taxonomy (NCBI): domain Eukaryota; kingdom Metazoa; phylum Arthropoda; class Arachnida; order Araneae; family Salticidae; genus Salticus; species Salticus scenicus. The sequence goes on from CAWVNO010003068.1 coordinate 309,263, forward strand.
AGTTACAGAGTTATAAATATGCCTATAAATTTAGATTTATAATTGTAAAAAATATTTTGAAAGGTGAGCAGTACGATAGCTGTGAATTGCAGTCGTAGATCGAATGTGCGCTATCGAAGATAAACAAACACAGAGAGAAAAAAAACACACACACAGAGAGAGAGAGACAGAGAGAGAGAAAAGGCTGATCGTCTGTCTGTTGTTTCAGAAAGAAAATGAAAAAAGGTTTATCAATTATTCGCACCACAGAACTGGCGTTGCAAAATAATACCTGCAAAACTTTGAATAAACACCATAAAATTAAAAAAAAAATTGCAACAATGGTTTCGGGTCGAAAGAGCACACGACCCTTCGTCAGGCGACCAAAGTAGGCACGAGTACAGCAGTCAAAGCCGTGCATTACCACTTTGACTGCTGCACTCGTGCCTACTTTGGTTGCCTGACGAAGGGTTGTGTGCTTTTTCGGCCCGAAACAATTGTTGCGAGATATTTTATTTTTATGGTGTCAATTTAAAGTTTTGTAAGTATTATAATATTCATGCCCACTTAAATAAAGTATTTTAAATTACTTGTTGTAAATTATTGAAAAAAGTTTTATTGTTAAATTGGAAATGTTTGCCATTTATACCATTAATGATAAAGTTTATATACCTTTACCGTGTCTTGATACTATTGTGGGGAAAAAATGTTACGTATTAATGAATTAAAAAAATTTTCTGGGGGAACTATATTTGACAATTTATAAGTAAATCATTCATAATTACCAGTTGCAAATTACTAACATATATTTAACCCACTATATCTAAAATTAGTATATGCTCTAGCCATTACAAAATTTTCTTCTATTATTATTTAATATAATAGTACCATATATCTGTTACAATGCACAAAGTAATTAACACAGCTTCTCACAAATGAAGATTTTACAAACTAATTTAACAAATAGATGCTGAGATACTATAACTATCTGGAAATTTACAAAGAGTAATAGTAACGCGGCACGTCATCTGATGTACACCCAAATTGATTCGGCATAGTTTTTAAAAAGCTAGTTTGGCATAGTTTTTGGATGTATGACATACACCTTGCATATCAAATTCGGTGCACATACATATCATAGGAGCTGAGCTATGGCTCTCCTATAAATAGAGTTAATTGCACCATGCCAACGTCACCTGTCGGCCGATATGCGTCCAAATTAAATCAGCATAATAGTTCATAATGGCTGTTGCACATATCAAGTTTAGTGCATTTATATATCACAGAAGTTCAGTTACAGCATTTTCTTAAATGTGAAAAATTGCAACATACTGGCATTACCTGATGACCGATATGCACCTAAGTTGAATAAACATAGTCTTTCACAATCGACTATTTGAACATTAAGTTATGTGAAATTCTACACAATAGAAGTTAAGATATAGTCTTTCCTTAATTATGGGAAATTGCAGCATAGTAGCGCTACTTCTTAGATGATATGTACCAAAAGCTATTCAGCACGAATTTATGTGAAAGTGCATCCAAATATAAACTTTTGTACAATTCTGTTCATTATTTTGTGAGATACAGCACCCAAAACATAAAATTTTGATTATACACAGACAGACATCTCCTAAAAATGGTTTAATTGAGTTTAAGGAAATCTCAAATTTGTAAATGCACCAAAAGCCAGAAAAAGAAAATTTTGAAAATTCAAGTACTTCATTCTTATATATGCAGAAGAAAATCAAAATAAATTTTAAGTTATTGTGGAAATAGAGTATACAACTAAATGTTTGCAAGAATTACTTAATTTATAGAGCATAGTTAAAAGAAAAAAATGTTGTTTAAATTGACATACTAAATAGTTTTTAAATTTAAATGTGTTAAGAATGAAACAAATAACATGAAATTAAGTACATATTTTTAACAAGATATCTTTTGTTTATCACGAATACTTAATATGCTGCGCATGAACAATTTGATTTTGAATAGAGAATACAGTATCTAATAATTTAAATTCATATTATTTTTGAGTAAATTTGTTTTGAAAAAAGAAAAAAAAAAAAAAAAAAAAAAATATATATATATATATATATATATATATGATATCACATTTTTAATAACTAAAAATATCAACCTTTTACTACAATCATCAATCATTTGAATGAAACAAATAACATGAAGTTGAATATATATATATATATATATGTATTTATTTACCAAGATATTTATTATTTATCGCTAATAATTAATATTGTATACAAGAACAATTTGACTTTAAATTGAGAACAGAATATAGTATGCAATATTAAATTCATATTATTTTTGCTAAAAGTTGTTTTGAAAAAAATTGGTGTCAAACATTTAATAATAAAAAAGTCATTTTTTTATTACATACTATTATCAACCATTTGCCAAAATTATTTAAATTAAAAAAATTATTTATTTAGAACAGGAATTTAAAAAAAAATAAAATAAATAAATAAATAATAACAGATAAACGAGAAACCTTTAAATTTTTTTAATTTATCTCATTAAAAAGTTTAAATATAAAAAAAAGTATTAATATTATTTTTTATTGTTCTAAGATAGATATAATGTTGCAAACGATAATTTAAAAAACATACCTTAAAATTCGGATTTCTTTCAAAATCCCCATGGATAGCATTTTTCTATATCTTTCTTAAATTGACGTCCTTTGGAAATCCAAATACCTTCTGAATCATCTTTAGGGAAAAATAAATCATTACTATTCTATGTATAAAAATATTAATATGAGCTTAATGTTAAAAGTGTATGTAAACAACTATAGCTTAGACAAATTAAATATACTTACTTTTATAATACAACGATAGGTAAAACTAGACTTATAATAACGTATTTTAAATTTTATACATTTTAAACAACTTTATAAATTAGAACAAATTCTAATTACGATTCATATTGTTAGAAGATTGCCGAAGCTTTAGAATTCTACAATTTTACAATTTACTATTCTTACAAAGCTTACAATAAAATGAAGTATTTAGCACTTACTTTTGGCTGTAAACTCGATTCGCTGATTCTGATTACTAAAAAATCTCTCGTTCTCTTTCTAAAATGAAAATTAATCTAATGTCAATTGCAGTATCCCGCCAAATGCGATGAGTTTATTGTTTATTTTTCGGTTTCGGTTGACTAACGCAAGTTGTCAATAGGAGACAAAAAGTAAATAACAAAAAAAAAATAAAAATAAAAAAATAAAAATAAAAAAAAAATAAGAAGAAGAAGAAGAAGAAGAACAATGTTTAGCTTTTGGACTAACCAAACAAATTTTTCTTAGTCAATTGACAAAACGGGAACATTTTTTTTTTATTCTCTCATGTGACTAACCGGTCAAATTTGAGGAAAATGAAAACTGTACCTGGGAAATTAGTCATCTAACAAGTTTTAGAGGCAAAACGGATCATCAGACGAAACACATTAAAGATACATGGTAAAATAAAACGACTTTTGTGTCTCATGACTAAATGGGATTGTCAGGTAGTGTTTTGATTGTTTAAAATTTTGCGTAATTTTGTGCAAATTTGTCAATGTACTTGACAAACGTTTAGTGTCACAAAGATTTTTCATTTTTCTGTGTGTTTGAGAAAAACGATTCTAATCGATTCTACACAGCCCTTTTGGAATCTGGACTCAACGCCATTACATCAGAAACAGGTATGGTCAACTGTATGGTCAATTATTCGGTAAATTGTATCCAATCATTTGTTTCAATCACCCAAACTATACGGATACGAATAACCTGATGATTGAGTTCAACTGGAGGCTAAGAAGCAACTCCACTAAGGATTACGTTTTCTATTTCATCTTAAAAGAGCGAAAAAAATGCTTCGAAAATATAAAAAATCAAGAAATCACCATGATCAAAACTCTAAAGCTGTAAATGGGATCGTTTGTTTTAAATTTTTATAGTCAATTATTTCAGTTGAAATAAAGAAATGACTGCATACTATCCACTTTTCGAGAATGAACTCAAAGAAGGACCTCCTGACGGAAACTTCGATATACAGGATAAGATTCTTAAAAACTGTAAAAATCCGGAAGACGACAACGACGCCACTACGAAGTCCTTCGTCTCCGAGAAGTTAGAGGATTTTAAGCGGCAAGTTAAAAACGATAATGATATTATAGATAACAGCTTTCAAAATGATTCAGTGAAGACTGCGGAAAAGATTAAGAGCTTGGAAACAGGATTCCAGAGTACAGTACAAAAATTAGAGGAATCTACTCGAAATTTAATAAAACAAAACTGGCGTTGTAAAAATTATTACTTGCAAACTTTGAATAAACACCATAAAATGCAATAAACTTGCACCAATTGTTTCGGGTCGAAAAAACACACGACCCTTCATCAGGCGAATAAAGTATGCACGACGCCTGATGAAGGGTCGTGTGTTTTTTCGACCCGAAACAATTGTTGCGAGTTTATAGCATTTTATGGTGTTTACTCAAAGTTTGCAAGTAATATACTCGAAATGTTTATGCCTCCTGCAAACGAATACAGCAGCTCAGAATTTAAGAAGGTGACATTTACCTCGTTGAGATAATTTACGAAATGGTTCTTCTATGTCATTCTCTTAAAATTACCTTCTTTGCACTTCAGGATACTGATGATCCTCTAGTAGCCAGAATTTGGAATGTAAGGAATTTACTGAAGGAAATCAACTATCAGGTAGCATTCATAGCTTCCATTCAGAAAGATAAAGAGATAAAAGTATACATTAAGACTAGCGATCCAAAACCCGAGATATATCTACAGGTAGAAATTCTTCTGTGTGTTTTTCTAATATAATAAATGGCTGATGTAAATTGGAATGAAATTTCGAAGAGAGTCAAATCAGAGCTTTTTTAGAAGCTGGTCGATACTCCACTCTTTCGGAGGAATTGATCGAAGAAATCGCATTTCAGATGAATCTCTCGGTATCAGAAGCTTTCTGAACCCTTTATAGATAAACACGAAGGGTTTGTTAAATGGCCTGAAATCTCCAGATACCAGAAAAAAGTATTATGTCTTTTCTTAAATATCCGTACAAGTTTTAGCATTTTGAAGATTACGATTTCATAAAAATAATTCGAAAATGCAATTTAAAGATTTCAAATCTGTATCGAAAAGCATAAGAATCGCTGCCTTCAAAAAACCTCAATTTCTAAATATATTTTATAGGAAACCTACTTCAATTGTGCTGTCACTTTAAAAACTGGAATCACGGTATTTTTAATTTAGTTTTGCCTGGACTAATTCTTGTTATTTTTAGGAATAGAATACGTATACAGTCTTCGTTTCCATTTGAAATATTCAATTTCAGATAGGTAATTTGGCTCCATCTATCGGCAGTTAGTATCAAAAACAAACTTACAAAATAAAATATTTTTCTTTCTTTAATATATATATTAAATGAGTTATTTATTTAGAGATTTGTATTTTATATAATATTTTTTTTTAATCAAAAATATTCATTCAATTCCATTGTTTTCAAGTTGATATGTCGTTAACTTTCAAAATTGGTTTTATTTTAAAAAGTGATTGCAACAACAAAAACCTTTTTCTTTACTTTCATAAAAATGATAGATAATATCATAATCATATGCAAATATTTGTAATATTTTTTTTTTTTTTTTTTTCAAACTAAGTGATAAATCACTTAAACTACGGATAGAAAAAATCCTGAATAATAATAATAATAATTAATTGATTAATTTGCTCATTAAATTTCTATAATATAGTATGTAAATGAAATATTTTACAAAGATTGTAATAATTATAATATATCAAATCCAAATCTAAAATTTCATGTTTTCTGTTATTATTATTATTTTTTAATTTTATAAAATAACATTGTAATGAAATTAAAAAAAAAAAAAAAAAAAAAAAAAAAATACTCGGTTACCAAACACTTAAATGCATTGGAAAAACTCTGAAAACAGAGTTAAAATTAGTAAAATAAGTAAAATAAAATGAAGTAAAATACATCTTTATTTGACTTTAATTTAAACCCATAATATATTTTTAAAAATATTAATTAATTAATTTTGTTTTTCGCATTGTGATACTTAATTTTACGAAATAGCACATTTCTGCAAAGCATACTGGTAAAATAATTAAGAATTATACAGTGTATTATTTTATAAATTACTTTGTTCATTAAATTTCCAGTAAAAAACTATACTACTTAAATATTTACCAGTATAAAAGATTCACATTTTAAAGATTTTTCTATTTTTATTTATTTTTCTCTTTTAAATCAAATCTATACTTGAAAAATAATAATTATTTCTTTCTTAAATTTAACAGTAGCAGGGCTGCCAGCAACTTTGGACCAAAATATTAGGGACTTAGGGACCTAAAAATTAAAAATTAGGGACCTTTTAGGGACCTGAAAAACACAAAAAATATTTACATAAAGTATTATATCAAATAAATTTCAATAATAAAAGAGTACACCAATTTTATATTTTTAAAATCTTGTTTTATTACATCAACTTCAGAACTTTTTACAAATTAACCTTTTTTAGGTTTTTTATTTACAAAATTTGTAATCAAATTATTTTTTCTTTTATTTATAATATTAATCAAGCTATGAGCTTCATCCTTTTTTACTTTTATTTCCTCATTAGCTGTTACACCAGCTGTAATCATGTTTTGGGCAACTTTAGCATCAGTTATGTTACCATTTTTTAACGCAATTTTTAATTTTTCATTGCCTTCAGCAATTAATTTATCCGAGACTGCTTCTTCTTCTTCTACATTTTTGTTTATATCTTCCAACTGCTTTTCAAGGTCAGCAATTTGTTTCTTTTTCTTTTCAGCTTCTTCTTTTCTAGTTTCTTCTTCCTCTGCAGCTTTCCGCAACTCTAATTCTTTTTTCTCTTTCTCTTCTTTTATTTTCCTTTCATTTTCTAGATAGCTGTTGTATGACTGATATGCAACATTAGCTTTTTTTATCATTTTACTTGTTATGGGAACTAGAGCAGCTTGATTTGAAAAATGTTTTAATGCATCAGTGATGTTTAACCTTGCATTTAACATACGTTCTTTCATCGAAGTTCTATCTTCAGAAAGAATATTATTTGAAATGGAAAATCCTCGCTCTATATCAGCACTGCCATGATACAGACTTAGGCTACTCTTTAAAAACTTGGAGAGGTTAGGATATTTTAACTCTCCATTTTCTCCTTTTGAAGTAATATATGTTGACCATAATGAATCTATTCGATCACTTTCTGTTCCATGATTGAACTCCCGCTTGATGATTTTCCACTCATCTAAGAGAGCATCAATTTCAATGTCTATGGGCAAGTGTTGACCAAGTTTAGCAAAAACTTTTAGATTTTTTGGAGTATTTTGAAATTTTGGATTCAAACAGCGGAGATATTTTAAGTTTTTATTTTGTAAAATATCCTTATTTAAAAGGTACGTACCTGAGGCTATAAAATGCATCTGCACATCTCTCAAAAAATAACCTTTATCCTTTTCTGATAGATTAAGTAACTCCTTTCGAAGTTCTTCATCGAAAATTATGTCTTTTGGAGAAATTAAATTTTTATTTTCAAAAGGATTTTTATTAATGTCAACCTTAAAAGACTTGATAGCTTCTTCTTTACAAATGCGGCCTGCAATTTTAATTATAAGGTCTTTAATTTCATCATAAATTAAGTGAATCAAAGGATCTTCCCTTTGAAAAAACGAAGTAAAGTTTGTGAATAATTTGGCACTGGATAGAATAAATAATACTTGGCATTTCATTGTTTTTTCATTTAATTATCCAACAATTCTTTTATAGCTTGCTGTATTCAGCATTTTCTTTTCTTTTTTGGATGGCATAAATCGTAAAAAATATTCAACTAGACAATCCCATTGCTCTAACAGCCGAATTGCTGCAGGTTCTAATGTTAGCCACCTACTTGACACATGTTTTATAAATCGATGTGTAGGAACCTTTTGTTTTTCCTGTATTTTACTGAAGTCTTCCCACCTTGATGGCCAGTCATCAAAATAATTATAAACTGATATTATAAAATCAGATGCATCAGATCCATACTCTTCGAGACCCTTTAAAAAACAGTTGTGCACAGTATGTATTGTGCATGTACCAATGTCCAATATACCTTTTTTTCTAACTGTAAGTATTTCTTCATCAAGCAATCTAAATACTTTCTTATTGACAAATGGGCCATCACTAGCAATAGATATCAAATTTTTAAGAGGCAAATTTGCATCTGATATGCTCTTAAGAATATTTTCTTTCAGAATTTCTGCAGTTGCATGGCCCATAAAAAAACTCTGTAAATGATGAGAAACTATTTGCTTGTTCTTGTCAGACCAATAATTTATCCTAACTTGGAGTACTTTATTACCAGCATTATTAGTTGTCTCATCATAAATAAGAGAATAATAAGCAGAAGCTACTTCATCTAACATTTCTTCACGAAAATAAGGACCCAAAGCATCAGTTAACAAATAACTAAGTTTGGTTCTGCATAGAGAAAAATTATCAGGTACAGCTTCTGGGAACATTTTGCGGAAAACATCTCCACAATCATCAGATGACACAGCAGAAAAGTTTGAAGAAACAACTTTAAGAGCCCATGTTAATTCAGCTATACGTGCCCGTTCATTAGCATTGTAGAGTTTAATTGTATTATTAGAACTGGAAACTAATTTCAATGAATTCAATTTAACAGCGCAATTTTGTCGATGTATTTTACCATCAGCATGCTGGATAATTGTGTGGAATCCTTTGTTAATCGAGAATGTTTTCGAACAAACACGGCAAAGAACCTCATCTTGATTGGCTTTTTGTAGCCAATCTGACACTTTATAGCCATTAGAATCCTGTTTGTCCAGCCATTTGTCTTGAAAATGGCATATTCCCATTGTGCCACAGAATACACCTGAAATAAATTAAAAATAATGTACCTACAAATTTATCTTAAAACAATGCTAATTCTGATAATTTACTTTTACTTTTATTTAATATTTTAAAGATACTATTTTGACTAGATAAAGTTAACTGGATGGGTTTATTATAAATAATGTCTTATGTATTATTGATAAATATGAAGAGAATGACACAAACCCAGATAAGATTTACACTGAAGCAGCTTACATGAAAACATGTAAATTGGCTATGATATTGTTCATAAATTTCAGCAAGTTTTTGTATCATTTTGATTTTTTTAATGAAGATTTCAGACAGTAAAGAAATAATCAGAATCACTGAATAAGAAATCATCATATTTTTCTTGCATACAAACAAATTAGAAAAATTCTTTACAGTGTGCAAACTGCTTCAGGAATTTATATTTCAAAATACTGTAATTATTAGTTTTACAAATAATTACAATTATTTAACAATATCATACCTTTTAAATCATAGATACAGTCATCAATAAAAAAAAATAAAAATAATAACAATAAAAAAATTCCTTTCCCAAGCTAACTCTGCCGTTAATCGTCGCGTCAGCATAAGATGAAAGGTATAAATTGATTGGTAATAGTATCTAGTTAACAACATTATACAGTATAACATTATACAGTACAACATTATACAGTAATTATCATTTTTTGATTACTTACAAGGATATAGTAACAAAACTTGATTTTAATTAAGATTAGATTGAAAATGTTTACTTATTTACTTTTGCTTAAAAAAGAAAGTCAGTAGTTACAGGCGGCTCTGCCAGTTTGTTATTAGCGGGGGCCCGGAAGCAGAAACAGTGAAACGCTGCTACGTACGTCGCAGACTCTACAGAATACCTGCAGACTATTTTTTGATTAATATGAAAAAGAGATTTTTGAGAAAGTCTGAGGACTTTCTCAAATAAGTCAGCAAACTTTCCACAAAAATAATCTTTTAGAAATAAAATAATCAAAAGTTGTATCCAAAATTTTAGATATTTGATCTGGTTGTTTACCATATTTTAAATAAAAAAACATGTAAAATATATCAAAATTTCCCATTTTTTACTTCAAAATAATATATTATCTTCTGTTTTTGTTCAGTATTTTTTATGTACCACATTTTACACTGTATTTAATATTGGTGCTTAATTAATATAAATTTTGTTTGCAATCTTTCATTCTGTAACAATTTACTTCGCAGACTATTTTTGGATTTTTGAATGCCGTTGCAGACTGTTGAAAAAAATTCTGCTTCTGGGAGCGGGGGAAGTGGGGCACCTTGGGACACCATAATTTTTAGCTTTATTTTTTTAGTGTGTTATCTGGCATTCATATGTAGCATCACTATCAATCTACTACTGTACTTTAAGATTACTGGAAGAAACACTTAAATATTTATTTTTACTTTTCAAAAGGCATTGAAAATGTTTTATGCTGTTTTTAGAAATCATATTTTAGCTTTAAAAAACTACTTTATCTTATTTGTTTTGATAGAAATACATCCATTTTACATATCCAATAAAATTAATATTAAAAATGTGATGATATAGTTGAGCCTAACCACACGAAATTATTTTAATAAGTAACATGCATAGTGAGGCACCTTGGGACAACTTTTTACGCCGCAAAAGATGATAGATCTTTTGTTGATACAAATGATGTTCTTGTAAAGTTAACCAGCCCTGAACAAACAATTCAATGTTCATTAAATTTAAAATTCAATGAAGATAGACTGCATTTTATCAAATGTAAATTCTGTTAAAATTCTTAAATTTATATATTGACAAAAATATCAGTAATATAAACAAGCCCTAATCAGTTTTTTATTAAATAAATTACATAAATAGACATGATTGTCAACATTTGACTGTCTAACAAGAAAATACTGAAAGATAGCCAATTAACTTTGACTTTCCCAAAGTGCCCCACTAGGTGGGGCACCTTAGCACATTTTAAGGGCCAAAGTTTACCTTACCAAAATTAAAGTTTCAGTTTCTCTATTGTATATAATTAATATAATTTTCTTTTTAGTAGATTAATAAATCAGGGATGAGATTGACAAAAGTGTAAAAAAACTGAAAATATGTGCAATAGTGAAATAAACTAAAATTCAGATTAAAAAAAAAAAAAAACACTACAGAACTCTAGTTTAACATTTTTAATCTCTAATAAGCAAAAAAAAGAACAATAAATTATGTTTTATTGACAATGGCAAATAAATCATTTGAATACTTATCAAAAATTACCAGTTTTTTCACAAATACATTACTACAGAACAAAAAATAAATCTACAGAAATGTGGAAAAAACTTATCCCTGATCTACAAAAAAGCTGAAAAATCTCATCCTTGATAAATGCTTTTGCTCTTTGCATGCAAAATTTGGAAGTAAATGAAAGCATACAAAAAATTATAAAAATTGTTAACAAATTCATCCCAACATGCCCCCACTTTTTCCTATTATGCTGCACAGCTGTTCTTATTTCAATGTGTTCTTAAAATAAAGAAAAAGATAAATTAACTTAAAAGAATTTCTAAACTATCAAAATCACCCTAGGCTCATATGTAAAAATTTACAGCCAAGTAAAATACAACTGGATTGTCATCACAAACAAAATGGCAAACAACTACCTATAGTATACATTTTCTTCCATTTTTAAAGGAAAATCTTGTGTAAATTGAAAATAACAATTGATTAGTACTAATACCTGTAAGGTTCTAAAACCAAAATATTATTCAAAAATAATTTGTTTTACATCAAGATGATATAAGATTAACTGCCACATGTGATTGATTATAATTTCAAGGATGTATAATATATTAATATGGGGGAGAAAATAAGCAAAAAAAGGTACATTCATTAAAGATAACAGTGAATTTTGTAAGTAATTATGTTGTAATCTTTAACATAAGAAAATGGAAGAGTTTGTGTCTTTAGTTCAGAAGATGCAAAAAGATAAAATATCTGCATGCAATATTTAATTTTTAAACACATCTTAGCTATACTAAATTACATGTGTATAATTTCACATCTAATAATCATAACATATGTGCATTCAAAAGAAAAATATATTACATAAATAAAAGAAACTTACCTAATTATATCCTTCAGGCTGTTCAATTATTTCATGAATTCTTAACAAGTGAAAAAAAGAACAAAATCAACAAGTTCTTTTACTTCAGAGAGACTAACTAAAGTGAACTAACATTAACTAACTGCAGTCTGAATCAAGAAAAATATACCATCTACTAAAATAAAATAAAATTCTTATATGAACATAAGACAAAAAAATAAAAATTCTCAAGAAGCACAGAATCAAGAAGAAAACTTTTTTCCTACAATATAGTAGGCTGCCAATGATTGGCTCTTACTTAAGATGTCCTCTGATTGGTGCATTTTCCTTATGGATGCAGAGTAATGTGCTGCCATCTATGGCATAAAATTTGAAACAAATCTAGATTTTTAAGATAAAACTTAGAAAATCTGAATTTTTTTCTTTATTTTGATCATCAGTGAAAAAATGGGACTTTTAGGGACCTCTTAATGAAAAAAAGGACTTTTAGGGACCAAGGTCAAAAATAAGGACTTTTTAGTGAAATAGGGACCTACTGGCAGCCCTGCAGTAGGGAGCAGGCATGAATATAACAATAAAAGCTACTCTAGAAAAAAAGAAAAAAAAAAAAAAATCCTCCTTCACTTGTACAGACTTATTTCTTGCATATAATATTGATATAAAATGAAATTACCATGCATCTGCAACCTTTAAATTAGAAATTAATAATACATTTCAAATTTTGTATTATTTTGCAAATTTTGTTTATTGCCTTTATTCAGATATTGCAGTTTATTGCCTTCCCTTAGTATATGTTTATTACCTTCAGAGCATCAGGTTTTTTCCCCACAAAATGGGTATTTTTGAAATAGTGATTGTTGGTACCAAACGGTACAGCTAGGACTTCCCTGGTTAATCGATTTTAGAAAAGTGTGTTTCTGAAGTTCATACAAAATCTTGAAAAACAGTGTCGAATACGAATTATTCAATTTGTTTTTCTATATCCAGTAATTTTCGGAATTTCTAAAAACTGTAAAACACGTCTTCGACAATTTTACGGGATTTTGTTTAGTTACGGAAAAAGCAAATATGTATGGTGGGTGTGGCACAAGGTGTCAGACATGGGCAAATTTTAATTTTGTAAATGTGAAAATTGGGGGAAAAGGGAACTCTGTTACTTTGATGGAAAGACCTTTTCAAAACAACATTTCAACAAATTTTTTTTTTTCTCTATAATTATTAGTTAGAAAAATATGAAAGAAAATTTTTCGTTTAAAGTCTTTCCCCCGGGTCTCGAAAACACCTTGGAAATTCTAAAAACCTAAAAAAAAAGTGGGGGGGGGCTTAATCAGTTTGAAAGATCATTGTTTTGTTTGGAAATTTTGAAAAAAATTTGGAAATTTCGAAAAAAGGGACCAGCGAAAAGCGCATCTTTGAAATTTTAAACAAATGCATTGCTTTTTTACTTTTCGAACACTATAGTGAGGAAAGTATTGTAATCATGTCAAAAATCCGAATTCGAGATTTTGATGTTTCTATACGTTTCGAGGTCCAACGAGTCCGTTTTCACTATTTTTACGATGATGTATGTATGTGTGTGTGTATGTGTGTGTGTATGTATGTGTGTATGTATGTGTGTATGTCTGTGAGTGAACACGCTAGCGTCTAAACGCTTTGTTCGAATAAGCTGAAAGTTGGTACGTATATTGTAAGTCACCATAGTACGAACCCTATAGATTTTGGTGAATCTAGCACTTATAGTTTTTTTACAGGGACACAAAGAAAAATTCTTTATCATTATGGCCAAGGGACCAAAATCTTAAAAGTGCGATAGCATCTAAAAGCCTTATTCAATTGAGCAAAAACTTTATACACATATTATAGGTCACAGATACTCAATCTGTATAGATTTTGGAGAATCTCGCACTTATAGTTTTTTTACAGGGACACAAAGAAAAATTCTTTGCCAAATTTTTAAAAGTGTGATAGCGTCTAAACGCCTTATTAATCTGAGCAAAGAATTTGTACACATGTTATAGGTCACATTTGAACCAACTGTATAGATTTTGGTGAATCTAGCACTTACAGTTTTTTTACAGGGACACAAAGAAAAATTCTTTATCATTATGGCCTATGAGACCAAATTTTTAAAAGTGCAATAGCATCTAAACGCCTTATTCAATTGAGCTGAAAATTTGTATGAATATTATAAATCACTGTTGGCCACCACGAGACTTTCTTCTATATTTTCCTATACAAATTCACTCAGTAACAATAATTAAAAAAAAAAAAAAAAAAAAAAGTGGGACTTTGACAAAATTGTGGGTAAAATGTGAAAATTTGTTTAAGTTTGTCAGAATTTATAGATTTTTACAGGGACACAACGAAAAATTCTTTATCATTATGATCTAAGGGCTCAAAGTTCAGTAGCGTTAAATAAAACCTCGTGTTATATATGGAGAAAAATACTCAAATACTCTGTTATGGTTTTCTCTCTTTTGTTTGTTTAGCAACTCCTCTTTCTTTATTTTATCTACAAAACTGTTAGTTACTCAATGTTCGGAAAGTCGAGTGGAGTCACTCCAGATTTTTCAGTTTGTCGAAAATGTCTTCTATAAACATAAACAACTTCTTAAAAAAAAAAAAAAAAAAAGGAAGAAGAAGAAGAAATTGAAGCTGTATTACGATAGGGGGAACCTTAAAAAGCAAACAGTAAAATTTGGAGGGGAATTAGGGGGGTTAAGAGCTCGTTTAAAGTTCTTACTTACAGACTCATATTCAATTTGCACGTTTCTTACAATTTTCAAAAATTTCGAGTCGTTTCCGATAGATTTGGGGAGGAAGATGGGACTTTAAAAAAAAAAAAAAATTATAAGTTCCTTAAAAATGCCCCACCAGCGGCCGAGCGGTGGATGAGAGGTGCCGGATTCGATCCCATCCCGCACTCTTTGACTTAGCCGTTCCTTCTGTGTTTTTCTCCGAAATTCGCTTAAATACGGGCCTCGACCACTTAGAAAGACCTCATGGAGGCTATTCTACCTATATGCCTAGGACCCTAGCGTAGTCAGTTGGCCTTAAAACCTACTACCAACCAACCTTAAAAAAGTATCGTTGAAGTGATTGCATCTAGAAGATTTCTCGAAGTGCTAAAAAATCCTTATCATTTAAAATTTTAATGTTAGATCTCTTAGTATACTTTTTAACCCCATAACCCAATTTTAGAAAATGAGGCAATGTCCAAAATCCCTTCACCACGTTTTAGAAATTTTTCAGAAATTCTAGCCAGGAAGAATGTGGGAACTATGTACAGTATATTTAACCAGATAGGAATAAAACTACATTCAACTAAACATTTTCTAAAAAACGTTTTCCCGATTAAAATTTCAAAGTGGTCTAACTGATTGCCCCCCTCTTTTTTTCCCCATCTGAATTAATTTTAAACCAAACAAAATCTCCCTCAGATTGATTAAACATCTTTTTTAGAATTATCAGAGTTTCCAAAGGAGGATCTGATCCCCACCCCCATGGTGTTAGGTATTTTGGAAAATTACTGTCAAATCCTTACAACATTTTACTTTAAACATCTCCAATTAAAAATATAACAAAATATTAATATTTTGTTCATTCAATTGGACCATTTAAAAACTTGTTTACTTTTTTTTATCTAACCAAAATCTATGCGGTGAATGAAGCTCTTTAAAAACTTATTCATAACACTTTTTTACAAAAACTTTCGTACACAAATTATTTTTTGAACATTTATTTTAAATATTCTGTTGAACTATTAAAGAAACAGATTAACCGTTGAACCAAAGAAATTGAATATTAAATAAAATAAAATGAATCTCTCTCTCTCTCTCTCTCTGCCTCTTTTTTTTTTTTTTTTTTTTTTTTTTCTTTTTGGTAGAAATTGTTTGTTATTTTTAAAATATACTATATTATGCCTTTGTAATGTTGCGTGTTTCCATCACACAACAAATATTCTTTCTTAAAGTTTTTTATTTATCACTTTTCATAAATTTTTAAAATTTCATTTAGTTTGTTATTTTGTTCGAGGTAAAATTTAATGTGGTATGAACTATGAAACTGCACTTTTTAAGGGTTACAAACTCATTGCCATGCTCCTTTAATTTTACATTTTAATCATTAACCCCTAAAAAGTAATGATATCAATACAAAAAACCCTTAACGGGTTAAAAGTTTGTGACGCAGCACTGCACTTTATGGCTATAAGAATTAGAAATACGGGTCTTAAAAATAATGATACCAAATTTTCAGTGACGCTTTGCTATTAATTAAAAAATACAGAGATTTTCTTATTTGAATTTGTTTTTTTCTTCTATTTATTTTTACAGTGTAAACGTTATTTTCAACATAAAATAATATATAACATTTACTTACCGATACCTTTTCATTCACATCTCTTATAATATCAAAATATGTGTTTTAAAAGAAATGATATAAAATTCCAGCAACGCAGTGATGTTACACTAAATGATTTGTTTTTAAACTCCACTGCAATTATTTTGTTTTGCATATTAAAGTATATTTGCACATTGAAATATTACTTTTAATTTTCAAATACGCAGTCAAATATATCACTTTCATTAAGTTTATATTATGTACTGAAATGTATTTATTTCAATGAATTATTTTATCTTTTGCGTCACGCTATCCAAAACTGTAAGTAAAATTTATGGAAATGTTTATTTTGTGCCATCTTATCCAAATTAATTGAAAAAGCTTGCAAGTAGATAGTGTGCTGAAAAAAAAAAAAAAAAAAAAAAAAAAATTGCGAAATTTTTAGTTGTAGTTTTGATGGCGTGACGCAAAAGATAAAATAATTCATTGAAATAAATACATTTCAGTACATAATATAAACTTAATGAAAGTGATATATTTGACTGCGTATTTGAAAATTAAAAGCAATATTTCAATGTGCAAATATACTTTAATATGCAAAACAAAATAATTGCAGTGGAATTTAAAAACAAATCATTTAGTGTAACATCACTGCGTTGCTGGAATTTCATATCATTTCTTTTAAAACACATATTTTGATATTATAAGAGATGTGAATGAAAAGGTATCGGTAAGTAAATGTTATATATTATTTTATGTTGAAAATAACGTTTACACTGTAAAAATAAATAGAAGAAAAAAACAAATTCAAATAAGAAAATCTCTGTATTTTTTAATTAATAGCAAAGCGTCACTGAAAATTTGATATCATTATTTTTAAGACCCGTATTTCTAATTCTTATAGCCATAAAGTGCAGTGCTGCGTCACAAACTGTAAGCTTATAACATCGAAAGAGATGCTCTAATTAACCGACTTCAAAAAGGAGGAGGTTCTCAATTCTTTTGTTTTGTTTTTGTTTGTTAGCTCATAACTTCTGAACGGATGATCCGATTTTGATACTTTTTGTTTTTTTGTAAATTTCTTGGTCTGAAACAGATCCCATTGTAATATCTTTACGATCAAAAGAAAATACAGGGTGTCCAAAAAACTCAGTCCCGACTCTTAACTGCTGAACAGCTGCAGCTATAGTAATAAAAGTGGCACGTAGGTATAGTAAACTCGACAAGTGCTACGCGATTCAACCACCTACAGCGCCACCTGGTGGAAAACAGTGGAGTTAGCGTTCCTATCTCGGAAACGGTTCAAGACAGGGGAAAAAAATGAAATATAAAATTGCAGAGCATTATCGATTTAGTACGAAAAGATAGTTTAGACATTGATGCTAAATATACAATGCTAAAAACGTGCATTGGTTTGTGCGCAATTTCTTACACTATGCACACTTGAGCTACATTGCACACGTTGTAGCGTAGCTGGTGAGACATACGCTATATAGTTCAAAATACAGTTACTTGAAACTTTTCGTTTTGTTGTAAAGATCTTGGTCTGAAGTAGGTCCCATTGTAATATTTTTACAATCTAAAGAAAATAAAGCACCATCTGGTGAAAGACAGCGGAATTAGCACTCCTATCTCAAAAACGGTTCAAGATGGGAGAAAAGTTAATTACAAAGTTGTAGAGCATCATCGATTTACTACGAAAAGACAGTTTTTAGACATTATTGCTAAAAATAGAACGCTTAAAACGTGCTGTTGTTTGTTCGCAATTTCATACACTGTGCACACTTGAACTACGTTACACACTTTGCAGCGTAGCGGATGACACGTATATTCTGTGGTTCAAACTACTGTTACTGTAAGCGGTCACATCGATCAACGGAAAGTCGTTTTCAACCAACTTCAGAAAGGAGGGTGTTTTTAATTCGAGCTATGTGTTAATGTTGGTGTTTGTAAGCTTATAACTTCGTAAGAGATGCTCTAATTAAGCAACTTCAAAAAGGAGGAGGTTCTCTGTTCAAAGCACATGCTTTTTTGTTTCTATTTGTTAGCTCATAACTTCTGAACGGATGATCCGATTTTGATACTTTTTGTTTTATTGTAAAGGTCTTGGTCTGAAATAGGTCCCACTATAATAGCTTTACGATCAAAAGAAAATACAGGGTGCCAAAAAAGTCAGTCCCGACTCTTTTAACTGCTGAACAGCTGCAGTTATAGTCATAAAAGTGGTGCGTAGGTATAGTAAAGTGGACACGTGCTACGCGATTCAACCGCCTACAGTGCCACCTGGTGGAAAACAGTGGAGTTGGCGTTCCTATCTCGGAAACGGTTCAAGACAGGGGAAAAAAGTGAATGATAAAATTGCAGAGCATCATCGATTTAGTACGAAAAATAGCTTAGACATTAATGCCAAAAACAGAACGCTTAAAACGTGCATTTATTTGTTCACAATTTCCTATTTTATGCACACTTCAACGACATTGCATATGTTGTAGCGTAGCGGGGGGACATTTATGTTATGCAAAATTCAAAGTGTGGTTATTGTAAGCTGTCACATTGGTTAACCCATAGACGTTTTAAACAGACTTCATAAAGGAAGAGGTTCTCAATACAAACCATGTTTTTCATTGTTGCTGTAGTTGAAATTTGTTAGCTTATAACTTCGTAAGAGGTGATTTAATTTTAATACTTATTTTGGTTGTCGTAATTATCTTGGCCCGAAATGGGATTCATTATGATTTCATATATAAACAAATTACAGGATACTCACAAAAGTCTGTTCTCACTCTAACTGCTGAACGCATGCAGCTACACTGGTAAAAGCAGTATGTAAGTATCGATGTTGAAACTTCTGTCCGTCAGCTACAATGCATATTTTGCTCTTTGTTTGAACTTTACGCTGCGCAATTTCCAGCGCAGCGGATGACACGTATTCACTGTAAAGTTCAATATATATATGCCTAACAGAATTTTTGGTTACGAATACAGCGTATCCGTTCTTTACATTTCTATAGACTTTTTAATTTAACGTATGTTCATTTGATAGATAGTTTTTTGCTCATATCCGATAAAGACAAGAAAAGTGACACAACTTAAAAATGCAGCATTTGAGAAAAATCAACTTAAAAATAACTTGACTAGAATAAAACTGGCACAACTGTCTCTCAAGTGGATAAGTTTCTAGATGGATATGTAACTTTTTTGTTCCCATTGGTGCATTTCATGTATTTTTCAATTACATAAACCATTTTTTGAGTTATGTCACTTTTCTTGGAAGTTGTGATTTGTGAAACTGCCGTCGAACGTCTTCTGATGTTCTGCTATATGAATAAGTTTTCACTGAAAAGAAAAAAAAAATCTTTTTGTAAAATAGAACCGACTTTAAAAAGCAACTACTAAACAGCTTTAAAAAAAAAAAAAAAAAAAAAAAAAAAGGTATAAAATGAAACTGTAAATTGTGCCTAAAAGTATAAAATCATTTCCTTCGCCAAACAACCTATAACACTACAAGTAATCATAACTTTTGAAGTCGGCGCAAAATTAAAAGAAAAATGTTACCTTTATTCAATATAAAAATCTAATCCTATTCAAACTACACATCTCACGTTGTCACCTGCAAAGCGCAGCCGAAAACTACTTTGATTCAAGAAAACAAATAAGATTTCGTTAGCAGCAAAAGTTGGCGAAGATTCTGGTATCCGACGTCCTTGGTGAAAGAAAAATCGCAAAATTATCTGGCAAACATATTTAATTTTTTTGGGATATCATGATTATTTTGATAAGGTGTATTAAGAGAGTAATCAAGGATATGAAACAATACTTCGTACAATATATATTACGAAAAATATACATCTTGCGTGTATATTTTTGCATCGCCAAATCCAAAAGCCCCCAAGAATGATAGTGATCAAAGTTATACAAAATTTGCAAAGGAAACTCTAACTTCGTAGAAACATAAATACCGCATTGTGAAGAATGTTCACTGTTCTATGTAGATGCTACTAATGGGCCAATTGTATACAGTGATAAAATAATAAAGGAAACACGGAAATGGATCATTCGAGACAACAGTATTTGTTGCTACCGATCTAAAAACAAAGCTTTAAAAATTAATTAAATTTTATTTAATTTTGCGCCGACTTCAAAAGTTATGATTAATTGTAGTTTTATATAAGTTGTTTGGGCGAAGGAAATTATTTTATACATTTAGGCGCAATTTACAGTTTCATCTATATATATAAAAGAGCAGAGTCTGTCTGTGTGTGTGTGTGTGTCTGTCTGTCAGCCCGCTATAGAAACCTAGGCCGTTTCACCGAGCTATGGGGCAAAAACAAATAGAAATACAGTTAGGCCGTTAAAATTGGTACAGATAGGTTTAAAAGGCCTGCAAGTCGAACGGGGATATTTTCGACTGTGTAAAGTTATTAGAAAGGGCGAGAAGGGGGGAGGGGAGGGGGGGGGCAAAAAAAATAAAAATAGTGTCAGATCGTTCAAAATTGGTACATAGAGGTTTTCGATACTTACAAATCGATTGCGGATGATTTTGAATTTGTAAAATTATTAGGAGGGACGGGTAGGGGAGTGGGGCTATAGGGCAAAAACAAATAGAAATACAGTTAGGACGTTCAAAATTGGTACAGATAGGTTTAAGAGGCCTGCAAGTCGAATGGGGATATTTTCGAAAGTGTAAAGTTATTAGGAGGGGCGAGAAGGGGGGAGGGGAGAGGGGGCAAAAAAATAAAATACAGTTAGATCGTTCAAAATTGGTATATAGAGGTTTTTGATACTTACAAATCGATTGAGGATATTTTCGAATTTGTAAAATTATTGGGAGGGGCGTGAAGGGGGGAGGGAGCGGAAGGGTAAAAAAAAAAAAATAGAGATAGATCGTTCGAAACTGGTGCATAGAGGTTTTTGATACTTACAAATCGATTGCGGATATTTTCGAATTTGTAAAATTATTAAGGCGCTCATATATATGCATTCGCGCGTGCGCATCGCGCACGGGTCTACGCTGCCGAAGGCAGTGGGGACCCGGTGCGAGATTTTTCCCGATCAGAGTTTTTTTTTTTTCACATGATAAAAATTAATGCAATTTTGAGAATTCATTAATTATAATGATTCATTTGAAAATAGTGACCAGCGAAGCGGGCGTAGCCTGCTAGTTTTATATAATCGCTTCTCGGCCTCTTGGCTAAGATCAAAGTGTAGTTTCATTTTATACCTTTTTTTTTTTTAGTAGTAGTTGCTTTTTGGAGTCGGTTCTATTTTTTACAAAAAGATTTTATTCAATTTATCTGAAAGTGAGAATAATTTTCTTTTAAAACTCAGGATATTATAAATAAAAAACATGCTGATTTTTTTTAGTTTTAAAATATCTCCCTTATTTAACATGCTATCGACAGACAAATTTATCCGCAATTTGTACTGGGTCTATATTAACTTATTCTAAAATTACTGATCACTTCGTTCTGTTAACAATACAGGGTGATCACAAACATTATTGATTTTGATCAATTTGTTACCGGCCCCCTGAATGTTGTCTTAAACAAATCTTCACTGAAAAACGTGAAGAAGTCCCAGTTCTTTAAATACCCAATGCTTGAAAACATTTCAAAAAGAGAGAAGTTTTTAAATACAAAAAAACTGATCGTTTGGAAATCTTGCTAAACTTTTGAGCAGGAGTGAGTGTGTTGTGTGTAGAAATTTTAAAAATCCAGAAAAATTGAAGTAATTGGTAGAATTGAACGCGGTTTGCGAAAATGTTATTCTCGTGAAGGGGGGGATTTTTTTTTTTTTTTTTTTTTATAAGGAAAAATTTAGTTACATTTTTCGTCGATAGATAGCGCTGCACGGATGTGTAAAGAGAAATATGTAAATTAGAGTCCTATAAATTACACGGCTGTACAATTAACAGCTCCTTTCTTATTTTCTTCTCCTACTTGTGCATACATGAAGTTTTATTTGCGATGCTAACTTGATGGATAAAGCGTTCTTTACACACACATGATAATATATCGTTATCCCTTATCCCATGAGTAGTCATTGTTGTACGTTGCACGTATGTAGTAAACGGAGTTGTCTTTTTCAAAAAAGTGATTATCACTTTCCACTAGACACATTAATTACATTTTTTCTGTTTAATTGCAGTTCCCGTTAATGTGTTACATACATGCACACGCGCATGTACTATTCTAAATGTTTTTGATAATATTTTCAAAAATTCTTCATATAATAATTGCAACAATTCCATAATGCAATCTAATGTATCTACAGAATGCACACTCATATTACGATTGTAAATTTTTCATTGATCTGAAATAACATCTTGAAAAATCGTAGCCTCTCTCAAAAAGTAAGTTTTAGATCCGACACTGGTTCGGAATATCTTTAAAATATACGAATCCTTTTATAAAGACTAGGGATGGACCGGATATGGATTTTACCGGATACAAATATCCGGCATTACGGATATTACTTTTATTTGCCGGATCCGGATATCCGATCGGATATCGGGTAGTCCCCTTTCCCAGTATACATATGAAATTTTCAATTTTTAAAAAGCACACAATACTTAAAAAAAGGTATTTTATACAACTTTTATACAACTGGATTCTACATAAAAATGTAAATACCATTGGGAAAAACATAGAAAATTCTAATAAAAATAAAAATGTGTGTATTTCAGCTGTAAGGATTATAATAGATATAAATAAATAGACAATGCATTATAAATCTCTCTTATTAAACCAACCAGTCTTATATATATATATGTTATCATGTATCCATTGCTAAATTTTATAAAGTTTTTAAATTTTTCACTTTATATATATATGTATGTATATAGCTTAATATTTTTAATTAGTATATATATGTACACACACACACAAATATAGTCAGGGTATTTTAAGATGGGAAATCGATGTGACTAGTGCCCGTTATCAGGAGAATTAATTTTCACACATGAAAAACATTACAATGATTACATTTCTTGGGAGAGCCTTAAAAATTCTTACAAAAATCAAGGAGAAATGATATTTTTGAAAAAATGACCAATATTACAGATTATGGAAAATCTTCTTTAATTTTTCCTAACACTATAGTGAGGAAAGTATTGTAATCATGTCAAAATTTCAAGTTTGAGATTTTGGTGTTTCTACACGTTTTCAGGTCCCCTGAATTCATATTTACTATTTTTACAACGATGTATGTGTGTATGTATGTGATTCAACACGATGTCTAAACGCTTTGTTCAAATAGCTGAAATTTGGCACATACGTTATAGGTTCCCATGGCACGAATTCTATTGATTTTGGGGAATCTAGCACTTATAGTTTTTTTAAAGGAACACAAAGAAAAATTCTTTATCATTACGGTCTATGGGCCCAAATTTTATAAAGTGCGATAGTGTCTAAACGCCATATTCGTTTGAGATGAAAATTTATACACATGTTATTAGTCACCATCACGCAAACTGTATAAATTTTGGTGAATCTTGCATTTACAGTTTTTTTAAAAGGGACACTAAAAGTAATTCTTTATGACTATAGTCTATATCTACCAAAATTTTTTAAACTGCGATGGCGTCTGAATGCTTTTTTCATTTGAGTTGAAAATTTACACACAAGCTACAGGTCATTGTTGCACGAAGTGCATAAATTTTGGTGAATCTAGCACGTGCAATTTTTTTACAGGGACACATTGAAAATTTCTTTATCATTATTGTCTACGGGCTAAAATTATTTGAAGTGCAATAGCGTCTAAATGCCTTATCAGAATGACCTGAAAATTTATATGCGTGTTAATGGTCGAAGTTGCTCGAACTATATTGCTATTGGTGAATCTAGTACTTATAGTTTTTTTTTTTTTTTTTTTTTTTTACAACAAAATAATCTTTACCTTTATCCTTACCTTAAATCATTAGCGTCTAAATGCCTTATCCGATTGAGTTGGAAATTTATATACGAACAGTAGGTTACCATCGCATGAAGCATAAAGATTTTGGTGATTATAACATTTATAGGTTTTTACAGGGACACACAAAAAAATAATTTCCTAATCATTATGTCCTATTGGCTCAAATTATTTAAATTATGATTGCGCCTAAATTACTTATTTGAATGAACTGAAAATTCATACACATGTTACAGATCACAGTTGCAGACACCATACAGATTTCAGTGAATCTAATTCTTATAGTTTTTTACAGGGACATAGAAAAATACTTTATAATTGTGGCTCAAATTATTTAAAATGCAATAGCGTCAAAACGCCTCATCCGATTGATCTGAAAATTTTTATGCATGAAACATCGTACGAACTTTATAGATTTTGGAGAGTTTAGTACTTACGGTTTTTTACAGGGACACAACGAAAATTTATCATTATGATCTATGAACTCAAATTATTCAACTAAACAGCATACTATATGAAGAAAAATACTCATACACCCCTATTATAATTTTCTCTTTTGCATATTTAACGATTTCTCTTACTTTAATTTATTTATGTAATTGTTAATTATTTAATGTTCGGAAAGTCTCCAGATTTTTTTTTAACTTTAAGAAACTAGAAATTAATTAGTTACATAAAAATATATACTAAAATTTTGTTGTCTCATAAATGTAATTTGAAAATAAAAATTTACCAATTGGATCTCGGTGTTCCATCTTTTGACAAATAAAGTACATGTATTTAGATTATAAGAACATTTAATTTTTGAAAAACATCAAAGAAAACATTGTTCATTTCGCGATTTTTTTTTCACCTGAAACTACGCAAAACAGATAAGACAAATAATTAAAAATATGTGGAATTTTATGAGATTATTTTTTAGTGACGTGATTTAAGAAGCTATTTTAAGTTTTCCCACAAAAGGAAGGGCAAAAGTTGTTTCTTGCATTTCCCACCATGTCTCAATGAAAGAAAAAAGAAAAGAAAAGGAAAAAAAAACAGATATTCAAAAGTCGGATATCCGGCATATTAACCGGATACCCGGCGGTTTTGATCCGGATATCCGACGGTATTTCGGATATTGAAAAACCCGCTGAATATGCCGGATACCCGGTCCATCCCTAATTAAAGAGTTTCTTTTTCCCATAGTAAAAGGATTTTTCGTTCTCGAAGCAGTTTCGTCAGGTTGTGGAATGTCATCCCATTCCATCCTATCACTTCATACGTAAGATAACTTATAAATCTAATGCTTGATATTTTTATGGCTTTCATCAAAGTTCTTTTTCAGTAGAATTCTGTGCCTGTACAAATTTTAGGAATACATAAAAGCATGATTTAATTCCATATTTAGATAATTTACTTAGCATAGAATTCTGAAATGGACTTGTTAGTTACGTTAACTACACACAGTACTTTATTGATTTCTCGAACCACTCCCAAAATGCGAAAATCTGTCTACACAGTTTGCTTGTTTGAGATATTCCGTCCCAGTGAACTTGTCACTCAATTACTGTAGAAATTTTTTTTTTTTTTTTTTTCATTTGTTGAACAAATAAATTGCAGAATCGGGTCAGTGCAAAATATTACACTATATTTAAATAGATATCGAAAATATAATTCCCTCCGAACAGAATAGCAGATGGGATTTGCTTGACAATATTGCTCCCTACTAGCGCCATTTTGGTTTGTCCAATGTGAAATAGGTTAGTTGGGTTTAATGTCGCTGTAGTACTGCACTATGAGTAATTGGCGATCCAATATGAAACAGGAATATGTATCATCTTTTAGATGTGAAAACATGCCACCCAAATTTCGTTTATATTACACAATTCTTTCTTGTTGGGAAACGTTCCAAAACTTTTTCAGCAAAACTAATCAAACGTAAAGCCTTTATAACACTCACACTTAGTCGTTGTAAGGAACATCTACGTATCTCCGCAGCTTTCGGCAAGCTTTACCTACATGCATTCTAGCTCAGTGTTCCTAGGTAAACTTATCAAATGTCTTAGGAATAAGAATAAAGTTTTGAAATTAAAGTTGGTTGAATTCAAAATTATTATAGACAGCACCAAAACAAACAAACATTGTCTTACTCGCAGTTAAAAATCAAGGTAGCGCCCAATTAAACTAAAAACCCTTCGCTCCAAAACTTTTCCAGCTAAAATAACAACGTAATGTCTCTATAACACTCACGCTTAGTTATTGTAAGGCATCTACTTACTCACCGCAACTTTCGCCTTGCATTTCCTATCTAGGTTAACTTATCAAGGGTTTTAGGATTAAGTATTAAGTTTAGAAAATTAAACTTGGCGGAATTCAAAATTATCTTTCACATCACCAAAACAAATAAACACCATCTTACTCACAGTGGTAAATTAATTTACTGTAAAATTCAACCTTAACCTAACGTTCCAAAACTTTTTCAGCAAAACTAATCAAACGTAAAGCCTCTATAACACTCACACTTAGTCGTTGTAAGGAACATCTACATACTCTCCGCAGCTTTCGGCACGCTTTCCCTACATTCATACTAGCTCAATGATTCTATGTAAAATTATCAAAAGTCTTAGAATTAAGATTTAAGTTTTGAAATCAAAATTGTTATAGACATCACCAAATTAAACGAACACCATCTTTCTCGCAGTTTAAAATCAATTTAGCGAACAATTAGACTAAATTCCCTATACTCCAAAACTTTTCCAACTAAAATAACAACGTAAAGCCTCTAGAACACTCACGCTTAGTCCTTATAAGGAACTTCTACCTACTCACTTAAACTCTCGGCACGCGCTTCCTTTCTTTTCCTTCCTTTCCTAAAATACATCAAAAGTTTTAGGATGAAGTTTTAAGATTAGAAAATTAAACTTGGCGGTAATCAAAATTGTTATAGACATCACGAAATCAAACAAACGCCTTCTTACTCGCAGCTGAAAATCAAAGTAGCGCACAATAAACTAATAATAGTACGCTCCAAAACTTTCCAGCTAAAATAACAACGTTAAGCCTTTAGAGCACCCAGACTTAGTCGTTGTAAGAAACATCTACCTACTCCCTGCAACTTTCGGCACGCTTTTCCTTTCTAGATAAACCTATCAAAGGTTATAGGAATAAGATTTAAGTTTAGAATTTTTAATTTGATCGAAATCAAAACTGTTATAGTCATCACCAAATCATACAAACACCCTCTTACTCGCAGTTGAAAATCAAGGTAGCGGACAATTAAACTATTAATCCTACCCTCCAAAACTGTTCCAGCTAAAATAACGAAACGTTTAACCTCTATAACACTCACATTTAGTTGTTTTAAGGAACATCTACTTACTCCCCACAACTTTAGGCACACTCTATCCTTTTAGGTTAACTTATCGTAGGTTAAGACTTCATTTTAAGTAAATACACTAGGCAAATCTTAAGTTTTTTTTTTTTTTACAACACCAAAATAAACAAACACCTTTTTGCTCGCAGCTGTAAATTAATTTAACGCACAATTAAACAATTAACACTACGTTCAAAGACTTAACAACTAAAATAACCAAACGTAAAACTTCAATAACAGTCACACTTAGCTGTTGGAAGGTACATCCATTTATTAACCGTGGATTTACTCATGGCGAAATTCAAATTTTATTTATTTAACTTTAATTTAATCTAGTTTTTAATTATTCTGTTTAATTACATCACTAAAACAATAATCACCTTCTCGCTCGCAGACAACCATTTTCTCTCCTAGGTTCCTTTTTAAAAGTCCATTCACTCGTCCGGGCCCACCAGCGGCCGAGCGGTTCTGCGCTCAAAGCTGGTAGAGGGGAGGTGCCGGGTTCGATCCCAGGTCGCGCTCATCGACCTAGCCGTTCGGAGTTTTCCGTGGTTTCCTCCGAAACTCGCGTAAATACGGGCTAGGACCCCTTAGAAAGACCCCCACGGAGGGCATTCCCCCTATAGGCCTAGGACACATAAGGAGTCAATCGGCCTTAATCCTCCAACCAACCAACCAACCAACCATTCACTCGTCCAAATCATCAACATCCCCCTGCTCATTAACTCCTTACTCACAACTAGCATCGACACCAAAGCCCTACCTTAACAATTAACTTCACAACCTTAAACTTAAAATTCACTTCCTGAGCTCAGACCCCCACCCCTTTTTTTCCCCTCCCTCTTCTCTCTTTTCACTTGCACATAATCTAAAGAACACACAAGAAACTAATAAAAATCAAAATTAAATTTTTCATTAACTAATAAACAAATAAATAACATTTTAATTATTTTTAATTAATATACTTAATTAATTATTTTTTGTTTCTGAGACATGGTGTGACTGGGAAAACCCCATCCACTTTTCTGGATGTTATTCTTAATTTTTGTATTTTATTACTGTGCTCTCTATTCTATACTTGTGCTTTTCCTGGGACACCTTCCAGGCTTTCTCCCAAGAGGTACATCATAATCATTTGAAGACATGACACCCTCGATGGGTGACTCGGCATCGACTCCCACGTCCCCCAATGCAGAGGAACTCTTCCAATCCATCAAAGAATCCCTTTCGAACAATATAAAAAACCTTGTAGAAGGGAAGACAGATCTAGAGAACTATAAAACAGAATCTCTCAAACATGTCAAAGTAACACCAGTCAACAACCACCTTACCTTGTTGGACAAAATTATCAGATCTCTTACAGCCTCATTAGAACTTTTGGCAGATCCACCATCAATCCCTTTATCTAACAAACAAGATCCCTTCATAATTTCTACACAACAACAGCTAATCGAAGCAACGGAACAAATCCTGAAATCCTCAATTTCCAACATTATAGAATCAAACGCAACCTCATCACTTGTATTGGAAGGTCAACATCCCCAACCTGCAAGAAATCAATCATCATCCTACGAAACCAACTTCCCACCACTTCCTGCAAGAGACCAGCGAGAAAACTTAAGAGTAATAGTTCATCCCATCGATGGTACCAACAAAACAGATATTTCAAAAGCATTACGCAAAATAGCACAATCCAATGAATTTCACACACAAATAAAAAATATCAAGGAAACTAAGAACAATAACCTAATTTATAACTTTAAAAATCAAGCAAACATGGAAAACTTCGTCAAGCTTCTCAGAAACTCCGAGATCTACGGCTCAAAAGTAGAACTGATAAATCCAGCCCCCAAAAGGGAAAAACTAATGCTTATGAATGTGCCCACAGACATAAGTGAGGAAGACCTTATGAAAGAACTGTTAACAGAACTTGATATAAACAGCGATGACCTCAACATTCTCAAACCAATTAAAAGCAGACAAAGGTTACTCAAAAGATACTCAACACTGGCTCCTCGAGGGAGACAAAGCCCTCGTCAATTTTCTCATTGCAAAAAGATCGCTCACCATCCTGTATACCAAAATTGCAGTACGACAATATATCAACATCGCACGCTGCACACGCTGCCAAGCATTCAATCATACAAAGTCAAACTGCTCATCACGCGTTGAGGCATGCGCAAAGTGTGCAGGACCTCATCACACAGACAATTACACATCAGACCGCAGTGCCTGTATAAACTGCAGAAGGCACAGCATTAACGAAGATAGACATTACGCATTCGCTGCTACCTGCCCCATCTACAAGAAAAAGAAAGACCAACTCTTAAGTTCCTATTACAACAACACAAGAGGATCATCATCACCACTGGCCCAATCTATTCACCCGTCACCAACATCAAGCTACATCTCTCGCCCGCAATCATCAGTCACGACATCTACACACTCTCATCAGCCCAAAACATCCGTCAGCAGGACAGCCAACACAGATATCAGCAACAATCTAACTCCACCACCTTCGCTACCACCATACTTTTATCAGCATTTCCCACTCCCATTCAACCAACAATTTCAGGACTATTTCATGAACTCGAACTATCATGGCAGGGACTATACATATTGACTCACAACCAACCCAATCACAAGAGGTAAGTCAGCAGCTTTCAAATGATGCTAATGATAACAATAATACAAATTCAATTAACTTCCTGCAAATTAATTTAAATAAGAGCGAGGCTGCCATAGAAAATCTGATAAAATATGTAGACACAAATAAAATCGACATTATCTTAATGCAAGACCCTAATATAAAATATCAAAAAATTACCCATCTCCCACAAGGCTGGGCCTCCTTCCTCTCTAAAAACCTTAATGCTGCAATAGTTGTAGTAAATCCACTATTTTACAGTATATTAATAGAGAAATTCCAAAACTCAATGTTCATCAATTTAACAACAAATCAAGGAAATGTAACTTTAGGTTCACAATACTCCCCACCGAGATCTCACGAGGAGCTGGAAAATGATCTTCAAAAATGGACAGCAAAATTCAACACTCTGGATAAATTCTTAATTGGGGGGGACTTCAATGCTCACTTAAGATCTATGCATTACACTAGAAATGACGCCAGGGGCCTTGTTATTCAAAATCTCCTAGCAACATGCAATTTAACAATCATTAATGATCCATCAAACGAATACACATTTAACATACACAATTCTTACGGTAATCCTGACTTGACACTTTGTGGCCCAGGGATCCTCCCTTTCGTAGGTTTGCAGATCATGATAATGATTCACAAAGCGACCATGTTTACATTACATTCAAATTAAACTTAAATCCAGAGAAAAAATATGACTTCAGATGCAACACCAAATACACGAATTTCAAAAACTTTAATAACAACTTTAAAACACATCAAGTAACTCTACTGGATTCCCTTAGGTGCGCACATGATTATGAGGAATTTAACGAATGGACTAATCAATTAATACACATAATAACCACAACAATGAATGCCACATTGCGAAAAAGAAAATTAGAATACAAAGTTAATGTTACCTGGTTCACATCATCCCTCAAAATTCAGAGAAACAAAGTTAACGCCCTATACAAAAGATCAAAGAAAAACCCTGATAACGAGCAATACAAGTTAATTTACAAAAGAGAAAGAGCGAGGTACAGGAAGAACTTGTTAAAGGCGAAGAAGGATTCCTGGGTTACATTCTGTCAAAAACATAAAGAAACATTTGGGAAAATATTTAAAATTATCAGGGGAAAAAATCTCAAACATACTGATTTAGTATACACACAACTCTCAACATCCAATATTACAGATACTTACATAGAAGTTATTAACACACTCATAGAATCTCACTACCCGTCATTACAAAGAACACTTCACAGCACACAAATTTTAACTAATGACTTTAATAACGATGAAAAAATTCACCTAAAAGAATTACACTACTGCACTAATTCACTACCACCAAACAAGGCCCCTGGGGTTGATTTAATAGATTCAAAATTACTAAAAAATCTTGTCAAAAATTACCCGTCCCTCTTTATAACTTTCTTCAATAAATGCTTCTCACTAGGGTCCTTTCCAACGATCCTGAAGAGAGGTCTAGTCATCTTCTTTTCAAAGAAAAACAAAGATCACAAATCCCAACTCCTATAGGCCTATCACACTCCATTAGGCAAACTAATAGAAAAAATCATAAAAAATAGAATCATGACAGCTCTGGAGAACTCAAAATTTTTCGACGAATCACAACATGGTTTTCGTGAAGGGAGGGGCACCATCTCAGCGATCAAAAAATTCAAACAACTAAAATCGGAAATTCAGGAGAAATTCAAATATTGTTGTGCAGTCTCTTTCGACCTACAAGGGGCTTTCGACTCCGCTTCTCACTGAAATCATTGGGGCCTTACCCATTCAAAACTACTTAAAATTAATCCTGTTAGACTTCATCAGAGATAGGGTCTGTGGAGTGATGATCGCGGGGTCGATCCAATGGCGGGATGTCGGGAGGGGGTGCCCTCAAGGGTCTTGCCTTGGACCGATGATGTAGCTTTTCGTCGCAGACCGGATCCTCAAACAATTCAAACTTCATGATAATAACATAATAGCCTACGCAGATGATTTTATAATTTTGGTTGGAGAAGACACAAGGGACAAACTGTAAAATAAAACGAACGATTTAATCAACATCTTTAATAACATTTGCAATAATTTAAAACTTAAACTCTCAACGAACAAAACAACCTCAATAGTTTTTGGCACTGGGGTTTTCGTTTCTAGAACACCAATTTTTAAATTGAACAATAAAAGCATTCTTGTTAAAAATACTCTTCAATACTTAGGCCTAACAATTGACAAATCATTTTCCTGGATCACTCATCTACAAGCTGTAAGAGAAAAAATTTTAAACAGCACTAGTGGCCTATTATAGCTAAGAAATAGAGATAGGGGTCTTCAATCAGACATCTTAAAAATCTGGTATCTAACAGTTTTTCAAAAACAGATTGAGTACGGCTTCGAGATTTGGTGGGAGGACCTAAATTGCCACGGGGTACGAAACCTCAAGTCTGCACAACGTCTCGCTCTCTTGAGCGTCATCAAACCCTTCAAAAGCATTTCAAGTGACGCCCTTTGTGTCCTGGCTGGTGTCCCTCCGATCACGATCTACATAGCAAACAAATTCAGACAATATAACATTTTTCATGAAACCTCATCTATACAAATACAAAATACAAATATTTCAAAAGAAAATTTAATGCTTCCCATCCCTACCTCCACTTTTCCGAACTACTATAAACATAACAAAATGAAAATAATAGAGAACCCACCATCTTCAGAGCTATAAATTTATACAGACGGATCAAAAATGCCCGGCGGGACCTCATGCGCTTTGTAGTCTACTACAAAAACAATATTATTCACACATATCAAATTAAACTTCACCACCTAAATTTAATTTTTCAGGCTGAACTCTTGGCAGTAATACAGGCAATTAAATGGCTCATAAATTCATCCTACAAAAATTTAAACCCAATAATATTCACAGATAATCAATCAACAATTAAAATCCTAAATCAACCATATCCAAAATACGAACTTATTAGAGAACTATATGAAAGCATAGATCAATACAAAGAGCGAATAATCCTAACTTGGGCAAAGGGGCATGTGGGAACGGCAGGCAACGAAATGGCAGATTCATTTGCAAAACAGGTTATTTCACAAAACATCTTCGATGAACAGATCTCTCTTTCTTTTCCAGCCTCGCTAGTCAAATCATCCATTAATAATAAAATTATCACAGATTGGCAAAGAGAATGGGGGCACAGCGATAAGGGTAGGGATACGTTTTCAGTCCTTAATAACGTAATCAAAAATTTTATCAGTCCAAATAAAATAGTTACATATTTTATCTCAGGCCATGGCAGCTTCCCTACATTTCTACACAAAATTAAAGTATTAATTTGATTTCTAAATAAATTAGGGAACTCTTCCACTTTGATCCCCGGGATGCGGAATCGCTAGATAGTGGCAGTCAGGTTCGCCTGCCTGCCTAAGATGCATTTTTCCCCTGCGGGTAGATGTGGCTTTGCCATAGTCGCTATTGAACTCAGTGGCGACGGTAAAGACATGTCTATGGCACTAAATCGTGAGATGTGCCGCTCCATGGTGGAAGTTTTCCTTTTCATTTCCTTGTTGTTGGGAAATATATATGTATACATTAGCAGGCTTTGCCCGCTTTGCTGGTCACTATATTTAAATGAATTTAAAAAAAGAAAAAGGAATCACTAATTTTTATACCGCTTTTCAAATAAAAACTAATACATATATATATATAGTTTTAGACTTTATAGATCCTTATTTTGGTTATACTGTCTCAGGAAATTTAAATATAATTGAAGATGATCATTTAAAGAGTACTATGAATTTGTTAGGATAAATTTCAATTACAGCAATTAAAAAAAAAAAAAAAAAAAAAAAAAAAATATTGATTTTATAGAAAAAGATTTATATATATATATATTGATTGAAATTGCTGAAAAACTTTGCTTGGGATCCTCGTTGACTTCGGCAGAGTTTTTCTCACCGCAACGTCTTTGCTCCATTTCTCTATTGCCTGCGACACTGCTTTACCTGTGAACTTCAATTTCCATCTGAACAACTTATCGGATGACACTTTTGAAACGAAGAGTATCGGGGAAGAGATATTGCTAGGATTTTTTCCTAGGACTGAAAATACTCCTTGATCTTTTTTGAAGGAGCGAATTTGACATTATTAGGAGTACAAAAAAAGTGGAAGAGAAAAAAGTTGATCTTTCGTGAAACCATGCTAAATTTTACTACTTTTTTAATAAGTTAAAATATATATATATACGTATATGAACCCACGTTATGAGTTTCAGCTATGAGTTCAAGTTATATTATATGGACTAATTGTAATAATATTCCTTTCAGCATAATTTGCACAATATAATATCGGAACTCAGAATATGACTATAATGTGACTCATTAAAACCCGAATAAACTACTGCGTCAGAAACGCCAAAGAAAAATATTTGAGATGCATACAGCATTTTGGTAGCCTTAAGCGTACCGTCTTCAGTGCAAAAATAATTCTGAATCTGGAGAAGTGCTCGTATATATAGGAGAGGGACCGAATTTAGTTCAACCAATAGGATTACGGGAAAGGTGGGGATTGTGGCCAATAGGAAATTAGGAATATTAGCTGTGTAAACAGTAGAAAAATTAAGAAAATGTGGACTGAATGTAAAATTTCCAACAATCAGACAAATAGGGAACAGCGAAATCACAATTTACAAGGTTTTTAAAATTTTTATAAATATGAAAAGCTTCAAAGAAATCGAGTTCATGAATGGATTTAGGTCTGCAAATTATTTTAGCTGAATTAAATTTAAAATTATGATTTTCCTCCCAGCAGTGTTTAGAAATAGCCGATTCATTGGTTTCTTGTTTGCGGACGTAATTCATATGTTCTTTTAGACGAAATTTAAGACTGCGTTTAGTTTGGCCAATATATGATATACTACACTGACAGGAAAATTTTTTCTTTGGCGTTTCTGACGTAGTAGTTTATTCGGGGTTTAATATTCCAACGCCAAGTCTCCTGTTATTATAATGTGACTCTGTTTATAAATTACAATGAGCATTGAAAGATGATAAGGCGATACATGAATCTGAGGATTTCTATTATTGATGCAAATGTTTACAGTTTTACTCAAAATAATTTTAATTAGGAAAACTTTTTATCCATTGTAAGAGAAGATATTGATTGTTTAAAAAAGTATGCAGAGCATTGAATTATAGAAAGAATATAAACTTTTTGAGACATATTCACAAAATACACTAAATTTACCCTAAAAATACAAAGCGTGAAAATTACTCATGATTAAAATTTTAAGGAGTATTTTTAGATTTTAAAACGTAAAATACGCTTGTGGAGGAGTTAAAAATATCTCTGTCGGAGAAAAAAAAAATGTAGCCCATTTATGTTTAAATCGCATTTACATATAAAAACAACACTTTACGTACTATACATAGCATTTATTGTCACATTATTACCTATGTTTTATTTGATATATAGTGTTAATCATAAAATGACAGCAATTGTACGCCATTATGCCCGATAATACAATATGCATATGGGCGCTATTTTAGCCGGATTTCAGGCAACTAGTGTTTTTGTGGTTATACATATTTCCCATTAAACATATTTTTAATTTGATTTATTTAAAAATTAAATTGAATTAATCAAATATTTGTGTCCGACAGCGTAGATGTAGAGTACACCCATACCTCGAACTTCCATATAGCAGCCCCTTTATTTGTTAAATTAACACGTAGTGAAATTTTGGTATATGAAAAAATAAATAAAAATGTAAACCTTATCATGGTGCACAGATTTATTATGTCTCTCTCTTTTTAGCTTTTGAATCGCCATATTAGCGATGGATTTTTTTTTTTTTTTTTTTTTTTTTTTTTTATAATCTTTATATACATATAAGTCAATATCTGTGTGTCTCTGGACAGTGTAGCGAAAAGATGGTAGCTCTGACAGTTACGTAATTCGACACAAAGGTTCCCTCGAGATGTCCGAGTGCACCTCGAAGCCCGATTTCAGGGCTGCCAGCAACTTTGGACCAAAATATTAGGGACTTAGGGACCTAAAAATTAAAAATTAGGGACCTTTTAGGGACCTGAAAAACACAAAAAATATTTACATAAAGTATTATATCAAATAAATTTCAATAATAAAAGAGTACACCAATTTTATATTTTTAAAATCTTGTTTTATTACATCAACTTCAGAACTTTTTACAAATTAACCTTTTTTAGGTTTTTTATTTACAAAATTTGTAATCAAATTATTTTTTCTTGTATTTATAATATTAATCAAGCAATGAGCTTCATCCTTTTTTACTTTTATTTCCTCATTAGCTGTTACACCAGCTGTAATCATGTTTTGGGCAACTTTAGCATCAGTTATGTTACCATTTTTTAACGCAATTTTTAATTTTTCATTGCCTTCAGCAATTAATTTATCCGAGACTGCTTCTTCTTCTTCTACATTTTTGTTTATATCTTCCAACTGCTTTTCAAGGTCAGCAATTTGTTTCTTTTTCTTTTCAGCTTCTTCTTTTCTAGTTTCTTCTTCCTCTGCAGCTTTCCGCAACTCTAATTCTTTTTTCTCTTTCTCTTCTTTTATTTTCCTTTCATTTTCTAGATAGCTGTTGTATGACTGATATGCAACATTAGCTTTTTTTATCATTTTACTTGTTATGGGAACTAGAGCAGCTTGATTTGAAAAATGTTTTAATGCATCAGTGATGTTTAACCTTGCATTTAACATACGTTCTTTCATCGAAGTTCTATCTTCAGAAAGAATATTATTTGAAATGGAAAATCCTCGCTCTATATCAGCACTGCCATGATACAGACTTAGGCTACTCTTTAAAAACTTGGAGAGGTTAGGATATTTTAACTCTCCATTTTCTCCTTTTGAAGTAATATATGTTGACCATAATGAATCTATTCGATCACTTTCTGTTCCATGATTGAACTTCCGCTTGATGATTTTCCACTCATCTAAGAGAGCATCAATTTCAATGTCTATGGGCAAGTGTTGACCAAGTTTAGCAAAAACTTTTAGATTTTTTGGAGTATTTTGAAATTTTGGATTCAAACAGCGGAGATATTTTAAGTTTTTATTTTGTAAAATATCCTTATTTAAAAGGTACGTACCTGAGGCTATAAAATGCATCTGCACATCTCTCAAAAAATAACCTTTATCCTTTTCTGATAGATTAAGTAACTCCTTTCGAAGTTCTTCATCGAAAATTATGTCTTTTGGAGAAATTAAATTTTTATTTTCAAAAGGATTTTTATTAATGTCAACCTTAAAAGACTTGATAGCTTCTTCTTTACAAATGCGGCCTGCAATTTTAATTATAAGGTCTTTAATTTCATCATAAATTAAGTGAATCAAAGGATCTTCCCTTTGAAAAAACGAAGTAAAGTTTGTGAATAATTTGGCACTGGATAGAATAAATAATACTTGGCATTTCATTGTTTTTTCATTTAATTATCCAACAATTCTTTTATAGCTTGCTGTATTCAGCATTTTCTTTTCTTTTTTGGATGGCATAAATCGTAAAAAATATTCAACTAGACAATCCCATTGCTCTAACAGCCGAATTGCTGCAGGTTCTAATGTTAGCCACCTACTTGACACATGTTTTATAAATCGATGTGTAGGAACCTTTTGTTTTTCCTGTATTTTACTGAAGTCTTCCCACCTTGATGGCCAGTCATCAAAATAATTATAAACTGATATTATAAAATCAGATGCATCAGATCCATACTCTTCGAGACCCTTTAAAAAACAGTTGTGCACAGTATGTATTGTGCATGTACCAATGTCCAATATACCTTTTTTTCTAACTGTAAGTATTTCTTCATCAAGCAATCTAAATACTTTCTTATTGACAAATGGGCCATCACTAGCAATAGATATCAAATTTTTAAGAGGCAAATTTGCATCTGATATGCTCTTAAGAATATTTTCTTTCAGAATTTCTGCAGTTGCATGGCCCATAAAAAAACTCTGTAAATGATGAGAAACTATTTGCTTGTTCTTGTCAGACCAATAATTTATCCTAACTTGGAGTACTTTATTACCAGCATTATTAGTTGTCTCATCATAAATAAGAGAATAATAAGCAGAAGCTACTTCATCTAACATTTCTTCACGAAAATAAGGACCCAAAGCATCAGTTAACAAATAACTAAGTTTGGTTCTGCATAGAGAAAAATTATCAGGTACAGCTTCTGGGAACATTTTGCGGAAAACATCTCCACAATCATCAGATGACACAGCAGAAAAGTTTGAAGAAACAACTTTAAGAGCCCATGTTAATTCAGCTATACGTGCCCGTTCATTAGCATTGTAGAGTTTAATTGTATTATTAGAACTGGAAACTAATTTCAATGAATTCAATTTAACAGCGCAATTTTGTCGATGTATTTTACCATCAGCATGCTGGATAATTGTGTGGAATCCTTTGTTAATCGAGAATGTTTTCGAACAAACACGGCAAAGAACCTCATCTTGATTGGCTTTTTGTAGCCAATCTGACACTTTATAGCCATTAGAATCCTGTTTGTCCAGCCATTTGTCTTGAAAATGGCATATTCCCATTGTGCCACAGAATACACCTGAAATAAATTAAAAATAATGTACCTACAAATTTATCTTAAAACAATGCTAATTCTGATAATTTACTTTTACTTTTATTTAATATTTTAAAGATACTATTTTGACTAGATAAAGTTAACTGGATGGGTTTATTATAAATAATGTCTTATGTATTATTGATAAATATGAAGAGAATGACACAAACCCAGATAAGATTTACACTGAAGCAGCTTACATGAAAACATGTAAATTGGCTATGATATTGTTCATAAATTTCAGCAAGTTTTTGTATCATTTTGATTTTTTTAATGAAGATTTCAGACAGTAAAGAAATAATCAGAATCACTGAATAAGAAATCATCATATTTTTCTTGCATACAAACAAATTAGAAAAATTCTTTACAGTGTGCAAACTGCTTCAGGAATTTATATTTCAAAATACTGTAATTATTAGTTTTACAAATAATTACAATTATTTAACAATATCATACCTTTTAAATCATAGATACAGTCATCAATAAAAAAAAATAAAAATAATAACAATAAAAAAATTCCTTTCCCAAGCTAACTCTGCCGTTAATCGTCGCGTCAGCATAAGATGAAAGGTATAAATTGATTGGTAATAGTATCTAGTTAACAACATTATACAGTATAACATTATACAGTACAACATTATACAGTAATTATCATTTTTTGATTACTTACAAGGATATAGTAACAAAACTTGATTTTAATTAAGATTAGATTGAAAATGTTTACTTATTTACTTTTGCTTAAAAAAGAAAGTCAGTAGTTACAGGCGGCTCTGCCAGTTTGTTATTAGCGGGGGCCCGGAAGCAGAAACAGTGAAACGCTGCTACGTACGTCGCAGACTCTACAGAATACCTGCAGACTATTTTTTGATTAATATGAAAAAGAGATTTTTGAGAAAGTCTGAGGACTTTCTCAAATAAGTCAGCAAACTTTCCACAAAAATAATCTTTTAGAAATAAAATAATCAAAAGTTGTATCCAAAATTTTAGATATTTGATCTGGTTGTTTACCATATTTTAAATAAAAAAACATGTAAAATATATCAAAATTTCCCATTTTTTACTTCAAAATAATATATTATCTTCTGTTTTTGTTCAGTATTTTTTATGTACCACATTTTACACTGTATTTAATATTGGTGCTTAATTAATATAAATTTTGTTTGCAATCTTTCATTCTGTAACAATTTACTTCGCAGACTATTTTTGGATTTTTGAATGCCGTTGCAGACTGTTGAAAAAAATTCTGCTTCTGGGAGCGGGGGAAGTGGGGCACCTTGGGACACCATAATTTTTAGCTTTATTTTTTTAGTGTGTTATCTGGCATTCATATGTAGCATCACTATCAATCTACTACTGTACTTTAAGATTACTGGAAGAAACACTTAAATATTTA
This sequence comes from Salticus scenicus, assembly GCA_963930645.1. Classification (NCBI taxonomy): domain Eukaryota; kingdom Metazoa; phylum Arthropoda; class Arachnida; order Araneae; family Salticidae; genus Salticus; species Salticus scenicus. Next base: position 349,533 of record CAWVNO010003068.1, read on the forward strand.
TTTTTACTTTTCAAAAGGCATTGAAAATGTTTTATGCTGTTTTTAGAAATCATATTTTAGCTTTAAAAAACTACTTTATCTTATTTGTTTTGATAGAAATACATCCATTTTACATATCCAATAAAATTAATATTAAAAATGTGATGATATAGTTGAGCCTAACCACACGAAATTATTTTAATAAGTAACATGCATAGTGAGGCACCTTGGGACAACTTTTTACGCCGCAAAAGATGATAGATCTTTTGTTGATACAAATGATGTTCTTGTAAAGTTAACCAGCCCTAAACAAACAATTCAATGTTCATTAAATTTAAAATTCAATGAAGATAGACTGCATTTTATCAAATGTAAATTCTGTTAAAATTCTTAAATTTATATATTGACAAAAATATCAGTAATATAAACAAGTCCTAATCAGTTTTTTATTAAATAAATTACATAAATAGACATGATTGTCAACATTTGACTGTCTAACAAGAAAATACTGAAAGATAGCCAATTAACTTTGACTTTCCCAAAGTGCCCCACTAGCACATTTTAAGGGCCAAAGTTTACCTTACCAAAATTAAAGTTTCAGTTTCTCTATTGTATATAATTAATATAATTTTCTTTTTAGTAGATTAATAAATCAGGGATGAGATTGACAAAAGTGTAAAAAAACTGAAAATATGTGCAATAGTGAAATAAACTAAAATTCAGATTAAAAAAAAAAAAACACTACAGAACTCTAGTTTAACATTTTTAATCTCTAATAAGCAAAAAAAAGAACAATAAATTATGTTTTATTGACAATGGCAAGTAAATCATTTGAATACTTATCAAAAATTACCAGTTTTTTCACAAATACATTACTACAGAACAAAAAATAAATCTACAGAAATGTGGAAAAAACTTATCCCTGATCTACAAAAAAGCTGAAAAATCTCATCCTTGATAAATGCTTTTGCTCTTTGCATGCAAAATTTGGAAGTAAATGAAAGCATACAAAAAATTATAAAAATTGTTAACAAATTCATCCCAACATGCCCCCACTTTTTCCTATTATGCTGCACAGCTGTTCTTATTTCAATGTGTTCTTAAAATAAAGAAAAAGATAAATTAACTTAAAAGAATTTCTAAACTATCAAAATCACCCTAGGCTCATATGTAAAAATTTACAGCCAAGTAAAATACAACTGGATTGTCATCACAAACAAAATGGCAAACAACTACCTATAGTATACATTTTCTTCCATTTTTAAAGGAAAATCTTGTGTAAATTGAAAATAACAATTGATTAGTACTAATACCTGTAAGGTCCTAAAACCAAAATATTATTCAAAAATAATTTGTTTTACATCAAGATGATATAAGATTAACTGCCACATGTGATTGATTATAATTTCAAGGATGTATAATATATTAATATGGGGGAGAAAATAAGCAAAAAAAGGTACATTCATTAAAGATAACAGTGAATTTTGTAAGTAATTATGTTGTAATCTTTAACATAAGAAAATGGAAGAGTTTGTGTCTTTAGTTCAGAAGATGCAAAAAGATAAAATATCTGCATGCAATATTTAATTTTTAAACACATCTTAGCTATACTAAATTACATGTGTATAATTTCACATCTAATAATCATAACATATGTGCATTCAAAAGAAAAATATATTACATAAATAAAAGAAACTTACCTAATTATATCCTTCAGGCTGTTCAATTATTTCATGAATTCTTAACAAGTGAAAAAAAGAACAAAATCAACAAGTTCTTTTACTTCAGAGAGACTAACTAAAGTGAACTAACATTAACTAACTGCAGTCTGAATCAAGAAAAATATACCATCTACTAAAATAAAATAAAATTCTTATATGAACATAAGACAAAAAAATAAAAATTCTCAAGAAGCACAGAATCAAGAAGAAAACTTTTTTCCTACAATATAGTAGGCTGCCAATGATTGGCTCTTACTTAAGATGTCCTCTGATTGGTGCATTTTCCTTATGGATGCAGAGTAATGTGCTGCCATCTATGGCATAAAATTTGAAACAAATCTAGATTTTTAAGATAAAACTTAGAAAATCTGAATTTTTTTCTTTATTTTGATCATCAGTGAAAAAATGGGACTTTTAGGGACCTCTTAATGAAAAAAAGGACTTTTAGGGACCAAGGTCAAAAATAAGGACTTTTTAGGGAAATAGGGACCTACTGGCAGCCCTGCGATTTTTTCTTATATAAACCAATTAAAATATGAAAATAATAGCCTTATAATAACTTTAAAATTAGCCATTTAAAAAAAACCAAAATAAGTTCACGACTAACGAGTTTTTTTTTTTTTTTTTAAATTAAAATGAATATATTTTCACGCGAATAATAAAAAATTATGAAAAAATTAAATTTGTTTATTCATATGACAAAATGACGTCATTTTAACTTTAAATAATAATAATAACCCAGCATGCTTCTTCCGAATTTTGTTTCAAAACTTTTTTAATACTTCAGTTTTAGATTTTTTTTAATAGTATATGTTTTTGGCACGAATAGTATGCTTGGTTAAAAAGCTAATTAAGAATCACATTAAAGAGCTTTGTTTATAGATAATCCTGGGTAATTTTTTAAAAGTCGACTGGACATTTTTCGCCAAGGCCTTTACTTTCGTGACAGCCATTTTAAGCCCACCGAAAGCACATCGAAAATATAAATAAATTATAAAATATAGAAAAAAGAAAAAGAAACGGAAAAAAAGAAAGAAACGGAAACAATAATTTCATAAATTATCTATTTTTATCTGATTACATATTTATTTATTTTTCTTTATACTAACCATAAAATATTTAAAATGAAAAATCTATATAACCACAGAAGAAAAAAGAAAAATGTTGTCACATAGCATATTAGTAATATTATATTTGGACTAGTGTAATATATTATGTTCATATGGAATTGGAATTTAATTGTCAAAAATCTCTTTCGATACAGTACAGTCATCCGATAAGGGACACGTATCCGAGATTCTGAGAACTGGAATGCAATTTTATAAAAATGTAGGTTTGAAAAAATTCATCTTATTGATTTTTTATTTGATACGCTTCTAAAAAGTATTATTTCAGTTAATCACTTTTTAAACATTGTCAATAGTTGAATTTTAAATTAGAATAATTATTGTATTGGTCAAGTTGAAAAGAAAAGATGACTTACCCTTGCAGTGGAGTAAAAGGGGCAGGTCCAATCAAAGTTTGGGAAGCAACAATAATCCAACATCCTATAAACACCAGCATGACGTTATTGAACTAGAAAGGAAATTAGTAAACTATTAACTACACAATCCATCCGTCAAGAAAACATTATTTTAAGTTTCATGGGGAATTAGATCAGACCCCGATTTAACTACTTCTAGCATAGCTGCTTTTTTCATTCAACTTAAGTGTGTTGCGTAGAAAGCTGCTGTTGTTACTAGAATTTTCGTATTCATTGAGATCCATATCAATTGCGGTTCAATTATGCTTTTAAATAAGACAAGAATTCATCTTTTAAGCATGATAGCGGATCACTGTATTGGCTTACCGTTTCAACTCAATGATCCCTTTCATATTTCACATTTTTTTTCTCTTTTCGTTCATTTTTTCACAATTCGTGTTAATATTTCAAAAAGAATGCACGAGATGTTAATTGTTAGTAATTGGCACAGAAAAATGTAATGGATATCAGTCAACAAAATATTGCGTGTTCTTTTAGAAAATGAAGCAAATTTTTGATTAGGAATCTACTACATATATAAATTTACGTGAGAGTTCTGTCGTTTTGAACTGAATCCAAAATTTTTTTGTCGACAAAATTTATATGATTTTTAGGAAGGTAAAATATATGTATTTCTAAACAAAATTTTCAGATGTCATTTTACTAATTCAAAACGACAGAACTTTCCGCTACACTTAATAGAAAAATTGCGCCAACTTTAATTTTTTTCCCCTTCAAATCGCGACATATTTTGACTTTTATATTTGTATTTCTGGGATTACAGCAGTGTGAAAAAATATATTGGTTTATATTTTATAGAATTAAAGGAGATTAAATTTTAAAGAAGCTAATGTTAAATCCCTGTCACAAACCTTAACAAAAAATCAATCGATTTCTTCTTTTTACAAACTATTCCATGAAATCTTTCAATTCTAGAAAAGGCCAATTACAGCTCAGCAGGGGGTAGGGACCGGGGCACCTGCTAGCCGTGCGGGTGCCACGCGGATTGCGGAGGCATGTTCTATCATGTCCACGGCCTTGGTGGAGCACGGAGCACCCTCTGACTTAACTTCTGGAAGTGATTTCAAAGCTAGCTATTGTCCGCTCAGGAACTGTTGTTTGCACTGCTTGATGGCTAGTACTGATAAACCAAAACTTGTTAGGTTGTAGTTTCTGCATATTGTTTAGAAGAACAACATTTCTAATTGACCATACAGGAAGAAAACATAAAAAATAATTTGGATATCAAAGAAAAAACTCATAATTCGGATCATACACCAGTGGAGGTCAAATTGCAAAAAAATCCTTTTTTAGGTAAAGCATTGTTTTGGAAAAAACAACAAAGTGCAGGACACAATTTAATTCGAATTCTGCCTGCAAAATTATGCAACATGAAGAACTCTTCTTAAATCTTGTTTTTTAGTTGTAATCAAGTGTCAATTTAGGAATTTTGATTAATTAGTATGCAGCATAAATTGCTTTCTCACATAACTTGTGAGTTATTTGAAACATATTGTGTAATTCGAAAAAAAAATATAGTAATTATAGATAAAACTTGTGAATATTTACGTAAGTATCTGTCACATTTGATTTATTTTTCATTAAATTATTTTTCAGAATTTAATATAAATCAAAGTATTTCTATGATCTACAGATAAGAGCAGTTTCCAATAGAGGGTGGGATTGAGAGAATCTCACAATATTTTGAAAAATCTCATTCAAAAATACATCATAAGGGAGATTTTTCCCTGATCTTTTCACATTGCTCTATGAGTATTTCATAATTTTTTTAGTTCAGTTGGGTAATATATTAATTGCTTTGAAGCCTGTAGTGTCCCCCCCCCTTTTTTTTTTTTTTTTTTTTTTTTTTAATTTTTAAAAAATTTCTTGATTAAAGAAAAAAAAAAGGAAATATTATGTAATGTAATTATTTCAAAATACTTGTTAATTACAAATATGTGTTAAAAGGATATATGAAGAGGATTATGAACAACTACGAAGTGTGAAGGCTAAAAATTGCAACAATTATATGTTAAATAATTTAGATTATTCCAGTTACTGCCCTCTTTGAGTGCTCAAAATCAAATTGAAAATAAACTTTAAAACAGATTAAGTAATAACATAAGCAATTCTTTCTGCATTTCTGATGAAATTTTAGATTCTGAATGCTGAAGCAGTGCCCAGTACCTGTCCCTAGTCAAAAAAAAAAAAAAAAAAAAAAAAAAAAAAGAAAAAAAAAAAAAAAGAAAGAAAATAAATAAATTTCCATTTTTAACACTTGACTTTTTCTTTCTTTTTTTTTTTCGTAATTGTTTGATCTGCAATTGTAATTCTCTAAAAAGAATTTTGCAAAAATTAAATTATGTAGTTTCTTACTTAAATTTGAAATATCCCACTTTTTTATTTTTGTTAACAATAAAGTGCATATGCATCTCTATGTGTAAAGTTCATGCCTTTGTATGAGTTCTAGAGTACTGTGTATATTCTTTAGCACTGGAAACTACTTATTTTTTTTCTGCTTTTTATATGTTTATTTAAAATGTTACCATTTACATTTTTTCTCTCTGCTTCATATGTATATCTTTTTAAGTATACTAAAAAAATTATGCATGCTTACAATATTTGCGAGATTATACCTGATTTCTATATGGCACCGAAAAGAATCAATAAACTATATAGAATCATGGTATTTATTTACTCAGCATAGTGTTTTAAAAAAAGAACTCAGCAGTTTGTATAATGCAACCAAAACATACAATTTACAATTAAAATTAAAAAATAAACAAAATACATAATGGGAGTAACTAATAATAAAAATACTTATCCTCGGTGCAATACAGAAATATTGATAAAGCTCGATGCAATTTTCTTCAGGTGCAATCTCGCGGGAATTGTAATAATCTAACATTTTAAATATACTATACGCACACAAAACATTAAAAAATGCAAACAGTAATATTTTATATAAATGTATACAAAGTAGTAAAAAGGTTAAAATGCTAACAGTAACATTTAATATAAACGTATACAAATGTTAACAGGAACACTAAACAAAATATCTATCACAATATTATTACAATACTCCAGAATTCATGACAAATATAAACTTTAACTAAGTAAAAAAAATAAGATAATAACAAATAATAATAATAATAATAATAATAATAATAATAATAATAATGCATAGACACCTTACTGTTTTTAATTATAGAAAATTGTGAAATTTTTATCCAATATTAAAAATACCGTGAGAAATGATCTCGAGAGAAGGCATGAGCCAAATTCGTATTCTGATTGGTTTAGGTTTCAGAGTTCGCTCGCTCTCGGTATCCGAAAAGCCCTCTCAGCGATTGGTCACCGGTTTCCTCTAAAGAAAGGAACAGTCTTCGCGCATGCCCAGATCGTGCGATTTTGGTCTTAAAGAAATACCTTTGTGATTTAATATATAAGATAATGTTGATTTTGGATTTGTAAAAAGGCAATCGGATAATCTGCCGAAAATAGATGCTCTTTTCATATTCTCATTTTTGAGAAGAAACCTCGATTTTATTGGCGCAGAAGTAAGAGGAGCTAAAGCTAAAAGATATAGATTTGTTCTTTATTTATATTTAGAAAATTATAAATGTCTTCATAATAAAATTTTAGCATTGTATTAATATAGTAGTAGTATTTTTTTTACATTTCTCTAATTTTTTAGACGCTTGTATGTGAGAATTTTTCTTTTTTTCATAATGTATGCTACTTTTTTTTTTTTTTAAATATTTGTCCTAAATAATGGCTCTTTTGCAGATCTTCTGGCTTTTAACCTGACTTGTTTAATTGTTTCTGGACTATTTTTGAAGAAAGTATTTTGCTATACACTCTTTTTTAAGTTATGAACATGATACAAATCGATTTTTTAAACATTTGCTTTTTAACTTGCGGTTATCTTGCTTGGATAAGCAACGTGGCCGCCTAAAGCCAAATTTGCAGTTTAAACGGCCAAAACATTTTATATTTTGCTAAAAACCATTTTCTCAATATTTCGTTAGCATTTAATTATTTTGCCATCTAACGTAATAAAATATTTTTTGATTTTCATTCAAAAATTAAAACTTTTTGTGGCATCGTTAACTTCCTTATTCTTACCATTTTTGAAATAATTTTTAAAATTACAGTTTTTCTGACAATTGCATTTTGTTTTTAACACTGGACTCAATTCTAAAGTGTATGTGGAGGACAACATAATGAAAACTGTTTGAAAATTTGTTTTTTAAAAGATAAAATTTGCGGTTTTAGAATGTGAAAAGGAAAATATCCAAGTGCGGCTTTTTTTTTACATCGCTTAGTGTATATGATTATTTTAAAAGGCAGTCATTAATTATTAATGGCTATATTATGAGTTCAGTAATATTTAATATTTACTTCATGTTTTTGCAACAATGTTACTTTCAAAATGCATTATTTATTTATTTATTATTATTATTATTTTGTAAACAGAAAGTTTACTTTTCATAATCTTTTCGGAATTTTATATATATGTATATAGATAGATTTCAATTTTATTCATTTATTTTTCTTATATTTATTCTTTCATTTCATTTGAATTATATTGTTCTACATCGTTTACATTAGCAACGGCTGTTACACAATTATTTATTTATTTAATTAATTCATTTGAAAAGAAAAAAATAAAATTTAATGTATTTATCGGGAAAATGTTAATATCGGAGAAAGGATTACTCTTTTTAAAATTTAAGTTTAATAAAAACTTATTTATTATTTATTTAATTCCTTTGAAAAGAAAATCTTTTGTTATTTATTTATTTATTGTATTGATCGATCAAATGGTAATATAGCAGAAAAAGCGAATGCAATAAAATACATGGTACCAAAACTAAAATATATTTAATAGATGCTGAGATACAGCTCTCCTTAAAATTTTAGTTCTTGAATAATATCAGCTTTTGCCGTCTGATAAGCACCCAAATTGAAGTGCCCAGGAAAGACGTTGCTGCGGGCAATAGGAACCCAGACCCAAAAGAGCAGGGTACACTGGCGAGAAAGCGGTGGCCGTCGCCCGAAACGATGTTGAGAGCGATTTCAATGAATTTATTTTTTAATTATCTATATATTTATTTAGTTAGTTTTTGTTTATAGAAGGATATAAAAGGAATAAGGATTCAAATTTTTTTTGAAAATTTATTTAAATTTATTAACCAGCGAAGAAGGCGAAGACTGCCAGTTCTAGCATAGATAAGGATCGATTCAGGTTTTAGTTTTTGGGGCCCATTTTTGTGAAAAACAAATTATTTTTGTGAATTTATTTCTTTTTGTGATAAAAAGAATTATCACACGAAACCTTTCACTTTAGCAGTTACGCTATCTAATGTTCAATATCAAGTTAACAGCATATTATTGAACCAAGTATAGACACTCATAATAACATTGTTAATGTGGAAAACTTTTACAAAATCATCATCTTTTTAAAAATAAATCTTGCGAAAGGGCTGTTGTTATGAATCTGAATATTGTGAAGTGACCCATTTTATGAATTTGAATTTTGTGAAGGGGCCCATTTTAGAGATTTAAATTTTGTGAGGGGCAGGCAGCAAGTGGGTCCCAATTTTTACCTAGATCTACCCCGATATATTCTAAACATATTTGGATTTTACATTAAGGCTTCATTGATAAATTAATATATATATATATATATATATATATATATATATGTGTGTGTGTGTGAGATCAGTTGTGGGCGTTTAATCGAATTAATACTAATTATTATTAACTATTTAAATTTAATAGAGAAAAATTATAATACAGTATTATTTACAGGATGGAGATTAAAGTAGTTAAACCATAAGTTATATTCATAACACATATCGTCTAAGTTAAAATAAACACAGTTTATGAGTAATGGCAGTTACTTCGTCGTCACAGAAATAATGCACAGTTTATATTCCGTAAAAGACTTCTTTCGTCAACACTTATAACTTTGGCTGCTTCTTTAGCCATTTTTTAAAAAGAGCAGGCGGCATAATGCAGGACACCGTCTCGTCAAAGTCCCACCGTCAACTGAACTGTTTTTCGTATCTGCTTCAAGACTACGTCTAGGTGAATGCGTGCGCAGGAGGTAAGAGTAGTGACGTCTTTCTCACCTCACGTCTACGTCATCAGTCGTCGCGGCTGTTCGTTTGCTCGTTGTAAGACTACTATATAGTCTTAGCTCGTTGCTGCAGTGAGAGAACTGGATTTATGACAAAGCAGGTTTTGGAATTAAATGACTGGGCAAGGATGGCGTTTTCAGTACATATATAATATATATATATATATATATGTATATATATATATATATGTTTGATTGCTGAAATTTACTGCAAATTATTTAATGCCGTTCATATTTAAAACTAGATCATGTATAATTTATAATTTATTATTACATTTAACATATATTTCATGTGTTTATTTTTATTTTTTTTTTTTTTAAGCACTTTATTTTTTTTCTATTGCTAATTATTATTATTATTATTTTCTCTTTCTATTAATCTTTTCTTTCTTTTTTTAAAAATTTTCCAAATAAAAAAGTTATTACATTATAAAAATGACTAAGCACGTTTCTAGATTCTGAAAAAATAAATAAATAAATAAAAATAAAATAATATTAATAATAATTTTGTACGGAGACCTTTTTTCCTTTTACTTATTTATTTATTTATTCAGTTAGAATGATAAGCACATATAATTTTCCTTAAATACTTTTCAATTTCTAGAATTGCATGACTATAATGTTTTTAATTATTCACAATCTTCAGCTTTTATTTTAATAGAAATACTGTTAAGTTATAATATTGAAATGTATTTAAAAAGTTATATCCAGCTTAAAATACTATATCTTCGGTTGCAGACTCTGACAAGGTTGCCTGCAGTATAAATATTTATTATTATTATTGTTTATTGATTTTTTTTAATCTTAATTTTTTACAAAGTCTAAGGGAAAATATATACAGATATACTGGCATGTCATAGTTATAAAAGTAATCTAATTTAAGTTAGTTCAACATATACTATTCTAGATTATTTAAACAATAAAAATATACATATTAAATATTATTATCCAATCCCAATATTTTATTTCTGTACTCAATCTATAATAATAATAAATCTATAAAACATAATAAAATGAAATAAAACAAGTATTTAAAAAATACATATTTGGCATACTAATTAAATTATTTAAGAAAGTTCTATTTCGATTATAGTTTAATTTGAATTAATAACAGTAGGCGAGTAAAAAAAAAAACCTCATTGAAACTTAGTGTCATTTATAGAATGAAGTGATGTTTAATGAGTTCAAATTGTTTTAATAATTTTTTTTAGAGAAAGAATACGAAATTCCGCTGAATGCGCGAATTTTCTTTACAATAATACTATAGAGAGAAATTCAGCGAGCAGTTCATTTCGTGAATTAGAGCTCCTCCAATACAGGCTGGCTCATCAGGCATTTTGTTTCCCACTCAGCAATTGTTGCCCACGCGGTCCGAATTTCAAGTGTTATCAAATCACATAAAATGGAGGTTTTGCTGCCGAAAATTGCTCAAATCATACCAGAACTGCTTTTAGAACGTTTAGATTTCCAACAGATGAAGAAAGGCGAAAGAAATGGGCTATTAATTGTTCAAAAGAAAATTGTACGCTTAGCTTTCAATCACAAATATTAAGTGTAATTATGATATGTTTTCTTGCATTTTTTGTATCAATTATTTGTTTTTATTGCTGTTTGATTATCTAAATGTTGTATTTTACAACCTACACTATTTTTCAACGTGTATAAATATTTAAAATTAACTAATTTAACAGCAACAGTGATGGCTACTTTTTACAAGGGCTATAAGAAAATTTCGCCAAATATTACCGCCAAACTTATCAAGTACAAACAATAATTCGCTCTTCTGTTTAGACAAACTCGCCATTTTAGGCGATAAAGACGCCGAGTAATACGTCTGCAACTAAACGTCGCCAAGCTATATTTCCGCTGGGCAACAATGATCAGCTGTGAGTCAGCTCGTATTATAGGAGTCTTATCGTGAATAGTGACGTCACGATAGGTTTCATCACGTGACGCAGCGTTTTCACTCCAACATGAAAACTACGTCTTTTAAAGTTAATTTATTAAAGCATACGGTTTTCAAATATGCATAAAACTGGTATCAAAATGTTTGTATTTTCATGCTCTATCATTTACAAATCAAACTAAAAACTGTGCAATTTCCCCATTCAAGCATTTGGGATGAAAGTTATACAAAAAATTTAACAAGTTCAAACTTTCATTGTCATAGTATACTAAATGTAAATCAGTTTGTATCAGGTTAAAATTATTGAAGTCGATATTTTTATATTTTGTAGAGGAGGTATCAGCATTATTTTCCCTCGTATATTCCACATTCGATTTCTTAAAAAAAAAATCTTAAGTCTATGTCTATATTTTCATTCTGAAAATTGTTGGAAGATAAACCAAAATCATCATTCATGCATTCAATGTAAAAATTATCTAAAAAATTTAACAAGTCCAGATTTTCAGCATGATTGTTCATTGTTGGTAGTTCATGGGTAAGAACATCGCTCATTACATTTTCTACGTACGTTAAAGTCATTAGGATGATTCTTTCTCTTATGATGTAATAATTCATATTTATACTGAAAAGATTCAGAGCATTCATCATATGTAGTTTGAATCGAAGATTTTCTATGCAAATTTCTTTTATGTTTTAAGAAATGTCGTTTGTAAATAAAAATGTCGGTACATTCTTCACAACAGTAAGTATGTAAAGACTTTTTCTGATTTTTTCGCTTATGGATTAAAAAATCATGTTTGGTTGGAAAGGTTCTAGAACATTCCTCACATATATACTCAGGTTTACAATGAAACATCCTCTCGTGTTTTACTAATTCATACTTACGTTTAAAAGTATCATTGCAAGCAACGCATAGATATTCAGGTAAGACTTTTTGATGAAATAGTCTCATATGTTTTAATAAATCACACTTGTGTTTGAAATTTTCGATACAATGCGCACATTCGTATTTTATGGGAATTTTTCTGTGATATTCCAAATGTAACAAATGCTTTCTCACATACGTAACAAATTTTAGATTTTACATCATTGGGAATCTTCATGTGTCGAGTTACATAGGATTTTTAAAAAAAATGTCTTATTACAAGTTGGGCAAATATAAAGTTTAGACAACTTCTCATCCTCAAAAATTGATGAAGAAGGTTGTTCAACAGAAACATGAGTCTCCACTCCACAGATGATAAAGAATATCCATTTCGTACTTCAGTTTTTGAAAGTATAAAATTTAAGACTTTTAAAATGCGTGAAAAGTATTAAGTGTGAGAACTAAAACAACTCTACAGCGAGAAAAGATTGCAACTAATACAATTTTTTTTTGTTCTTCAGTATTAGTTTATAATCAGTGCCAAATTCTCTTATTTCATGTCAAATTTTTATAACTGTCGCCAATATTAGCAAATATTTAGGCAAATATTATCTTATATGATGCAATAATAGCCTAATCTTGTGGAACATTCTAGTTTGCATCTAACTTTGGAAAACTTGTATTATTTTTAGGAGTATTAGAAAATTTATAGTATAAAAAAATGTACAATATTTTAAGTATACATGTAAGAATGTATGTGTAAATGCAGATACGATCATTAAAAAAGTATTCTTTTTACGAATGAAAGGAAATTTTAAATAGGGAGACAGGCGCTAGTAGTGCGTCATTTTTGATAAGAGCTCTAAGATTTGAACTGAAGTGAAACATTTAATAGATCATAGAATTCTGTGTAACGTCCAAATTTCTCACAACTTACCCAGTAGTAGTGACATACAAATTACACACATTGTAACATATACAAATTATGAGAGAAAATGCAAAATCAAGAATCAAAATTTTATTCATTTATGTCACAATAAAAAAACTTTATTTATTTATTAAACTCTATAAACGAAAAGAGTTAAATTACTAATACTTGTAAACTCTTAGTTTTAGAAAGCTACATTTAGAGACACTTAACAATAGAAATAACTGTGTTAATCAGGAAAGAATTAAAAAGTAGGCTAACAAAAATGTTTGGCCATGTTGGTCTTTGTCTCGGTAGCTTACTACAACGTGTAGGTCTATATCCTGTAGGCCTATATTTTCAATCATTTATTGTCATCGCTTATTTCAGCGTCTTTTTTCATGTTTGCAGTTAATATAAATATAATAAAGTTCATTTTCGGCACATTTGACATGAGCGTATCTTTATATGTGATGCATTGCATCCAGTTTTCTCCGGATCTAGAAAATTTGTATTGCTCCTAGCAAACTCGTCATCTTCAGAGGTATCCGATTCCTGCTACTTAATTTTATTTAAAAATGTAGTTTTTTTTATGTGTGTGGGGGGGGGGATGCACTGTCTGACCTTTTCCTATAGTATGAATATCATATGTGGGTTTTTTCTATCCCATTTCAATATTTTCTTTTCATTTCTATAAGTGACATTCTGTTTACACGAAACAGTTCTTGAGTTTACCTTAAACTGTATCTTCCAGAATTTACTTGTATTGCAGACCTCTCACAATCTTCTAAAGTAGCTTTAGCTCTTTTAGTACGCCTTCTGTAATTTAACATATTTTTTCCTGAAATACAAATACTGAATTAAAAATCATGCTGGGGCAAGTAGAGACACTGTCACAACATGCCTCTTACACTTCGTCACAACTAGCCCCGCGTTACGCCGTTTTGAACTTCATTCATTAGTTTCCGAAAAGTTGTTACCCTTAACAAATGAAATACATAGAATAACAGCTCAAAATAAAAATATTCAAATAATGTTAAGGAAATTTACATATCTCACGATCCCTCGTGGCAATGACGATTCTAACGTAGATCAGAAAATTTACTTTTGCAATAGAAAACACGAGAAATAATTTTATCTCGAAAACAACGCAATGCTATACTACCAAATATATACAGCACATTTACAATAATCATCCTGCTCACTCACATGACGCGACAGGTTCTGCAACCCACCGGTTCATTTAGGAAGCCCCATGGCACTACTTGCCCCCTAGCACAGCTAACCCCGGTCTCTCCTAAATGAAAGAAATTTTATAATCAAATACAACTTTACAATTTTTTTTAAGAATATGTGTAAGAATGTATGCTAGAATGCAAATGTGAATTTTAGAAAACTTATATTATTTTTATGAGTGTAAGGAAATTTATAGCACACGGAAGAAATTTTTTAAAACACAGTCAAATAATTTAGGAAATTGTATAAGTTAGGTTAAATAAATGAATTCGACTTAATGATGGGTAGCCTACAAGATGAAGCATTAAAGTTGTCTGAAACTTTAGTGAAATTCATGCTGAATGGGGATAATTTGTGCAGTTTCGCTTCAATGTGAAATCTCATATTGTGTGATAGAAATTTTTATTAGGGCTGTGCCGATTAATCGATTCGGTAAATCGATCAATGCTTATTCCCGATCATTTTTTTTAATCGAGTCAATCGGATCGATTAAAAATTTTCAAAATCCGATTAAAATTTTCAAACTACGAATTAAAGTAAAAATGCTTTTCTGCCTACAAAATATTTTTTCACATATTTTGCTAACTAACATTCTAAGAAACATCCATCAAATAATGAAAAAAAAAAAAAAAAAAAAAGGAAATAAATAAAAATAAAACCTCTCGAAAGAGTTTGTTGCATTTTTGTTGATAGAGAAAAGGGGGAGGAAAAACAAAATGCCGCTTCATGTGCATTCTGGAGCAACACCACCTGCCTTTAGCCTTCTCCAGAAAGTGTTGGCTAGGGTAATAGTATTCTCAGAAACAAGAAGCTTTCAAAAAATGGAAATGCTAAAGATAAAAGAAAAGAAAAGAAGGGATTGAGATTTCTACTATCCCTCTGATGGGGGAAACGTCAACAAAGTTTCACAATATCTTCAAGCGTTTATATTCTGTTCAGAATTGCTGATAGTAACTATTGAAGTAGAAACAGAAAATAACATTCTGTGTCCTAGTCCGAAGGGACAAAGAAGAACTAAAACATAAGAATTTGAGATTTTTATGATAATGATATGGAATTTTGAGAATTCATTTAAAAATAGTGAAAAGCGAGTTGGACAAGGCCTGCAAATATAAAACTAAAACATGTGTAAATTCATTTAATGTTTCTTTCAAAATGAATTTAAAAAATAATATACTTTAAAAAAAATAAATAAGATAAACAAGTGAAAATATTTATATAAAATTAACACTTAAAGTCACCAATTATTACTCTCAAAATTGATTTAAATTTCAGCTATGTATCAGATATAATTGATTAGACAAAAATTTTTGAAAAAACAATTTTTTTTTTCAGTCAAATTTATGAATAATATGTATATATATACACAATATGAGAGTTTTATTCATCACTGAAATAAAATTATAAAAAAAAAAATAATGAAAACCGATTAAGACCAAAATCGCATGATCTGGGCATGCGCTGAAGGCTTGTCCTTTCCTTAGATGCAATCGGAGACCAATAGGTGAAAGTTGCATGGTTTCCTTTGAACCAATACGAAGCAACCGAAGCACAGGCTCAATTCCTTTCCGTAAGCGTAAAGACGATCGTTCGTGTTTATTTGAACGACCACTATATTTCGTCGTTTCGTAATTTGAACGACAGCAAGGTGTGTATAGATTCTTTTGTTTTATTCCATCCACTTTGTATAAAGTGTACTCTTTTGCATGTGTCCTACGTTATTGTGTATAATTCGTTTGAAGTAAAAAAATCAGGTTAGCCATTAATTACCAAAACTAAATGCAAAACTGGTGTACAAACGATAAATAGACAATAAGACTTCTTCACACACCATAAATTTTGCTTTTGCCTCCAAGGCAGTAGCACGTGTTTTTTTGCACCTGATGAAGGAAGGCTACGTCCTTTCGAAACCGGTTGTGCTGGCTTAAAATTTACGGCATGTGAAGAAGTCTTATTGTCTATTTAGCCATTAATTGTTGATAAATGGCAGTTCTACAAAGATTTTATTGGTGGTTTGTCTATTTGAATTCGACAAATTTTATAAAACTTTAACCAGAAAAAAGGTTTTAAAGTAAAAAAATTAAAAGCAGAATTTCCAATGCTAAAAAAAAGATGAATTATACATAATACTGTAGAACTCATGCAAAAGTGTATACTTCATACAAAGTGAAAGAAAAAAGCAAAATAATATATTACACACCTTACTGCTTTTCAAAATAGGAAATTATGAACTTTTAAGCTAATACTTACGACCAAATTGGGAAACATAGTCGCAATTCATTCATACACTATTAAAGCCCGAATAAAGTACTACGTCAGAAACGCCAAAGAAAAATATTTGAGATGAATACAGCTGTTTCGGTAGCATTAAGCGTACCGTCTTCAGTGCAAAAAGAATTCTGAATCTGGAGAAATGCTCGTATATATAGGAGAGGGACCGAATTTAGTTCAACCAATAGGATTACGGGAAAGGTGGGGATGGTGGCCAATAGGAAATTAGAAATGTTAGCTGTGTAAACAGTAGAAAAATTAAGGAAATGTGGACTGAATGTAAAATTTCCAACAATCAGACAAATAGGGAACAGCGAAATCACAATTTACAAGGTTTTTAATTTTTTTATAAATATGAAAATCTTCAAAGAAATCGAGTTCATGAATGGATTTAGGTCTGCAAATTATTTTAGCTGAATTAAATTTAAAATTATGATTTTCCTCCCAGCAATGTTTAGAAATAGCCGATTTATTGGTTTCTTGTTTGCGGACGTAATTCATATGTTCCTTAGTTCATAGATAAATCCGTTGACATACTCCTAAAATGGATTTAGGTTATACAAAACACCATGTTTAAAATGGATCGCTAAACAAATCTTCAAAATGTAGGAAACAATTCAACTACAATAAATACCCCAGGCAGATCCTCCCGGGGATTCCTAGTAAGGAAAACTAAAGATACTGGCTCATCTAAAAGGACATTTTTTTAATGTCTACTTAGCAACTTTAAATAATGTGCTTCATTTTTAAATTATTCTTAAAATAAGAGATAAAGAGGAAAAGAAAATCAAACTACAAAAAGGATTTTAAATCATTACATTTTCTTAAGATTTACTTAAGAATTCTAAAAAACAAAATTTTAATGACGTATAAATCTCGGTTTTACATGAACACTGTAATACCGTAGAAAAATCTTAAATATTGTGATACAAATATACGAAATTTAATAGTAGATAAAGAAAAGTTCCATAATATTCAAAAATTTGTTCGTTATATGGTCTTTTTGTTTTAACGAAATTGACAATTAAATAATGGATAAAACATATAATTTTCTCTTACATACTCGTAAAACATAAGATTTACACAATTGTCTTCAGAGTTATAAATTGTGCTTCTTTTTACAAGTGATAGCTTATTTGAGAAAGAAATCCATTCAAAGTATGTACATTCAATAGAATGTGTACAATCAAATAGAAGTATGTACATTCAAATAGAATAAAACTGTAAAAAATTTCTTTACCTACGTTATTTCTTTCACGTTATTTTTTTTACCTACGTTATTTCTTTTATGAGTAAAATTTATTTTGAAAATGAGCAACATTTATTGATATTAATAAAACAAGCGATGTTTGTCTGTGTTCCTTTTATGGGTTCACAGTGACTACATTGGAGGGTGGAAGAGGTTGCAACGGGAAAAAAATCAAAAATTTCAATTTTGTCGATCTCGTTGTTATCAGCAGAAACATGTCATTCCTGTCATCCTATCAAAAATGGAACGGTACCATTATATATTGAAAGGTGTTATATATATATTTTAAGTCGCGAATTTTAAACTCACTCCAATGGTAACAAACATTTAAAATCGGCAACATTTATTGATATTAATAAAACAAGCGATGTTTGTCTGTGTTCCTTTTATGGGTTCAGTGACTACATTGGAGGGTGGAAGGGAAAAAAATCAAAAATTTCAATTTAGTCGATCTCTTTGTTATCAGCAGAAACATGTCATTCCTGTCATCCTATCAAAAATGGAACGGTACCATTATATATTGAAAGGTGTTATATATACATTTTAAGTCGCGAATATTAAACTCACTCCAATGGTAACAAACATTTAAAATCGGCAACATTTATTGATATTAATAAAACAAGCGATGTTTGTCTGTGTTCCTTTTATGGGTTCAGTGACTACATTGGAGGGTGGAAAGGAAAAAAATCAAAAATTTCAATTTAGTCGATCTCGTTGTTATCAGCAGAAACATGTCATTCCTGTCATCCTATCAAAAATGGAACGGTACCATTATATATTGAAAGGTGTTATATATATATTTTAAGTCGCGAATATTAAACTCACTCCAATGGTAACAAACATTTAAAATCGGCAACATTTATTGATATTAATAAAACAAGCGATGTTTGTCTGTGTTCCTTTTATGGGTTCAGTGACTACATTGGAGGGTGGAAGGGAAAAAAATCAAAAATTTCAATTTAGTCGATCTCGTTGTTATCAGCAGAAACATGTCATTCCTGTCATCCTATCAAAAATGGAACGGTGCCATTATATATTGAAAGGTGTTATATATATATTTTAAGTCGCGAATTTTAAACTCACTCCAATGGTAACAAACATTTAAAATCGGCAACATTTATTGATATTAATAAAACAAGAGATGTTTGTCTGTGTTCCTTTTATGGGTTCAGTGACTACATTGGAAGGTGGAAGGGAAAAAAATCAAAAATTTCAATTTAGTCGATCTCGTTGTTATCAGCAGAAACATGTCATTCCTGTCATCCTATCAAAAATGGAACGGTACCATTATATATTGAAAGGTGTTATATATATATTTTAAGTCGCGAATTTTGAACTCACTCCAATGGTAACAAACATTTAAAATCGGCAACATTTATTGATATTAATAAAACAAGAGATGTTTGTCTGTGTTCCTTTTATGGGTTCAGTGACTACATTGGAGGGTGGAAGGGAAAAAAATCAAAAATTTCAATTTAGTCGATCTCGTTGTTATCAGCAGAAACATGTCATTCCTGTCATCCTATCAAAAATGGAACGGTACCATTATATATTGAAAGGTGTTATATATATATATTAAGTCGCGAATTTTAAACTCACTCCAATGGTAACGGCTAGAAGTAGCGATCATTAATTGGCAGTCCAAATAACCCTTAATTCGGTTAAAATTTAAGAAGTTTAAATTTTCTTTTCATTTTTAAATACTCCTTTAGCTCACTCTTAATTTTACACCTTCGAAAGTATTTGTAATTGATTCTCCATCCTCAAAAGCCTGTTAAAAAATTTTTTCTTGTCCCTAGCTCTATTATGAAATCTATACATATAAAAGAGTACTTCCACTCACTCACTGACTCATCAACGCACAGCAAAATCTACTGGAGCCACTGACTCGAAACTGGGTCAGATTATAGAACATATAGTGTAAGCACCCCCTAAGAAGCGATTTTGCGAAATTCGCCCCCCAAGGGGATGTAGGGGGCAAAATGTGATTTCACAAAAACCTTTATATCTCAAACAAAAAAATAGATATCCGTAAAATTTTGGCTTTAAAATATAGCTAATATAATTATCTAAAAACCAATTTCTGGAATTTTAGAAGTTCGGTCTCCAAGGGCGGAAAGGGGGCAAAACGTGATTTCACATGCGCAAAACGTGATTTCACATAAGCCTATATATCTCAAACAGAAAAACAGATATATGTGAAATTTTTGCTCTAATATATAGGTAATACAAATACCTAAAAACTAATTTCTGGAATTTTCGAAATTCAGCCCCCAAGGAGGGAAGGAGAGGGGGCAAAACGTGATTTGAAATAATCCTTTATATTGCAAACAAAAAGAAATATATGTGTAAGATATTTTTGCTCTAAACTATAGCTCCCATAAATGCATAAAAACTAATTTCTTTAATTTCAGAAATTCGTCCCAGGTGGGGCTGGAAAGGGGGGCTATGGGGTAAAAAATATTTTTTTACCCCATATAGCTAGACCATTTAAAATTGGTACAGATAGGTTTTAGAGACCTGCAAGACAAATGAGGATATTTTTGAAAGTGTAAAGTTATTAGGAGGGTCAGAAAGGTGTGTGTGTCGGAGAGGGGGGGGGGCGCGGAGGGGCAAAAATAAAAATAAAAATAGAGTTAGACCGTTAAAAATTGGTACATAAAGGTTTTTGATACCTACAAATTGATTGCGGATAGTTCCGAATTTGTAAAGTTATTAGGAGGGGCGGGAGGAGGGGACGGAGGGGCAAAAATTAAAAATAGAGTTCGTTCGTTCAAAATTGGTACATAGAGGTTTTTGATACTTACAGATTGACTGCGGATATTTTCGAATTTGTAAAGTTATTAAATTGGTACATGGAGGTTTTTGATACCTACAAATCGATTGCGTATATCTTCTAATTTGTAAAATTATTAGATAGACGGGAAGGGGAGATGAAAGGGCAAAAATATATAAATAAGAGTTACAGCGTTAGTGTTGTTAGGTTTTGAGGCCCGATAAATCGATTGCGGATATTTTCGAAAGTACAGAATTATTACGAAGGGCGGGAAGGGATCGGGCGCAGGGGTAAAAATAAAGAAATTCAGATAAAATGTTGGGAATTAGTGTTATTAGGTTTAAAAGCCCGAGAGAACGACTGCGAGTATTTTTTAGTCTAAAATAATTAGGAGGGGCGGGAACGGTAGGTGAAGGAGCATGCGAGCCTTTCGCGGCTGTATGCGCTGATGCAGGCAGTGGTGGCCCGAACCGATTATTCCACTGATGGGAGATTTTTTTTTTTTTTAATTTATGTTTTTCCCTTATGATAATATAGTGATTCATTAAGAAGAGTGTTGAACATAAATGCGCGCGCGCAGCGCACAATTGCCTGCGCTGCCAAGGGCAGTGGGGACCCGTTGCGACATTTTTTCCAATCACAATTTTTTTTTTTTTTTTTTTTTCGCATGATAAAAATTGATGCAATTTTGAGAATTCATTAACTATAGTGATTCATTTAAAAATAGTGACCGGCGTAGCCTGCTAGCTGTTAATAAATCTTTTGCACTTCACAGGGATAACTTTCAAAATGAAAAAGCGACTTTCTGCTGTTTTACAGTTGCTGCTTTGATGGACACAGGCAGTTTCGCATCAATCCTATGTGAAGATGTACGCAAAAAGTTTGCTGGTTTGCCAAAGTTATTGCAGAAACTTTTGCTATTATACAGACTTTGACCCTCAGAAGCCTTTACAAATAGATGTCTTCAGCAAGAGGTAGAAATTGATGGATATAGGTTTACTGACATAGAAAGCCGAATACCACCGTGAAATTAAGTTATCATGCCGTGATTGGAATAGATATTTTGGATTTAGCATCACTGAACTTCACTAGAAATCAATTGAATTTTACAAGCATAAAGCAAATGCATGGTATCTGATTTGAGCAAAGAAGATGAAATAAAGCAAAATCATATTTAAGATCTACAAGTCCGTGCAGAGTTGAAAAAGTAGTCTCCACATACAAACCAGAGAAGACGCAAACTGTCGACGTTTCAATGAAAAGCATCCCAGGTAACACATAGCGTTGTTATAGCGTCTGAACAGTGAAAAATTGGTTACGTTATTTTATGTCCGTTGAAAAATAGTTTTTATTTCGCAATATTCTCACTGAACAATTTCGAATATTTATTCAGTAATAAAGAAAACCTATAACAAACGTTGTTTTATGGTTGTACTTTTTCTGTTATTTTTTCGACGTTTTAAAATAAGTATTTTATTGGTTTTTGTTTTCCTTTTTGATTTTAATAAAAAATATGTTTTTCAACGAATTAATAGGTACTTTTTATAAGTCATTATTTCCGTCAAATGATGTTGAATCTCTTCAACTTGATATCGATACACGATTGTGAATTGGCGGGATGTGCGTATTATAATTTTCTTTAGAGTTTTAGAAGATGGTGTGCTACGAAAGAACTTCTAACATGATAAGAAGGGAAGCTTTCGGCAAAGTAATTAACTTGTAGTAGATGTTCTTTGGCTTTCGGAAACCGTAACTAACGAAGGAGTTCATATTGTACGCTTTCTCCCGTTCTACATGCGAAATCGCCAAGTATATTGTGGCAAACCTTAAAAGCGTCTTACGACGCGTGCCATTTTGAAAGTGAATGTGATGTGAATGAAGTTATCGCTTTCCTGTTAAATTGGTATGAAAGTTTTCTGTGAAACAATAATTAATTAAACTCAATTTAAAACTTTTTCATCGAAAGAGTAGTGAAAGGTAAATTACATTTTACGTAATATCCAACGAATTTGCTAGCAGGTTAGCTCCATAAAAGCTCAAAGTTATAATATTCTTTGGTTTTGGGTTTGTTTACCTGCTAGCATAATATTAAAAATTCTCGTCTAATTGATGATGATGCATATTTATTTAAACAAGATTTTTCAAGTAATGAAGTGAGTGTTTCTTTTTTCCTTCATTAATTTTTATGTTTGAATTCTTGTCTTAAATATTCAGGGATCGGTCTAACTTTAAATATTTAACACTCTTTTTTAAAACAGTACTTTTGTAAAATTTTACTTTTTTCATATTTACTGAAAAAATATATCTATATATAATGCGACGCTACTATTGTTTTATTGAACGAAGTATATGCAGAAATTTTATATTATTAAAAACAGGTCTTATGTACACAAAAATTATACTTTTGAAAAGCTTGTTTTCTACGAATTTAAATTTTGTGAAGGGAGCAAAACTGACATTCACGATTTCGGCTTAGATTTATTTTATTTTATTATTATTAATAAAATTATTACAATTTTGATTTTCTTTTAATTGAAGATTTTAATTTTTGTTTACATTAATTAATATTCCCAATTTCCGCTTTTATTTATTTATTTTATTTTATTATTAATAAAATTATAACCTTTTTGATTTTCGTTTAATTGCAAACTGTAATTTTTGTTTACATTAATTAACATTCCCCTTTTCTGCTTTAATTTTATTTATTCTATTATTATTAATAAAATTATTATCTTTTTGATTGTCTTTTAACTGCAAATTTTAATTTTTTGTTTACATTATTTAACATTCCCAATTTCTGCTTTTATTTATTTATTTTATTATTATAATCACAAATTATTATCATTTTGATTATCCTTTAATTTCAAATAAATACTCTTAGCTAATAAATAGACAATCACAGGGATCTAAATGTTGGTTTATGGAAATTTTTAAATATTCGATTTTTAGCTTTATTATTATTAAATTGTGTGAATTAAAACTAACTAGTGTTTACATAAATAAAATAATTTTAAAACAATATATATAATTAGTATAGTATTTTTTATTGAAATCCATGAATTTTATCTATGAACTGTTTTCCACATAGATACATCTCAGCATCTGTTGATTAAAATTACACCAAATTTCCTAAACAATTGATTAAGAAAATAACTAAACAATTGATTATTCCTAAACAATTGATTAAGTATGTTCTATCTAAAAGCGCCACTTGCAGTTATTTAACATGCACTAAAGTTTTATATAGTTTCTTAGAATAAAGGTTTTATATACAGAATTTGCAGCAATTTTAATTAACAGATGTTAAGGTGTAATCATGTGAAAATCTCTGAAATTCAGTAATGTGAGCATCGCCTGTCGGCTGATATACACTCTTAACTGATTCAGCATTCGTTTTTATATTGGTTGTCTCACATATCAAATTTAGTGCAGTTGTATGTGCTATAAAATTTAGCTTTCCTCGAAAAACACAAGTTAAAAATTTTTACGCATCTAATATTTTCGCATATTGAGTATTAAAAAAGTAATAAAATTAATCATAAAAAAAAGTCTAAAAATTAAGTAAAAAAGAAGGTTCCAAAACTTTTTTAACATGGGAATTTTTTCTTTTTTAAATTATTAGCAATATTTTAGAAACGAAAATTCAATGGATATGTAGAGCTAGCTATTTTTCTTGAATTTCAACGTTTATAAGACATAAGAAAAACCGTTGAAAACTGATATAAAAAACACGAGAGTATTGCGATTTTGAACAACCCTTTTACAACGTTTTTTTTTTTAGGTTATAAAATGTATTAAAACAACCGTTGAAAGATGAGAAAATCAACGAGACATATTTTCAGATTATTAACGTTACACAAAAACGATCATTCAACGGAATGCATTGCCGTTTGTTCAACGTTTAAAATACCATACTGTGCTACCTGGGATACTTACTGATGATATACTAATTTTATAGAGAGCCCGACGTCTTCAACTGAGAAATAAGAAGTTGACAAGCTGATCCAAGAATAGCCGAAACAAAGAATAATTAGACTTAGTTCTTCTAATTATGTCAGTCCTATAGTGTTGGTAAAAAGAAGAATAACGCAACAATATTATGCGTAGATTACAGAAAGTTAAATCGAAAGCTGGTGAAAGATAGATTTCCTCTTCCAATGATAAGAGATATCTGGGACAAGTTACAAAATGCCAAAGTGTATGAGCACGTTGGACTTCAAGAAAGGATTTTTTTTCACGTTGGTGTAAATGAACGCAATAGAAAGTATATTTCTTTGAGGTTCCAGATGGGCAATTTGAATTCTTGAAAGCGCCTATCGGATTAATGTTTTCTAGAGAGACATCTCATAAACCAATTTACATGGACGATTAAATCATTCCTTCTATAGATGAAAAAGAATCATTGGAAACGTTAAAAATTGAACTTAAGGTTTCATTTGAATACGGACTCGAAAAAAAATAGCAGTTTTTGAAGAAAAGAGTTTAATACCTAGGCCATGTGGTGTAAAATAGCTCTATCCGCATATCTTCTGCAAAAACACTGGCACTTAAAAAGTTAACGATTCGCTTGTATATGACTATGAAAAAATATTTGAAAAACTCAAGAGTTTCTTTTTCTGAAAATCCAGTGCTGAGTATTTTTAGACAAGGTATATAAAAACAGAACTCCACACAGATGCCAGTACACAGCATCTGCGTGAAGCATACTATCAGTTTCACAGCTTTTTGCAGCAATAAAACATCATGGCTGTAGCGCTGTACTGATACGAGAAGCTGAAGATGGAAAACTGCATCCTGTTTAACACATGTCAAAGAAAACAAAGTTGGCAAAAAAAAAAACAGTAATTACGAACTGGAAATTCTAGCTATTGTCGAAGCTTTGAAAAGGTTCAGAGTTTATTTACTTGGTAACAAGTTTAACATCGTCTCGGTTTTTTTCAGCTTCACAGAAGACCAGGAATACAAAGGACGTTTTCACACGTATTGCAAGATAGGCTATGTTATTAGAAGAGTTTTCTTACGAAATCGAACACAGACCTAGTCAAAGAACTCACCATTCTGTTACGATTATAAGAAATGATACTTTGACTGCTACATTCTTATACGCTCAAGTACAAGAGGAACACATATGTGTAAAAACACTTTGACGAATAGCACTCAAGTTAGTGATCGTGAATGAAACTTTCGGGAATTTTTATTTATTTTATTTATTTATTTATTATTATTATTATTATTATTATTTTTTTTTTTTTTTGCAAGGGACCCTTTTTTTAAGGGTGTACATTTTATCCGGGGGGAAGGGTGCTCTTTATGGGGGACATGTTTTCTAGGGACCTTTAGCGGGGGACGTTTATTCATGATACCAAAATGGTAACTTTTTCTCATGTCCCCCCCCCTAAATTGAATACCACACTGGTACTAACTGGTCATGTGTAGCTTTAGTTCGCCGATATCCCACTTAGCCTCAAATTTTCTTTTTCTCGATTCCCTCCAGGGTGGAGGAAAATTGTAATGGCATGTCTCCCTAATCCCAGACCAAAGAAGCTAGACCCCAGAAGCTAAGACCTCAGAAGCTATGCGTGGACCAAATGCCCACTGCATAGCTTCACTGAGACTTAAACCTACTAATCCTGAAAATCCTGAATTTTCTTTTTTCTCGATTACTATGGAGTTGTTTGTTCATGGAAAGTTCATATTGCCCGACGTCAAATAAAAGGAAGGAGATCGTTTCGGGTCAGCCGGAAAATTTTAATGCATGTTTAAATGCTCTAATTTTGGTCTTAACGAAACAGCTTTGTGTTTTAAAATACAAAGATTCTGCAGATCAGTTTAGGTTGAATTTTTAGTTGACGTACATTAAATTAAGTATCTGTGTTAGAATTAAAAAAAAAAAAAAAATGATGAAAGTATAGAATTGTAATGTTTATTTTTTTAAATTATACGATTCATTGAATAATATTAATAAACAATAAAATGAAAAACATCAAACTTACACCTTTCTCAATAAGCCATTTCCATCCTGCTATTGTTAATCCATACACAAATGGTACAAGTGAAAATATCATGGCAAAATAGAAATTATTTAGATTGAACTGGAAAAAAAGAAATCTCAGATTAATAGTTCGCTTTATTACATATTCAAAAACATTTGAAAAATAAGTAGGATTAGATTATTCTGTTACGCGTCATGAAATATTGATATAATTTAAGTATAAGATGTATAAAGTTTGATTCTAAAGATAGCTTCCCTTAAAAATATTGTTTAGCTAGCACTGTGATTTTCATTCCCCCCAAAAAAGCTATGAAGAGCTACAACAAAGCCAAAAAACCGGAATAAGAGCAATAGAAATTTTTTATGAAATTTGGGCGACAAACCTTTTTCTCCATAATGTTATTATTAGCGTTCACCATTTTTATCTTCATACGAAGAAAAATTCATCAAGGATGCAGTCTATTAAAATAGCTAGACAATTAAATATTCATTACTTCCATTACCCTACTACCGTACGGTAATGGGAGTATTTTGTATTTAGTCCAAAAATTCGAAATCGAATTTTCAACTGATTTATATGTTTTGAGGTTTTCTGAGTTCAAAAAAGTGGTTAAGAGGAATTGGTCAGTATGTGTGTCGTGTGTGTGCATATGTGTGTGTGTGGACTACCATATCTCCTAAACTAATAAAGGAAGAACGACGAAACTTCATATTTGGTGTACAGATGATTTTTCAAACTTTTGCTGAAAATTAGAACATCTCAAAAACGGTTCGAACAATTTTCTTCAAACTTTCTACACAAACACCCTATTAAATGTCCTTTCGTGTGTTAAAGATGGTTAGTTCATGAAAATTGATAGGTGTCCTGCAAAAGTAGGCCAATTTGAGGTCTCGCAAGTGCGTTTAACTCATGACGACTGTACTCATTTTTTTTTTTTTTTTTCAATCTCGCCATATTAATTATGCAATTGATGTTTTCCGGTCAATAATTAAGTTTACCAAGTTTCGGTAAAAGTCGTACCTCAAAATGACTGTAACGATTTTTTTGAAAATTGCTACATAAACACCTTTTTAGATATTAGAACCCGAATACACTACTACGTCTAAAACGCCAAAGAAAAATATTTGAGATGCATACAGCTGTTTCGGTAGCCTTAAGCGTACCGTCTTCAGTGCAAAAAGAATTCTGAATCTGGAGAAGTGCTCGTATATATAGGAGAGGGACCGAATTTAGTTCAACCAATAGGATTACGGGAAAGGTGGGGAGTGTGGCCAATAGGAATATAGGAATGTTAGCTGTGTAAGCAGTAGAAAAATTAAGAAAATGTGGACTGAATGTAAAATTTCCAACAATCAAACAAATAGGGAACAGCGAAATCACAATTTACAAGGTTTTTAATTTTTTTATAAATATGAAAAGCTTCAAAGAAACCGAGTTCATGAATGGATTTAGGTCTGCAAATTATTTTAGCTGAATTAAATTTAAAATTATGATTTTCTTCCCACCAATGTTTAGAAATAGCCGATTTATTGGTTTCTTGTTTGCGGACGTAATTCATATGATGTTTTTTTTAGACGAAATTTAAGACTGCGTTTAGTTTGGCCAACACTCCCAACCTTTCCCGTAATCCTATTGGTTGAACTAAATTCGGTCCCTTTCCTATATATACGAGCACGTCTCTAGATTCAGAAATGTTTTTGCACTGAAGACGGTACGCTTAAGGCTACCGAAACAGCTGTATTCATCTGAAATATTTTTTTTTGGCGTTTCTGACATAGTAGTTAATTCGGGTTTTAATATTCCAACGCCCGTCTCCTGTTATTATTTAGAATACCCTTTTTAGATATCGTTTCGCATGTATTACGTGATTATTAGAGAAAAATTGATAGTTATTCTGCTTTAGTAGATCAGTTTGAGATTTCAGAAATGAGTATTTCCAAACCCCCAATAAGACAACTAGAAATATGTATAAACTTCTCTAAATATCCTACAGATATCTATTAGCACGACAAATATCACTCTTTTTTACATCCATTAAATGTCTGTTACATATCCAGTAAATCTCCAAATATCCAGTAGTTGGACTTGTTAGATCTAATATACATTGAAAATATCGAAATCTTGTTTTGATCTACCATCTTACACTATTAGACATCGAAAAAGACACGTCTAAATTTCGTATTAAATATCTAATATATAGCTATAATTGGACGGACCATTGTAGAAGTGGTGTAACTCCATATTTTTATTATTAACCGACTTCAAAAAAGGAGGAAGGTTCTCAATTCAAACCGTATGTTTTGTTGTTGTTGTTGTTTGTTTGTTAGGTCATAACTTCTGAATGAATGCTCCGATTTTGATACTTTTTGTTTTGTTGAAAAAGTCTTGGTCTGAAATAGGTCCCATTGTAATAGCTTTATGATTATGGGGAAAGAAAAACAGGGTGTTCAAACGAATCAGTCCCAACTCCTTTAACTGCAAAACGGCTGCAGCTATAGTCATAAAAATGGTATGTATGTATAGAAAAATGGCCATGCAGTACAAGGTTAAACCGCTTGCAGCGCAACCTGGTGGAAAATAGAGGAGTTAGTGTTCCTATCTCAAAAACGGTTCAAGGTGGGAGAAAAGTTAATTACGAAGTTGTAGAGCATCATCGATTTACTACGAAAAGACTGTTTTTAGACATTATTGCTAAAAATAGAACGCTTAAAACGTCCTGTTGTTTGTTCGCAGTTTCCTACACTGTGCACACTAGAACTACGTTGCACAATTTGCAGCGTAGCGGATGACACGTATACTCTGTGGTTCAAAGTACTGTTACTGTAAGCGGTCACATCGATTAGCGCAAAGTTGTTTTCAACCAACTTCAGAAAGCAGGGTGTTCTTAATTCGAGCTATGTGTTGTTGTTGGTGTTTGTAAGCTTATAACTTCGTAAGAGATGCTCTAATTAACCGACTTCAAAAAGGAGGAGGTTCTGAATTCGTTTTTTTTGTTTTTGTTTGTTAGCTCATAACTTCTGAACGGATGATCCGATTTTGATACTTTTTATTTTATTGTAAATTTCTTGGTCTGAAACAGATCCCATTGTAATATCTTTACGATCAAAAGAAAATACAGGGTGTCCAAAAAACTCAGTCCCGACTCTTAACTGCTGAACAGCTGCAGCTATAGTAATAAAAGTGGCACGTAGGTATAGTAAACTCGACAAGTGCTACGCGATTCAACCACCTACAGCGCCACCTGGTGGAAAACAGTGGAGTTAGCGTTCCTATCTCGGAAACGGTTCAAGACAGGGGAAAAAAATGAAATATAAAATTGCAGAGCATCATCGAGTTAGTACGAGAAGATAGTTTAGACATTTAGACATTAATGCTAAAAACAGAACGCTTAAAACGTGCATTTGTTTGCTCAAAATTTCCTATTTTGTGCACACTTGAACGACATTGCATATGTTGTAGCGTAGCGGATGACATTTATGCTATGTAAAATTCAAAGTATGGTTATTGTAAGCGGTCACATCGGTTAACCCAGACGTTTTAAACAGACTTCATAAAGGAAGAGGTTCTCAATACAAACCATGTTTCTCGTTGTTGTTGTTGAAATTTGTCAGCTTATAACTTCGTAAGAGATGATTTAATTTTAATACATTTTTTCTTGTCGTAATGATCTTGTCTTG
This sequence comes from Salticus scenicus, assembly GCA_963930645.1. Taxonomy (NCBI): domain Eukaryota; kingdom Metazoa; phylum Arthropoda; class Arachnida; order Araneae; family Salticidae; genus Salticus; species Salticus scenicus. Next base: position 379,783 of record CAWVNO010003068.1, read on the forward strand.
AAATAGGTTTCATTATGATTTCATTAAGAAATAAACAAATTACCGGATATTCACATAAGTCTGTTCTCACTCTAACTGCTGAACGCATGCAGCTACACTGGTAAAAGCAGTATATAAGTATCGATGTTGAAACTTCTGTCCGTCAGCTGCAATGCATATTTTGGTCTTTGTTTGAACTTTACGCTGCGCAATTTCCAGCGCAGCGGGTGACACGTATTCACTGTAAAGTTGAATATATATGCCTACCAGAATTTTTGGTTACAGCGTATCCGTTCTTTATATTTCTAAAGACTTTTTAATTTAACGTATGTTCATTCAATAGATAGTTTTTTGCTCATATCCGATAAAGGAAAGAAAAGTGACACAACTTAATAATTAAGCATTTGAGAAAAATCAACTTAAAAATAACTTGACTAGAATAAAGCTGGCACAACTGTCTCGCGAGTGGATAACTTCCTCGATGGAGATGTAACTTTTTTGTTCACATTGGGTGCATTTCATGTATTTTTCAGTGACATAAACCATTTTTTGAGTTATGTCACTTTTTTTTAAAGTTGTGATTTGTGAAATTGCCGTTGAACGTCTTCTGATGTTATGCCATATGAATAAGTTTTCACTGAAAAGAGAAAAATAAAATCTTTTTGTAAAAAAATAGAACAGACTCCAAAAAGCAACTACTATTCAAGCAACTTAAAAAAAAAAAAAAAAAAAAAAAAAAAAAAAGGTATAAAATGAAACTGTAAATGGCGCCTAAAAGTATAAAATAATTTTCTTCGCCAAACAACCTATAACACTACAATTAATCATAACTTTAGAAGTCGGCGCAAAATTATAGAAAAAGTGATACTTTTATTCAATACCAAAATCAAATCCTATTCAAAATACACATCTCACATTGTCTCCTGCAAAACGCAGCCGAAAACTACTTTGATTTAAGAAAACAAATAAGATTTCGTAAGTAGCAAAAATTGACGAAGATGCTGGTATCTGACGTCCTTATTGAAAGAAAAATCGCAAAATTATCTGGCAAACATATTTAATTTCTTTAGGATATTATGATTATTTTGATAACGTATATTAAGACAGTAATGAAGAATATGAAGCAATACTTCGTACAATATATGTTATGAAAAATATACATCTTGCGTGTATATTTTTGCATTACGTTTTGATCGCCAAATCCAAAAGCCCCCAAGGATGATAGTAAACAAATTTATACCAGATTTGCAAAGGAAACTCTAACTTTGTAGAAACATAAATACCGCATTGTGAAGAATGTTCACTGTTCTATGTAGATGCTACTAATGGACCTATTGTATACAGTGATAAAATAGTAAAGGAAACATGAAAATGGGTCATTCGAGAGACAGCATTTGTTGCTACCGATCTAAAAACAAACCTTAAATTTTATTTCATTTTGCGCTGACTTCAAAAGTTATGATTAATTGTAATGTTATAGGTAGTTTGGCGAAGGAAATTATTTTATACTTTTAGGAGCAATTTATAGTTTCATTTCATACCTTTTTTTTTTTTTTTTTTTTTTTTTTTTTTTTAGTTGTTTGAATAGTAGTTGCTTTTTGGAGTCGGTTCTATTTTTTTAAAAAAAGATTTTTTTTTTTTTAATATCTATATATTTGCTTAATTTTATCACATTTAGTCACATCTTTCATTATAAATAATTTTAACAATGTTAATAAACAAGAAATTAAGTTAAATTTAACACTATTCAAGCTAAAAATTTCAATTTATGCTGTGTTTAATTCATATATATATATATATATATTCTTTTAATGATTTGAAATTCTATACAGGGTGGTCCTAAACTATACGTCAAAAATGTAAAGGCAGGTAGAAAGTACCTAAATAAGAAGATTTCGTATAGGAATATGTGTGCGGTAACGTTGCCTTGAGTCGGTAGAGAGCGCTGATGACTGCAGCGTATAAAAGCGTTTTTGCTATCTGGATTCATCATTTCCCGCGCGGATCTCGAGCAGCATACATTGTTTCCTGACCGACATGCATTTCATGCATGGGGCTACAGAAGGAAATGGATTAGCCGCTCAAAGGATGTACAGGGAGCGATTCCCGGAGAGAAATCAGCCACAAGCTAGCGCTTTAATGTGTCATTACCGCACACACATTCCTTTACAAAATCTGCTTATTTAGGTCCTCTCTACCTGCCTTTACAATTCTGACACATAGTTTAGGACTACCCTGCACAAAAAGGCATGAAATACTTATTAATTTATCTTAAATATATCCTGATTTTCGTTTTTTCTATCTTTGTTTTCTCCTTCCATTTACTTCTAATCTTAATAAATAATATGACTTAAATTACTGTTCATTCCCCCTAGAAAAATGTAGAAGATGGTATAGAGATTTTAATCCATAACACAGGCCTGTGATGAAAAAAATACAAATGAATTCTTAGCTGAACTTTATGTATTTTTTGGAGTTGATTTCAAAAAATATCATTTCACGTTTTCTTGAAAAATTCAATTTCACTTTGATTTTTAACACATACGTAATATTTGCTTCTCTTGGTCAATCACCTATTTTAAGTAAGCTATCTTAATAAAAAACAAATAAAATAGTGATTTTCTTTTAGCAACTGCACCATAATTTGATGGAAACTCAAGGGAACTTGGTTTTTTTCTCAACCAGAGGCGACTCATGAGGTCTAGCAACAGTGGTTTTCACCCATTTAAGCCTATAAAAAATAAATCGATTGCAGAAAAATCAGTTTGCTTCACCAGGAATCGATCATTTTACCTTTGTTGTCAGATAGTACAAGCAAAACTGCTCGAGAGGAAAAATAACGATATCGATTTTACAAAAAAAAAATCTTGACATGGGGATGTCATTTTCGAAATCAGCACACCAAATAACATAAAAATGAGCGAAAATTTCTCTTGTATTTTTCCAAAACTTGAATTTCGCAGGCCTGTGAATTTAATGTAACACTCTTAACTAGTATATTGTATTGTAACCATCGCAAAATTTTGTTTTATATCTTTCTATATAATAGCGCCACCTACTAGCTAACATACACAAGAACTTAACATAATGTATCTCAATAAAAATTTAAAATTTGAAGTTTAGTGCAGTTTTAACCAAGAAATAGAGAAAAATAGCCATGCAGAAAATCGGAGAAGTATTAGCAGCGACATTTGTCGCCCGATATGCAACCAAATTAAAACAGCATAATTTTTCATAATATCCATCTCACATATAAAGCTTATATACAATAAAAGCTGAAATATATAAGCCGGAGACATTTCAGTAAAGCAGACCGAGATGCACTCATATTGAATCATCAGAATTTTTTACGCTCTCACACTCGAATATGAAGTTTTGTATCTTAGAAAAGTAAAGATAGAAGTAAATGGGAGATATATCTAACCAATTTATGTCACAGTACTATGGTATAAAAATCGGTTCAATTCCGTCCATTAGTTCCTAAAGTTTGGCTTCAATGAAAACCGAAAAAATATATACAAATCTTAAATTTTGAAATTAAATAACTCTGTTCATTTTTTGTCACACAGAAGTGAAACTTTTGGTATTACGATTGTTAAGACGAAAGTAAAATTGACTAATTACAACTATGGGAAACGAATAGAGAGAAGGGTTAAAAACAAAAAATGCAATTTTTACAAAAAATGAATGTTTGAAATTAAAGATGCCTTAACGTAAATGTTTATATTATTTGAAATGTTTATGATTGTCTGTGATCAACTGTTGCGTTAAGGAAAGACCTTTTAAAGGCTTGCCAAAACAACTTACATATAAATAAATATATCTAATATGTATAATTGATTATATATACATGTATATAAGTGTGTGTGTGTGTGAATTGGCTTTTAGGATATTTCGCCTACCAGGTGGCGTTATTGTGCTACAATTTCTCTCATTTAACGAAAGGCTATAAATGTTACTCAGCTTCTATAGCGTATCCAAAGTTCGTATAGAGATAAATATTATGAAAGACTATATTGATTAAATTTGGGTGTACAATTGCTGACAGATGTCGCTGCTATTTTCCATATGGATGTCTTTCAACATCTATTGTTTAAAATTGTACCAAAATACATACATAATTTATTTATTTTTATTTTCTTTTTCTTTTTTTTGGGGGGGGGGGGGGGGAGAAGCTACATTTATTCATTTATTAAATATTTGTGCATGTAAAAGCGCTGTTATATGGAACGATATAGACAAATATTTTGCGATGTCCACAATATACTTGTTTCTTTTAAAACTAATTTCCTTTATTTTTTTTCATCATCGAAATATTGAATTTTTAAAAGTAATGTTCCATATTATTTCTAAAATTAAAATATATCATAGACTGCTTTGAAAGGAGTAATAGAAGAAATAATCGATTTGGAGAATTGTGAATTTTGAACTCTGTAAAAACAGGTCAGGTGTTCGATGATATTTGGTAATTGTTTGATAAGTAGGTAGATATCAGGAAATCATTAGTAGATTCCTTGCTGATAATGTCATTTACAGACAATAATCAAACAATAATTTTCGTCTGGAAAGGAATAATATTATAGTTTTAAAAAATTAAAGAACACGCTTCTATAGAAATGTGAACTAAAAAGCACAAAATATCTATATTAGTATTAAAATGCAGGGTAAGAGAAAATCGTGCGAGTGACACACCGTAATATTTACTACATTTAAATCTTCAATTAAAATAATTTAGAATTAAACAAAAAACATTTTTTTTAAATCTCCCCTGACTGGGCTCGAACGCTAGACCTTTAGCTCACAGCCACAGCGTTCACGTAGGGAAAGTTTTTTTTACAATATATTTTTGTTTGCTCCCAGAGCGGTCACAAACATACATACAGGTGAAGCTAATAAAAGCGTGTTAAAAAGAAAAAACTCCAATAATTGCATTAAAATCCCATAAATGGCTTTTCTCAGAAAACTAAATATTTATTATAAAAATGAAGTTTCTAAGTTACTTGAAATTATTTTTAATATCATTATAAATTCCTATGATCGATAACACTTACTGAATCTTGACTTGTTTTCGTACGCATAAATTTGAAAAAAGCTCGTTCTTTCAAAATCGATTTCCAAGGAGATAATTGAACGACCCAATTGGTGCATTCTTTAGATATTTTGTACCTTTTATGGATCATAATGGATAGCAGTGGCTGTATGGGAAAATTGCTCAATTGAATTTTTTTAAAAACTCGCTGGGTAAAACTTCGTCTTTTCTCTCACAAGAAAAGTGTCTGATTTGTAATAGTGGGGTTTTTTATAGAAAAGGTTATATTTCATTTATATTAAAAAGAAAATACAGAATAATAACAATTAAAAGGGAGAATGTCTTCATCAATATATAAAAGACAGAAAAGGCAACCGAATTCTACGGACGGTTGATATAATTGAAGGGATTGTGGGGAATCAGCTAAAAGAAATTGAAAACGATTGTTGGTGACGATAGTAAAAAGAAAGAAAAAAAAAAGAAAGAAAGTGTGGATTGAATGGAAAATTTCTAGCAATCAGACAACGGTGTAACCCCCGTTTCACCGACAAGAAATTTCCTACCCCCTTATTTTTCCCATTCAAGCTTCCCTTTTGAGCTATTTAGGGATTTGTTCTATAAGGATGGGGAAAACAAGAGGAAAGGATATTTCAGTTCGACGAAATGGTGGGCACTAGTTACGTAAGAAGATTAGTTAGAGTCTAGTCTAAGACTCCTATCCTCTATGTAGGAGTTCTAGTCTAGTCCATTCCTTTTTATCGGTTGATATGACTGACAGGCCCAGGTGCAGAAACACATAATAAATTAGAATTTTTTGATTTTGGGTCGATTTTTTTTTTTTTTTATGTTGATGCTGTAGGATATTTGCTTCATTTAAATAACTAAGTGCTTAAATGTTAAACAAAACTGTAGTATTTTAATATGATAAAAATGTGTATGATTAATAACCATTGTTATGTAGCTTCCTTTTCATTCATTTACGTAAACATTTCTTGTTTTAGGGAGAAAAAATTTCTACAGACAAATGTTTATTTGCAATATACTTTTAAAAATAATAATTTAGCATAAAATACATACATTGGTGTAGCCAAAGTGCTAAATTAGCAGTCATTAAATGTATTTTGCACCTAGAAAGTCAGTTTAATGACCAAAATACCCCATTCGTCCGTCATTTATTACGCCTAATTTACGGCCAGATTATTGTCATAAAATTTCTCTTTTTACTGGACACTCCCAGAAAATCTATGAAGCATGAAAGAAAAAGTAGTATGTTGTGGCCACCACATGTCTTTCTTCTATATATTCCTATACAAATTCACTCAGTAAAAATAATTTATTAAAATTATTATTTAAAAAAATTATCTTCCATGATAATGCAGATGATTTCCACATTAGAGAAGTAATATAACACTAAACATCCAAAAAAAGTCAATTTTATTCTCAATATTACTTTTTTTTTTGTTGTTGTTGTTGTTGTTGTCAAAAATAAAAAAAATCGATAACTTTATTTTAAATTATCGGAGATCGATGTTTCAACCATTCGTTTTAAAAGTATTCACGAGCTCTTTTGAAAGATACTCATTATTCAAATTTACTCCCCTAGAGGGGAGGCTTCCCCCCCAGTCGAGGCTCCTACATACACAATATTTTTTCCCAGTTGTTGACTATCTCTATTACAAACAATTCTTTTAAATTTCATAATTATTATTAAAAAAATATTCTCTTTATGCACATTTATACAAAATTTTGTCCTATCCCACCATGTTAAAAATTTAGAAAAAGCTGGATGGCAACGCATGCTGTTGGGCAATTTTTACCAAAAGTTGATAGGCACTAATTTATGTCAATGTGTAACTACATACCAATTTGTATGAAATTCTGTGCAGTAGCACCTGAGATACAATTGCCACAATATTTTATCACACACAGACACACAGATTTTTTTTATAAAAATGGTCAAATGATGTTCTATAGCTCTCAAAACGTGTAAATCCATCAAAAACCCGAGGTCTAAAATTTTTACGAATCCAATACTTTCTTCTATTGAATATAGAAGAAAGTAATAAATAGATGAACGCAAATAACGAGTATAAATGTAATAAAAACACACATATAAAATTTATAATATATGAACTTTTTACCATTTGTTTTATTTTATTTTATTTTTACTTTCTTCTATATACAATAGAAGAAAGTATTGGATTCGTAAAAATTTTCGACTTCTGGTTTTCAATGGATTTACACGTTTTGAGAGGTTTAGAACACGATTTGACCATTTTTAGAAAATGTCTGTCTGTCTGTGTGTGTGACAAAAATTTTGTGGCAACTGTATCTCCAGAACTACAGTTCAGAATTACATATAAATTTATTTGTAGATGCATCTTGACCTAAGTTAGTGGCTATCAGCTTTTGGTGTCAACCACTCAACAGGTCGCATTGCTATACAGCGATTTCTGCAATTTCAGGGGTGGCTATATCTCAGGTTCTATTGCGTATAATCAAACAAAACTTGATACGTGAAAAGACCATTATGAGATATTACGCTGATTCAATTTGAATGCTTATCGGCCAATAGGTGGCGCTGCTATACATCGATTTTCTCAATTTAAGAAAATGCTATATCACAGGAACTACTGCACAGAATTGCATATCAATTTGTATATAGGTGCACCTTAACATAAACTGGTGTCTGTCAAGTTTTGGTGTCAACTGCTCAACAGGTGGCGCTGTTACACAATGACTTCTACAGTTCAAAGGTAGGCTATATCTCAGGTTCTATTGCGTATCATCAAACAAAACTTGATATGTGAGAAGGCTATTATGCTGACTCAGTTTCGATGCCTATCGGCCAATAGGTGGCGCTGCTATACTGCAAATCTCATCTATTCATGGCTATATCTCAATGTCTATGGCATGTAACTGTACGAAACTCGATATGTGAGATAACCATTATAAAAACATTACATATATTAAGATGTTCTTTATAGACGATAAAATTGTCTTTCTTTGGATATTTAGTGTTAGATTTCCCTAAGATGTAAATCATTTCATTCATCATGTTAAATATTTTTAATAATAGTTTTAATAAATTATTCGCACTTAGTGAATTTGTACAGGAAAATATAGAAGAAAGTCTTGTGGTGGTCATAACATACTAGTTTTATTTTAAGTTTATTTAAAATTTATTTGTTTTCCACTTATTTAATTCTTTTTAAAAGAAAAATCTACATTTTTTTTTTTTAAATTTATTTATTATATTGGTTGGAACCAAATGGCAATATAGTGTAAAGAACGAGGGCTATAAAATACATCATTCAAAAACTAAAATATTACATGCTGATGTACTGCCAATCGCAGTTCTTAAAGAATAACAGATCCACTTGTCGTCGATAAGTACAAAAACTGAAGTGCCTAGGAAACACCTTTCTGCAGGTAGAGAGAACTTTGACCCTATGTAGTGTTGGCGTAAATGTAGCTGCCGTAGGCAACGGTTACCAGAAGCGAGGTCTGGAGCGATTTAAATTATTCTTTTTTGAGTTTTTACTTTTAAGGTTGTATAAAGATGAATAGAAATTGAATTCTTTTGAAAATTCATTTAAATATAGGGCGAAGTGGGCATAACCTGCTAGTATAAGAATAATTGTATAATAATTGTAATAATTTGCAATTTTTATTACAGTTTAGAAATATAGGTAAAGACAAATAATTTATTTATTTATATTTTGAGTCTATGGATTCTTTTTTTTTTTTCTCTCTCTCTCTCTCTCTGCCTGTGTGTGTGTGTTTAAGCATAAATATTATTGGGTTAAAAGAATTTAGATACTTATCTTCAAGACCTAGACCTTGCTTAAAATTAACTTTCCTTATCTCATTAGATTCCATTTCTAAAATAACAACACTGAAGTAAGTTCTATCATGATCGTAATATTTCAATTTAATTGTTTTTTAATTTTCTACCAATTGTTATTTCTTAGTTTATCAATTTATAATCAAAAATTTGTCATCGTGATAATTTCTGAAATATTGAATTAATTTAATCAAATTTGGACTTATAAAACTGAAAGTAAAATTAATAATTAAAACAACCGAAAAGAAAAAAAAAAAAAAAATGTTTAAATGAATATTTTCTAGTAATTTTCATTTTGCTTGAAGATGTAATATTTGGAATTCGGCTGAATTTAAAAATGAGTTGGCCAGCAGGTAATTAAAAAGGAATTCTACTATTTATTCAGTTTTACGGAAGTTTTTATTTTATTTATTTATTTACTTTTTTTAAATATAAATATATTCATATTAACTTTTATGTTTGTATTTATTATTTAAGTAAATAATAATAATAATAAACTAAGTCTTATCCTATTAAAATTTTTAACAATTGTGCCTGAGTAGACCATTTTGGTAATTAAGAAAAAATAATTAAGTGCCATTGACGCCTGTTTTTCACATTCTAATTTCTATTTCCGGGTGTAGCCTATTTACTTCCCAATCTTTTCTGCATCTTTGCTTCTAAGTTTTTTAGGATTATTGCCTTCAAACAACACACTTCTTACAGATGTTCAACATTCTTCAATGCGCTTGAGCGCTTGAAAAATTTTTGTTATACCCCCGTTTCGCCGATACAATGTCAGCGAAGTTGAACCGATAACGATGATTTTCCCTTTTTGGGGGAATTTGTCAACGAAAGGGGGTAGGAAATTTTAGTGTCGGCGAAACGGGGGTATAACCCAGACAACGGGATATCCCAATTTAACAATATTTTTAACAATATGTGTCAAAAAGTTAACATCCAGTTGATGCATAGATTTAGACCTCCAAATTATTTGAAATCAATCAAGATTAAAATTATTCCATCAATGCTTAAAAATGGCAGATTTATTAAGTGATATACTTTTTGAAACGAAATTCGACTGTTGAATGAATGGAATTGTCACGAAACATCTCAGGAATGAATTCTATCTCCAGAGTCGGAAAGAGTAAATTCAGTGATAATTACTTTCAAATTGAGAACCTTATTAATAGCATTGCATGCTTTACGGAAATAAGGTAAACAATGCTGAGATTGGAAGAGAATATCTTTAATAGCTGTATATCAAATATCTTAAAGCCATTGTTCTTGGCGGAGATAGCGATATTAAAGCTCCTTTTTTAAAGGGCATGTTTAAAAAGGGGCTATACTTCCATTGACGTAGAAGGAGTTTGAGAGCCTTCCCAATTCAAATAGGAAACTAATCAGAAGCCTTAAATTGCCTCCTGACATATTAGCTAAATAGAAATCCATGTATCTTCTCCAACAAGATGCTAGCAGGTGACTAAAAGAAATTCAAAGTATTGCTATCTACACTGTAAAAAATATGTCCTATTTGCTGCCAGAAATTCTCTATAATTTGAGAAAATACGCGTAATTTACGAAAAAAATCACGCTGTCAGAACATATTTTCTCAAATTAAAGAGAATTTCTGGCAGCAAACAGGACATATTTTTCCCAAATTCTTATGTACTTACTGTCATTCACTACGGTATGTTTGTGAATCTCAACCAAATAAAAAATGCGCCTCTATTTTAAGGTGAATACAAGCTTTTTCATTTGTCTCTCCGTTGCTCAGGTGGTTAGAGCGCCATGTTAGTAATCCGGTGGTCCCGCGTTCGATACCCTGAAGGTCCGGAGTGTTAATTTTTGCAGACAATTAGTAGAAAAGATGCCAATTGATGAAAGAAAATTTATCGTTGATTACACAGTATCCTAAGAATTTTTGAAGTTTTTTTTAGAAGCCTTTTTCTTACATCTCTTTTTAGAAGGAAAAAAGAGTTTTTTGTGGACTACAAGCGCCCTCTATTGGGCGGAATATTCACTAAAATGTCAATGAAACAATTAACAATACAAAATAAAAATGAGGCATTACCTACTACTAAAGTTTCCGAAAGTGCTAAATTTATGGTTGAAGAAGTCATACTGAAGCATGGTGCTCCGAAGGACATGAAAGGTGATAAGGGTCGTTCCTTTCTATTTAATTTTGTAAAAGAAATCAAACAATTTTGCCAGACATCTCATCTATTGACGAACACCTATCATCCGCAAACCAATGGATTGACAGACAGATTTAACAAAACACTCGGCGGCTGACATGTTATCTATGTGTTTTAATGTTGATAAAAAGAACTGGGATACCACTTTGCCTTTTGTAACATTCGCTAACAATTCTGCGAAAGAAGACACCACGGGATTCATTCCTTTCTTTCTCGTTCATGCCAGAGAAATATAGACACCTCTTGTCCTCTTGATGTAAATTTCCGCACGCAAAAGAAAATTATGATAATTACATACAACATCAGAGCTGAGAATGCAAGGCAATGAGCAAAATTCCATACTTTTGTTGCCCAAGCAACCGACACGCGACGATACGAAGAACATCATTCAGACAGCTACAATGTTGGAGATAGTTTGGGTCTTCACTCTAGTACGAGATGTTGGGGTATCTGAAAAGCTTCTGAGAGGTTGCTTCGAATCGTATCGATTTACAAGACGACTATCTGATGTGACATACGAAGTATCATGAACAGCAGACGACGAAATCCTAAACACATAGTCCACGTGTTGAGATTAAAACCTTACTGGGAAACTGGGATCCAAAGTAACAGTTAATTAACAAAAGAGAGCAAAAAACTCTCAAGGGACCGGACCACTTACGAGAATCCAAACAAGATTGCTGGGGGACGCTGTTTTCTTGTAAGTGAGAGGAAATGTAACGAAACTTCTTTCATTCGGAGGTAAAGCATCGGGCTACGAAACGAAAGATTGGGAAATTGAGTCCCGTCGTGGCAAGTTACTTAAAAAATATTTTTGTTTAAATATAAGCTATATTTCTTTCTCGTTTGTTCATTATGTCATTATGTTTATGGCACTTATTTGATTAACGTTATGCAATTTCTAGAACTTTCAAATTCTGTTCGAGAAAGTTCATCTAAACTATTATTAAAATCTGTGCATCTGTCTGTCTGTCTGTGAAAAACGCGTTGTGACAGTTAAAGCTCCGCGGCTGTCGGTTGCAGAGACTCGAAACCGGTGTCGGTACACACAGAATTTCTTCATCTCGACATCGAAATAAATTGCTAAGCGATGCGACCCTAATTAGCGGAGATATTAATTAAAACGTCGACCTATCTCTAATCAAAAAACGAATCAAATAACCAGCCGATTGTATTTTTCCCCCTCCAGCGCGTTCCTCAAAAGAAAAAGCAGAGACAGAAATTTCGCGCTTTTTTGTAAAGTGATTCCTGCTCAACGATTCGAGACATTGAAAATTACGCCTGTACCAAGAGAAAGAGCATTTACTGCCGATTCTTACGATGCAAATTTTTTTGAAAAATACGAATGTTTTTGTATTAAAAAAAAAAAAGTTTTAAAAAGGGTCCAAATTTTCTCTTTTTCTCGATCGTCTTTTTTGAATCGCCCTGTACGAAAGAGTAATAGTGTCATTTCTTAACAATCGGATTATTTTAAAAGGTCATTTAATCCACTTTCGAACCATATAAATCTTTTAACAAAATATGGATTAGAAATCCATATTTTTAGATTTTACGAAACATCAATTTTTTCACAAAAGAATTTATAACTCAAAATCTTTTAGAGAAAAATCTTTTTTTTTTTTTTGTATATAGACCTTGATGAAACGAAACAGATATCGAAAGATTGAGAGATTATTTCAAAATCTCAATCAGTTACTATTTTTTTTTAATTTTCTGCATCCCTGTACTTTTTCGTGAGATTCTCAATCCACCTTATTGCGTTTGCCGAACGAACAATGCTTGATATTTTGGTTACCATGGCAACTGTCTTTTAACTTCGCAGATGACTGTCTCGAAAGTAGAGCGAAAGAAAAACATTTGTTACTGATTGAGGTCACGTGTTTTTTGACTGGGATTAAAAATTGCAAATTTCAAAATTCTTCAATTTTTCTCTCCCGCGCACAAAGCTTACTATACACCGTGAACATCACAAGACAAACTTGCTGTTCAAATTTCATCGATTTCGGAGAATAAACAAAAAAATTGCATTTTAATTTACATTTTAATTGCAAATCAAATTTTATTCTAATGCGCGTATTTCAAATTTAATTATGATGATTAAATTATTTTTAATACATCATTCGAAAGATATTTTAAATTACTTTTTATATTATCGAAAGTGGGAATCGAGATTTCACCTGATTTACTTGTTTTAAGGTATCCTGATTAACTTTTCTCTTGTATCTCAGCTACTAATTAAAATAATTTCATAAGTAATACATCATTTGAAAGATTTGTTGATTTGGAATTGAACAGTAGATTTCGAAAGTGGAATTCGAGATTTCATCTGATTTACATGTTTTAAGGTCTCCTGATTAGGTTATATTTTGTATCTCAGCTACTAATTAAAATAATTCCATAAGTAATATTGTCACGTAGATGTCGTGAAGAGCCAAAGGGAACACTCGAAGTGAAGTAACAAACGTAGTTTATTAGCAGAACAAACTTGTGATACAGCTACACTCGGCTGAGAACATACTCAAACTGAGGAGCAAGTTGCTTATATACAATATTCGAATATTCCAGAATACAAGATTAACATAAATTAGAATATTCTAGAAACTGCTAGAATAGGAAATTAAATATGCAAAGATAATTATAAGACTTTTGAAATAATTATTTAGAGTCTTTAAATTTTCATGCTCCCGGCTGGAATCGAACCGAGGCCGTCTGGGTGACATTCCAAAGACGTACCTCTACGCCACGGCGGCTTCGAAGAAAGCTGACTTTGTGGCAATATATTGTTCAAAAGCTTTGTTGATTTGGGATTGAACAGTAGATTCCAGAAATTTTTACTGCCAGATAGTGCTGTAATATTTAAAAATTTCAATATTTCAAATTCTAATTATGATTAAATTATTTTTATTCCGTCATCCGAAAGATATTGTAAAGTACTTTTTATATTACTGATTAACCTACATTAAATTTAACCAATAGATGCCGCTACAATAGGGGCAAAAAATTAGAAATTGAGTTAGACCGTTTAAAATTGGTATGTATAGGTTTTGGCGGCCTGCGAATCGAATGGGGATATTTTCGAAAGTGTAAAATTATTAGTGGTGGGCAGAGAGGGGCATAAAATTAGAAATTGATTTAGACCGTTCAAAATTGGTGTATGTATGTTAATGAGGAGGGGCAGGAAGGGTGGGGAAAGAAGCGCGCTTATCCTTTAATATGTGCGCACGCAGTGCACACGGGACTGCGCTGCCGTAGGTCCGGTGCGACTTTTTACCCGATGCGAAATGATTTTTTTTTTTTTTTAATTTCTTTTCTGAAGAATAAAAGTTTGAGTTCCCGCGCGCACGGGTCTGTGCAGCCGAAGGCAGTGTGGACCCGGTGTAAGTTTCTACTCGAACAGAAGAATTATTAGGAGGGGCAGGAAGGTCGATGAAGGAATACCCGCGCGCAGCGAACACGGGTCTAAACTGCCGAAGACAGTGGGGACCCTGTGTGAGTTTTTACCCGATCATAAATGATTGTTTTTTAAATCCCTTTTCTTAAGAATGAAAGTTTATGAGTAATAACATGGAATTTTGAGAAATCATAAGTATGGTGAAGGAATAAGTGCGCGCAGTGCGCACACGGGTCTACGCTGCCGAAGGCAGTGGGGACCCGGTGTGAGTTTTTACCCGTTCAGAAATGATTTTTTTTTTCTTTTATGAGTGATCGTATGCAAGTTTGAGAATTCATTCATTATAGTCATTCATTTAAAAATTGTGAAACTCGCTAATCAATTGTATATAAGCCGATGTAATATTTAGTTGACTTGTAAGATAAAGTAGCGAGCGGAGTTTAAAATTCTCTATGGTATTTCGCCTTTAGTGTTTCTCCACAAACAATTATATTAGTCTGCACTCATATATTCTACGCGAGAATATTAAGAAAAAGTTAAGAACTCAATCGAGACAACGTAGCCGTCCAAGAAAGTATGTTGCTGGGCACTGACATCTAGTATATTTTTCAACACAATATTTTGTGGGAAGAATTTTATCATGGAGCTTGATTTAAATGAAATAAATGACTTTTATAGCATTTACAATTACTTCAAATTTATAAGGAATATTATTTAGGGTGTCCAAAAATACTGAAATGTGGTTTTTTCTTTACCTATTAGAGATAATACTGTATAGTGCAAAATTCCTCAAAATAATGTAGGAAATAAGACCACGTTCATAAAAATTTCGTCTTGTTAATTTTCAAAAAGTTGCATTTTTAAAATTTTTATACGATCCCTCTAGAAAAATTTGATGAATTAGAAAGTTTTTATTTTTAAATCAACAATATCATATTACAAAAAACCTTATCATTAGAATGAAGCGAGTTATACTTAATTGAAATTTGATTGCTTAATAGAGAGTTACGTAACATCAATATCGAAGTGTAAATCTGTAGCATACTAGAAAAGATTAATACGCATAACATTAATATTAAAATCATTTTTGCGTATTTAGGATGGATTTGCGATCCAATCACATATTTTAAATAATTGAAATCATTGATGGCCTTTTTTATTTAAAAAATATATATAATAATTACTGCATGCAATTTATTTATTTATTTTAAACGATGCACTAACAAATTAATTAGACGACTTCTTACATATGTGATAGAGAAAGTATTTTTTCAAAATTATGTTTTTGCTATAGTTACATGTTTAGTGCACTGCAAATAAAAGGGTCTTTGTGGTTGGTGTGCATTTCTCGCCTGTGTGTGTGCAAGAATAAATATTAACAGAAAGTCCAAGCTTGGTATTCTAAATCTGTATCACATAGAGATTCTACTGCAAACGATAGAAAAATTCATTATTCGTTTACACAAAGAATTGGGATATATTCAAGATATACATGGACATTGCTGCAAGTTAATTTCAAGTTGTGTTGTGTGTTTATCATATTATGCTAAATTTAAATAACGTGTGTGTTTTATATAGACAATATAAAAGGATATTTAAATTTTTTTTTCTGTTGACGTGATTGACAAAAGTGCTAAGGTAAAAGCACCAGTAGTGGACACTTTAAGGACATTTTCCGGCTATTTTTTGTGTAACTTTTTTAATTTTATAGATTTAAAAAAAAAAATGTTTCACACCTTTATTAACTCTTTCTTTATATAAATGTATTAAGAAAACTGCTAACTGAACCATTTTTATATGTAAAAATAAAAGAGCTTAAAATGAGCCAGTAGTAGACCCCTTTTTGTTACAATAGTGGACATTTTTTTGTTTCAATAGTGGACAGTTGATTGAAATCGGTTGAGCAGGTTTTATGTCACACTAGTGCTACATTAGGGACAATGGGCGACGGTCTGGGGTATAAGCTTAAGGGTGGTTTGAGGACATGACATTAAAATTTTGATCCTCCTCTTAGGGGATGTTTACACACTTTTTAATTTTTGTTTTAAAATAAAGTAACCAAAAGCCACATTTCTTGTGAACAGTTCCCACTTCTAGCAGTTTGTCTCCAAATACATAAATCCCCATTGAGAATGAGATTTAAGGTTGAAGCTTGGGTGGGTTTTACAGCGCAGTGGTGTTGTGCTATGGGTAAATGGCTCACACCTAATGATCGTCCACAAATATGACATCACAGTTTTGGTTGTTTAGTGGGTTTGACGTCGCACTAGTAATGCGCTATGGGTAATTCCTTCACAGTTTTGATCCTCCACGAAACGAAATGGTTTCCCTGCTTCGGTGACGCTCGGAGGCATAATTTTGTATGGGAAACGTTAAAGTGGTCATAATGCATTTCGGTTAATTCATACTTTTTTTTTTTTTTTTTTGTAACATCGTCACTTTTTTTCATGGCTTGATATCATTTTCAAGTTTTTTTTATATCACTAGGGGGCTCTGCCCCCTGCTCGCTCCGCTCACCAACCCCCGAGGAAGGCTTCGCCTCCCCCCGACTCGTTTCGCTCATTAATCCCTGCGGGATTCTACCCGACTATTCGCAACTTTGCCTTTCATTGAATTGGAATATTAATAATACATAACACAAGAGAGTTGAACAATATTATAGAAATAAACCATATTTGGTATCGCATTGAAATACACAATATTTAATATTATATCGTTTATAATATGTCAAAAATCTGTTATAATGTTCGACAATAAAAAAAACAATTTGCCATTATTTTGAGAGAGAACATAAAATAAACAACCATAGCACTAATTATTTAGAACAGAGAGAAATTCTTGACATCTAAATCATTTAGCGTTACAACTTTAGTATATGATCGACTTGTTAAATTTTTGTCACTGTTTGATGATGAATTTTTTGGGTGTTATTGCTTGATTAAAGAAATTATGAACTTATTTTTTCTAATGTCTATATTTTTTTTACTATTGAATTTTTTTAGTTAATTTAGGACAATATGTAATACTCTGCATTTATTTCCAGCGTACAGCAAAGTTTAAAATGGTGCTTACAACACTAAAGATACAACTTTTTAAAGTGCATTTTTTCTAGAATATGATTTAGTCAAGTTCAAGATAAATATCTTATGCGATTATTACAATTATTTTAAAAATTTCATTAGTAGTAGTAGTACGACAGGACAATTTCTTTCAGATAGCGATTTTGCATTGTCGCCACTTATTGTATTACACCATGAATTTGCCAAGATGCCTGTCAATATCTGATTTTACCATTTAATTTCTTAAACTGTATTAAATACTAAGGAACAACTTTAGTATATCTGCACAACGATATTTGGCGATTTTTTGTTGGCGATTATGGCTAAATCATAAATGATACAATCATAATCTAAATCATAAATTATAAAACATAAAATCATAAATCCAAAATAAACAACTTATAGGCTGCCATATTATATCGCAAACAGTCCAGAACGACATCGTTATCGTTCAAAACAATGCCAAAGAAAAATCGCCAAATTCAGCTGTAGGGATATACTAAAGTTATATCAATACTAAGTTAAATCGGGGAAAAAAAAAATCACATTTTTCGAAATCTATTGATAAGTGAAAAATTCATCCTTGATTGTATTGTAAAAACGAATTGCCGGGTTGAAGTCTAGAAGTATTCGAGATAGACCATCACCATTCATAAATTGGATGGCTTTTGAATATTTGTTGACAATATTTTCTGAATAAGTGTTGATGATGGCTCCTGAATACTTGTTAGCGATATCTGCTGAATAATTATTATTGTTGGCGATATCTACTGGATATATATTGATCATGACATCTTAATAGTTGTTGGCGATATCTCCTGAACTTGTGTTGATTTTGGTCTGAATATTTCTTGGCTACATCTTCTGGATATGTACTGATTACACCTTGATTTTTTTTTACGTATATATTATGTAATATTAAATTTAGAAAATAAAAAATGCGCGTGGAGAAGGAAATTTAATGATAGTGGATAATTTAATTTAATTTATAAAGGCATCAATGGTACAGGAAAAACTACTTCAGCCATTTTCTTTTTAATAATGAACAGAACGAAAAACGGATATTTTACTTGGAGATATTTTGTACATTTAGACCAAATAAAAAAATTTCATCTTTTTTTCCCTCGTGAATTAAGTTGAAAAGTATTTAAAATAAAATTGAAAAAAGTCGTTCTAAAACAATGGTACAGTTTAACCTCTTGGCGAAATTTCAAATTTGGTACCGAAGTAGCTTAAACGTTTCTTGCGAAAATCTTGACATGCATAATTGCTATAGATAATTTAAGTCATCGTCAAAATAAATGAAAAATTCAAAATCAGCCAATGAGGTATTAGCTGTAACTACAATATTTTAGAAATGCAGTTACTACATTCTTTTATATATATATATATATATATATATATATATATATATATAAATGTCCTGTTGCATTAAATTCTGCTTTCTGCAAAGTTTTATATCAATGCTTAAAAAACAAAAGTTGGTTGCGGATTTTATTATTATTATTGCACCATTTTATAATTTATCTCTATAGGAAGGCATGGCTAGAGTTAAAATGGCTATTGTGGTTGCGTAAATGAATTCCTTGACGAAAAACGTACGAGCTTCATTTCTAAATTTTTAAAATCTCTAAATTGGTCATAGTAAAGATCTATCCTATTAAATATGTTTTGAGTTAAAAAAACTAAACCTTTATATAAACTAATATAAATTTTTATCTCATAAATTCCATTTAAAAATGTCTGCGCTTAATCTCTAACTCTATACCAATAATTGTTTAACATAATCATGGTATTCATAACTAAATCTTTTTCGCCTAACGTTAAAATAAAGGAACAACTTCAGTATATTCCCACAATGATATTTGGCGATTTTTTGTTGGCGATTATGGTTAAATCATAAATCTAAAAATCATAAAATCTAAATCTAAATCATAAAATCATAAATGATAAAATCATAATCTAAATCATAAAACATAAAATCATGAATCCAAAATAAACAACATATAGACTGCCATATTATATCGCAAACAGTCCAGAACGACATTGTTATCACTCAAAACGGCGCCAAAGAAAAATCGCCAAATTCAGCTGTGGGGATATACTGAAGTTATACCATAATATAAACTAAAATAAAAATATAAACTAATTTTCGTTTCATCTTTTATTAAATTTTTACGTAATATTTTAAAAATATCGGTTATTTTCAAATGTTTTGCTATTCTAAATATTTTTTTTTTATCTCTCGAGCATCTCAAAGATGCCAATTATTAAATTTTTCTTATTTACACCATTGATCACATTTTAATTTTCCTGAGGAAAGTGACGTCAGAGACACAGAAAAAAACGTCATAAGAGAAACTTTTCTCTCCGGTGGCAAATAGAGTACCTTTAAAAACCCGCGTTTTCACTTAATAACTTAGTTAATTAAAATGATAGAAATTTCTAAGCAGCTAAAATGCCTTCCTTGAAGCAGTCGGAATACTCTGATACCTCTCATGATGCAGAGCACTTTGCCCTCTGCGAGAAGTTGCTGTCGCAGACAAAAAAAAATTGACGCCAGCGACAGTTACTTTTTTTTAATATGTAGAGATTTGTGTCAGGTAAATCTTTTAGATTTTTAAGCAAAGAAAAAGTAATTCTGACTCCAAAAATAAATTAAGTTTCATATTTTGTATTTATATTTATGATGTCAGATTTCGAAAGCGAAATATATTTGATGAAACGTCAGTAAGAAGTTTTTATCCTCTAGAGTTGAGATTGAGAGTATTTAATGTATTGAGTAGTGATAGAAGTAGAGTACGATTCCCTAAACATGACTACGGAGAAAAATTCCGCCTTTTTTTGGCGATGATCGCTTTCTTGGCAACTGGGATTTTGTATGTTTTAAATGGCCACCAAAATTCCAAAGAAAAGTCAAACAGAACAGCTTTCAATGAATAACATCTCTTCCGTGGAAGACTCAGATCATCGCCAACTGCTGCATAAAACCCATTCATCAATCACTAACAAGGATTAGATTAGTTCATTTCAGCTAGTGTAGGTTGTGTTTAATTTATCCCCAATCGAAAGCTAAAACAGCGATAACAAAGGTGGGCTTTGGTGGAAGGACGGTTTAACGGTAGTTTAGCGAATGAATTGGTGGTATAAGTTACTAGTCCTGGGTCTACTCTAGTATCTATCTAGTCGATGATTTAATGTATCATTAAGTTTGAATAGAGACTCCGCAAAGAGTGGTGTAGAGAAATGCCAACAAAATTTCGATCCTCTACAGATGAGATGGCTTCTTCGTTTACAGTCGGCAGCAAAATTATTCGTGCACCAGCAATAATTCCTATGTAAAAAAGGTACACTTAACACTGCTTTGTTAAATAATTCCTTGTCGAGTCATGTTCTTAATCTAAGACATGATTCGACAATGATTTATTTAACAAAACCGTATTAAGTGTACCTTTTTTATATAGAAATTAGTGCTAGCGCTCGATTAATTTTGCTGCCAATAGTAAGTGTTCTTCGGAGACAAACTGTCACATTTTCATCTTATACGGAAGGATTGGCTACCCTTTATGCACTCCGACGTTTTTTACGCAAAACTGATAACTTGATGGAACATAACTAATTAACAAGAACACGGTCACGCCAATCTCTCGGACCCTACGTAAAACAATCATGAGAGATATAATTCTCTAAATACCAATATCCTCCATGTCCTCATCCATATTAAACGTCTTCTCTAACAACAATACATCCTGAAGATGTCCATAGAATGTCCATAGATGTACTCTTCATCGATAGGACATTTTGGAGAAATGTGCTGGTCACCAAATGTCTTCAGACTATTCTTAGGGGTGAGTTCCAGATCGTTCCCAATTGCACAAGTAAACGACATAAAATCCACCCATTCTCTACCCTCTAAATTCTGACCGCAGTTATGCTATTTCAATGTTGATGTTTCAATTGGAGTCGAACTTAGCCAACTAGTCCAATATAGAACCCATAAAAAAAAATCACGAATAAAACAACTTAAAATGTCCCGAGATTATCTCATGATTAAAGTAAATTCCCATTTTGTTCCGCCTTCTAAATTTAGGAAAGAAAGAGAGTTATTCTCTCCGCAAAAGATCAAAGTGTGATAGTCTCCGCAAAAATGTGATAATACAAAATTATTCGAGCGCTAGCAATAATTCCTATATAAAAAGCTACACTTAATACTGTTTGTTAAATAAATTCCTGTCGAATCATGTTCTTAGACTGACTAAGAACATGACTCGACAAGGATTTATTTAAGAAAGCAGAATTAAGTGCACTTTTTTTCCATAAGAATTTTTGCTAACTGCTGACTCTTTCTCTCCTTATCAATCCTAGGAGTGAGTCCCAGTTGCTCAATACGTAGCTTTCGTGTGACACTCAGCTCAACTCTAAATTTGCGAAATTACATCCACTACTGGATCTGACCTTAAAAGTCAGATGAGCCAGTAGTGGACAGGTCATGATGGCATTTTTTGGTACCAGTGGTGGACACCCATAAAAGTACTATATGTTAATACAAGATTTAAAAAACAGCGCAATAAATGAATTCTGCATAGTTATTTTAGTCCTACGAAAGCAAGAGGTAGAAGAAATCAGTTAAAAATAAGCAGAACAAAATTTTATCTTCTTATTCAAAATGATAAGCAAAAATGGCATAATCTGAAAAAGTCATATTTTCTTTAGTTGAACTAATATTATTCTAAAACTGATGGCCGTAATTATTTGTTGCTTTAATAGTAGAGGAGTATAACTTCCTTTCTGAACATTGCTCGAACCTTCAGAAGGATTAGGAACGTTCTTTTCCGAGTTGAAATTTAAAAGTGTCCACTACTGGTGCTTTTACCTTATATACATTTAATCACATCCAGTAAAAGTGCTTAAGAATGATAACACAGTAGATAAAGTATTGTTTGAGGTCCAATTTTAAACGCTGTCTTATTTATGCGTTTTGAGGAATCAAGTTTTAATTAAGAATTTGAAACTCATATGAGACTGCTGTTTGAAAAGTTTGATCAAGATTTCCAAGTTTTCTATACAGCTAATTTTTGTTCGAATAAGACTAAATTTATATTCTATAGAAATGTAGGTAGTATGAGGTTGAGGAAGGCAATACACAGAAATACATGTCAAAAGATAAAGTAAAATAAGTACTTGTTATCTTATCCCTTATTCTATAACCCGTTTTTATAGTATTTAATTGCATCCGTTTAAAACAACTGCATAATGAGTAAATTTTTATAAAAATGTTGATTTAAATAGTTTCAATATATATAAGAAAAGATGCTAAATCGAAAGACTCAAATATTAAAATTTTTATTGTATCACATTATTAAAGTGATTGCGAGTTCTCGTTAAAATGCGAATATCCCGCAAATCAACTATTAACAATTTATTTGAATCATTATATAAATATATATTTGTTAGGTCGAAAAATGTTTATTATTAGTTAGTATATGATCCCTGCTTTCTCCATTAAAAGAACCTTTTGACTGACATTGTCAACTTTTTCTGTGTACAGTAATTCCATTGGTTTTAAAGATACAAATATGTGGATTTTACTGATGGAAAATAAAACTTTTAGAATTAACCGAACTTTCTAGAAGGGTCGTATAAAACTTTTAAGACATTAACTTTTTGAAAATTAGCAGTAAGAAATATATATTTATGAATGAGGCCTTATTTCCTGATTTATTTTGAAGATTTTTGCTATTTTCATTGCCCACTTATCTCTGGTACGTAAAGAATAAAATTGCGTTTCAATCTTTTTCGGATATCCTCTATAATATAATAATTATGTGTAACATCACACTGAGAGAGAAATATTATTTAACTTTTGTGAAAATATAATATTACTTATAAAAGAAGGAAGACTTAATTTACCATTTTTAAAAGTTTAGAAGAAAAAAATATAATTGTCATTTTATCCATTAAAATAAAATGGACACAAGGATAATTAAAAAATTATGTACAGAAAATATAATTAAAAAGTAATGATTAAAATTATTTTGGCATCTTGATCAAAATTCTGGGACTATGCTATTTAATGATTTAAAAATTAGTTGAGATTTTTCCAAAGATCCACTGACGATGTAATGAATTCAAAAGAGGAACTTACCTTTTTTAAAATGCCACCTAAGGAAACAGAGAGGAATCCGACATATGTGAACGTTTCCAACATTATGAAGAAGTAACTAAGCATTCTTTTATCGGACAACCAGTATACAATGGGTAGATCCGTGGACTGTTCTGAAAATAAAAATAGTCATTACGATTTTTCTCGAAACTTTTGTTTTCGAATAAAATTCCTCGAAATTTCTAGAATGGATAAAAATTTTTTTTTTAAATAATGACATGACATACTAGTCAAATATTCTTCTAATTTCAGCAGAAAAATGTAAATATTCAATAGAGAAAGTAAGTGATTTTCTATTTGAATTCTACAGAATCTCAAGTATCCTAGATCACTGGGGATTCGACTATTGCAAGTATTCCTAATGCGCTTTGATAGTTTTATGTTACAAGTTTACATTCAAAATTTTTAGTTCAAATTCGTTTTAGGGTTCAGTACTCGTCGATGAATTTATGTTACAAAAAATAGAGTTTACACGCAAAAATTTAGTTAAAATATAAATTAGTTAGTAGTTTATTAGTGGAATAGTTATGAAGGGAAATATGGAATAGTCATTTCCTTAAAAGATAATATGGAATAGGGTAGTATTTTTTATAGAAAATTTTGAAGAATTCCAATATAAATATTTTATTTTGAAAATAAACAGTATTGATAAAATTATCAACCTATTCAAGTTTTACAAAAATTGTAAATAATATGGAATATTTGGTATTCTTGGAGAATAAATCAATCTGAACAATTAGTTGGCAGAAATAAGTTAGTGGGAACCGTAAATGACCACCCACTGTTGACAGACTTTTTATTCGATTGTCACCAATAATGTTGAGAAGTAATAGTTGATATCCATAATAGACGATTAGTCTTCGAGGGGATTAGGCAACAGTTATAATTAAAATTGAGTGGTGGATCCCCAAACCCATTTTACTGTTTCAAAAATAGATTAAAGAATTCGTAATAGTTATCTCCAAAAATGTCTGAACCTAGACAAATGAAAAACTGCTCTTCTCACGAACCTCTCCTATTTGAGGCTCAATGGAGACGCTTGACGTTCTTTTCATAAGTTTCAGGTGAGATGGAACTGTATTTTATTTTACCTGAATATTCAATATTTCCCACCATTCCTTTACAAAGTGTTAAAAATGATGAGGTGAATTCAATTTATATAACGGATTTACATCTAACAAATGCTAATAGAGTGTAAAAGTACAAGCTTAGAAGTTTTATAATACAATAGCAAAATCTTCATAGGTAGCCAATACCCATCAAATTCCGGAAGAGCAAAAGGAATGTGCAAAAATTTCATTGGTTCACCTTGTTGGACCAGATTTGGTAAAAGAACTAGTAATCATCAGAACGTCATACGGTGACCATCTTAATTACACTCATTGCCATAAAAGTTTCCGCACCAACAAGTAAATAACGAAACTTGGCATGAAGGTACGTGCCAGGCAAATATGCAAATGATTAGAGATGCAGCATGATGCGCATTGCGTAACGCTACCTGAGGGCAATGAACTACGTTCTTCTAAGCGTATAAAGGTGCTGTCAGACGGAAGACGATAGATTCTAAATAGAAGCTATAGCCGCTCAAAAGCGACCAAACGACTTCAGTAGGGTTGTTTTTAAGCATAAACGGAAGAACGAAATCCAGAAATGTAAACAACGGACCCAACATTTGGCTATTATTCCCCCCCCCCCCAAGGACCTTTAAAAGGGAAAAGAATAGAGGGTATTTTGTAATCGCGATTCTCTGATTGGAGAATTTCGTTCTAAATACTACCGTATGTGATTTAAACAGTCGAAAATGAGTGATTAACGAACATACGTTCGGCAGTTTGTATCAAACGGCATATTTGGATCGTTTCCCGCATAAGAAACCTGTTTATGAGGTATTTTGTGCTTAAGGGGCCGCTTCATAGAGCCTCTGAGATTTTGAAGCTAAGGTTAAATCAATGTAAAACTAATCCACTGATATCTCATTTCCATTTAAAGATTTTTTAATTTTGTTTTTTTCATAAGATAGTTACGACCTTTGTTTGTGGCCTGTATTTTGTACATTTTAGATATTTTTTGTTATTTAGTGCAAAAAGGAATTTAAATTTTAAAACGACAAAATTGAAGGTACTTATATATAAAAAACTTTATAGAAAGAAAACGACAAACTGCTCTGGAATTCGAAAAAAGCGTTGCTACCCACGACAGTCCACGTTTCAATAATGTACAATTTTCAATTTTTTAAAATAAATTTCAATAACTGTTATTCCTTGTTTTGTACGAGGAAAAATCATGAAAAAACCGCAATTTTACTAAAATCTCCGCCTCCGAAGTTGGATAGAATCAGAGAGAAAAATATAGGGGAAGAGAGAAGGGGTGAGGTTGATTAATTGTTCTGCTGGTGACACTTTTATGGGTACTCTCCCCCTTTTCGGAACCGGTCAGATGAAGAAAAAATCTTTTTACAGTGGTGTGGTATTACTTTATTGAGCTTGAAAGTCACAGGAACAAGAGAAACGAATCTGCTTTTTAATGATTTTTTTACAATTATGTTTTTAATATTTTCACAAAAATTTTAAAGTTATGTTTCTTTTATAATTTAATTGTTTAACATTATAAATGTGAAACAATGTTATATAACTTTAATATAAAAGTTTATATTCTTTTCTTTCTAATAAACATTTTTCTATTCCCTAAAAATTTTAAATGTTACTTCAGAATAAATAACTTATACAATGCTGAGAAACTCCGGTCCCGAACAAAAGCCCCACCGGACTAAAATCCCACTAAAAATATATCTGTAAGCAGTTTACAAATAACGAACAAGCTAAAACAATCTATTTGGTACCTTCAAATAATTACTAACTTCAGTTGTCAGGTCTACAATAATGGTGGTCTTCAAACATATTATTTAAAAATATTTATTTTTTTCTCAATCTACTAGTTATATACAGGGTTTAAACTTCCATTAGTTTTTTTAGCATTTTGCTAAAAGGTATCATATTTTGCTAAAACATGTTGGTCAGAATTTCGCTAAAAAGCTAAAACTGGATAACTGTATAAAATATCTTTATATAATAACTCGGATTTTTTTTTTTTTTTTTTTTTTTTTTTAAATATTTGCTGGCAAAAACTACGAAATGACTGAAATTTTTGGGAATCATTATTTATACATTTAATTTGGATTTATTTTGAATTTTTGATGATTGAATTTAAATGCAAAAATATTTAAAAAAGGTCAGAATTCAGAATTTGCTTCATAGAAGTATTCTTAGCACTAGTATTTCACGATTATCTACCACTACACTTTACTTAATTTTTAAATTGCTTTCTCATTTTACACATATGATATCAGTACTAAAATCAAAACATAGTTTCCCTGATTCATATTTTTAAAGTCACAAATATGGATGCTTGGTTAAAATCATCAATGAACAAAAGGAATAGAAAACAAAACTGACGATAACAAAGCTAAGTAAAAGAAGTCAATGGTATCCAAAGAATTAATTAACTTTCGAAAAAGCTAAAATAATGCTTGCCTATTTTCGCTAAAATGCTAAAGTAATTTTTTTGCCAGGTTAAACCCTGGTTATATATACAATAATATTTGGTACCTTTATTTATGCATTTTTTACTCTCTAATACCCATTTATACGGTAGAAGAAGTATTGTTTTTGGGTCAAATTTTGGAAATTGAGTTTTTGCTACAGTTACAAGTTTTGAGGTACCCTGAATCCAAATAACATGTTTTTAGCGGTTGGTCTGTGTCTCCCTCTCTCTCTGTGTGTGTGTTTCTGACTGCTATCAGCACATCTCAAAAACAAATAGTAATATAAGGTCCAAACTCGGTATTCTAAACGTGTATCATGCAGCATAGGTGCCAAGTCTCCTGTTTTTTGGCGGTAGACTTCAAACCGGAAAAAAAATTATAGCTATTTTCGGTAATAATAATCGTCGAAAAACTATATAACATATTCCATTTAAAAATACTGGTGTCAATTATGATTTTGGATAACTTTAATAACACACCTGGTTGTCGGACCACCATGTCAATTATGATTTAAAAGTTTAAAATGTTGGCAGCTCTGATACAATAATGCTATAGTAATCTTTTCGTTGAAATCGAGCAAAATATTCGTGTACACGGCCATCCAAAAGAATTCAAATACATTACGTTGAATACATTACGCTAAATGTTGTATTCCATTGAATATAACTGATGAAATGAAGTAGCTATTTTACTACGTCTACAAACATTGCACAGAAAATTTTTATACCAATACTGTGAAAAAAGCATTTTTAAAGTTCTATTTTCAACTCTGTTTTTCGTATAAAATCACGTTTTGAGTTGCCCTGATTACGCAAGTCTAATTTTTTGCAGTTGATCTGTTATGTGTATCTGTTATCAGCATAATTTAAAAACAAGGAAGCGTAGGAATTTCAAATCTGGTATTTTGAAGTTCATATGAGGTTGCCACTTAAAAAATTGATCAAGATTGACAGGTTTAAAAGCAAATTAATAACAGCTTTATTTATTTATTTATTAAATATCTGTAGTTACTATTATTGAACGGAGGTTTCAGGTGTGGTAGCAGCCCCCTCACACAGAATTATATACCAAATAAAAGTGTTTATAATTTCTTTAGATTATTTTAAATTAAATTAAATTTTATTATCTTGACTGATTGATCTTAAAATTTAATATGCAATGTATTTTTCGATTACTAAATTGCAGGGTAGGAGAAAATTATGTGAGTGATACTCCAGATTATGCTGATTTTATGTGTTTCTCAAAAGATATGTCGTTTTATTTAAACAGAAAAATGTTTATTTTTAACGACAGTTTGCCTGTTATTTTAAAGTTCGTTTTAATATTATGTTGCATCTTTATTTATTTATTTTTAAGTGGGGGATATTAAAAATTTGTGCTTTACTAGGTATCTGAAATAATTTTTTATATATTATGATTGGTTGGAAGATTGACATTCCCTCTCCGTAGTCACCCTTTTATCTTGTGGTTTGCCCCCGGGTTAAATTTGGATATCAGAGGCACATATGTATCATCTACAAGCTAAAGTGTGACACTATTGGATTTTGTGGAATGTCAATCACCCTGAATAAGACACGCCCTTTGTTGGCAACACGAGTTTTTCTGGAGTACGATTTTACTTTCCAGGCCTGCCAAGCTATCGTATAGTTCTTCGTTTGATAGCGGCTTAATACATAACTTGGATTATAATACATATTCTGTTGCAGAGGGACGCTTTTAAAAAGAGATGCCGTTACGCCGCCATCGAAGACGATATGAACAGCTATCAGAGTCCGAGAGCGGAAGAATCATCGGTATCATGGAATCCAAGGGATGGAATACTCGGCTAGTAGCCAGCCACCCAGGCAGTTCTGATTTTACTATAAGGAGGTGTTGGGACTAGTAAACAAGAGAGAGGCCGTTTACACGGCTACCAGGCTCAGGACGCATTCGACAGACCAATAATCGAAAAAATCATCACATCATACGAAACATACGCATAGCGTATCTCTTAGGCGTCTCTTAGGAACTAGGAACTAGGCGTCTCTTAGTTCGCCATCCGGACATATGCAGCACCTACACGATCCGTCCCTGTGTCTGAACCTCGGAGGAAGGATATATATGGAGAGAGCGAGAGCTAGTTTAAGTGAAGCTCCAACTGTAACCGTTTCAGCCATATTCGTTCATCCAAAACATTTCCGAAAAACGTGTTGGGTAGTGCAAATTATGACATATTTTATTAGTGTTTTTCTTCGAATCAACGTTTCATTTTGAATTTTTACCTTATTTATAAATATATGTATAATTAATAATGCCGTCTTGTTCGGCATTTGGCTGCACTAATAGACCATCAAAGAAAATTCCGGGGATAACTTTTCACAAGAAAGTACCTTTAATAATTGTTGATTTTTGTTTTATTGTTTTAATGAAATGTATGCTATTAAAAATTATTAGATTACCATATAGACTTAGCTGATTATATGCAGAATGTTACAAGCCTTTTAAATAAACATTGAAAGTATATATTTTCCGAATGAAGTTATAATTTTTAAATAGTTAATCTCTTTCATTTTAACATTACAAGGAATTTTGTTTTAGCATTGAACTCAGGTCGTATTCGTCTACTCGGCTGTTCCCATTGTTTTCTTTGCAATTCAGTACATACATGATAGGACTCTTCAGAAAGACACTCCCCTACAAATGAGGGTATCTCCTTTGAGACCGAGGTCGTAGATAACTGGACTTAACCCAAGCACCAGTACCATTTTTGAAATTAGTTGATTTTCAGTATTATATACAGGGTGTTTATAAAGTCCCGGACCGATTTTGATGTTTAATAACTCATAAAATAATGAAGATATAAACAAATTTATGGCATTTATTGATGGAATAACTCATATATTTTCTTTTCAGGTTTGAATATCTTTACTTTTATAAATATCGTCTGCGCGTGTGGTTAATTTCAGATAATTTCATTTTCCAGTCTAAATATCTGTACTTTTCTAAATATCGTCTGCTTATTAATTGCATTTTTCTCTCGTTTGTTTTGGGCAACTATTGCAATGTTATGTTTACTTTTGATGTGTTTGTTCTATGTAGTACTTTTGTATGTGATGTTTTATTCGAGCGGATATTAAGGAGAATGCATACACCACAAGAGAAAGCACAGATTTTATGGTGGTACATAGAAACGAAATCGATAGTGCAAGCACAGAGAAATTGCAGAAGAATTTACCAAAAAGATCCTCCATCCAAAAGCAGCATCTTGCGGTGGAAAATTTTTTTTCTAGAAACTGGAAGTATCGCAGATAAGATACGTTCCGGACATCCCTGCACAAGTGATTTTGATGTTGACCGTTTCAGAGAGACATTTTTACACAATCCTAGAAGATCTGTGAGATCAGCGGCAAGAGAATATGATATGCCAATTTCGACGGTGTACAAGGTTATTAAGAAAAAAATAAGACTGCATGCATACAAAGTTCAAATTGTTCAAGTTTTGGAACCGGACGATAGGCCTAGGAGGATGGCCTTTGCAACAGATATGATAAGGAGGATACACTGAGAAAAAAATATACCGCCTTCCACTAGAATGAATAAGTGGCCATTTTCTAAATCCCTTAACTAGAAAATATAGACTTCCGAACTATGCGCATAAGGCACGCCAATAAACTGAATAGACGAAATTATCGAGAATTTCTAGTGTACACAATTCTAGATGGTGAAACAATATTCTGAATACTCTAAATATTCTGAATCATTTCTATTGCGAGAAATTCCCGCTTGATTTTCTAGAATTTGGTAACAAACCAAGATTATAGTTGCTGAAACCCGTTTCTTGTAGTCTCATTTATTTGCAGAGATTTTTAAATAACTTTGCCCTCGAGAATATAGGCAAACGCTCTAGAATTCTAATAGGGACTTCTAGAACTCGCTTTCAAAGGGGACTAGAATTTATAAGGATGACATGGAACTATTTTTTCTAGAGCCACAATTTAGATTCTAGATGTCAGTTACAGAATTTTTTCTCAGTGTAGAAGATGATGCTGATTTTCTGAAGCGCATAATGTTCTTCGACGAAGCATCCTTTCATGTTTCTGGCATTGTTAATTGCCATAATGTGCGCATATGGGGATCTGAAAACCCCCATGAATAGCGTGAGGCACAAAGGGATTCCCCAAAGGTTAATGTATGGTGTGGACTAATGCACGACCGAGTCATTGGGCCTTTCTTTTTTACAGAAAAGACGGTCTCATCAGCCGTATACTTAGACATGTTGGAAAACTTCGTATTTCCACAACTAGAGGAGCTTCAGCCACACGTCTTTTTGCAACAAGATGGTGCACCACCTCATTGGGGTACCATCGTTCGTAGTTCTTTGAATGACCATTTTCCAGGAAGATGGATTGGGCGAGGAGGTCCAATTCCTTGGCCACCCAGATCACCTGATATAACGCCGCTGGACTTTGTAAAGGACAATGTTTACAGGAGGAGAGTGTCGAACATTGATGACCTAAAAGTCAGAATTACAACCGCAATAGCCTCTGTGGATGCCGACATGCTTGCCGCCACCTGGTATGAAATTGACTATCGACTTGATATTCTCCGTGCGACAAAGGGGGCACACGTGGAAGTTCATTGACAAGGGTCATGAAACTTTTTGAGTCTATCTAACCATTTATGTTATTAATTTTAATCTATCTTTATTATTTTATGAGTTATTAAACATCAAAATGGGTCCGGGACTTTGTAAACACCCTGTATTATATAATGCATTTGATAATAATAGAAAAGAATGAGAATGAAGACAAGTCAGTGAAATAAATCACCACAGAAACATACACAGGCCAAACAAAGTAACTAGTTATCTTGATTGATTTCTTGATCTAAATTGATTTAATTTATATATATGTGTAGATAGATAGATAGGTAGAAAATTAACTAATTTAAAAAGTAGTGTTGGTGCTTGGATAAATTATTGGCCCAATTATCTACATTAGGGAGGGGAGCGGGGTTTTTATTTTTTGCATTGAATATTAAAGCGCCTAGTTTCATTTGTAATTTTTTACAAAAATTTGCAATGTAAATTCTTTTATTAATATTATTATTCAAACAAAATTGTTTGTTTTTTTTGCATAAGGAAACAAATTGCCACAAATAACTCATTCAAGTGCAAGGGTTTAAAACAATGGATATGAAATAAAACAATTCTTTCCTTAAATTATATAACAAACAGGGATCAGGAAAACTATTTTAGAAGGGTTTTATCAACTTCTACATACTTGCCAACCTTTTAATTTTAAACTAGTATGTTGTGGCCACCACATGACTTCCTTATACTTCCTTTTCCTATACAAATTCACTCAGTAAAAATTATTTATTAAAATTATTATTTAAAAAAAATTATCTTCCATGATAATGCAGACGGTTTCCATATTAGAGAAGTAGAATAATACTGAATATCCATAAAAAAAAAAAAAAAAAAAAAAAAAGTCAATTTTATTGACACTATTATTTTTTTTTTTTACAAATGAAAAAAATCAATAACTTTATTTTAAATTATCGCAGATCAATGGTTCAACCATTTGTTTTAAAGGTATTGGCGAGCTCTTTTGAAATATACCCATCATGAAAATTTTCTCCCCTCGAGGGGGGAGGCGAGGCTCCTATACATACAAAAAAAATTTCCCAGTTGACTATCTCTATTATAAATATTTCTTGTAAATTTTATAATGATTATTAAAAAATAATTCTCTTTATGCACATTTATACAGAATTTTGTCCTATACCACCATGTTAAAAATTTAGAAAAAGCGGGATGGCAACGCAACCTGTAAGACAATTTTTACCAAAAGTTGATAGGCATTAATTCATGTCAAGGTACAACTAAATACCAATTTGCATGAAATTGTGTGCAGTAGTTCCTGAGATACAGTTGCCCCAAAATTTTGTCACACACACACACACAGACAGACAGACATTTTCTAAAAATGGTCAAATCGTGTTCTACAGCTCTCAAAACGTGTAAATCAATCAAAAACCAGAGGTCGAAGATTTTTACGAATCCAATACTTTCTTCTATTGAATATAGAAGAAAGTAAAAACAGTAGATTTTATAAATTGACATTTTTAACAATAGAGACTGAATTTATATAAATATATAATTGACAAAAAGGAAAATATATGAATATTTACATAAGATTTTCTAAAAATAGTAATATTCTTTAAATAAATAGCCCACCTTTCAAATAAAATATTGAGATTATGTATATTAAAGAATTAA
This sequence comes from Salticus scenicus, assembly GCA_963930645.1. Lineage (NCBI taxonomy): Eukaryota > Metazoa > Arthropoda > Arachnida > Araneae > Salticidae > Salticus > Salticus scenicus. The sequence goes on from CAWVNO010003068.1 coordinate 413,231, forward strand.
TTTCAAATCTCAAAAATAAGACAAAGAAAATATCGCCTCACATTTGTAGCAGATTTTGCTTTATTAAGGAAAGAACAAATAAATTGTTGTTCATAACAATTTTAAATTAAATTTTCATTGAATTTAGGGATTAAAATGTTCTTGAGATTTTTATCATATAATAATGAGGATCAGAATTTAGTTTTTAATTATGTTATCTGGCTGAAAATACACTCACGATGACTATGTAAATATATTTAATTACAAAAGCATTATTTAAAAAACCCAAACATTTAAAATTATTTTGAGATAATTAAAATCAATATTGCAATTTTTACACTTACATTTAATAAGCCTCACAGCATAGCAGCGCCACCTGTTGGTAAATTTAGTACAAAGTGTTATCAGGATAAAATCCCATTAAGATCCAATTAAATATAAAATTTTACGAAATTATACACAACAGAAGATGAAATATAGCTTTATCTTAAATGTGAGTTATATGCATAGTAGCGCCACTTGATGGGCGATTTACTTCGAAATATAATCAGTACCAATTCATATGAAGATTTAACTAAATATAAAGTTTTGGGGAATTCCACCCATTACTTAATGAGATACAGCACCCACAAAATTTTGATAACACATACACGATACACAGTCAGACTTGCATTTTTAAAAATGGTCAAATCATTTTCAAGACTTTACAAAACGTGTAAATGCATCAAAAATTTTCACGAATACAACACTTTCTTCTTATAGAAGAAAATAATAAAAATCATTATTTTTATCATTATCACAGTTTCAAATAGAAAGCAACCTATATTTTCGCCAATTTAACATAATCTTAAAAAATACATTTCTTATAAGTTTTTAGCTTTTTCAATGTGATTTAAATAAGAAAGTTATTCCAGGCCGCTGCGTTGTGTAATTTTACGGCATGAAAAAGGAAAAGGAAAAGAATATTTAACGATAAAATACTCCTGCTTTTATTTCATTATTAAAAAAAAAAAAAGATTGATACACTAAACAAAAAATATTTCTCAGTATTTTTGAAGGATAAACCGAGATTTATACCATTTTTTCGTACGTTTAATACTAACGGCAATAGAATTTAAGCGAATGTTTTGGGTGCTCAGTTAAAAGGACCTCATACAGTTACTTCACTCTTTCTCCATTGAAAACCGGCTCTCGCCGTCTCCATTCTTATCCTTCCTACGAGGTCTAAACGTACCATCGCAAGGCGCCTGGCTGAAGGACATTTGCTATCGTGGCACCCATTACGTGCGCTAACTTAGGGCTTAGGGCTGGATTATTTATCAATATATCCCGAAGTATCGATATTTTTTTAATATCGCGATAACGATATTCAATATCTTGCTCTGCCGATATATCCCTCTGACGATATTTCTTAGTGCGCACTGCGCGATCGAGCGATATGCCGATAAATAACATTGGACGCCAATCTTACAATACCTTCAAATTCTGCTTCCGAGCTAGCACGCATCAACGAACAAACAACAAACCCCGCCCGAACCACGTGCTCCAAACAAAAAGAGCGCAAAATAACTTACACTCTCTAATACCCCTTTCCTTCTCTCCTACTCACGACTAAAGTATGTTACTCACGACTAAAGTAGAAACACATACCTCAACCCCAAACAATCTCTCTAATAAAACTAAGTTACCGCAATGTATCTGCTTTCTTGTTTTAGCTCATTTGCTGCTATTGGCTCACTGATATCAGTATATACTGGCCAATGACATGCGAGCTGCAACATATGTTTATCAAACATGATCAAAGCCGAATTGCAGTATTTCAGACAATGATATCCACTAGAACTTTGATCGCAAGAGTAATCTCGTCTGCCGGATATTCAGTCATTGACATCGATATATTTTCTTCATGTAGTATATTGCGGTTTACGTGAAAGTAATATTTAGAATATTGAATGTAAAATGAATGTTCGCAGCCACATCGATTGTTCGAAATAATATCAAGTGGTATTAAAAAAAAAAAAAAAAAAAAAAAAAAATGGAAATATTTAGGATGTCCCGGAGATGAAAATAATAAAATAATTTTCGAACATATTTCGATCTGTAATTTTTAATAGTGTGCAGTATGTAAATGTAAATGTTTTTGTATATATAAGTTTACCTTCTATCATTATTAATATTAAATATCTTAATAAACTTAGTTCTTTATTAAGCTAGTAAAATAGATTTTTATCTTCAGAAATTTTATATTGACAGTTTTCCGATATGATATAACACTGAGCATTTTATTAATATTTTACTTATTCATTTTTATTTTATTTTTTGTGCAGCATTTTATTATTATTATTATTATTCATTTATTTATTTATTTTAGCTGTTCTTATTAAATATAAGAGATTAAAAAAAAAGAAAAGTGGTAAAAAAAAAAAAAAAGAAATTCTACTTACATTTTATGTAAACAGTATTTAATTTAGTACGACTGGACTTATTTTAATAACTGTGTTTCATTTACTAGCATCGATTACTATATTCATTTCTTAAAATGTCTTTGGTATAACTTTAGCAAAGGAGCCCCTTTGTGGTTTTTAATTTTTTTTTTTTTTTTTTTGTCAATTTATTGATGAATTAAAGTGTCTATCGAAAATTTTGCAAAGAAATATCCGGGTTACTTCGGTACCAAATTTAAATTTTTGCAAAGGGCTATGCTGAAGCGGTTCCATTTCTTTAGCACTGTTTTTTTTTTTTCAGTTCTATTTCAATTATAAAAAAAAAAAAAAAAATTGTACACTTATATATTTTTGTCGACATAATAGTAATATATTTACTTACATATTCATTCATTTATTTATTTATTTTACATATTTACTTATTTATTCATGTTTGGATTTTCCAGATTTGACTTAATATTTTAAGACAGTTTCGGAAATTAAATGGTAAAATTGTGTGTTAGCAGGTATCAGGTATCCTGGTATATATAAGATAAAACACTAAACAGGGTGACAACGCAAAATCGTAGATTGAAAGAAATAAGCCCGTCGTACATAAATAAATAAAATAAAAAAGTTTTAAATGGAAAATGAGTTATTTTAACTAACAAAATAAAACATCAACGTATTTTTATTTTTTTTTTAATTTAACATATTATTTACATACTGGCTATATATATAATAAAATTTCGCATTGTTATAAAACTATTACCAAATATGAATTCAATATATATGTTTAAAAAAATTATAATTGTATGGGAAGTAGATCCAAAATAAAAATGGCTGGTAACTGACCTTTAGAATACTTACGAGTTAGAAGATTTCAAATTAAAAATATTATTCTGCAACCGAGAAAGATTATTCGATGGCAATACTGAAGGAATTTTATAAATAATATTTCTATATGTATACTGTGCATTTCTTATTCATTGAAATTAATTTAATTATAACTACATCGTTATCAATGACTGTCATGACTACAAGTAAATAAGCTTTTTTTACACTTAGGGATGAAAATTCGGCGCAGAACGCATACTAATATACTAATATTTATTTAAAAAAAACCTGCATATAAGTGAATCATTCATATATATATATATAATTTGAATTATTTAGTACCATTGTAACACGCAGCAGACAAAAGATAGATGAAGATACCAATATATAATTATTATAGGGATGATTTCTGCGCAAAATTTTATTAATCATCAACATTCTAAGACAGTTTCATTTCTGTTAAGCTTTTATCTTTTCTATAATTATGATTTTTTATGATATACTGTGTAAATATAACCCACACCACATATTAATTCTGTTAAAATGTTATTTTAAAATAATTAAAGCTGAAAATCGGAAGAATGGAGGACAAATTATACACAAGTACACTAAGAAAAAATTCTGTAACTGACATCTAGAGTCTAATTGTGGTTCAATAAAAAATAGTTCCATGTCATCTGTATAAATTCTAGCCTCTTTGGAAAGCGAGTTCTAGAAGCCTTATTAGAATTCTAGAGCGTTTGCCTATATTTTCGAGGGCAAAGTTATTTAAAAATCTCTGCAAAGAAATGAGACTACGGAAGAGGCGAGTTTCAGCAACTAGAATCTTGGTTTATTACGCAATTCTAGAAAATCAATACAAAACATTCAAAATATTCGCAATATCCAGAATATTGTTTATAAAGCTTGTAGTTAAAAATTATTTATTAACATTTTTGAATTCTGATTTCTGTATGCTATGTGCAATTTAGTATTTCCTAAAAAGGGCTTTGCACTGGGTCTAATACTCTACGTCTTAGAACTAATACAGTGGAAATTCTTTTGGCAGTTTCTTTTCTTTCTTTTCTTTTTTTTTTTTTAAGAATCCGTTATATCTCCATGAATATATGTGGGTAGCCTCATAAAATTTTATACAGATAATGAAAAAAATTCTTTTAATCACATGCTACAGCCAAAACGCATTTAAAGCATTATTTTTTTACAAAACAATTTAATTTTTGTTTATTTTTTTACTGGTCCGCATAACTTTTACTGAAAAATATGAGGAAAGACCTTATTCCCAAAATAGAAGAACGAAGTATTTTTTAAGACAAAATGTAAAAAGCGACAGTGTTCACATTATTTTGTGCATATCTCTAAACTAAATTTTAATAAACACAAATCTTAATGAAATTGAAATATTTTATTCAAATTCACTATCAGATGTTGTAAATACCATCACAGGCACAGGAGCACTCGAAAATATTCCAAAACATTTTGTTCTATGAGAGGTATTTCTATAAACCATATTTAAATACCTTTACAGAAATCATAATGAAATTAAAATATGTTATTTAAGTTTACTATCTGATGTTCCCCATCAAAAATCAAGTGAATACTTCTAGTGGTTTGTGTACAGGAACACCCAGAAGCATTCCAAAGCATTGTGTTCTATGAGAGATATTTCTATAAACCATAGTGTAATACCTTTACTTTACACAAATCTTAATGAAATTGAAATATGTTATTCAAGTTCACTATCAGATGTTCCCCATTGAAAATGGATTAAATACCAGCTCAGGTTTATGTACAGGGTCACCCGAAATTATTTCCAAAGCATTGCGTTCTACGAGGAGTATTTCTATAAACAACACTTTAATAACTTTACTTTGCACAAATCTTATATGTTATTCATATGCAGAAAAGAATGCTTTCTATAGAATATAGTATGATTGCATTAGATTTACAGTGCCGCATAAAAATATTCAGTTACATTAAGGGCTACTGTTGAAAATTTTCTGGAATTGCATTTTCATTTATATTAAACGTTTTTAACAATTTTTAACTGTTAATATGATTCTAATTTGTGCATCCGTCTGTTCAACTGTCCTTCTTTCTATCTGTTCGTCTGCACGCCCCGAGAGTATTCAAATATTTTTAGAATTTTTAAAAACTCATACGCTGTAAACGAAATTCAGATAAAATAGTGTCTTATATGGACGGTCACAAAAAAGTCTTACGTTTTAAGACACCTTTTTGCGTATGAAATTAAGACATTACAAGTGTCTTAAAATGCCACCATGTTTTTGGCTTTAAAACATCGCTGTGTTAGGCTTAAAAACATTACCGTTTCTAAAGCTTTTTAATGAATTAATAAATAAATAAATATGGCATGCGATTCTGTTTTTCTTTTAAAAATAGATTTTAGAATTTTTTAGAGCATTAATGAAAAATTAATAATAATAATTAAAAAAAGAAAAAAAAATCCTTTTACCCAACTCTAGAAATCGAACTCATACTGCCCTTAAATCTGGAGTCAAACATTGTCGCAGTCAAGAACACCACCGCGAAACATAATAAGACTTGTTTGTATGATATGTTTTATTCTTTTGCCATAAAACTATTGATAATATGCTATCTTAAATTTCTTTTCTAGAGGTCTAGAATTTTCTAAAAATGCATAACAAGTATGTTAAAGATGTTTGATTTCTTTAAACTGATATTTAAAAGAAAAACTATAATCATGAATACCAGAAAATTTCATGTTTTTCATTTAGGTGCAGGTAAACACGTAAAAGAAAAGAGTTTTTAAATCGATAATAATAATAATTAAGAATAAAGAGAAAAACAGTTTGGCACAAATTATTCTTTTTTCTTCACTTATAAATTCCCTTTCTTCTCTACAAATTACTTGCTACGTTCATCGTCATACTTTTTATTTTAACACTTTCGCGTTTTTAACACTTTCGCTTTTGTCTTTTTGACAGTAAGGCCCGCCTGTGGGCGTTATTCTCCCAACTTTCAGGACAAAATTTTCTCTATTTACAAATGGATATACATTAGAATTATACTCTTTCTAATTTTTATGCATAGTATATTGATTGGAAAATATGAATATTGGGTATATTCTTAAGAAATAAATAACATACAAATTGCGAAAGAAACGCCCAGGAGCAGAGCCGTCCCTAACGAAAGCGAGGCCCGGTGCGAAGACTTGAGGCCCTTCTCTCCGAAACTTATTACAACCCCCCCCCTTCTGTATTTTTCATTTGATTTCAAAATTTACAATCATTTGATTTCAAATATATATATATAAATATATATTCACACACACACATATATATATATATATATGTGTGCGTGCGTGTGTGTGTGTGAGTGTGTATATAAGTTGTATTATACCCCCCCCCCCTTTTCTTTAATAAAAGTTTAGTGTACTGTGTTCTCATATGCAAAATACAGTAAATATACAGGGCTACTTAAAAGCAGTCTAATACATTGCTTTCTACTTGGTATAGTTGATAGAAACACTCTTTAAATTATGTCTAATACTATTGAAGCCTTTACTGTGTGTGAAAAAAGTGTGTGTGCTATTTCTGCAGCATACAAATTTTATTTTATTATTATTATTATCTTTTTTTTTTAACAATCAAATAATTATATAAAGATCGAAAATAAGTTGAGGAACAAGCACATAAAACCATGCACATCGCTTGGATTACAAAGAACTCTGAAATATTATGAATATTTTTGTGTTATTTTGTATCAAAAAGGAAGTTTTTACACACACTACATAAGGCAGTTTTATCGAGTTAGAAAACTCATACCAAAACTGAAAAATAATATCAAGCAATAATCGCGTATAGTGAGTCTTTTGTGATACCATGTAAAGACGCTATTCAAAACATTTTCTTTACGTAGTATGCTTAAGTAAATATCAATAACACGTATCTGTTTAAATTGGTACTAAACAATTAAAACAACCAACAGGCTCTAATGCTTTCGGCATCCTTTGTGTATCCCTGGAAAAAAAAAAGGCTACATACACTAAGCGACAAAAAAAAAGCCGCACTTGGATATTTTCATTTTCACTTCTACAATCGCCCATTTTATCGTTTAAAAAGCAAATTTTCGAACAGATTTAATTATGTTGTCCTCCACATACACTTGAGCATTGAGTCCAGCGTTAAAAACAAAATGCAATTGTCAGGAAAATTGTAATTTTAGAAATTATTTCAAAAATGGTACTAATAAGGCAGTTAACGATGACACAAAAAGTATTAATTTTTGAATAAAAATCAAAAAAATATTTTTATACATGAGATGGCAAAATAATTAAATGTTAATGAAATATTGGTAAAATGGTTTTTACCAAGATATAAATATTTTGGCCATTTAAACTGGAAAATTGGCTTCAGGCGGCCATGTTGCTCATTCAAGCAAGATGATCGTAAGTTAAAAAGCCATTGCTTATAAAATCGGTTTGTATTATATTTAGAACATAAAAGAGATTCAGAAAAAGTGTTTAGCAGTATAATTTATTTAACTACAGTGCAGCAACTATTAAACAAAGCAGGTTTAAATGACAGAAAATTTGAAAAAATTCCATTCTTAGTGAAGAGAATTGGGAAAGCAAGGCTTCAGATGGCTAAAAAATTATGAAATGATTAGTTAATTATTGGGCTGAACTGGTTCTCTCTCATGAGTCAAGTTTAACTTTTTTCGAGCTAAAGAAAACAACCAGATCTGACAACGAAAATATGGCCGACTTAATGAAAAACACACTTTTAAAAAACCGCACTTTTAAAACAGTGACACATTCTCCGTACATTATGGTACGAAAGTGCATAACTTTTCAAACAGTCGGGCAAATTTTTATGCTCAAGGGATCAATTAACTCGAAATAAAACACAGTCTTTTTAAAAGTGGTGCCTGACCGACTATTTTGGAGGTATCTTGGACATTTTCGCAAACAGCATTTCAAGATGATAATGCACCTTCGTACGCGGCGTCTGTGGTAAGTTTATTCACTTCAGATTGTCAAAATTTCCTATCCATACCTATGAGAACCTATAATTCTGTAAATAATCATGTCTTTTTTTCACTTTAAATTAAATTCCACGAAGGATATGGTGCAATTTCTTTTTTACCAGACATGGAAATAGTCCTAATCACGATCCGCTCAAAAATGTTTCGTCTATAAAAAGGCGGGGGAGAGGGAAGAGGATTCGAAATTTGCAGCCTACAATTGTGCCAGAACTAGAAAAAATTATTTGTGATATTTGGCACATTGAAATTTCTGAGATTTATATTAAAACACTGTATAATACTACGCCATTGTGCATTAAAGCAGCAATTCCATATAAAGGTCCCCAGAAAACGGTGGGTGACTGGGCAAAATGGGAGTCATATTCGGATTCAGGAGGTCATTTTACATAAAAATCAGCAAAAATGGCATCAAGGGTCGATTTTTTTTTCAGCGCAGTGTTATCTGCAAAAATTGACACGCCGAACCTTCGGGGATCGAACTCCTGGACCATCGCGTTATCAACTTGACGCGATAAACGGAATAGCTTATACTCACTTTAAAATAGGGGTGCTTTGTTTATTAGCATGACACGAAAACACAATGACGAAGTCAATATCACATAAAAAGCTTCTAAAAATTGAGAAACAGAAAAAAAGTATCGTGTAGTTTTGAAAAATGGCACAGTCATAGTAAAAAATGTTCTGAACAACATACTAAAAATCCCCGCCAGTGGTCGGGGGGCAGGGGGGGGCATTTAAAAGGGGAACTTTTCAGTTTTTATTAACTGTCGGATTTCGAGAAAAACTGAATTACAAAATAATCTATGTGAAATCTATATATATAAAAGAGCAGAGTCTGCGATCTGCGTGTGTGTGTGTGTGTGTGTGTGTCCGCTATAGAATCCTAGGCCGTTTCACCGAGCGGGACCAAATTTGGCACGGTTAATGTTTACGACCCGAGAAAGACAACGCCACAAACGATTTTACAAAATTCGCCCCCCAAGGGGGGGGGAGGGGGAGGCAAAACGTAATTTCACAAAATCCTTCATATCTCAAACAAAAAAACAGATATCTGTAAATTTTTTTCCTTAAAATATAGCTAATACAAATGTTTAAAAATCGGTTTCTGGAATTTTTGAAATTCGGTCCCCAAGGGGGGCGGGGGGGGGGGCAAAATGTGATTTCACATGCGTAAAACGTGATTTCGCATAATCCTATGTATCTCAAAGAAAAAAAATAGATACACGTGAAATTTTTGCTCTAAAATATAGCTAATGCAACTATTTAAAAACCAATTTCTGGAATTTTAGAAATTCAGCCCCCAGGTGGGGCAGCAAGGGGGGGGGGGCTATGGAGCAAAAACAAATAGAAGTACAGTTAGGCCGTTCAAAATTGGTACAGATAAGTTTTAAAAGCCTGCAAGTCGAATGGGGATATTTTCGATTGTGTAAAGTTATTAGGAGGGGCAAGAAGGTGGGGAGGGGAGGGGGGGCAAAAAAATAAAAATAGTGTCAGATCGTTCAAAATTGGTACGTAGAGGTTTTCGATACTTACAAATCGATTGCGGATATTTTTGAATTTGTAAAATTATTAGGAGGGGCGGGTAGGGGGTGGGGCGGTAAGGGGGGGCTATGGGGCAAAAACAAATAGAAATACAGTTAGGCCGTTCAAAATTGGTACAGATTGGTTTAAGAGGCCTGCAAGTTGAATGGGGATATTTTCGAAAGTGTAAAGTTATTAGGAGGGGCGAGAAGGGGGAGGGGAGAAAGCGGGAGGCAAAAAAATAAATATAGAGTTAGATCGTTCAAAATTGGTTTATAGAGGTTTTCGATACTTACAAATCGATTGCGGATATTTTCGAATTTGTAAAATTATTAGGAGGGGCGGTAAGGGGGGGCTATGGGCAAAAACAAATAGAAATACAGTTAGGCCGTTTTGGTACAGACAGGTTTTAAAGGCCTCAAGTCGAATGGGGATATTTTCGAAAGTGTAAAGTTATTAGGAGGGGCGAGAAGGGGGAGGGGAGAGGGGGGGGGGCAAAAAAATAAAAATAGGGTTAGATCGTTCAAAATTGGAATATAGAGGTTTTCGATACTTACAAATCGATTGGGGATATTTTCGAATTTGTAAAATTATTAGGAGGGGCGGGAAGGGGTGGGGTGGTAAGGGGGGCTATGGGCAAAAACAAATAGAAATACAGTTAGGCCGTTCAAAATTGGTACAGATAGGTTTTAGAGGCCTGCAAGTCGAATGAGGATATTTTCGAAAGTGTAAAGTTATTAGGAGGGGCGAGAAGGGGAAGGGAGAGGGGGGGGGGCAAAAAAATAAAAATAGAGTTAGATCATTCAAAATTGGTATATAGAGGTACTTCGATACTTACAAATCGATTGGGGATATTTTCGAATTTGTAAAATTATTAGGAGGGGCGGGAAGGGGATGGGGCGGTAAGGGGGGGCTATGGGGAAAAACAAATAGAAATACAGTTGGGCCGTTCAAAATTGGTACAGATAGGTTTTAGAGGCCTGCAAGTCGAATGCTGATATTTTCGAAAGTGTAAAGTTATTAGAAGGGCCGGGAAGGGGGGCGGAGGGGCAAAAAATATAAAATAGAGTTAGATCATTCAAAATTGGTACATAGAGGTTTTCGATACCTACAAATCAATTGCGGATATTTTTGAATTTTTAAAATTATTGGGAGAGGCAAAAAAATAAAATAGAGATATATCGTTCAAAACTGGTGCATAGAGGTTTTTGATACTTACAAATCGATTGCGGATATTTTCGAATTTGTAAAATTATTAGGATAGACGGGAGTTGGGGTGAAGGGGGGAAATAATAGAAATAAGAGTTAGAGCATTTTGGGAATTTTTTCCGAAGACAGTGAGAACCCGGTGCGACATTTTTCCTAATCAGATTTTGTTTCTCTTTTTTTTTATTTTTCACGCGATAAAATTTAATATAAATACATATTAATATGAAACGTATATATGAATTCGTTAGATGAAGGCAGAAGGGACCCGGTGTGAGTCTTTACCCGATCAGAAATGATTTTTTTTTAAATTCTTTTTCTTAAGAATAAAAGTTTATGAACAATCTCACATGGAATTTTGAGAAATCATAAGTGTGGTGAAGGAATACGCGCACGCAGCGCTCATATATATGTATTCGCGCGTGCGCATCGCGCACGAGGCGACGCTGCCGAAGGCAGTGGGGACCCGGTGCGGCATTTTTCCCGATCAGAGGTTTTTTTTTTTTTTTTTTTTTTTTCACATGATAAAAATTAATGCAATTTTGAGAATTCATTAATTATATTGACTGATTTAAAAATAGTGACCAGCGAAGCGGGCGTAGCCTGCTAGTTTCCTATAAAAATGTTCATTACTTTTCTTTTTATGATTAATAGGGAGGATAAAGTATCACATTTTCTTGAAAAATGCATTTTAGAAATAGTAAAATCAACTAAAATGTGTAATTAAAAGGGTTGAGATCAGATATTTTCTACTTATGTAAAAATTATCTACGAAGGGGCTATGAAAGAGTAATATAGCGAGTTTTTTATTTTTTATGTTTTAATAACTTTGACGCAAGTAAAGAAAAATAGCATTTTGAAGACTAAAATTGATACACGGAAAAAGAAATAGCGTAGTTTTGAAAATGGGTCCCATCCGGGGGTGAGCATTTAAAAAGGGCTTTTCTGAAATATCTTGAAATCGATGGATTTCAATATTCATCTGTTTCTAGCACCTGAGCCAAGATGATGAGTTCGAAATTGAGCATATAATCACGAAAGATTAATCTTAAAAACAATAACTAAAAATAGAAAATGTGTTGAGTGTGTATTATGTACATTACAGATAAACGTTAACTGGTGGGGGTAAGCAGGTGGGCATTTTTCAGTTTTTCTGAAATATCTTGAAATCGATGGAATTTAGCAGGATTTCAATATTCATCTGTTTCTAGTACCTGAGCCTTTACAAGATGATGAGTTCGAAATTGAGCATATAATCACGAAAGATTAATCTTAAAAACAATAACTAAAAATAGAAAATGTGTTGAGTGTGTATTATGTACATTACAGATAAACGTTAACTGTTTATGTTCTAAAAATAAATAAATAAATAAATAGGAATGCAAATATTTAAACTAAAAATCGGTTGATATTTTTTTAATGCATGCTCGTACAATGCAGTTTTCCTATGTTTTCTAATATTATAATACTAGCCGCCTTCGGCGACCGGCTAGTTCGCGATCCCTGAAAAATCCGACTTTACGAAACTCCCGCTCGGTGGCGCCTGCGGCGCCTTTTTCCCGTTTCAGGTCTAATAACAGCTTATTGATATATCGTGAAAATAGCTTATTGAAAGCGCAGTAAATTCCCGTGCGGTAGCGCCTTCGGCGCCCTCTTTCCTTTTCAATATCTGAAATAGCCTGTTTGCTCACCATGTTATGATCTTTCAAGTTTCTGACTTTAGCTAAGTCCCGCTCGGTGGCGCCTGCAGCGCCTTATCTCCGTTTTAGAACTTGCAACACCTTCCTCGCTCATTAGAATTTGAAATATTGAAATTTTAAAATATTACAGCGCCATCTGGCGGTAGAAATTTCTGTAATATATTGTTCAATTCCAAATCAACAAAGCTTTCAAATGATGTATTACTTATGAAATTATTTTAATAAGTAGCTGAGATACAAAAGAAAACCTAATCAGGACACCTGAAAACGTGTAAATCGGGTGAAATCTCGAATTCCATTTTCGATAATGTAAAAGTACTTTAAAATGTGTATCAACTAAACAAAGCTTTCAAATGATGTATTTCTTATGAAATTATTTTAATTAGTAGCTGAGATACAAAAGACAACTGATTCAGGACACCTCAAAACATGTAAATCTGGTGAAAACTTTCGATAATTTAAAAGAACTTTAAAATATCTTTCGAATGATATCTTAGAAATAATTTAATCATAATTAGAAATTGAAATTTTAAAATATTACAGCGCCATCTGGCGGTACAAATTTCTGTAATCCACTGTTCGATTCCAAATCAAAAAAAGTTTTCTAATGATGTGTTACTTATGGAATTATTCTAATTAGTAGCTGAGATACAAAAGAAAACCTAACCAGGACCCCTCAAAACGTGTAAATCGAGTGAAATCTCGAATTCCATTTTCGATAATGTAAAAGTACTTTAAAATGTGTATCAGCTCAACAAAGCTTTCAAATGATGTATGTACTTATGAAATTTTTTTAATTAATAACTGAGATACAGAAGATAAATGATTCAGGAGACCTCAAAACGTGTAAATAGAAATTTCTGTAATCTACTGTTCAATTCCAAATCAACAAAGCTTTCAAATGATGTATTACTTATGAAATCATTTTAATTAGTAGCTGAGATACGAAAGATAACCGATTCAGGAGACCTCAAAAGGTGTAAATCAGGTGAAATCTCGAATCCCACTTTCGATAATAGAAAAGTACTTTAAAATATCTTTCGAATGATGTATTAAAAATAATTTAACTGTAATCTACTGTTCAATTCCAAATCAACAAAGCTTTCAAATAATGTGTTACTTATGAAATTATTTTAATTCGTAGCTGAGATGCAAAAGAAAACCTAATCAGGACATACTAAAACATGTAAATCACGTGAAATCTCTAATTCCATTATCTACGGTAGTCGTTTAATGGAAGTAAAAAGAAAAATAAATATTTTTTAGGTCCCCAAAACCTATATATACCACGGTAGTCGGGTAATGGAAGTAAAAAGGAAAAGAAAAAGTATTTTTTAATTCCTTCAAATGTATTTTGTTGCTATGGGAACTCCTACCGTCTATTGAAAGATAGATTACGTGTTAGAATAAAATTTAATTTGCAATTAAAATGTAACTGCTTTGTTTATTAATGAAAATTGATGAAATTTTAACTGCAGGTTGGTTTTGTGCTGAATAGGTTGTATATTAAGTGTTGTGTGGGAAAAAGAAAATTTGAAGCACTTTGAAATTTGCAATTTTTAACTCCAGTTCAAGATCATGTAACATTAATGACTTCCACATGTTTTGTTCCCGTTCGAGACAGCCGTTAAAATCGTCTGCGGATAGAATGCCTCTTTTTAAGCAATAAGGATTTTTGGTCAGTTTTCGATCGACATGGGTCAACATTTTAATTAATATCTCCGCAACTAATTAAAATTTTTAAATTCTGTTTTCACTATCCCCTCGGGAAGGCTTCTGAGCACCCGTATGTCAAATTTTATACGTCTGCGTTCAGTAGGGGCTGAACGTATAGATGCTCAGACAGACAGACAGACAGAGAGACAGACAGACAGACAGACAGACATCTTCTTTTATTATTATAGATAAATATTGTTATCACTTCCATGGGATTTTTTCTTTAAAAGAAAATTTATCATTTCAAAAAAATGTAATCGCGCCGTTTCGAAAATATCCAAGAAAAACTTTGGACTTTTAGTACGTTGTTCAGGACTATGACTTTACCTATTTGCAAAACTAGGCGATTCATTTTCCTTGCTCAGTAAGATAAACCATAGAACATTTACAAAATCACTCTTACATAGCCCCCTCTTTCATACACAGTTTTTGTATAAATATAGATAGTAAAGATTCCATCTAATCTGTTTTAATGATTTCACTGTCGCATAAAAGGAGTTTTTTAAATACAATTTTTGGAATTATTGATCATCCAAAGAAAATTTAATGGCTATTTTTGTAGCAAATATGAAGTAGGTTAATTTGAAATTTAATTTTATACGCTAAATTGCATAGTTTTTTTCCTTTTAAATGACCTTCACCAGCAGAAAATTTTAGTACATTGTTTAGGACGTTGTTAAGGATACCCAATCCTATGATTATGCCAATTTTTAAAATTTTGTTTTTCTTCGTCAATTTTTAGTATTCTTACTTGCTTCAAAAATATTTAAAACACACAACATTTGCTATGTCATCCTTAGATAGCCTCTTTTAACATAGAAATGTATATTTCGCATAAGTAAAAAATATTCGACCTGTACCATTTTAATTGATTTTACTATTGCAAAAAAGCATTTTTCAAGAAAATTTCATTCTTCAACGTTTTCTAAATTGTTGATCTTATATAAAGGAAAAGTAAGAGGCATTTTTGCGGCAAATTTCAAGTTGTTTAATTTTTCAATGGAGTTTTTTCTTTAAACCGATAGTTTTCAAGAAATATAAGAAATGTACATAAAAATAAAATAAAATAAAATAAATTTTAAAAAAAACTTTAAATCCCCCCCCCCTCCGTCTAGGCCGCACATTACCTCCCACAGGCAGGGACATTTAATATGTTATTTTGCACTATTATCCCTATGTCTGTGCCCAGTTTTAAACTTGCATGATTTTTATTTTCATTTTTTTTTCCGTTCGTCTATTTTTGGTCTTTTTTAACTGGATTGGTACTCAAAACGCCATTTGTTCCTACTTGCCTCAAAGTTATTAAAAACATTAACATACTTGCCAACCATCTCATTATGAACCGTACAATTTTTAGTACCCGCCTTTATTTTCACACCAATAAATTTTTAGAGTAATTTTTGTCTTATTTAATCGTAACAACATTTGGAGAGAATTACTCTAAAAATATAGTGGTGTGAGAAAAGGGGCGTTTTTTCAGGGGGCGTTAACATTTGTACGGTTATTAATGAGATGGTTGGCAAGTATGCATTAACAAAAAAAAAAAAAAAAAAAAAAAAACTTCTTATATTACCCATACGTAGCCCCTTACATAAATTTTACATAAGTAGAAAATATTTAACCTGAATCCTTTTAATTACACATTTGAGTTGGTTTTACTATTTCAAAAAAGCAATTTGAAGAAAATGTGATGTTTCATCCCCTATATTTTCCAAACTATTCATCATATGAAGAAAATGTAAGAAACATTTCCATTGGAAATTTTACGTAGATAAATTCTGTAATTGAATTGTTTCTCTAAATCCTATAGTTTTCAAGATATTTAATAAAAACTGAAAAGTGCCATTTTTTTTATATGCTCCCTGCCCCCCGCTTACCCCAACAGGCGGAGACTTTTAGTATGTTGTTCAGAACATTCTCGACTATGACTATGTCCATTTTCAAAACTACACGATTTTTTTTTCTTTCTTTCTTTTTTTTTTTTTTTTTTTTTCCCTGTAAGTCAATTTTTGGCTTTCGTTTCTGAATTGGTACTCAAAACGCCATTTGCCCCTACTTGCCTCAAAGTTATTAAAAACATTAAAAAAAAAAATAAATAAATAAATAAATAAACTTGCTATATTACCCTTACGTAACCCTTTTGTATATGATTATAATATATGTTGAAAATATTTGACCAGAACCCTTTTAATTGCAGTCTTTAGATGATTTTATTCCTGCAAAAAGCATTTTTCAAGAAAATGTCATATTTCACTGCCCCCTGCCCCCTGCCCAACCCCCACGGGCAGGGACTTTTAGTATTTTGTTAAAAACGCTCTCGGCTATGACTGTGCCAAATTTGAAAACGACACAATTTTTTTTTCTATTTTTCTTATTTTGACTGGCTATATCGTAAAGACCTTTTTAGAAAACAGCTGAAAAACAGCTTATTTAATCACCGATATCTCTATGAATTTTTGTGATGTTTAACTGGATGTTTTTTTTTTATAAGGTTTTTTTTATACAGTTTAGTATTAAACTATGTCAAAGTTTTTTTGCTACAATCCGCGCATGCGCAGTAATAAATTATTTACTACAACTGTCCATATATCTTTGAATATTAAATATATTTGTTTTAAATGATTTAGGCATCATATGTTGTCATATTTTCCGAAAGTTTCATGAAATTCGAAGAAAAATCTTTGGAGTTATAAAGTAAAAACTTATGATTTTTTTTTTTTTTTTTTTTTTTGCATTTTTAAATAAAGTATTAATAACTCCTTAAATATTAAAGATATCCTCACAAAACTCTACACAAGTATGAAATATAACATTTATAACCCTATCTAAAGTTTGCAGATCAATCGAAGCTTTTCCATATACAGGGTTATCACAAATACTTTTTTTTTAATTATTGGATTTGTTGTTCATTCCCTAAGGGCCTTCATAACAAAATCTTTGTTGAAAAAATATGAGGAAAGAGATGTTTTTTTTATTACCCAAAATTGAAGAATAAGACGGTAAGTATTATTCGACAAAACGTGAAAAAGTGAAAGTTTTCACATTATTTTGTAGGTTTAAAACACGGCCTGCCATTGTATTTTTAAGTTATTGTTTTCTTATAAGTACATTTCCTAATTTTAAAGTAATAAATTTACTTAGTTTGTTCCGGTCAAAAAACATCGATTTTTGCCAAATCTTATGCATTTCTAATAAAAGTTCTGTAAAAGTTTTTAAAAAATGGGTTTGTTTCCTCAATCCAATTCTGCTTGTTTGTAACTTATAACAATATCAATTATTTATTTTGTGAGTTTGATGAACAAAACATAAATGGTCATTTTCTATTTTTAACTGTATTTTTTGAAATCTTAAAAAATTCTTTTTAAATGAAAGTATAGTTTCTGTAAAGGTTTTAACTATTGTTTGAGCTATACTTTACCACAAAACTGAATAGGATTTATAGCTATTATGATGACCCCCCCCCCTTTCTTCACGGAATCTTGTATGGAGCTCTCACGGACTTGATTGACAGCAGAGACAGGAAGTCTGCACTTTAGAAAAGAGTGGAGGCTAGCGTGGTCTAAAGGATCCTTCAGATACTAGCAACGGTGCAGCGCTTCAAAACTCATAAATTATCCATTTTCCGAAAGCGACCCTTGACATTTTGCACACATTTATAATGAAGGACATTACTTTTTATTGCTTTTTTACAAAAGAGACCCAATTTCGATCGCAGTAGGAGGTTTGTCAGCGAAGAAAATCTCTTTGCTGCTTCGCGTCAATTCGATTCCCACATCAAAGGGATATCAAAAGAAACCGAAGTTGAAGCCAGTCTCTGAAGGGTCATTTACAGCGCGTCAATTCGATTCCCACATCAAAGGGATATCAAAAGAAACCGAAGTTGAAGCCAGTCTCTGAAGGGTCATTTACAGTGGTACCGACTTCATTGACTCCCGATTTCACGCTGTCCTTTGATTTTTCCGATGTCTCTCGCACACCTCTGGGAGGAGGCGACAGAGAGGCGCCTATCTTGCAGGCAAGCGACTGGCCAACAAGAGTTACTAAAGGCCGGTTTCCACTGGAGTTGGAGCTTCCAGGTCCAAAAAACCATTAATCACGCTCCGCACACAAAGAGCCAAATGTCTTGTCATCAGTTGTTTCCTTTTTTTATCAGATTGCGCAGTTACTTCAAAGGAAAGCATGCAAAATTGACAAAGATATCTGCCTCTGGCCCCTCAATTATCTCAGCTGGGGTTAGAACCAGGGACTTCCAACTACGTTCGAGGGTTTTGAGCCCGGTTGACCACATCAAAGGATTCTGAATAGAAGCCGTCGAAAGAGCCGTCAGTGGAAACCGGACTTAAGTGTGGTTTGAAATCCTGAGAACCTATGGGGGCCTGATTGCATCAGGAGGTTGACCCCCCTCTCTCAAGTCCTGGAAGAGACCGGCAGACGAGCAAGAGAGAAGATGGGAGATTACCTCTAGATTTGAGAGGAGACAGATTTGATCTTGTAGATCTAGAAGAGGCAGGGAGCCTGAAATGGACGATTAATTTTTATTTTTAATCAAGCATGATGTCTATTAATTGTAGCTTTTTATAATGTAATTATTGTACATTCCTCCTAATTAAATTAGAAAAATTTCCAAATGGCTCTTCATTCCTGCCTAATCTTTGAATTTTTAATTTTACTTAGCTGTTTGTTTTTTCCACGCTACCACACCATACCTCCAAAGTACTCCAATTGGAGGTTCATTTTTTTTACTGAGGTAATAATAATGAAATAATTGATAAAGTGTGATACATTAATGAACTCTCCTGTCGTAGCCGTTTTTAGAATAAGAAAAGTATGAACATCATTAAAAAAAATAATAAAATAAATTTTCTATTGATTTACTCCACCCTACCCTTTAAGAATAAGTTTGTTTTTAAAGAATCTTTAAAGGCTCAGTGGCTCTTCATTTTACATACAATAGAATTAATTTTAAAGAGAAATTTTTTTCACAAAATAAGCATATGCATTTAAAAATAAGTTTATTTTTAAAGAACCAACTAGTCCAATATTGAACTCAAAAAAAGAAATGCGAATAAAAAAATTAAAATGTCCCAAGATTATCTCATGATTCAAGCGAATTTCCATTTTGTTCAGTTTTCTAAATTTGGGAAAGCCTCTCCGCAGAAGATCAAAATTGTGATAGTACAGGTATGTACCTTATACTCCTTACCCTCCTAGGAGTGAGTCTCAGACCAGCGTAGCTTTAGAGTGACGTTTAAAACAACTCGAAAATTGCGAGATTACAGAATTGTGTCCACTACTGGATCTGACCTTAAAAGCCACATGAGCCAGTGGTCATGATGGCATTTTTTGGTACCAGTAATGGACACCCATAAAAATACTATGTGTTAATACAAGATTTAAAAAACAGCGAAAGAAAAGAATTCTGCATACTTACTTTAGTCATATGAAAGCAAAAGGTAGAAGAAATGAGTTTAAAATAAACAGAGAGAGAGCAAATAAAATTTCATTTCCTTATTCAAAGTGATAAGAAGAAAACGGCAAAATGACAAAAAGTGAAAATTTTTGGAGTTAAACTAACATTATTTTAAAACTAATGGCCGGAATTATTTTTAGTTAGGGATTAACAGTAGAGGACTATAACTTCCTTCCTGAACATTGCTCAAATCTTCAGAATCTTTAGGTAGCTTATTTTCCGAGTTAAAAATTAAAAGTGTCCACTAATCGTACAGGGTCCACTACTGGTGCGTTTACCTTAATAATTTTAATAAAGATATGAAAAAATCTATTATACATACCAAAACAGCATCCCTAGAAAAACGCCAGATATGATACATCGATATTAGAAAATAAAACCACAAACAAGTATTAAAAACATACATCCAAAAAAATTACTAAATCAAAAAGGATAGCTAAAACTTTACAAAGGGAATTGCGCTTAAATTGTGGAGATTAATCTTGAAGGTTCAGTCATCTCCCCAGTGGAGGAAAAGAATTCAAAGATTTCATAATCTAGCAAATATTAAAGAAAATAACTGGATGACAGACCAATCTTGCAAGTGAAACAATTAAGCAAGTGGAATAAAATCAGTAATAGAACACTAGAGACAGAGAGCAAACAAACATTTCTAATAACCAAAATAACCCAAACCCACACGGAAATTAACAAACATTGCAAATCAAGAGATGAGCTGTTGCAGTTATTAAGATAACATGATTGTCACGTCCGTGAGGAAAATTCAGAGCCGCGAGATATTTTTCTTAGTCAAAGTACCTGAACAACTAAATTACAATTATCATAAAGTCTTAATAAAAAAGAGATTAAACACTGTAAAAAAAAATTGTATAAAAATACGCAACATTATTGAAGGAATTTATTTTCCATTGAGGCAATTTACTTGCCACGACCATGTAGAGGAATGTTACCAGTTGTAATTGCGTAACATTCCACTGTATACCTCTGTTACACAGCCATAGCTGATAACATTTCTCAACATGGTTGAGGAAAATAAAGTCCCTCAATAATGCTGTGTATTCTTACACAACATTTTTACAGTGGAAACATTAATATATAAATATAATACAAATTAAAGTTGTACCATGAAAACTGAAATAATATTGAATTTAGAAAATAAAAAGCAAGCGCACGTGCAGAATAAAAAAATGAGGATGTCATAGAAATGGTTTTAGTTTTGATTTTGTCATTTTGGTATGGAATAAAGAATAGGAACGAAAAACATTTAATTTTTCCTGGAGCTCTTTTAAAAAGGGGAAATCTGAGCTGATGTGTTTATTAGAAGAATAAATTGGGGAAAAAAAAAATCGGCATAAGTTATTAGCCGACTTCAAAAAGGAAGAGATACTTAACCCCTTCGGTCCCCATGCACATTGTAATGTACATAACACTTTTCGTGCTGTATTTTATGCTGTATAGATTTAAACTTCGTTTCAACACCTAATGTACCTACAAGTGATCATCTAACATGAAAGAATAACGTCTATAACGCCATCTGATTTTTGTGTGTTGAGTTATAGTGCTTCTTATGTGAGTAGTTTGAAATTCGAATGGCCATGACAGCAGTAAGTAGCAAATATTGTTAGTTTTTCGTTCTTATTTTTTCAAATGAGTGTCAAAACATATACACATCACTAAAGTATGTATGGGTCTACGTAATAATGAAATTGTACAAAAGATATTTACTTTGGCTTCGTATTATAACCTCTATAAAAAATATGTACATCGTAATATACATCCTGTCCCAATCAGTGGAAACACTGTACAAAGTTTTCGATTTGAATTTTTTGCGAGTAATAGTTAGACATACAATTCTTGAAAATATTTTTGCAGATTATTTTATCCTTCAAGATTAATAAGAAACTAAATAAATCTAATTTAGAAAATGAAAAATATGTAGATAAACTATTAGAATTGTTGGAAAATGGGGATGATTCGGATATTGATTACATAGAAAGTGAAGATGAAGTTGGTGAAGGTGAAAGAGTAAGAAGACAACGGGAAGTTGAGGAAATCGGAGACAGTAGAGAAGATGAAATTTTAAATCCAGAGCCCACTACAGAAGGTTTTCGAAATAAGAAAAGAGTACGATGGAGGAAACAAACACCCGATGTACCAAAATTCGAATGGATAGAGAATGGCAAAATTGGCGATTCTATTGTATTGGATCCTATGCAATATTTTTCTAAATATATAACAGATGAAATTTTTGAACAGATGGCCGAATGTACAAACGTATACGCACTTCAACAAGGACAAACTCGATTCAAACCAACAAATGTTATTGAAATTGAAACTTTATTTGGATTACATATTATGATTGGATGTCTAAATGAGTTCCCGCGCATACTAATGTACTGGAATTTAGTATGCACGTTTCCAAAAGTTTAATTTATAAGAATAAGCTTGTAAATGCAAAGAAACGTGGTCGTCCTTCAAAAAGCGAAGGAGAAATTACACCGGACAGAAAAAGAAAATTTCGTTGCTGTGAGAAAAGACCAATAAGAGAAATTCAACACGATAATGTGGACCATATGCCCCAAATCGATGATAAAAAAGAAGCAACACGATGCAAGATGCCATTATGCAAAGGAAGGACACATTTTTATTGTGACAAATGTCATGTCCATTTGTGTTTAGTAAAAGAGAGGAATTGTTTTGAAAGATTTCACAGAAAGTAATAATTATATATATATATATATATATATATATATATATATAACTGCTTATTCAAAAGCAATTATTTATAATATAAAAACAAATTATATAGTAAGAGAATCTTTTTTCATACAAATATCACTCAAGATCTCCTATGCTACAAATTTTGAATAAGGACCATATGTCCATTAAAATGTACATTTAAAAATTATATATAAATGAGTAAATATTTTTGTAAAAAGTATATCGTTGCTTTCATTCACGTGAATTAAGTTAATTTTAGTATAAAAATAATTTTTTCCTAAACGACAAAAAATTCGGGTCTGAAGGGGTTAATTCAAGCTGTGTGCTTTTTTTTTTGTTGTTGTTGTTGTTAGCTCATAACTTCTGAACGGATGCTTCGATTTTGATACTTTTTGTTTTGTTGTAAAGATCTTGGTCTGAAATGGGTCCTATTGTAGTAGCCTTACAATCAAAAGAAAATACAGGGTGCCCAAATAAGTCAATCCCGACTCTTTTAACTGCTGAACGGCCGGAGCTATAGCCATAAAAGTGGTATGTAGGTATAGTAAAGAGGTCATGCGGTACGCGATTTAACAGCCTACAGCGCCACCTGGTGGAAAACAGCAGAGTTAGCGTTCCTATTTTGAAAACGGCTCAAGATATGTGAAGAAAATCTGAAGTAGGTTCCACTGTAATATCTTTACAATCTAAAGAAAATAAAGCGCCATCTGGTGAAAAACAGTGGAATTAGCGCTCCTATCTCTAAAACGGTTCAAGATGGGAGAAAAGTTAATTACAAAGTTCTAGAGTATCATTGATTTAATACGAAAAGACAGTTTGTAGACATTAATGCTAAAAATAAAACGCTTAAAACGTGCATTTGATTGTTTGCAATTTCCTACTTTGTGCACACTTGAATGACATTGCATACGTTGTAGCGTAGCGGGTGACAATTGTGCTATGTAAAATTCTATTAAGTATGGTTATTGTAAGCGGTCACATCGATTATCGCATAGACGTTTTAAACCGACTTCATAAAAGAGGAGATTCTCAATTGAATATTTTTTGTTATTGTTGAGGTTTGTTAGTTTATAACTTCGTAAGAGTTGCTTTAATTTTAATACTTTTTTTTTTCGTAAAGATCTTGGCCTGAAATAGGTCTCATTATGATTTCATTAAGATCTACAGAAATTACAGAGTACTCACAAAAGTACTTTCTCACTCTAACTGCTGAACGGTTGCAGCTACACGCGTAAAACTAGTATGTCAGTCATGAAGCTAGAGATATTCTATTACCATGATGTCAGTATTGTAAAGTGGCTATGCGCTACGAGTTGCGATAGAAATCCTTTAGTTTACTGAAGGATTTCTAGTTGCGACCACTTACAGCGCCATCTGGGGGAAGATAGTAAACTTAGCGTTTCTATCTCGAAAATAGTACAAGGTACGAGAGAAAAAGTAAATTACAAAGTTGCACAACATCATTGATTTAGTACAGAAATACATCTTGCAGACATAAATGTTAAAAATAAGACATTTAAATGTGCATCTGTTTGTTCGTAGTTTTCCACACTGTAACAAATCAAAAAACCTTTATTTCGATGTTGAAACATCTGTTCGTTAGCTGCAATGAATATGTTGATCGTTGTTTGAAATTTACAATGCGCATATTCCAGCGTAGCGGGTGACACGTATTCACTGTACAGCTCAATACATGCCTAACAGAATTTTTGGTTACGAATCCAGTACATTTCTAAAGCCTTTTTATTTTCATTCAATCTCATATTCGATAAAGGCATGAAAAGTGACGTGAAAAATCAACTTAAAGAAATAATTAATGCTAAGATGGAATGATCATTAAAAAGAAGCAAAGAAGAAAAGACTGACAATGATATGACATTAAAGATAAAATATTAAATTATAACATTAAATGCAATAAAATGTAGTATTTGAAATAGAAATATTTGCTTAAGATTATACGAAGAAATAATTGAAAAGCATTAAGTTCAAGAAATTATTCAGTGACATCGCATTTCGAGATCCAAATGTATGGAAAATGATCAAAATGAAACGATAGAGAAGGATACAATTCGATGGCATCAGTCTGCAGATTGATAAGGATCGAAATAAGACAAAACCAAAATTACAGATTTATGTAAACTAGTTTTAAAATTTGTAAAATAATAATATTAATAATAATAATGATGATAATAACTAAAAAGAAAATATTTACGTTTATTATATTAATTAAAATCTAATTGTAAATGATGATTCTAAATCATTTTTGCATTTAATAATTTCTATTTAAATAATTTTTCCTTAGATTTTTAAAGCAGTTTTATTAAATGAATGATTATTGGATAATTAACTGGTAAGGCTGGATTATTGTTTTCATTACTTAAATAATCTATAATTAGTACACAATAAATTTCTTTCATAATAATATAGATGTAAATCAGCAAGTAGACAGGATGTAATATCAGTCCGATTCGTCGCTTAAAAATTACATTATTAAATAAGATATAATTATGATACAGACTAAACCTAATTTCAAGTAAAACAATAAATAAAAAATAATTTTACCTTGTATTTTTAACGATGTAGCTATTAATATAATGCTCGAAAGAGTCATTCCTCCAATAATGAATAAAGCGATATCGAATCCCAATTCCTGGAAAGAAAATATCTTTGAAAGCGATATTTTTAAAGAAATGTTTATACACAAAAAATTTCCTTTTCGATTTTTTATTCCATTATTTAGTACTTTGAATTATTTTTAGCTTAAAATTTATTTTAATTAAATGTATTATTATTTTTTTCCACTTTTATTTATTTTAAATAAATGTAAGCACTTTTCTTCACTTTCCAACAAAGAAGTGTTTATCAGAAGTGTCTACCTGTAAATATATTCATGGTATCCCTTCAAACTGATATGTGATATTAATGCTCTCTATGGAAAGTTCCCTATTGGAAATGGGGTAAATGTCACCACTGACTTGGAAACGGGGAGCAAATGAATGCGTTCTACGAGATAGATTTCTAGAAATCACATTTTAATATCTTTATTTTTTGCACAAATTATAATGCTAGGACATTTTTTTTTTTTTTTTTTTTTCAATAACTAGGATTAAAGTAGAAATTTTAGGATTGAACTAGGATCACTAGGATTAAACTAAGATCACTAGGATTTTTTTTTTCATTTAAATATTTTATTTTATTTCATTTTTTACAAAATCAAAGGTCAAAAATTCTAATTAAACAACGAAAATTCTTTTTGCGTGTGCTATTTGTTTGCAATGTCGGTCATCTCCAAACGCTAAATGTTTGAGAATAAGCTGATTTTTTGCCACACTCAGCGAAAACTCTTTACACTGTAAAAAAAAAAAAAAAAAAAAAAAAAAAAAAATGTAAAATCAAGGTATTTGACCGTATAATTTTAGGGGAAATGACCGTTTTGCTACATAAAGAGTCATAATCCGTAAATTAATGTTTTGAAAGCATAACTTAGGAAATGATCGTATAATTTTACAGGAAATGACCGTTTATCTAGCTAAACGGTCGTAGCCCGTAAATTGATGTTTTGAAAGTATATATTTTTTAATTTTTACGCGAAAAAGCCGTTAATCTATGCAAATTGCTCTTATCTTCTACCAAACCATTTCCTTATCCTTTCAAATGCTATCATTTCAGTAACGTCATGAGAGAACGCTTCCATTTTCAAACTGAAACTATGATTGTTATTTATACTGATTGAATGTGTTTAGTTATGCACTCATGGCGCATGGAAACAGCCATTGGTTTTAATAAGCTACTGTTTTCTTAATTTAAATCAAAGAATTTCCATCTGACTGAAGCTGAATAGTTCATATTCATGAAATTGATTTTCTTTGTGTATTGACACGAAAACATTAAAAATGAAAGGTAAAATGGTTTCTTTATTTAAAATCAGATTTGTAAAACACAAACTATAACCTAATAGTTGTTTTATCCACTAAACGCTTTTTTTTTTTTTTCCTTTTAATTAACATACAGCATTCTAATTGCTCTTAACCCTTTAGTTAAGCCTTAGAAAACGGAAATTTTTAATGTTGTTTCCACAATGCAATTTTTACAATATGCTAAAATAAAGTTTATTTCAATATGAGATGAATATGTAATTAGCCATTTGAAGATAAGTCTTATGATTATTATGTATGATCGTTACTGTTAAAAAACAAAACTGTTTTGTCTAAATATGACATGCTCTCGAAATACTGCAGTCCTTCCTCCTTTCAATAGAAAATAGAAAAAAAAAAAAAAAATCTTCTGCTATTCTAAAAAGTGCAAATACACCTAACACTTCATAATCATACTTTCAAATCGGTCCTATAATGAAAACCTGTTTGAATGAATAAGAATTAGACTCTGGTTATTTCTGCTTTGCACCCATTACAGAAGCCATAAAGATCGAAAACCACGAAAAAAATCGTATTAATTGGAGATACAAATTCTCTGTGTCCATGTAAAAGATTTATTATTATTATTCAAAGTTTATTTGGGGTCTCGATTAATTTTCAGAGATCTCACATAGTTTTCAAAAGTTTCATTTTATTTTTGAAAAAGGGGGAGAAATTCTCCCCCATCATTTTCCTCTAATGAGAACCTTGAAATAAGACTACCTTTTTAGTGCTAGTGTTTACGAATAAAAATGATTTCGAAAAATATGTTAGATTTTCTTTCTCAAAAATCAGTATCATAGTCTTTATAGAATTAAAAAAAAAAAAAAAAAAAAAAAAAAGGCTTTTGTTTTTTCAATATGAGAATTGACTGACGTCTTAATTTTGTCAAAAATAGCAAATTTAGATTTTAAAATAGTCTTAAAAGAAAATAATTTTTATGCATAATTTGAACGTTAACAATATTCAATCACTGTAAAAAATTTCTGTAAAAATACAGCACTTTTTTAACATAAATACGGCATAGGATGCTGTATATTTTTACAGCTAATTCTGTAAAAATAATTGAAGATTGGTTAATTCACATTGTGCTGTAAATTGGTACCAAAAATTTTCCAGAAGTCTTTTGGTGCGTATGACATGATTTATCAACTAATCAGTGCTGATGTTGACCTTATCTGTTTCTGTAAAGAAAAGTTGTTGTGAGCCCCACGGCGCGCTTGGCAAAGTGCTGGCCTCTAGAACAGGAGGTTGTGAATTCGAATCCCGGGCTACCTAAGATCGTTTGCTTCGCATGAAAAAGTAAATTATATGTATAAAAAAAAATAAGTTGCTTAGTGTTGTGGATTTCTCCCTGCACGCATGTGCAATAATTGTAGGAAATATTTTTAAAACATTCGAGAAACTCAAACTTTAACTTTTAATTTTACGGTCAATACTACTTTTTTACAGGTTGTTTGTATATTTCATCCCAACGTAAAATTATTGGCGATTCCTCATTCATCGTCTAAATGTTTTTTGCGGGCTTTGTCTGGAATCTTTGCTGCTGGGCTTTGCCCGTAATTTTACTTCAGCTTTTTTTACAGTGTAGTTTTATAATCGTTAGGGCAGTATATTTGAAAACTCGAAGTAAGGGGCAGAGGCACGTGATGATAGGGATTATTTAAATTTTTATTTTGGATTTGGCCATCTTTGCAACTTATTTTACGGCAAACCAGAATTTAATTTTAGGGAAATTTAATGTGAACATTGGATTTTTAGGGTTGCAAATGCATAAAATGCTTTGTGCAATTAAATTTTATTTCTAAATAACTAATTTCTGTTATCTGATATCCATAACAAAAAATAATTCTCGGAAACTACGAAAATGTATCCCAAACAGTCCCAAATTACTTCAATACAATGGAGAATCATTCAAATTCTTAATAAACACACCTGTAATAAATCATCATACATATGATATTAAATTGATAACATTTGAATTATTAATCAAAAGATTCCAACTAATATGCTATTAAGTTATCAAATAATTATTACAAAGTAATTGTACATTACCTCTGAACTTTGGCTTTCTTATTATTCCTCGTCGCAGAGCCACTTTTCCTCTTTCTTGATTGTTCAGAAGATATTTCTTCTACAAACTTCTCCAAAGTCGATGAAAACACGAAATTCAATTATTAGAAACTTTGTGTGCACCAAGAAAGAGCCGTCACAGGTAAGAGGAAACACGATACCACTTACGTAATCAACTAGTGCGCTGATTTAGTCGGGTGGAGCAGAATCGTGATCTCACAGATATAGAGATGGTCGGTTTTGAAACTCACCAGCCTTAGGATTTGACCGATTTCGTAGCACATGGTGATTTTCAAATGCAAATAACACAGGGATGGATTGGCTTTGGCTTCCAGATGGTGAAAACGTTTACTTCGAACTGATTTTCCAAATTTAAGAAGTTGACTGCTTTTGCAACTCCTAGTAGAAACCGTACATGATAAGAGAGTGGACAACCGATCTGCCATATTTGTTCAATGTAATATTCCAAAATTTCTAATGCCACTCTGAAAGTCTCTCGAAAGATAAACAAAAAAGTTTTAAGGAGATTTTAATTCAAAGACGCTGGTAAAACTAAATTAGAATTCCACGCTGATCGAGAGTTTTTGAACGAACGTCTGCCATATTTGTCTCTCTCTATTCAGGGTTCCTAATATATAGCAGTTAACATCTGTGAATTAATAAATATTATAGTATATGAGATTTTTCATGTTTTCTATTTAACAAGTGGATAAAAAATATTTTTTTAAAGATAAAAGTGCATTTTTGCTAATTTATTGCTTGACGAATAGGGATGCAAATATTAAGTTATTAATTTGTACTTGTTTAGTTTAGAACAACAATTAGTAATGCCTAAACAAGTAATCCTACGTATTAAAAGTGTGTCTTTTTGAAAAATTAACTTGTTCAACATCTGTGACCGGAATTTTCGATTTTCTTAAGCGTTTGTAGCAATTTTAAAAAATGTTTAAGAGTGATTATGATTTGAATTAGCACACCTGTATCTTTGTGTAGATACTTTGAGGCGGGTGTCTCTAACTTCATAGACCCTTCTAACCCTCATCTTCGCGCTCTAACTTCATCGGACACTTAAATATTCATGGACTTCCACGAAACTGATATATGTTATTCAACTTTACTATGGATGTTCCCTATTCAAAATGGAATAAATACCACAATTGCTTTGAGTACAGGGATAATTCCAAAACATTGCGTTCTATGAAAGGTATTTCTAGAAATCACATTTTTATACCTTTCATTTGCACAAATCATAATGAAATTGACATTTATTATTCATATGCACAAATATATATATAGAAAGAGAGAGAGAATACAGCTAGATAATAGATTTAAGCAGCAAAAAGTTTATTTTACCCAAAACGCTTTTAAGAAAATTCTGTAATAAGTAGTAAGACGTCTTTTCTCTTTTAATAAGAAAACAAGGACGGTCTGAATATTTTTGTGTAGCATGATGGTTTACAGGGACACGCAAAACTATTCACATATAACTTTCAATTTTCTTAAGCATTTTTACCACTTTCCAATTCTATTTAATAGTGATTGTGTGTCTGTCTATCCATTGTGAGATAACCTACGCAAAGTACATTAAAGGTTAAAGGAGGCAACGAGTATGGAAAGTTGAAAAGTATTAAGATTTTATGCAAAGCGCATGATTTTCCGTTCTTATTAAAAAGTCAAAATACGTTTTATCACTTTCTTAAAAATGTTTTGGGTAAAATAAATTTTTGCTGCGTAAATCTCTTATCCAGCAGTCGATAAGTATTGCCAATATCCGATAATTTGAATTGATATATATTCATTCTATTTTTATCTAATACGGTATATTATTTCTTGCTGACAAAAATTGAAAACGAATTGTTTTCTAAATATCATTGTTACAGGACTTTCACTCCAAATATTGTTTTCTAGTAACAAAGTAGGTATGAAATAAGAAAGTGGACAAATATTTCGATTTACTCATTCTGTTTATTCGATTTGGGCTTAGCTTTCAGTTTATTATCGCCTAAGGCATAAAATTCCTAATTCATTTTAATCACAATTGCTTAGCAATTTACCGGAAATATGGTAAGGACATTGTATAAATATACTCACCGTAGTATTCAATTAAAATGTTTTTTTTTTTTTTTTTTTTTTTTTTTTTTTAGAAATAGACAATTACAGAAGCTATTAATGACAATAAGAAGCGCACAAATATTGGCATTCCTTTGTAAAAAATATATTCATAACAATTAAAAAATAATTTTATTAAATAATTTCGAAATGATTGCAATAGAAATCGAATCACTTCGTTTATATATATATATATCTCTCTCTCTCTGTGTGTGTGTGTATGTGTAACAAAATTATAAGACCACTGTGGATTTTGTGATTTTTATTATAAATAGTATAATTTTTTTTTATTATATTAAGTTGATGTGAATAAATGAAATCTAAAATATATGCATATTATTTTTAAGAGATATTTAAATATACTAATTATTTTATCAACAATTTCAAAAATTTCCATTGAAATATCTGTAATAAAATTAAAAGACCATTAGTTAAAAGAATTTTTTTTATAAAACTAAATTGATGTTGCTCCACCATTTTTCTGAATAATTTGAAATACTCGATTTAATCAGGTTTTCGAGCAAAGATTTGGGAATTTTGTCCTATTCATAGTTACTTCCGATTCGTATAAAGAATAATACTGATGGTTATTTGCATACACTTGACGAGCCAAATGACCCCAAAACTTTTCTATAGGATTCAGGTCTGGACTACGGCTTCGCCAGCTTAAGACCTCGATTCTTTCTTTTTGTTGTTAACCAGTTTTTAGTTGCTTTAGACACATGGCATGGCGCGTTGTCTTGCTGAAATTTCCAGTTTGATCCTCCTAAAAATGGACGGAAAAGTATAAGGTGTGTTGGTAAAACAGTTGTTGATAACAACTAAAGTCCATTTTTTTCAGGAACTCGCTGCAGGTCCCATTTTCCATCATATGTAAGACCTCCCCACACCATCAAAGAGCCACCACCCATCTGCCTACTAAAGAAACCCGAGGTTCCGTTCGTAAATCATGGTAGTAGTAAACATTACCGTCCGGGCCATCCAAATTGAATTTTTTTTCGTCGGAAAAAGTAATATTTTTTCATGTAGCATCCCAGGTCATGACCGCCTTTGCCCACTTCAGCCTCTCTTCTTTATGATGTTTTAACAGTCTTGGTTTTCTTTTTAATTTCTGAAGAGCAACATTTGAATTTGATCTTAAAGTGCGTCAGACTGCCATAATGTGACATAGTTTTACTTGTCTGCTGTGTTATTTTACGAGTAGACAAAATCTGTTTCGTTACAAGTGTGGTGAACCATGGACACATGACAAATCAAACTTTAATATTGAACATTCTTTAGTTTTTCATTTTCTGGCAACACTAATGAAAAGCCAGATGGTAATGTTGTCGCGGCTATGAAGCATGTTGCTTAGATTTTTGATTGTGCATTTCAGTTCTAATTAAATCCTTGCTTGAATTTTTCGGATAGTTTTATCCGATTAGTGTAAAATATGATACTCAAATAATAATAGAAAAGCTACGAACTAATTTCTGTGCGAGTTTATGACAGCTAATTTAATCACAGCACTTACTAAATGTGGAATACACACGTGTTCCCATATTGGTGACCCTTTCTATTTCATCTGAAAACGCCATAAATTCTAGATAAGCTTCACTGATTTCAACATGTGTTTTTAACAAAGCTCATAGTAGTCATAATAAAAAGAAATGGCGAGTTATTACTAGCACGTTATTTTATTTAAGCCTTCTTCCGATATATTGACAGTACTTTTTAATAGGTCCCGAATTACCATTATTTTCTCTATATACATTTATATGTATTTCGATAGGATAATTTGTGTATTTTTACTTGTATAAATAAATAAATAAATAAATATATTTTTGCATGCACACTTGTATTTACGATTAACCCTAACGCCTTATTTAAAGTTCTTATCCTGCATTTTGTAATTATTGTACATTTTAAGACCATATTTTATTCCCTTCTTCCAAAATGCCAAATGAAAACGAAGTTAATGGCACTCAGGGCAGTGCAGTAGCCCGCGTTGCTATGAAACCGCCCCCATTTTGGAAAAATAATCCTGCTCTGTGGTTTGTCCAAATGGAATCAAAATTTTTTTTATCAGACATAACTGCTGATATTACTAAGTTTAATTATGTAGTTTCTGCCCTCGCCGCTGATGTACTTAATTCAGTAAGCGATTTTACGTCCTCCTGACGGAAATCGCTACAAAGCATTAAAAGATAGCCTTATTGAAGTTTACTCAGAAATTTAAGTATCTACAATACGCACTTTACTACAGGGTTTAGAATTAGGAGACCAGCGCCCTTCTCAATTACTTACACGGATGCGTGCATTAGCTGGTGATACTGTAGGTGAACCTCTTTTAAAATCTTTGTGGCTTGGCAGACTACCTCACTCTACCCGAACAATTTCAGCTGTACTTAATGAGGACCTTTCTAATTTAGCAGCTGTAGCTGACAAGGTTATTGATTTCACAATTAATTCTAGCATTAATGCCATTTCAAATCCTAGCACTTCAGCTGCATCATTTTCCGATCAAAAAATCGCTCAGCTTGAACAACAAATTTCTCACTTAACAACCTTAGAAACGTTCATCCCGTACTCGACAAAGATCAAATAGCTTCAGGCGTAATCAATCCCGTGAACGTGCTAGACAATATAAAGAGCCAGCCAATGGGTTTTGCTTTTATCACACTAACTTTGAAAAAAAGCAAACGAGTGCAAACCACCTTCCTCTTTCCACAATCTGGAAAACTAAATTGGCGCTCACTCACTGGCCATGATAGTGACCGCCAGATCAGTCGACTCACGTTGGCCGATAAAAAATTAAATAAACAATTTTTAATTGACACGGAAGCAGATATATATGTTCTGCCTAAGAGCTTTGCCCCTCTTGCAAAACCATCTACAGATTTACTTCTTTTCGCTGCCAACGGGACAAAAATGAAAACTTTTGGCACCAAACTTCTCAGTCTTGATTTAAACTTGCGTCGAGTCTTCACATGGTTTTTCGTTATTTCGGTTGTGAGTCAACCAATAATTGGAATAGATTTTTTAAAACATTTCAACCTCCTTGTTGACGTTAAGCATCGTTCTCTTATTGATGCCAAAACTAAATTGACTTCTTGTGGAAATTTTTCAAACTTAAATTCTTTAAAATCTAACATTTCAATTATGCTTGGTGACTCTGAATTTTATAAAATACTCGCTTGCTTTCCAGAAATCACTAACCCATCCCAACCGACTAAACAGCATAAACATACCAGAGTGTATCATCATGTAGAAACTACAGGACCACCCGTTTTCTCAAAACCTCGACGTTTAGCTTCTACCATGTTAACAGCAGTTATTGATGAGTTATTGTTTGAGTTATTGATGATTCAAGGCATAATTCGTCCATCTAATAGCCCTTGGGCAAGCCTATTGCATATGGCTAAAAAATCTAATGGGGAATGGAGACCATGTGGAGATTACCGTCGGTTAAATTCAATAACAGTACAAGACAGATATCCAGTTCGACATATTCAGGACTGTACACAACTTTCCCATGGTAAATCTATATTTTCAACTCTTGACTTGACAAGAGCTTATCACCAAATTCCGGTAAACACTCCAGATATACCCAAAACTGCTGTTACAACTCCTTTCGGTCTTTATGAGTACCTTTTCATGCCCCTCGAATTAAGAAATGCTGGTCAAACATTTCAGAGATGCATACATATTGTCTTATCCAGTCTTGATTATTGTATACCCTATTTTGATGACATTTTTATTGCTTCTGCTAAAAATGGAAAACACAAACAACATCTTAAGGAAGTTTTCACTCGTTTATCACAACATGGGCTAAAGCTTAATCCTTTAAAGTGTGTTCTTGGAAAACCTTCTGTTAGTTTTCTTGGATGCCTTATTACACCTGATGGTGTAAGGCCGCTACCTCAAAAAGTACAGACTATCGTAGAGTTCCCCAAACCCAAAACCATGGCTGAACTTAAGTGTTTTCTTGCTGTCATTAATTTCTACCGTCGTTTTCTCCCAAATGCTGCTAACACTCAAGCACCTTTACATGAATTTCTTAAAAATTCAAAAAAGAACGACAAACGTAAAGTCCCTTGGACTGAACCTGCTTTTGCTGCCTTCGAAAAATGCAAACATGATTTGTCTAATACAGCCACACTCCACTTTCAAGCACCTAATCAAAAACTCTCTTTAATGGTTGACGCATCTGATGCAGCTATAGGCGCTGTTCTGAACGATTTAACATGGTTTTAAACCCATTTCATTTTTTTTTTCAAAAAAGCTATCCCCAGCTGAACGTAAATATAGTACTTATGACAGGGAACTACTGGCAATATATTCGGCGGTTAAACATTTTCGCCATAACTTAGAAGGTCAAGCATTTATAATTTTTACAGACGACCGCCCTTTAACTTTTGCTTTCAGCAAAAATTCTGAATCTTGTTCACCACGGCAGCTTAGACATCTGGATTTCATAGCACAATTTTGTACTGATATAGACACATATCAGGGTAAAAAAAATGTTGTGGCGGACACCTTGTCTAGAGTCAATGCAATTCATTCACCACCCATTGACCTCAAAGCCATTGCAGAAGCCCAAAAGTGTGACAAAGAGCTGGTAGATCTGCTTATAGACTCTCACCACTAATTAAAATTGCGACCATGGACTGTAGACTCCAATGTACAACTTTATTGTGATGTCACCAACACACCAATCAGACCATACGTCCCAAAAGATTTCCGTAAGCAGATCTTCGAAACCTTACATAGCCTAGCACATCCTGGCGTACAAGCATCCAAAAAACTTGTCCAAACTCGTTTTGTTTGGCCTACTACTGCCAAAGACATTACCTCATGGACCCGTTCCTGTCTTAAGTGCCAACAGTCCAAATACGGCACACTTGGAGCACTCCACAACCATTTGCACTTACATCACGAAGGTTTGAACATGTGCATATCGATATAGTAGGACCTCTACAACCATCAGAAGGCTGCGAGTACATTCTCACCTGTATCGGTAGTTTTCCAGGTGGCCAGAAGCCATACCTATTCCAGACATCACAGCTGAAACTGTGCCATGAGCTTTAATATCACATTGGGTGTCACGTTTTGGTAGCCCTACCAAAATCACCACAGACCAAGACCGACAGTTCCAAAGTAACCTTTTTGCAGCACTGGCAGATACTTTTGGTATAAAAAAGATTCGTACAGCACCTTACCATCCCTCTAGCAGTGGTATTGTAGAGCGATTCCACCGTTCTCTCAAACAGAGTCTAAAATGCTATGACAGTGCAAAATGGACAGAATCTTTGCCTCTAGTGCTGCTAGGCCTTCGTTCTGCCTTTAAAGCTGCCCTCCAGTGCAAAGCAGCTGAATTAGTATATGGTTCACCTTTACGGTTGCCTGCAGACTTCCTGCATTCACCCTCTACTGAGGTTGACCCTCACTCATTCCTCCAACGACTCCGGCTCACCATAAACAACCTAAGGCCTATGCCTGCAACCGCACACTGTAAAACATCTATATTTGTACACCCTGCTCTTGAGAGTTATATGTCTTCGTGAGATATGATGGTGTGCGAAAGCCACTGCAAGCACCATATGATGGGCCATATAGAGTAGTTGCCCGCACACAAAAAATATATACTCTTGACATCAGAGGAAAACATGTGTCCATCAACATAGATAGGCTGAAGCCTGCGTTCCTTGATAGAATTTCCACTCCGACATCTGTGGCTACAATTCCTGAACAATAGCTAACTGACATACCCAAAATGCCCTATTCAACGCTAACTCCAATTCCTGAGCACCAAACGGAAATACCCAAAACACCCACAGTGACCCGCTCGGGTTGAACAGTTAGAATTAATCCACGATACCTCTAACATTGTGCTCAGCACTAGGGAGGGGAGCACTGTGGTGAACCATGGACTCGTGACAAATCGAACTTTAATATTGAACATTCTTTAGTTTTTCATTTTCTGGCAACACTAATGAAAAGCCAGATGGTAATGTTGTCGCGGCTATGCAGCATGTTGCTGCGATTTTTGACTGTGCATTTCAGTTCTAATCCTTGCTTGAATTTTTCGGATACTTTTATCCGATTAGTGTAAAATATGATACTCAAATAATAATAGAAAAGCTACGATCTTTGTCAACTAATTTCTGTGTGAGTTTATGACAGCTAATTTAATCACAGCTTAGCAACTAGCACTTACTAAATGTGGAATACATACGTGTTCCCATACAAGCTTGAAAATTTGTTTGTTATCGCGAGATGATAATTTACACTTCCTTCCAGATCTTTTATATTTTCCATAAAAATCTCTTTTACTTAAAACATTATGAATAGCAGTTTTAGAACATTTAAGGATCTTATTTCATGTTCAGATTTTCCAAAGCTCTTATAAAACCAAATTTTTCGAACTTCTAGCCCAGCCCTCTTCCCCGCGGCATTGTGAATTTCCTCATAAAAACAGACAAATTAAATTCTATTTTTCTTTATAATATTATCGTTTGCACTTTTTTTGTGTTGCAATGTTACAATTTACCTACGATTTTGAAAGAAAAAATAAAATGATTTTCAAAACTCAAACGATTTTGAATAAAAAAATAAGTGGTCTCATATTTATGTTACACCGAGGTTTCAAAAAATCGTTTGCTGTGGGAAATTAACTAATTTTTTTTTTTCTTTTAATGATTTATTTGAGAAAATATAACTTATTTCAGTTGCTTCAACGTTTTAAAATTATTCATTTTATGCAGTGTTCTATTAAAATGAGTTATATTTTGTTACACACTGTATATATCTATATATAATGGAAATTTTGTCATCATAATAACTCCCGAAATAATGCTCCAAATCCAACTAATTTTGGATAGCGAACTTATATGGAAATATCTTGGATGAGTTCGTTAACGAAGTTGCTCCTCCATTTTGCTTTCAAATTCCCATTATAAAAATACCATTTAAAACTAGATTTGCTTAAATTTTGATGTATACATAGACCACATAAGGATCTCAACGAAGTTTATTAATGAACTTTATTCGCCATTTTTGAACAAAGTGGCGAATATCTTAAATTAAGCGGGGCTACTTGAAATCAGGCTGAAAATTTATCATCCCGATAACTTTTGAAATACTGAATCAATTTGAGTTTTTCATTCAAATATCTTGCATGAGTTCTCTGGGTAACTTGTTCCGACATTTTGTTTCCAAGTTGCGGCCACTTGAAATCAGGCTGTCACTTGAAAATGGGCCATCACGATAACTTTTGAAATACTAAAATAATTCGAACCAAAATTGAATAGTGAACTTGTCCTACAAGTATCTCGGATGATTTCGCTGGGCAAGTTGCTCCTCCATTTTATTTCCAAGTAGCGGCCACTTGGAAAATTTGTCATTATAATAACTTTTGTAAATACTGAATCAATTTGAATCAAATTTTTGCAATGAACTTATCATTCAAATATCTTAGGTAAGTTCGCTGGGCATTTCTCTGCGCCTTTTTGTTTTCATGTTGTTGAAACTTGAAATCACGGTGCCACTTGAAAATTTCTTACCTTTTGAAATACTGAACCAATTCTAACCAAAGTTGGACAGTGAACTTATCACACAAAAATCTTGGAAGATCTCGCTCGGCAAGTTGTTCCGCCATTTTGTTTCCAAGTTGTAGCCACTTGCAATCAGAATACCACTTTAAAATTTGTCATAACATTAACTTTTTAAATACTGAACTAATTTGAACCAAAGTTGGACAGTGAACTTATGCTTCAGGTATCTTGGGTAAATTCCCTGGGCAACTTGTTCCGTCATATTGTTTCCATGTGGAAAATTTGTTATCACGATAAATTTTGAAATTCTTAATGCATTCGAACCAAAGTTGGGCAGTAGTCTTATAATTCAAGTATCTTAAAGGATTTCGGTGGGCAAGTTGCGGCCACTTGAACGCTGTCCTTTAAGAATTTACTATCACGATATCTTTTGAAATACTCATTTTATTCGAATCAAAGTTGGACAACGGACTTATCTTACAAATATTTTAGATTAATTGACTGAGAAACTTGCTCCGCCATTTTGATTCCAAGTGGCAGCCACTTAATTTGTCCACACGAACTGAATTAATTCGAACTAAGTTTGTAGAGTAGATTTATCTCAGAAATGCATTTGATATGATTGCTTGCCAAATTGATCCGCCATTTTGTTTTCAAGTGCCAGTCACTTGAAAATTTGGAATAAAGAGTTGGAATACACATTTGGAATAACAAGTTTGAACTTTCTGCCACAATTTATTTTTGAGATATACTGATAACAGACAGACACACACACAGACCATTTGCTAAAAACATGATTTTCGTATTCAGGGGACCTCAAAACGTACAAATATAACAAAATCTCGCGTTCGAAAATTTGACCCCAAAACAATACTTTCTCTACCTTATGGGTAAGAGAAAGTAAAAATAAATAACGTACGCAACAACTTATCACTTTATCCTCAGGAGTGCATCCAGCCAATTGCCCATAGTGCAGTATCAGTGCACCCAACCAACAAACAGGACGAAATTTAGGGTAGAATCTCCAATTGCCCATTGCGTAGCTCTAATGACATATTCAATCTACACAACTCATATTCTGTAGAGTTGTTTGTTCAATAAAATGATCAGATTTATAAGAAAAATGTGTTCGGATGCGAAATGCTTTCCTTTTAGTTTAAATAAAAAAAACAGCTTTGTGTTTTAAAATATAATGTT
Organism: Salticus scenicus; assembly: GCA_963930645.1. Lineage (NCBI taxonomy): Eukaryota > Metazoa > Arthropoda > Arachnida > Araneae > Salticidae > Salticus > Salticus scenicus. The sequence goes on from CAWVNO010003068.1 coordinate 452,660, forward strand.
TTATTTTAATTTATATAAAAGTCCTGATCATATACTTTTTTAATGCCGTTATTAAAAAACTTGGCGTTAATGCACTCGCAATTCTCATTGACACAGTTTATTTAATTGAAATATTAAATATTAAATATTATTTAGAATTTCTAATCTGGTAAATTATCTGGTTTTTGTTCATCTGTTCTGAATTCTCAAGTGCTCGACTGCGTATGGAGTTCGTTTGGCTATCAAAAAGAAAGAAGAACATCTAAGGTCATTGTGCCTAAATGCGATAACCCATAAATGCGACAAAGTTCTTCTATTGAAAATCTAAATGCTTAAATCACAAACTTATAAATCATAATGGAACATACACATTTCAAGAACGGTTCGCGAAACTTTTCATTAAATTTTAAAGGTTTTTTCTAGTAGAATTTTCTTTTGCAGTAAACATTGTCCATTATGGCTTTCCGACGTCTTTTCCTAATTGCGATAAAATATTTTCAAATAGTAACTGTAATTTTATCCTTTCATCTTTCAAGATCAAATAACCACTGTTACGTCATGTGCTTGAATACCCTTCATACCTACCAGAAGAAAATTAAAAAAAATACTACATTTTTTTAAAAAGAGGGGTTTAAAATTTTTATCGCATTTAAGGGTCTGTTTACACCATTTTCCTAAATGCGACAAATTTTATCCCTTAAATGCGGCGAATTTTACAGTTGATATATTAAGGGAAGTTTAAGCATTTTTTTTTCCTTTTTAACACTTTCCAACAAGGTTTAAAAGTGACTTAGACTTCTCTGTCCGTCTGTCTGTCTGTCTGTCCGCGCTCTAATTCCTGTAGGGACACCCGAAAGTATTCCAAAGCACTGTATTCTATGAGAGGTATTGCTGTAAACCAAATTTAATACCTTAACTGTATACAAATCTTAGTGAAATTGAATCATGTTATTCAAGTTCACTATCGGATGTTTCATATATAAAATGGAATAAATATCACCACTAGTTTGTACACAGGGACACTCGAAAGTACACCAAAGCATTGCGTTCTATGAGAGGTATTTCTATAAACCAAATTTTAATAACTTTACTTTCCACAAAGTTTAATGAAATTGAAATATGTTATTCGTATGCACAAAAGAATGCTTTGCATAGAATATAGCATGATTAGCATTAGATTTACAGGGCCACACAAAAATATTCAGTTACATTAAGAGCTGTTCATAAAAAATTGCTATAATTTCAATTTCGTTTACATTAAGCGTTTTTAACATTGTCTAACAATTTTCATCTGTGAATACAATTTCAATTTAAGTATCTGTCTGTTCGTCTGTCTGCGCTCTAGCTCCAGTAAATATTTATGTAATTTCTTGAAACTGATATATGTTATTTAAGTTCACTATCGGATGTTCCCTATTGAAAAAGGAGTTAATATCTCTACTGGTTTGTGTACAGAGGCACCCAAACCTTTTACAAAGCATTGTGTTCTATGAGAGATATTTCTATAAACCATATTTTAATACCTTTACTGTACACAAACCTTAATGAAATTGAGAAATGCCATTCAAGTTCACTATCGGATGTTTTATATATTAAATGGAGTATATACCACCACTGGTTTGGGCACAGAGACACTTGAAAGCATACCAAAGCATTGCGTTATATGAGAAGTATTTCTTTAAACCAAATTTAGATAACTTTGCTTTCCACAAAGCTTAATGAAACCGAAATGTGTTATTCATATGCACAAAAGACTGCTTTCTATAAAATATAGTATGTTTAGTATTAGTTTTACAGAGCAACAAAAAAATATTCAGATACATAAAGAGCTATTAAGAAAAGTTTGCTGGAATTGCACTTTCGTTTACATTAAGCGTTTTTAACATTTTCTAACAATTTTTAAGTGTTAATATAATTTCAATTTGTGTATCTGTGTATCTGTTTGTCTGCCCATCTGTCTGTCTTTCGGCGCTCCGGTAAATATTTAACTCCGGTAAATATTTATGGAATATCTTGAAACTAATATATGTTTTTCAAGTTACTATCGAATGTCCCCTATTAAAAATGGAGTGAATACCTCTACTGGTTTGTGTACAGGGGCATCGGAAAGTACTGCAAACTATTTTTTTTTTCTATGAGAGGCATTTCTATAAACCATATTTTAATGCCGTTACTTTACACAAATCTTAATGAAATTGAAATATGTTATTCAAGTTCGCTATCGGATGTTTCCTATGTGAAATGGAGAAAATATTACCACTGTTTTGTGTACAGGGAGACTTACGAGTATGGCGTTGTATGAGAGGTATTTCTGCAAACCAAATTTTAATAACTTTACTTTGCACAAATCTTAATGAAATTGAAAAATGTTATTCATATGCAAAAAGGAATGCTTTTTATAAATACAGTATGATTAGTATTAATCTTACAGGGCCACATAAAAATATTAAGTTACATTATCAGCTATTAATAAAAATTTGCTGTAATTCAATTTTATTTTACAATTAGCATTTTTAACACTTTCTAACAATTTTTAAGCGCGAATATGATTTTAATTTGGTTATATTTCTGTCCGATTGTCTGTCTTTCTATCTGGCCCTCGTCCCAAGAGTTCTTAAATATTTTCAGAATTTTGAAAAATTGATATATGTTATTAAAGTTCACTATGGAATGTTTCCTATTTAAAATGCCATTAATATGTCCTACACAACGTGTTTGTGTACAGGGAACTTCCAATGCTTTGCGTTTTAGGACAGACATTTTTATAAATCACATCTAAATAACTTTCTACTGTAAAAATTATAAATAAATTGAAATGTATTTTAATATTCTAAAATAATGTTTTGTATAGAATATGATATGATCAACTTTCAGATTTACAGGACTACACTAAAATACTCAAATACATTAAGGGATCAATTATAATCTGACGGCTGGATTTTCTTTTGCATTAAGCCTTTTTAACGTTCCGTTCTTCAACGATGTCTGAGAGCGGTTTTAAATTGAATTAGTCAATCTGTATATTTTTCTGTGCTTCTCTCCTTTGTTTGATAATGCAGGCAAAGAATATTGAAAGTTATACGATACAACAAGCACGTACAATTGGAGAGTATTAATAACCAGTGCGTACTGCATGATTTTTCGTTCTTTTTTTAACACTTTCCAGCAAGGTTGAAAAGTGTCAATGACTTCGGTTTGTCTGTCTGTCCGCAGTCGAACTCCTGTAAATTTTTATGGAATTTCTTGAAGCTGATATATCGCATTCAAGTTCACTATCGGATGTTCCCTATTGAATATGGAGGGAATTCCTCTTCTGATTTGTCTACAGGGACACCCAAAATTTTCCAAAGCACTATGTTCCATGATAGATATTTCTATAAACCGTATTTTGATACGTTTACTTTAAACAAATTTTAATGAAATTGAAATATATCCTTTAAGTCCACTGCCGGATATTCCCCATGTAAATTGAAGTAAATACCATCAGTGGTTTGTATACAGGGACATCCGAAAGTATTTAAAAGCATTGCGTTCTATGGAAGGTATTTCTAAGCACCAAATTTTAATGATTTTACTTTGCACAAGTCGTAAATATATATATATATATATATATATTATTCATATGCACAAAAGAATGCCTTCCATAAAATACAATATTATTAGCATTATATTTACAGGGCCACACAAACATATTCAGATACATTAAGAGGTATTGTTGGAAAATTGCTTGAATTGCATTTTCGTTTACAATAAGCGTTTTTATCACTTCCTAAATGTTTTTAACACTTTCCAATAAAGTTGAAAAGTGTTAATGACTTAGGTTTGTCTGTCTGTCCGTGCTCTATCTCCCGTAAATATTCATTTAATCAGAGTTACACATACACTACTCTGAAAAGAAGAGTTAAACACGGAGTTACACACTCTGTTATAAAAAGGCAAAGTTACACACACAATTACACACAAACTGTTAATAAAAATGCAGAGTTACACACACAATTACACACAAATTGTTAATAAAAATGCAGAGTTACACACACACTGTTAGCAAAAAATTAGCGGTACACACAGCGTTACACACATAGTCAAAAAAAAAAGAGATTTACATACGGAGTTACACACACTGTTAATAAAAAGGCGGAATTATACACAGCAAAAAATCAGTGATACACGCAAAGTTACACACATTGTTCAAAAAAAAAAAAAAAAATGAACATTGAATTACACACACTGCTAATAAAAAGGCAGGATTATACACAGAGTTACATGCACTGTTAATAAAAAGGCGCTGTTAATAAAGAGTTACACACACAGAGTTAATAAGAAGGCAGAGTTGCACACACACATTTAATTACGTACAGGGTTACGCACACTGTTAGTTACACATAAGTAACATCACACACGTTTTTTGCTAAAAATCAGCGATACACACAGTGTTACACACACAATGTTAAAAAAAAAACTGTTAATAAAAAACAAAATTACACATGGAGTTACACACACTGTTAATAAGAAAGAAGAGCTACACACACACTGTTAATTGCATACAGGGTTGCACACACAGTGACAGTTTCACATAGCGTTACGTACACTGTTAGAAAAGTTCAGCAATACACACAGAATTACACACACACTGTTAAAAAAAAAAAAGAAGAGCTACACACTGTTAACAAACAACAGATTTAGACACAAAGTTCCACACACTGTTAATATAAAGGAAGAGTTAAACACACTGTTAAAGGCAGAGTTGCACATAGAGTTACACAACATTTTATCTTGAAATAGTTATGCGGTATTAAGTATTTTATAAACTATAAAAAAAGAACGAAAAATCATGCATTACGCAATGATTATTAACACTTTCCAACTGCACGTAATTGTTGTATCTTATAACTTTGAAAGTTCTGTACTTACGTTATCGCACAACAAACAAACAGTAGTTCTGAAAGGCATACAGACAGACTAATTGAATTCCTAATCATTCTTAAACACTGTTTGAAAGTGTTAAAAATGCTTAACACAAAAGAAACCGTCGCCCTTTGATTGTAATTCCAGCCCTTAATCTATCTGAAAATTTCAGTGTAGCCCTGTAAATTTGAAGGTTAACAAAATCATATTTTATACAAAACATTATTTTAGCAAATTAACAATAAATGCCAATTTCTTTATGATTTTACAGTTGAAAGTACAGTATGAAAGTTCTTTAAATATAAATTATAAAATGTATGTCCTAAAATGCAACGCATTGGCATTTTTTGCGCGTTCTTGTACATAAACATGTTGTACAGTACCTATTAATGCCCTTTTTATTTGGGAACATTCAATAGTGAATATGAACAACATATATATTTTTTTAAAAATTCAGAAAATATTTCCGGACGTTAAGTGCGGTACACGGACAGATAGACAAATGGAGATTCGGGCACATAGATACAGAAATTGAAAGCACGTTAAAACTTAAACAAGAAAGAAAAATCATGCAGTACTCATTGATTAGTAACACCTTCCAACTGTACGTAATTGTTGTATCGAATAACTTTTAATATTCTTTGCCTACGTTGTGAGGTTGAGACGTCAGAACGTCACCACAGTTGTTTTAATTAAGCTGGATCCAGCAAAGTAGAAAGTGGGGACGGTTAAAATCGCTTCATCGCCAGTGACTCGGCGAAAGTTGAGGTCGAGTTAGCTTTGTGTCGGCAGGGTGCTGCAATGAAAGACTTAGATTTTGAATGTTAGATAAATTAGAAGTGATTTTAAAAGGACGGATTGAAATGAAGAGAGAGGAGGATGTAGGAAGAAGTATAAAACGGCGATGGTTTTCGTAGATGGGAGTGGATGTTGGAGGATATTATAGTGGATGTTGGAGGATATTATAGTGGATGTCGGAGCATATTATAGTGTGGATATTGGAGTATTATAGTGGATTGTTGAAAGTCTTATTTTGGCGAATATTGAGCAGTAGAAATTTAGAGGAGTGAGGAATAAGTCATGATGAGTGTTAGTACGAGTATTTGCTAGCGCTCGTGAAAGTGAATTTCGATCTGTAGGGAATCCTCTGATCGAAAGTGAACTCGCAGCAGTGGAGTTACGAGTGCAACCGTCGCTACACCTTCAATTGCTTGCTGGGGTGAGATATTTAAGATAATCTAATTTAATTGTTGATATATATATTTTGATTGAGTAATACACTGACTGAGCTAGTTTAATTGCCAGGCCACCCTCCCCATTAATATGCTCAAATAAACTTTAGTTATTGTTAATTCAAGTTTTGTGTTCTCTTACTTATCCATTTAGTGATCTAATTAAGTTAAGATGGAGTTTGCGTCAACGCAAAGTTTACAACGTTATCACACAACAGATAGAAGGACTGTAAAATATACAGATAGACTAATTGATCTTAAAATTACTCTTAGGCATTTTGGAAAGAGTTAAAAAAGCTTAACGCAAAATAAAATGCAGCCATTAAATTATAATTACAGCTTTTGATCTCTCTGAATATTTTAGTGTAGCCCTTTAAATCAGAAAGTTAATCATACCATATTCTATACAAAACATTATTTTAGAATATTAACAGTACATTTCAATATTTTTATGATTTTTGCAGTAGAAAGACTTAACTTTCAAAAAATTCTGTCCTAAACCGTAATGCATTGGCATTTTTTTTTTTGTTGTTGTTTTTGTTGTCCCTGTAAACAAACTAGTTGTCAGGCCCTGACTTACGGCAGGGCATACGGGGCAAATGCCCTGGGCCCCTACAGGCGTATGCAGAAATTCTGCAACCTAAAGACCTCTTATGCCACTGCAAGGGGGCCCCCCAGAATAGGCTTGCCCCGGGGCTCCAGGTAGTCTAAGTCGGGCCCTGCTAGTTGTACAGGACCTATTAATGTCGTTTTGAATGGGGAACATTCTATAGGGATAATGTTTATAAAAATAACACACATAAAACACAATGCTTTCGAATGCTTTTGGGTGTCCCTGTACACAAACCAGAAGAGATATTCACTCCATTTTCAATATGGAACATCCGATAGTGAACATCAATAAAATATATCAGTTTCGAGAAATTCCATAAATATTTACAGGAGTTAGAGCGCGGGCAGACAGACGGACAGACAGATGGACAGATACACAAACTGAAATCATATTCACACTTAAAAATGTTAGAAAGTGTTAAAAACGCTTAATGTAAACGAAAGTGCAATTCTAGAATTGTTTTATCAGTAGCTCTTAATATAAATGGATATTTTTGTGTCACCCTGTAAACCTAATGCTAATCATGCTGTATTCTATGCAAAGCATTTTTTTCTGCATATAAATAACATATTTCAATTTCCTAAAACTTCGTGGAAAGTAAAGTTATTAAAATTTGATTTATAGAAATATCTCTCATAGAACGCAATGCTTTGGAATACTTTTAACTGTCCCTGTACATAAATCGGTGGTGGTATTTCTGCCATTTTATACAGGAAACATCCAGTAGTGAACTTGAATAACATATTTCAATTTAATTGAGATATGTCTACAGTAAAACCAATAGAAATACCTCTTATAGAACAAAATGCTTTGAAATGCTTCCGGGTGTCCGTGTACACAAACCAGTATAGGTATAAACTCCATTTTAAATAGGGAACATCCGATAGTGAACTTGAATAACATATATCACTTTGAAGAAATTCCATAAATATTTATGAGATTTAGAGCTCGGACAGACAGACAGGCAGACAAACAGGCGGACAGGCAGATACACAAAACTGAAATCATATTCACCCTTAAAAAATGTTAGGATGTGTTAAAAACGCTTAACGTAAACGAAAGTACAATTCTAGCCATTTTTTTTAAATAGCTCTTAATGTAACTGGATATTTTTGTGCAACCCTGTAAATCTAAATCTAATCATGCTATATTCTGTGCAAAGCATTCTTTTGTGCATACAAATACCATATTTAAATTTCCAAAAACTTCGTGGAAAGTAAAGTTATTAAGATTAGATTTTTAGAAATATCTCTAATAGAACGCAATGCTTTGGAATACTTTTGAGTGTCCCTCTATATAAATCGGTGGTGGTGTTTCCTCCATTTTATACAGGAAACATCCAATAGGGAATTTGAATAACATATTTCAATTTCATTAAGATATGTCTACAGTAAAGGTATGAAAATATGGTTTATAGAAATACCTCTCAGAGAACACAATGCTTTCGAATGCTTTTGGGTGTCCTGTGCACAAACCAGTAGAGGTATAAACTCCATTTTCAATAGGGAACGCCCGATAGTGATCTTGAATAACATATTTCAATTTCATTGAAATATGTCTACAATAAAGGTATGAAAATATGGTTTATAGAAATACCTCTCATAGAACACAATGCTTTGAAATACTTTCGGGTGTCCCTGTACACAAACCAGTAGAGGTATCATATTCACCCTTAAAAAAATTGTTAGAATGTGTTAAAAACGCTTAACGTAAACGAAAGTACAATTCTAGCCATTTTTGTTAATACCTGTTAATGTAACTGGATATTTTTGTGACACCCTGTAAATCTAATGCTAATCATGCTATATTCTGTGCAAAGCATTCTTTTATGCATATAAATACCATATTTAAATTTCCAAAAACTTCGTGGAAAGTAAAGTTATTAAAATTTGATATATTAATATTTCCTCCATTTATTAATTTCCTCCATTTATCCATAGTTATTAATATTTCCTCCATTTTATACAGAAAACATCCTATAGTAAACTTTAATAACATATTGCAATTTCATTAAGATATGTCTACAGTAAAGGTAAGGAAATATGGTTTGTAAAATTACCTCTCATAGAACACAATGCTTTGAAATACTTTCGGGTGTCCCTGTACACAAACTAGTAGAGGTATGAACTCCATTTTCAATAGGGAACGTCCAATAGTAATCTTGAATAACATATATCAGTTTCAAGAAATTCCATAAATATTTACGGGAGTTAGAGCGCGGACAGACAGACGGACGGACAGACAGACGGACAGACGGACAGACAGACAGACAAACCGAAGTCATAAACACTTTTCAACCTTGTTGAAATGTGTTAATAACAGTTTTCAACCTTCTTTGGAAAGTGTTAATAACATTAAAGTAACTCCCATGCATTAAATGCATTATCGCATTTAGGGAGTTTGAACATCGCATTTAGGATATAGTACCTTAAATGCGACAAAAATTTCCTAAATGCGACGCTGGTATATATTTTCATAAATTACTGATATTTTTTTAATTTCTTGAAAAAAAAAAATGACTCAAAACACTAGTTTAGAACTATGAGTATAATATTCAACCATTTATTCTTTCTTTTCATAATTATTTGTTTACTAAAATGGCATATGTTTCCTAAATGCGATAAACTTACCAAAAATCACGTCGCATTTAGGCACAATGACCTTACATCTATTTAATCTTCATTGCAATGAAATTCCCAAGAATGCAGTCGCCAAACAGGCGCTTTCTTGGAAATATTGAAAACATGCTTTCATTTTTAATAATTTTTCCTAACTTATCTATTGCGACTCAGCAGCTAATATTTTAGGAAGATGCTATTTGTGATAAATCTTATACCAGTATTTTTTTCAAGATTAGCGCTTCAAAGAGCTCCCTTGTTAGAAAACAAAGATAAACTTTTTTTTTTTTTTTCATTAACATTTCATTACACACACTTAATCTTTCGTATCTAAAATTCCTATTGAAGAAAGGCGTTAAATCTGCATGTGCTACTTTTAAAAGTGCGGCTCGTGATTTGGCTTATTTTCTGGATTTATTTATCACTGTTTAGTTTTCATTTGTCTGGCAGCAGAAATGAATATAATTTTTATCTTTTATTTTCAAACTCTTGACGTATTGTTTCGATATAGACAGTGCTCTTTGCTAATTAAGTGACTGAGGCAAATACATTTAGAAGGTCATAGAGATATGTATCGCCAGGTAAATAAAGATTCTGAGAATTATTATTATTATTTTTATTTTATTTATTTATTTATTTATTTTTTGAAAGAAAAAGTAAGTTACTAAGAAAATCATTTACACGAAATTTTTTAATTTCTATATTAATTATTTAAATGATTACTTAAAAAAGAAAAATTGGTCCGATTTCAACCACTGGTCGATACTAGTTTAAATTATGTTATTTTCTCCAATTTCAAAAGAACATCAAAAATTTAAAATTTGCTTACTTCGTATAAAACTTCTCCACCAGATGGTCCAACTGTCAATCCCAAACACAGACAGGCTTGAATCGAGAGCTTAAAAAAATAAAAAAATAATAATAAGAAGAAGAAATTAGCTATAAAACAAAGCTTTTAAAAAAGTACGGAAATTGAAGGAAGTATCAAAATTCATTTAATCAAGAAAGCAGATATGTATAATAATTATTGCTCAAATTTGAATCATAAAAGAAATAAAGCGGAGTCTATGGATTACTTTTGTTTGAGGTAAGGAATTTTTAATCGATTTTTATTTCTCTTTATTTATTTTAAAATTAAAAATATTTACTTTAGTAAGTAAGAAAACGAAGCGAAAGAAATTTATGAAGAAAAATTGGTTTTTGTCACTCATTTCTATGTATTATCCTTCGTTCATATTAAACGAATATTATACACTCATTGCCATAAAAATTTGCGCACCAAGATAGAGTTGTACGAAATTTCGTATACGTAAATGCAACGTTGATTTATTTGTCACAGCAAAATGATTATTCATTACAGGGAAAATTACAAAAAAGTGGAGGTTTTAGTAAAATGCACGATGTGATTAGGGCGGGCATTGAGGAATACAAGTCCCGTATGATGTCCTGCAGCATCTTGTTCCACATTTGCTAGAAACGAGCCTAGAACTCATCCAAACTGGTAGTCTGCTCAACTTGCCGTTCCAAGTGATCCCAGATATGCTCGATTGGTAACAAATCTGGGGATCGAGCAGGCCAGAGAAGGATGGTGATGTGGCAGAGGAAGTCCTGTGACACCTTTGTTGTGTATGGCTGAGTATTTTCCGGTTGAAAAATAACTCGTGGGATCCCTGCCATGAGGGGCAACGCCTGTGGCTTAAGGATGCCACGAACGTACCGCTGAGCTGTCATAGTGCCATGGATCAATATTAGGGATGACGTGTCGTATGCGATGTCCTCCCTTAAAGTCACACCAGCTATAAGTGCGGTGTACAGCTTTAAACCAAAGGCAAGATTGAGGTGTTCACCAGGGTTCCTACACACACTTACACGATTGTCCTCATTGTCCAAACTGAATCTGGATTCGTCGCTAAAGATGACCTGGTTCTATTCGGTTGCAGCCCAATCCCGTCGAGCGCGACACAACTCCAATAATGAGGTTGAGTGGGTATCACTGGCACCACACGTAATGAGCACCGTAATAGCAAATGCCCTTCAGCCAGGCACCTTGCGATTGTACTTACAGACAAAGAGACAGGTCAGGAAGGTGCTGCATGTGTCCCGATGGCGGACAGAGAGACAGTTGGCGTTAAGCTGCCTTCAAACTCTGGCAACAGCAGAGCGACAACGGCGACCTCTTTTCATATTCCTTTGATGTGGTATTTGAGTCCTCGCTCATAAACCTCCTAGTGCGATAATTGCATGGGGACTTGGGTTTCTTTTGTAAAAGAGCAATAACAAGTAATGTCCTTCATTGTAAACGTGTGCCAAATTTCAAGGGTCACTTTCGGACAATGGATAATTTATGACTTTGTCACTCTACTTCTGTTGCCAGAGTTTGAAGGCAGTGCGAAATGCGTATGTTTCGTATGATGTGAGGGTTTTTTTCCACTATTGGTCTGTCGAGGGTGTGCCGAGCCTGGTCGCCGTGTAAACGACCTCTCTTGTCACTGGTTTCTATACCGCCTCACAGTAAAATCAGAACGGTCTAGGTTGGGGGCTACTCGTCGAGCTGAATACCTGGATTCCATCATACCAATGATTCTTCCCTTCCGAATTCTGACAGCTGCTCAAATTGTCTTCGATGGCGGCGTAAAGCCGGTATCACACTTGCTCTGAGAGCGCAGCTTTTAAGCACAGCATCAAGCATTTAGTGCACCTGGTACACTACAATAACCATGTGATAAGAAATTTCTCGGTGAAACATTAGCTGCAGCATTTTCCACAACAAATGGGAAATGCTTCACGTAACTGACCTTGCTGCACGTAACTGACCAATAAGGAAAGGGCAACTACATCACTCACTGTCAAGTTAGGTCGAGGGGAGAGGGATAAATGACAAAATATTGCCATTTAAAGAAAGTAAAAGATCTATGTTAAATTTTCTTTTAGACTATTGTAATTTTTTCAATAAAACTTTTTACTATTTAATTTTTTGTGGAATTTTTTTTTTAAAGTGCAATAATTAATTCCCCAGATTTTATTTTTCTATGAACAAAAGTTTAAAACTTAGCAATTCTCTTATTTTACTTTCTCTTACCCATAAGGTAGAGAAAGTATTGTTTTTGGGTCAAATTTTCGAACGTGAGATTTTGTTATATTTACACGTTTTGAGGTCCCCTAAATACGAAAATCATGTTTTTAGCAAATGGTCTGTGTGTATGTCTGTGTGTCTGTGTGTGTGTGTCCCCGTGTGTGTGTCTGTGTGTCAGTCTGTTATCAGCATATCTCAAAAACAAACTATGGTAGGAAGTTCAAACTTGGTATTCTAAATGTGTATCATATAGGGATGCTACAGTAAGCTTTTCGTTAAGATCAAGCAAATGGTTCGTGTACAGGGACACCCAAAACAATTCTAATACATTACGTCTATGGGGGAAATTGCAGAAAAGTAGAATTTAACGTCTATAGACTGCACTAAATCAAATGAAACGAATATATATTTTTTGTAATAGAGATAGTTAACTGGGAAAAAAAATTGTGTATGTAGGAGCCTCGCCTCCCCCCCCCTGGAGGGGGGGGTAAATTTTCATGATGGGTATCATTCAAAAGAGCTCGCCAATACCTTAAAAACGAATGGTTGAACCATCGATCTGCGATAATTTAAAACAAAGTTATCGATTTTTTTTACTTTTAACGAAAAAAAACTTAGAAAAAAAATCGTACTTTTTTTTTTTTTTTTTTTTTTTTTTTTTTTTTTTTAAATCTTGAGAATAAAATGGACTTTTTTTGGATATTTGCTGTTATACTACTTCTCTAATATGGAAATCGTCTGCCTTATCATAAGAGATAAATTTTTTTAATAATAATTTTAATAAATTATTTTTTAAAAAGAGAATTATTTTTTAATAACCGAATTAAATTCTATATAAATGTAGGTGCATTAATGAAACGAGGGTTGAGGGGGGGTAGCCCCCTCCTGACACAGAACTAATTATCATATAATACTCTTCAGAAGCCTAATATGAATTGTTTAACAGAGGTTTACATAACAGTACTCGTTATCTTACCTATTAATCTGCAACCTGTATTTATAGTATTAAATTTCAGGTAAGAGAAAGTCGTGTGAGTGACACACCAGATTATTTCTTTTAACTTTCTGAAACGGAAGACATTTATAAATTAATAATTATGAATAATTAACAGTTTATTAATGTTCCGTATTTTTTTTTTTTTTTACATGCTTACATTATTTTATACTCCGTTAATGTTAAAACGTATATTTTTTTAATATTTTAAATTAACGTAATTTAAAATACATACAAAAATGTCGATCAGAAAATTTAAGAAAATAAAAAATAAATTCATTAATTATAATTTTTTTTATAATAAAAATTAGTTTTAATAACTCATTGGTTATGTATTTTTATTTTGTGCGGTTTATAAAAATATTTATAAATAGAAATTTATTACCTATAATTAATAAATAATTTATTTATTAAGAATATAAAGTATTTTTTGGTTTATGATTAATAACTGTATTTTATTATTTAAGTGTAATAATATAAATTAATTCAACACATAAATTTTATTTTTCTCTGAAAAAAAAAAGAAAAAAGAAAGAAAGATCTCTGACATTTTTAAAAAGATTTTAAAACATAACAATCCGCTTTTTTTTTTTTTTTTTTTTTTTAACTTTCTGAAACGGAAGATATTTATAAATTAATAATTATAAATAATTGACAGTTTATTAATGTCCTGTATACATAAATAAATAAATTAAGAGACTCGATAAAGTCTCAAGTGACGCAAGCGGAAAAACAAACGAACGCCACGACACTCAGAGGAAACGGAAAAAGAACGAAAACTGCGACACTTTATATATACAGCTACTTTGAGATCAAAGGAACCGCTGAAAGCCGACACTTAATATCTCAGGAAATATGGGAGGTTATGTTCTGGTATTTTCAAAATAGTCTTTCACCTTCTGTCTGATCCTACCCTGAAATCGCTACATTTCTGCGTGCAATATATTTTGAGATACGAATTGGCTTATTTAAGTTGTAAATGGGCGGCATATGTGTAACTAACTATTTTTACGAGCTATTTTTACTCCGCGATGCACATATTTCTTCTGCCAATTCTCAGAATTCTCAATAGGTGTTATTCGGTTTGGTCTTGTAGTTGGTTGGTTGGTTCAATCTGAATGCAGTCAATAAAAAATTTAGATTTTTGTTTTTTAATGCAAGAAAGAAACTTTATTGTTTGTTTTAAATATTTATTGTATATATACGAAATAAAATTTCACTTAAATATATTTTATTTTTTGTTATAACGGAAATATTTAAGATTTTAAAATTTCGCATTTCGTCAAAAAACTATTTCGATAATATTTTAAATCAGGAAGTATTTTGTAATTATAAGTATTTTACTTCATAGTTATTGATGATAAATTTACAGTTTTTTAAAGAGAAAATATTTCAAATTTTTTCTTGGCTTTTAGTTTGACGTAAAACGCATCCATCAATCTATCCATCCATTCTGGGCTATTGGCTAATTTTTCACTTTTCATCTTTTATGTACCAATCCGCCAGACAAAAAGAACAAATCGTAAAAAAAAAAAAAGAAATTTTAGCAATCAATTAGCTCGTTCTAATTGATATTAAGTATACAGAATTAAATACAGCAAAAAAAGGTTTACGGACTATTATATTTCAGGTAAGAAATATTATTTTAATAGTTTTATTATATTTTTTTCTGTGCAATAAACCTATGATCCATTTTTGTGTCCAGTTGTAGATTAAAAGTTGCCGTAATCTTTGAAAATATTATTTATTTTATACATCTGAAATATTTTAAGAAATGTAAAAAAAAAAAAAAAAAAAAAACTTAGTTTAGCATGCATTTAAACGTTCATGAAAGAAAGGGGCGAATTATATTGTATGATATGTATAAATTCCTGTTAAACAATTTAAACTCTCTATTACAGTTTCATTTCATTCAGATTATTTTAAATGAATAAAAAAAGTCACACAATCAGAGATAATACGTGTCCTGATTTCAAAAATATATCATAAGGGGGATTGCCCCTTAATTTTTTCACATTACTCTGAGTATTTCATCAATTTTTTAGTTCAGTTGGGTAATATATTAATTAGTTCGAAGCCCACCTTTTTTTTTTTTCTTTTGTTAACAATAAAGTGCATATACATTGTCTTATTTTTCCTCTATGTGTAAAGTAAAGTTCATGCCTTTGTATGAGTTCTAGAGTATTGTGTATATTTTTTAGCATTGGAAACTACTTTTAATTATTATTTTTTTCTGTTTTTTATACGTTTACATACTTGCCAACCATCTCATTATTAACCGTACAATTGTTAACGCCCCCTGGAAAAACGCCCTTTTCTCACACCACTATATTTTTAGAGTTATTCTCTTCAAATGTTGTTACGATTAAATAAGACTAAAATTACTCTAAAAAATTATTGGTGTGAAGAAAAAGGCGGGTACTAAAAATTGTACGGTTTTTAATGAGATGGTTGGCAAGTATGCGTTTATATAAAATGTTACCATTTACATTTTTCCTCTCTGCTACATACGTATATCTTATTAAGTATATTCAAAAAATTATATATGCTTATGTGCATTATCATTATTTCTATATGGCACCGTAAAGACCAATTACGAGAATCCAAACAAGATTGCTGGGGGACGCTGTTTTCTCGTAAGTGAGAGGAAATGTAACGAAACTTCTTTCATTCGGAGGTAAAGCATCGGGCTACGAAACGAAAGATTGTGAATTTGAGTCCCGTCGTGGCAAGTTACTTAAAAAATATTTCTGTTTAAATATAAGCTATATTTCTTTCTCGTTTGTTCATTATGTCATTATGTTTATGGTACTTATTTGATTAACGTTATGCAATTTCTAGAACTTTCAAATTCTGTTCGAGAAAGTTCATCTAAACTATTATTAAAATCTGTGCATCTGTCTGTCTGTCTGTGAAAAACGCGTTGTGACAGTTAAAGCTCCGCGGCTGTCGGTTGCAGAGACTCGAAACCGGTGTCGGTACACACAGAATTTCTTCATCTCGACATCGAAATAAATTGCTAAGCGATGCGACCCTAATTAGCGGAGATATTACTTAAAACGTCAACCTATCTCTAATCAAAAAACGAGTCAAAAAACCAGCCGATTGTATTTTTCCCCCTCCAGCGCGTTCCTCAAAAGAAAAAGCAGAGACAGAAAATTTCGCGCTTTTTTGTAAAGCGATTCCTGCTCAACGATTCGAGACATTGAAAATACGCCTGTACCACGAGAAAGAGCATTTACTGCCGATTCTTACGATGCAATTTTTTTTGAAAAATACGAATTTTTTTGTATTAAAAAAAAAGTTTTAAAAAGGGTCCAAATTTTCTCTTTTTCTCGATCGTCTTTTTTGAATCGCCCTGTACGAAAGAGTAATAGTGTCATTTCTTAACAATCGGCATATTCTAAAAGGTCATTTAATCCTCTTTCGAACCATATAAAACTTTTAACAAAATATGGATTAGCGATACATATTTTTAGATTTTACGAAACATCAATTTTTTTCACAAAACATTTTATAACTCAAAATCTTTTAGAGAAAAATCTTTTTTTTTTTTTTTTTTTTTTTTTTTTTTTTTGTATATAGACCTTGATGAAACGAAACAGATATCGAAAGATTGAGAGATTATTTCAAAATCTCAATCAGTTACTATTTTTTTTAATTTTCTGCATCCCTGTACTTTTTCGTGAGATTCTCAATCCACCTTATTGCGTTTGCCGAACGAACAATACTTGATATTTTGGTTACCATGGCAACTCTCTTTTAACTTCGCAGATGACTGTCTCGAAAGTAGAGCGAAAAAACATCTGTTACTGATTGAGGTCACGTGTTTTTTGACTGGGATTAAAAATTGCAAATTTCAAAATTCTTCAATTTTTCTCTCCCGCGCACAAAAGAGTATACACCGTGAACATCATAAGACAAACTTGCTGTTGAAATTTCATCAATTTCGGAGACTAAACAAAAAAATTGCATTTTATTTTACATTTTAATTGCAAATTAAATTTTATTCTAATGCGCGTATTTCAAATTTAATTATGATGAATAAATTATTTTTAATACATCATTCGAAAGATATTTTAAATTACTTTTATATTATCAAAAGTGGGAATCGAGATTTCACCTGATTTACTTGTTTTAAGGTGTCCTGATTAAGTTTTCTCTCGTATCTCAGCTACTAATTAAAATAATTTCATAAGTAATACATCATTTGAAAGATTTGTTGATTTGGAATTGAACAGTAGATATCGAAAGTGGAATTCGAGATTTCATCTGATTTACATGTTTTAAGGTCTCCTGATTAGGTTATATTTTGTATCTCAGCTACTAATAAAAATAATTCCATAAGTAATATATTGTTCAAAAGCTTTGTTGATTTGGGATTGAACAGTAGATTCCAGAAATTTCTACTGCCAGATGGTGCTGTAATATTTTAAAATTTCAATATTTCAAATTCTAATTATGATTAAATTATTTTTATTCCATCATCCGAAAGATATTGTAAAGTACTTTTTATATTATTGATTAACCTACATTAAATTTAACCAATAGAAGGCGCTACAATAGGGGCAAAAAATTAGGAATTGAGTTAGACCGTTTAAAATTGGTATGTATAGGTTTTGGTGGCCTACGAATCGAATGGGGATATTTTCGAAAGTGTAAAATTATTAGGGGTGGGCAGAGAGGGGCATAGAATTAGAAATTGAGTTAGACCGTTCAAAATTGGTATATGTATGTTAATGAGTAGGGGCAGGAAAGGTGGGGAAAGAAGCGCGCTTATCCTTTAATATGTGCGCACGCAGCGCGCACGGGACTGCGCTGCCGAAGGTCCGGTGCGACTTTTTACCCGATGCGAAATGATTTTTTTTTTTAATTTCTTTTCTGAAGAATAAAAGTTTGAGTTCCCGCGCGCACGGGTCTGCGCAGCCGAAGGCAGTGGGGACCCGGTGTGAGTTTCTACTCGAACAGAACAATTATTAGGAGGGGCAGGAAGGTCGATGAAGGAATACCCGCGCGCAGCGAACACGGGTCTAAACTGCCGAAGACAGTGGGGACCCTGTGTGAGTTTTTACCCTATCATAAATGATTTTTTTTTTAAATCCCTTTTCTTAAGAATGAAAGTTTATGAGTAATAACATGGAATTTTGAGAAATCATAAGTATGGTGAAGGAATAAGTGCGCGCAGTGCGCACACAGGTCTACGCTGCCGAAAGCAGTGGGGACCCGGTGTGAGTTTTTACCCGTTCAGAAATGATTTTTTTTTTTTTTTTTTTTTTTTTTTTCTTTTAGTATGATAGTACGCAAGAATTCATTCATTATAGTCATTCATTTAAAAATTGTGAAACTCGCTAATCAATTGTATATAAGCCGATGTAATATTTAGTTGACTTGAAAGATAAAGTAGCGAGCGGAGTTTAAAATTCTCTATGGTATTTCGCCTTATGTTTCTCCACAAACAACTGTATTAGTCTGCACTCATATATTCTACGCCAGAATATTAAGAGAAAGTTAAGAAATCAATCGAGGCAACGTAGCCGTCCAAGAAAGTATGTTGCTGGGCACTGACATCTAGTATATTTTTCAACACAATATTTTGTGGGAAAAATTTTATCATGGAGCTTGATTTAAATGAAATAAATGACTTTTATAGCATTTACAATTACTTCAAATTTATAAGGAATATTATTTAGGGTGTCCAAAAATACTGAAATGTGGTTTTTTCTTTACCTATTAGAGATAATACTGTATAGTTCAAAATTCCTCAAAATAATGTAGGAAATAAGACCACGTTCATAAAAATTTCGTCTTGTTAATTTTCGAAAAGTTGCATTTTAAAAATTTTTATACGATCCCTCTAGAAAAATTTGATGAATTAGAAAGTTTTTATTTTTAAATCAACAATATCATATTACAAAAAACCTTATCATTAGAATGAAGCGAGTTATACTTAATTGAAATTTGATTGCTTAATAGAGAGTTACGTAACATCAATATCGAAGTGTAAATCTGTAGCATACTAGAAAAGATTAATACGCATAACATTAATATTAAAATCCTTTTTGCGTATTTAGGATGGATTTGCGATCCAATCACATATTTTAAATAATTGAAATCATTGATGGCATTTTTTATTTAAAAAATATATATAATAATTACTGCATGCAATTTATTTATTTATTTTAAACGATGCACTAACAAATTAATTAGACGACTTCTTACATATGTGATAGAGAAAGTATTTTTTCAAAATTATGTTTTTGCTATAGTTACATGTTTAGTGCACTGCAAATAAAAGGGTCTTTGTGGTTGGTGTGCATTTCTCGCCTGTGTGTGTGCAAGAATAAATATTAACAGAAAGTCCAAGCTTGGTATTCTAAATCTGTATCACATAGAGATTCTACTGCAAACGATAGAAAAATTCATTATTCGTTTACACAAAGAATTGGGATATATTCAAGATATACATGGACATTGCTGCAAGTTAATTTCAAGTTGTGTTGTGTGTTTATCATATTATGCTAAATTTAAATAACGTGTGTGTTTTATATAGACAATATAAAAGGATATTTAAATTTTTTTTTCTGTTGACGTGATTGACAAAAGTGCTAAGGTAAAAGCACCAGTAGTGGACACTTTAAGGACATTTTCCGGCTATTTTTTGTGTAACTTTTTTAATTTTATAGATTTAAAAAAAAAAATGTTTCACACCTTTATTAACTCTTTCTTTATATAAATGTATTAAGAAAACTGCTAACTGAACCATTTTTATATGTAAAAATAAAAGAGCTTAAAATGAGCCAGTAGTAGACCCCTTTTTGTTACAATAGTGGACATTTTTTTGTTTCAATAGTGGACAGTTGATTGAAATCGGTTGAGCAGGTTTTATGTCACACTAGTGCTACATTAGGGACAATGGGCGACGGTCTGGGGTATAAGCTTAAGGGTGGTTTGAGGACATGACATTAAAATTTTGATCCTCCTCTTAGGGGATGTTTACACACTTTTTAATTTTTGTTTTAAAATAAAGTAACCAAAAGCCACATTTCTTGTGAACAGTTCCCACTTCTAGCAGTTTGTCTCCAAATACATAAATCCCCATTGAGAATGAGATTTAAGGTTGAAGCTTGGGTGGGTTTTACAGCGCAGTGGTGTTGTGCTATGGGTAAATGGCTCACACCTAATGATCGTCCACAAATATGACATCACAGTTTTGGTTGTTTAGTGGGTTTGACGTCGCACTAGTAATGCGCTATGGGTAATTCCTTCACAGTTTTGATCCTCCACGAAACGAAATGGTTTCCCTGCTTCGGTGACGCTCGGAGGCATAATTTTGTATGGGAAACGTTAAAGTGGTCATAATGCATTTCGGTTAATTCATACTTTTTTTTTTTTTTTTTTTTAACATCGTCACTTTTTTTCATGGCTTGATATCATTTCCAAGTTTTTTTTATATCATTTGTGTCAGGTAAATCTTTTAGACTTTTAAGCAAAGAAAAAGTAATTCTGACTCCAAAAATAAATTAAGTTTCATATTTTGTATTTATATTTATGATGTCAGATTTTGAAAGCGAAATATATTTGATGAAACGTCAGTAAGAAGTTTTTATCCTCTAGAGTTGAGATTGAGTGTATTTAATGTATTGAGTAGTGATAGAAGCACTGGGGAAAGATCTTTTTCATTGCTGAAGAGATTAAAATCTCCCATAAGATCATGTATTCTTCAAGGAAAATTGTCTCAACTTTCTATTTTATGTTTAAATTCTGATATAACAAAAAATATTGATTATAATGATGTAATTGATAGTTTTGCAGAAAGTAAAATTAGAAAAAAAGCACTGAAAAAAAAGTAGGAAGAAATCTATTATAATCCAACTTAAGTATCAATTAATAAATAAATAGTAAGTATTATAAGATCTATTTTTCCATAATATTGATTTCTCATGCAAAATTAAAGTTCTATTATAATCTCTATCTGTTGCATTGAATTTCTAATTATGTATGTTTATTATTTTGAGAGAATAGCAAATCTTGATTAAACAACTAAATAGGCTGTTCCTATTCCTTGTTGCGCAAGTCATAATAATGATTTTGCTTGTTTCATCTTGAATTTTCTCTGGAATATACTGATTATTTTGCTTGTTTCAACTGCAAATTCAAACATTTTCAAAAAGTATAATGCGATTGATGTAGATTGAAAATACTCATTTACTAAGATCTGTTTGCATGTTGTATTTTTTATTTTTATTATTCAATTTTCGAAATCTTTATTATTTTCATTTTTGCTTTATAAAAATTACTTTGAGTTATTGCCCTTTTATGAAGAATGTTAGCATCATTTAGAGTACAAAATTTCTGTGAAAATAATTAATCTGTACCCCACTTCCACACTAAAAAAAAAGTAATTTTTCATGCACGGGGATGAGACACATTATATTATTTCTAAATTTTACTCTTTTAACAGTGCTAACTTATTCTTCTTGGGAAAGATGGTCCGAATAGCCTATACACTAATCACACCGACGGTCCAATTAGCCACTTCTAATTAAACATGTTAAAATTTTGTAGATTTAAAAATAAGCATAATCATTCAAGGTTGGTATAAATTTTATTATTCTCAGTTTTTCTCACATAGTAATAATACAGCCTAGCATAATATTGTGTAATAACTTTAAAAGAAAACATTATTTAGTATTATGATATGAAAAAATGATCAAAAGTCAGTGATGAAATTTTTCAGCTGATTTCAGCTTTTTTGTGCATTTAGTTTTCCAGCTTGTTTAAAAAAAAAAAAAAAAAATTCAGCTTTTTTTTATGTTTCTAATGTGCATTTGTTCTTTTTTAACACATTGAAGATTAAAATAAATATTTATTACTCTATATAATAGATTTTGTCATTAAAATTCTAGTATTTCATTTCAACGTCTTGCCTTTGCGTAAAGTTTCAGTTCATTTGTATTTTTACCAATCTCATCCCTGAAAAGTATAAATACGTATTTACACAAATGGCACTTTTTAGTCTCATTTTTCATACAAGGTTTTGTAACAGTAAAGAATACTTTATTTCGATGTATCTATGAAGTAAGATGCAGAAATATTTTAGTTATAATAACAGGAGACTTGGCGTTGGAATATTAAAACCTGAATAAACTACTACATCAGAAACACCAAATATTTTTCTTTTGGCGTTTCTGACATAGTAGTTTATTCAGGTTTTAAAATATTTTAGTTGTTTTGAAAAAATAATTTTTATTGTACTTTACTGAATGCTATGATATTAGCATGTTTTTTTTTTTTTTTTAAGAAAATTATTTTGTTATCCCATTGTTGATCGTTTTATGCATCTTTAATTCAGCTAATGGAAAGAAAATAATAAATTAGTTAAAATAATTTAACTAATTAAAGCATTTTTAATGCAAGAAATAATTAAATACTCCTACATATGAAAATAACTGTTGAGAAATTTGCATATTTTTCATTTAAAAATGCACTAGTATTTAGTTTATAAGATTTAGGAGTTTCTCAGATGCTTAAGATAGTTGTAGAAAGCACTGTAATATAAATCTTGCCTTAGCATTTTGTCAGTTACAATTTAAATCCATTGATTAAATGTGGTACTTTGAGTTAAGACTAAGAATGTTTTTAGTTTTAAGTTTAAATAGCATTTTGCATTAATTAATGAAAAATACCATACACAAGTTCTATGCACTTAGAGAATAAGCTAAAAAGCTTTTTTTTTTTTTTTTATGCATGTTGCATATAGTCTTCAGAGCATAAGTGCATCTAGTTCTGCTCTTGTTTACCTCTCGGCCGTTGCTTGGTAAGTATTGCCAAACTGTATTTGTAATACTTACTATGACAAACAAGAGGCAGAACCAGATGCACTTATGTTATGAAGACGATGCGGCATGTATCGAAAAAAGCTTTTTAGCCTATTCTCTAAGTGCATCTATGGTATTTTTCGTTAATTAATTCAAATTGCTGATAAAGTATTTACATTTTTAATTACAAATTTAAGTAGCATTTTCGTCAAATTTAGGCTCTTCAGATGTGCTATATCTTTTTAATGATGGACATGGAATTCTCAGAAAATCAATAAAATGGACAGAACGATATTTCATCTGACCATTGGAGGGGGGGGGGTCTTTATAGCTATTTCAGGTTCTAGTCAGTTTTCTTGTAAATACCTCCATAAAGTTCGGATCTTCATTAGTGAAGTAGTGAAGCAGAGGGGGGGGGGGCCCAAAGAAATTTTTGCCCCAGGTCTCAGTTAGTCTAAGTCGGGCCCTGACCGAAAATAATCAACAAACTATATAGAATGATGGTATTTATTTACTCAGCATAGCGTTTTAAAATATGAAAAGAAAAAAAAAAAAAAAAAAAAACTCAGCAGTTTGTATATTGCAACCAAAACATACAATTTACAATCGAATTTCAAAAATAAACTAAATACATAATGGGAGGAACTATTAATAAAAATACTTATCTTTGGTGCAATACAAAAATATCGATCTAACATTTTGAATATACTATACGAACACAAAACATTAAAAAATGCAAACAGTAATATTTCATATAAATATATACAAAGTAGTAAAAAGGTTAAAATGCTAACAGTAACATTTTAATATAAACGTATACAAATGTTAACAGAAACACTAAACAAACTATCACAATACTCTAGAATTCACGACAAATATAAACTTTAAGTAAAAGAAATAATTTAATTAAAAAAAAAAAAAAAAAATGCGTACACACCTTACTGTTTGTAAAGAGGGAAAATTGTCAAATTTATATCCATTATTAAAAATTAGCGGCCATGATCCCGAGTCTCGAGAACGCATGAGCCAAATTCGTATTCTGATTGGTTCAGATTTCTGAATTCGCTCGCTCTAGAAATCCGAAGAGGCTCTCAGTGATTGGTCACAGGTTTCGTCTAAAGACAGGAACAGACTCCACGCATGCCCAAATCGAGCGATTTTGGTCTTACAGAAACTCGCTTATGTTTTAATATATAAGATGAAAGGAAAAGTCTGTCACTTGCAGATGAAAACACTCTCTGTATCAATGAATTTTAAAATAAGACAAAGATACAGTTTTTAAATGGGTTAAAAAAAAAAGAAAGGCTAAGTTACTTCTGATGAGATATGGGTAGAAATTGTGTGATTAAAGGAAATATTTTAAGATATTTTCTTTTTTGAATATGAAATAAGTTTCATTTGAAACTGAATAAAGGTGGTCTTTAAGATTGGATATTTGTTACATAATTAAAAACAGATCTTATCAATATCTTGAATTTAAAAGCAAGATATGCTGATTTTGAATTATAAGAAAAAAGAAAGGGGGGGGGGGGAGAGCATTGTAATATGTCCAAATAATTAAATATATATGTATATATAAAGCAGAGCTCGGTCTGGACATGAAAATATAAGTCAGCATACTATTTACTCACTGTCTGTAAAATATTGAGTCAAATTTAGAAATTTTTATTCATCAACCTTGAAAATCAGCCTTCCACTCCAATTTATCTGAAATGTGTTGAGTGAAATTTTAAAAAGTACGAGTCAGTTTTTAAATAATTGCCTGAAACATAAGTAAGTGTAAAAACATTACCTATTCAATTTTAGATGTATTTTATTGTGACAATTTAAATAAAACAGTATAAAGTATAAAATTGTAAACAAAGATAAACGTTAGGTATAACTGTTAATATTCACTGTGAACAAACTGTATGTTATATATATATATATATATATATATATATATATATACAGAGTAAACAAAATCAAATTTCTAGGATAAAATTTAAATATTTTTATGTACCCTAGTATTATTAATATATAATTTCTTTTGTAAATGTTTTAAATTAATAATCTATTTCATTAATAAATAAATAAAAACCAGTAAAAATTGTTTTTTTTTTCTTTGAATCTGTAATTTAAAGATACTAGTTCATAAAATTATAATTATTTAAATTAGGTTTCTTAAATCATATTTTTTGTGAGTAAAGCCTGTCTCGCAGTTTCAAAAGTAATGAGTCAAATAATTTCAATAGTAGAAGATTGTACTGTTGATGAATGAATTTTTTTTTCTTTTGAAATTGTAAACTCAAAATTCTGTAACGAACAGAATGTACAGCGTAACGGATTGTTATACACTAAAGCTGCACGTTTGTTTACAATTGCATTGTTTATTAGTTCATTCACATAACTGCTTTGTCTTGGGTAGATAGTGGTAGTAAATCGCTAAACTCGTTGAAACAATGGTGGCTGAATGTTTATTGTTAATATGTTTGTTTTGAAGGGAAAAGTTGAAGTGATTATTATTTCCATCTAATAGCAGGCGTGTAAAGGGATGTTGGTGATTTATCATTCTGATAAACACTTAATTAAAAATAAATAAAATATTTACATTTAGTGGCAATCTATTCACCTGTTTAAAGTTTAATTACAAGCACTTTAATTATATTTTTATAAATTTTTAGTTTTATATTATCCATAAACACTATTACCAATTTCTTTCTTTTCAATTTAGTGCATAAAATAATGAAATTCTTACAGCTACTTAGTATTGGCCAAGTACTTGGTCAAAATTTAACTGCACATAGACTACTCAGCAAATTAGCTGAGTGCAAAGTACATATCAAGTACTTGATGCAGCTCTAATTGATAAAAAGAGGGGGGGGGGCTAAAACTAGAGCTGTACTTTGTGCTAAGTATTCGGCCAATACAGAGTAGTTGTGAGAATTTCATTAATCTTATGCATTATTAAAAGAAATGTGTTAATGAGTGATATTTATTTTATACTATCCGCCTTCGGCGACCAGCTGGCTTGCGATCCTTGAAAAATCCGTCTTTATGAAACTCCCGCTCGGTGGCGCCTGCGACGTCTTTTTCTCATTTCAGATCTTACAACAGTTTATAGACATTTAGTGAAAATAGCTTTATTGAAAAATTTAATCGCAGTAAATTCCCGCTCGGTAGCGCCTGCGGCGCCCTCTTCCCATTTCAATACCTGAAACAGCCTGTTCGCTCACCATGTTATGATCCTTCAAATTTATGACTTTAGTTAAGTCCCGCTCGATGGCGGCTGCGGCGCCTTATCCCCGTTTTATAACTTACAACACCTTCCTTGCTCATTAGAATTTGAAATATTGAAATTTTAAACTATTACAGCGCCATCTGGTGGTAGAAATTTCTGTAATCTATTGTTCAATTCTAAATCAACAAAGCTTTCAAATGATGTATTACTTATGAAATTATTTTAATTACTAGCTGAGATACGAAAGAAAACCTAATCAGGAAACCTTAAAACGTGTAAATCAGGTGAAATCTCGAATTCCACTTTCGATAATATAAAAGTACTTTAAAATATCGTTCGAATAATGTATTAAAAATAATTTAATCATAATTAGAATTTGAAATATTGAAATTTTAAAATATTACAGCGCCATCTGGTGGTAGAAATTTCTGTAATCTATTGTTCAATTTCAAATCAACAAAGCTTTCAAATGATGTCTTAGTCATGAAATTACAGTGGAACCTGTAAAAGTGACCACCTTGGTAAAGTGACCACCTGACTAAAGTGACCATTTTCCTGACTAAAAGTGACCATTTTCCAATTTTAAAGAGACTTTATAAAGTGACCACCTGCATATAGAGACCATTTTAGCCGGTCCCTAGGGTGGTCACTTTAGACAGGTTTCACTGTATTTTAATTACCGTAATTTTGTGTATGTAACCCGCAGGTAATGTATAAAAAAAAAACCTTGACTTTGTATATCCTGCGGGGTATCTATCGCGAACAACGAGAAAATCAACATTAGTCTCGTTTTTTGGAAGTCTCGATTGGAAGTCTCGATGCATAATAACGATGAAATTGAGGACTGTGAAAAGGAATTTGATGAGGATTTGAATTGCTATGATTTCTTATCTGCCTTCATGGTTTGAAGATAAATTTTATTTTGCTGCAGATAGGTTCAAAAAATACTGCTATTGGGATTTTTATGTTTATCATGAATTTTTATATAATTCATGGTATATGCATTTTAATGAAAGATGGTTTCGGCACTTTAAATTCATGGAAGGTTTATTTTATTTCATTAGCAAAAGGAGTCGATAAAAGTGGAACTTAACGATTGTCATTATTTGAGAATGGCGTATATCACCATCGATTCACAGAATAAATGTCCTGGAATCAGGAATCTACTGTGCATGGGCAAAAAGAGTTAGTTTATTTAAAGAGAGAAAAACATCAAATTTCTTAATTTGTTTATATCACATCATCAATACAATGACAGTCCAATGCACCAAAAAATGGGTGCTAAAAAATAATAAATTTTGAAAGCAAGCATCATAAATAAATAATAATAATAATAATAAATAAATTAATAATTGTTTTTTGTACTAAAAAAAAAAAAAAAAAAAAAACCTATATCCTCGTCAGAAAAAAGCAGGGTTGGCAAGTTTCTTCCAAGTGGAAGAATGGAAGAAACTGTTTTTCTTAAAAATTTATGTTATAAGTTGCAGATTTGTAAGATACAATGCATGCATTTATCTTATAAACAACTTTAAGTAACTTTAAAATTACACCTATAAAAATTTAATAACATATTTAATTAATAATTATGGGTATTTTTACCAAAGTGATCTTCGTTATCTAATGATTACGTTCTAAAATACTCAAAATCCAGTTAAAAAAAAAAAAAAAAAAAAAAAAAAAATCAATTTCAATTTAAACAGTGTAAAGTTTTATAATTTAGACAATTTTATTTCTTTAACTGGTAATAAATAATAGTTTGGATCACTTTCTTATATTTTCTGATAAAACAGTTTTTAACAAATATCCAGTTAATTAAAAGAACCAGTAGTCAATACTGTATTACAAAATGTCATCAAAAACTTTATTTTCTTTATAGTCATATACAGTATAGTCAACTCCCTCTAACTCACAGATTTATAATCTGCAAATCCTTCTAATCCATAATTGATTTTTTAATGTAAAAGAATTTTACATCTCATATTTCAAAAAAATTCACCTTTCTCACCTTTTTACTTTTTTTAAAAAAACCAAATTTTTATCTTAATCCTTGCTTTGAAACACAATTGGAAAGGGGGGGGGGATAACATTCTTGTATTTATTATCCTGCAATTCATGCAGACTAGCACTTAAAACAAACCACTATTACATCAATGTATAACAAAATTAATCAGTGATGAATATTATTTCTGAACTTTCAAAGGTATTTTGTTTTGTATTTTTTAAATATGTTTATTTACATTATACAGGTACCTATTATATGCAAATATTATGGCTAAAAATTCCATAATTATTATCACTTGCACTGTTTGAACGTATAATAATATGAGATAGTATCTATGCAAAAACTTCTAAAAATATTAGCATTAAAAAGTAAAAATCCATCACCTGTATATATTTAGTGTTTGTTTTCAAATAACTTATTTTTCTAAAAATATTTTTAATAATAATTGGATTATAGTTTAGATTTGACATTATATTTATGCTTTGAGTTTATATAGTTCATAAATTTTAATTTTGAACATCTGTTTTGTCTTCTGGTTGGTTTCTTCAATTTCATCCAGTTTCTTCTGGTTTTTTCCAGTTTCTTCCACTGTCCTGGAAGAAACCCAACCCTGGAAAAAAAAAAAAAAGAATGCATGACTGCAGTGATGCAGCATCAAAGTTGCTTACAAAGTTTTAAATTTATTATTTATCTAATGATCACAGAAAAGTGTGACAGTATGGCTTTTGATTGCATAATTTGGGTGGTTTAAATGTCAATATGTAGTATAATAGCCGAAATATTCAAGAATTTTAGGATAACTAATGATATTTAAAGATATTTCAGGAAATTTTTTAAGAAATCAGGAAAATCGGGACAAGTATTATCCCTGCTTTTGAGACTTTTTTTTATTCATTTGAAATAATTTGAATGAAACTGTATTATAGAAAGTTTAAATTATTTAACAGGATTTTATACATATCAGACAATATAAAACTCAATGGCCAAGCTCATGAAACATTATTCGCCCCTTTCTTTCTTGGACGTTTAAATGCATAACTAAGATTTTTTTTTTTTTTTTTTCATTTCTTAAAATATTCCAGATGTATAAAATAAATTTTTTAAGGAGTACAGCGACTCTCAATCTGTAAACTTGACACAAATAAGATACAAATATTGTAAGCAAAACTTAAAAATGGATCGTTTCTACGTGCTTGACAATGCTTGTTTACAGAAAACAAAATATAATAAAACTGTTAAAGTAATAATTCTTACCAGAAATGTAATAGTACGTAAGCCTGTATTTAATAATTATATAAAACACGTAATCTATATCTATAAAATGCTATATCTTTGAAATACGTAAAATCCCTTTAAGTAATTTAAGATGCACAATAAGTTAGGGGAACAAGCTAATTGTTGCGGTTTGTCTTTAAGATTTACCTTCTACATGGAAACATGACGACAACTTTCATAATAATATCATTACGGGGTCTTTGAAAGATGAAAAAGGGAGGTACACAAACCCTTGTTATAACACACCCATATACCAATTTGCAATATTCTACGACCAACTGTTTTTGAGTTATGCAAGATACACACATACGTACATACAGATGTTATGAAAAGTCATGTTAAGTCATAGATATTTCTGAAATGGAAGCTCATTTTAAGACCATTGTTGCATATGTACAACTAGACATCAGAACCGTCACAAATATAAATTTGCAACATTCTACGATCATTCGTTTTTGAACTGTGCAAGATACGAAATCCATTTTACAAATCGGGATTACTAAAATATTTCCTTATACTCAACCTTAAAATGAACCCACCCTTCCTACAAGCCAGAACGAAGCAGGACACTTTGGTTTTGTCGTTTTGGTCCCTCTAATTTTTTGCTATCTTTTAAATATATTAGTTTTTTAGTATGATAGCATATTTCTTGAGATACGGACAAATTGAAATGCTCTTAGAATATCTTTAATAAGGAATATCTTATAGATAAATATATAAATTTTCGACATTATGATTGCTCCCTAGCCATTGAGATTCTGGGAATTTTGTTCTGATTTTTTAAATGAAAATTTAACATATTTAATTATTATTATTATTTTTTATTGCTATTGCACTTTTTTTTTCTTTTCATTTTCTTTAGATTTAACTTACTTTAATTGATGTAATTTGATTTTTAATTTACAATTAGTTACTAAATTTTGTGACTTGGAAATTATTGTTAACAATAACAACAATACCTTATTATTGAAAAGGAATCGCCGTTTGAATATATTTATTAATAAAGTCTGAATTAATTTAAAAATAATAAAATACAGATAGTTTTGTTTAAAAAAAAGGAAAAAAAAAAAAGAAAGAAAACCTTAGGATATTAAATATAATTTGCTTTCAGTGACAGAATGCTATTTCTTTCAATGAACTAATTATTAACTTGCAACTATCATAGACGCTTTTTCATACGCATAAGCGTGTGATCATTTATGAAGTTTTTGAATTTATATACAGTGAAGAGCCTGAAATCCGCCGAAGTTCGAAATCCGCAACAACTTGTCAGATACAAACAATGAAATTCACTATTAATAAATTACTAAACTGAAAATCAGAATATTTGAAAAAGATCTTAAATAATAATTTTATGTTTGCATTTTATGATTACAAAAAAGAAAAACAAAATAATAATATGAAAGACTGCAAGATCCAAGTTGCTGCTAATGAAATTATTGACAGCATATTAAATTCATCAAAAGAAAATAATGATTATTGTGATATGATGATATCAATCAGGTAAATAATAACAAACTATTTTTTTAAAATGCTTTTTGATGAAGGCATAATTTGTAAGGTTGGTTGAAGGGCTTTTTTTGGCGCAAGGTCCAAAGTAGGACATGCTGCGCCAAACAAACAGGTAAAAGAAAAAGTAGCTTCTGGATGGGTTTACCCATCCAGAATGTCATTAAAAAAACACAGTAGAAAAAACATGCAAAACTACAGACAAGATAAAATAAAAAATAATAAAAACAGTGTATACAATAAAAAAACAGACGTAAAATAGGATGAACATTGTAAACAATAAAATCAGATGTTGAAGTAAAAACCAGCCTCTTTCAAAAAATTTGTCAAGTGATAATGAGGATTTGCACCTAAAAGGCTTGTCAGACTGGGTGAAGATGAATTAAAGTAATGTCTATACAGATGACGAAGACAAGGACAGTCAGTGAGCAAATGGCGAATTGTAAGCACACAGAAATGACATTTCGGACAGTCAGGTTCCTGTTGTCCAAGTAGTAAATATTTATGCGCAAGCCTTGAATGCCCAATTCTTGGCATCATGTTTTCTAGGACTAAGTGTAGGCCAGACTGCAATTTGAGGTTTTATTTCAAGTAATTTATTATTTTGTTGATTATTCCACTCCATTTGCCAATTATTTCTGAAAATGCTTTTTAGTGTGTGCTTAATGTCATCATAAGGTATATGACAGTTTAAAATAACAGAAGCCTGCCTTGCGGCTTTGTCTGCTGCTTCATTGCCTTTGATGCCAACATGACCAGGAACCCAGCAAAACAAGATGTCAAATCCCTCTTTCAGAAGGTCGTGGTAAGTTTTTAAAATTGAAGTGAAAGATGGATTACAAGATGTAGATGAAAGAGAATCAAGAACACTCTTTGAGTCTGTATATATAATGAATTTATGATTTGGATGAGATGAAATAAAATTAAGGGCAACCTCAATAGCTAAAAACTCTGCAGAGAAAATAGAAAAAGCGTTAGGAAGTTCATAGCTTAGAGTAGTATTGTCAGAGATAATCGCACAACCAACCTTATTGCTTGTTTTAGAACCGTCAGTAAAAATTTCGGTATCGTCTTTATAATTGCTTCGATGAGCTTTGTAGAGGGTCTGAAAAATAGAGGCATCAGTGTTACCTTTATCAAAACCTTTGAAAGGATGAAGACATGAAATACCCTGGAAATTCCACGGAGTCATATTTAAAAGACATCTAGGACGAATTTTGGTATGAAGATGAGGGATGCCGGCAAGATTATTCTTGATTCTGAGACCAAAATGTGGTATGCAAGATGGACGGTTTAAAAAGAGATTGTCATTACTGTTATTGATATGAGGATGAATTGGATGATTAGGATGAGAAAGTATCCTATGATACAGTTGTAAAGATAACTGCTATCTAATATTAGTAAGGGAAGGCTCTACACAGTCAGCATATAAACTGACGACTGGAGAAGTTCGAAAGGCCACTGAGCAGATCCTAAGCGCACTGTGATGAACTGTGTCAAGTTTTTTAAGGTAAGAGTTTGGAGCAGACCCATAAATTTCACAGGCATAGTCTAATTTTGAACGAATTAAGGAGCGGTAGATTTTTAGTAGAGAAATGCGATCAGCACTCCAAGATGTGTTTGCAAGTACTTTTAAAATATTTAAAAAAATTTCACATTTCGTCCTTAAATAAGAAATATGGTCTTTAAAATTGAGTTTTTTGTCAAAAATTACACCCAAAAAAACGGGCAGAGTCAATTACCGAAATGGGTATGTCATTAATAAATATTTGTGGATCAGGATGAAGACCACGTTTGCGCCAAAAATGCACACACTGTGTTTTGTCGCTGGAAAAAGTAAAACCATTTTTATTAGTCCATTTAAGAATGTTTTCAACAGCAAGTTGTAACTGTCGTTCAATGAAGCGCATATCATTTCCCTGGCAAGATATTTGCAAATCGTCAACATATAGACAGCCGTGAACAGTTTGTGGAAGTTGTTTTAAAATATCATTGATTTTTAAAGAGAAGAGTGTAACACTCAAGACACTGCCTTGAGGTACACCTTCGTCCTGAAAGTAAAAGTCTGAATAAATTAAACCAATTCGAACTTGGAAGCGTCTGACTCAAAATTTTTTTAATAAAAATGGGAAGGTTACCACGAAAGTCCAAATTAAATAGATCCTTCAAAATGCCATGGCGCCATGTCCTGTCATATGCCTTTTCCATATCAAAAAAGATGGACACCAAATGGTTACGTCTAACATTAGCTTTCCGAATATTTGTCTCTAGAAGTATAACATTGTCAGTAGTAAAGCGGCCACGTCTAAAATCACTTTGCCATGGGGATATTAACCTTTTCGTTTGAAGAATATAAACCAGCCTAGTATTTACCATTTTCTCGAGCAGTTTACATAAGCAGCTAGTTAAAGCAATTGGCCTGTAGTTTTTTGGATCGGTTGCATCTTTGCCGGGCTTAGGAAAAGGAATGATAATGGCATCATGCCAAGCAATAGGAAAAGTATTTTCGGTCCAGATTCTATTATAAAGATGAAGGAGATTTTTAAGAGACTGTATTGATAAGTGTTTGATCATGAGGTAAGTAATGCCATCACGACCAGGGGCAGAGTTATGACTATGTTTCAAACTATTGTTTAATTCATTTTCAGTAAATGGACTATTGTAATCTTGTGATGAGCAGGACCTAAAATTTATTGCTGAGCGTTCAGAATTGTATTTATAAGATAGAAAAGGTTCGCAGTAGGAGTTCGAGCTAGAGACATTAGATAAAGTTCTACCAATGGTATCTGCAATATTTTTCATTGAAGTGATCGTTTGGCCATTATCCTTCAAAAAAGAAATACTATGTTTAGAGTAAATTCCCATTGCTTTTTTAACGCGATGTGAAAGCTGTTTGCTGCTTATATTGGAGGTAATGCTGGACACATATGTAATCCAGGAATCCTTTTGGGAGTTTCTTCGTGCGGCTGCCCTTGCTTTTTCGAATGCGATATAATTAGCAGTAGTTGGGTACCTCCTAAAAATTCTCCATGCTTTTTGCCGCTGTCTTTTTGCAATATTGCATTCATCATTCCACCATGGCTTTGAATGTTTATGGAGACGCCCAGAAGATTTTGGAATAGTAAGATTAGCTGCATTTATTATACAATTAGTGACATCAGTGATTGCTTTGTTGATATCACCTTCAATCATATCATGGGTTATAGTTGCATTGATAGTGAAAGCAGTCCAGTTGGCCTTGTCATCTATATAATGTGGATTACCCGGATGATGTTCATTAAAATTATAAAAAGATAAAAATAAAGGAAAGTGGTCACTACTATGTAGATCGTTACTCACAAAAAAATTAAAATATGGATACAGATTGGGAGAGCAGATGGCAAGGTCAATTGCATGGAAAGTCCTAGAAGGTTCGTGAAAGTAAGTATTGTCCCCATTATTTAAGATACACAAGAAGTTGTCAGAAATAACATTTTCAATGATTTGACCACGGTGGTTATTATTAGGGCTTCCCCACAGCAAATTATGTCCATTGAAATCTCCAAAAATTAAGAAGGGAGTCGGAAGTTAAAAAATAAGGCTATTGAGGTCATGCTGATTTATAGATGCATTTGGTGGAAGATAGAGAGTGCAAATGGTCATTAATAGATGAGAGTGTACCTGAATGGCAACAGCCTGAATGTTCGTATTTATAGGAATATTGGAGTGTGGTACATTATTAGAAATCAGAAGGGCTACCCCACCTGTGGCTCGGTCAGACTGTGTAAAATCTTTCCTGAAACAGGTATAGCCACAAATTTTGACTTTATCGTGTTGTCATAAGTGTGTTTCTTGGAAAGCGAAGCATATAGGTCGATGATCAGAGATGATATCTCTGATTTCATCACGTTTATTAATAAAACTCCGGCAATTCCATGAAATGAAATTGGTCTTTTTTTTTTTTTTTTTTTTTTTTTTTTAGATTACAACATCCACGTCATTGTCCTCTGATGCAGTAGACATTCCGTCCTCCCCATCAGAAGGATGGAGGCTGATCATATCATCTTGTTTTGGAACGTTTACTTTATTATTTTTATTTGTAGTGGGAGTGGGCAATTTTGTAAGTTTCTTTTTCTTGATATTGAGACAAGAGGGTGAATTTGAATGTTTTAGAGAGGTAGAGTTAAGACTTTTTCCAGACAACAAGGTTTTAGTAGTTTATGGCGTTTTCTTTAAGTTTCTTGATTTGGATGAAGATGACTGTGAAGAGTTAGAAGCCTGATTTGGATTGGATTTTAAGTTTGGGGAATTCTTTAATGCAGTTACAACTGGAGAGCTAGTATTATGAACAGTGTCAGTTTGGATTGCGATAGACTGGTATGTTTTTTTGGTAACTATGGCAGCAGCATATGATTTTCCAACAATGGGTGTCCTTGATTCCACAATTTTCCGTGCTTCGGGTTATGATATGTTTTGTTTTGTTTTAATAGTTTGTATCTCCTTTTCAGTTTTCCATTTTTCACATGATTTTGAGTAAGATGGGTGATCCTTTTTGCAATTAACACAACAGACAGGGGCTTCACAATTTTCACTGTCATGGCCAATTGCACTGCAACGGGCACATGTTAGTTTACCACGGCAAGAGGTCTTTGAGTGGCCAAAACGTTGGCAATTGAAATATCTTAGAGGGTTAGGGCATTCAAGGTAACCAGCTATGATTGATTGGGGAAGTTTAGGAGAATTTATTGTCAAAATAATGTGTTTGGTGGGAACAGGCTTCTTATCACGAAAGATTGAAATTCGTTTAACGGCAATAACTTTTTGGTCTTTCAAATTATCGAGTATTTCACTTTCTGGAATATATTGTAGGTCTGGTTCAGAAATCACACCACGACAGATGTTCAATGTTCTATGTATACTTACTGTGACTGGTATATTGCCAAATTGGGTACATTTTTTTAAGTTATTAGCTTGCTTGTTATTTTCGACCTCAATTAGCAGTTCACCTGATCTAAGCTTTTTAACAGATTTTGGATCCCCCATTATTGATTGAATTGATTTCTGAATTAGAAAAGGAGAAGTCTTAAAGAAATCTCCTTCATTTCTCTTCACTACAAAAAATCGAGCTTCGCAATTTATAAATACATTACTCTCATTAAGGGTGGAAGAAAACTCTTCCATTCTTTCAGCCCAAGATTTCTCATTTGAATTTTTAATAGCTTGGCCCGAGTCAGACGCATTATTCGTATTTCCTTTGTTTGTCGCCATATTGAGATAAGAAAAAAAGGGTCAAGGGTTTCCTTAGAACCACAAGTCAGCCCGTTTCTTGAACTGACGGAAAAGCAAAGGGTTTTCAGAATCGCTCCCTGGGACACCCATAACCACTCACCAGCTACCAGACCGTCGACCCAGATTGGGAATCACATGTGGTAGTCGTGTTAGTCCGGTGTTTCTCATTCGAGTAGTCACCGTTGTCTCACCTTCACCAAGGGCACCAGTCTCCCAGTGTGATCCCAAGGCTAGTCTACCGTGAGACCCTTACCAAATCGCCAACCCAATAACCAGGGCCACACCTACACCGATCTCAGCTTGGTTTAAGTTTTAGAAATTAAGTGTTTTTAGTATAACCAACAAGAACAAGACCAAAATAAAGGTGATTAAGGTGATAAAAAGGTGAGTAATAAAGGTGAGTAAAAACAAACAAGGTAAGTAGAAACCAAAAAGGTGAGTAAAACAAGGTAAGTTGTTTCTTTTTTTTTTTTTTTTGTAAGTTTTTCAAATTTTTCATTTTTTTTTTCTTCAATTTTTTCCTAATTTGTAAGGAAGAACTCAATAAAATTCGTAGAAAAATAAATTTGTGTTACTACTATTTACAATAAATAAAAAAATAAATAAATCGTGCTGGTTCAAGTTCAGTTTAAAATTAGCTACGTGTGAACACATTTTATCTAAGTTTGACAATTTTTTTTTCCATTTTTACGTATTGTTTTCATTATATATTTTTGTTAATGTTCATTATTATTCTTATGTACCTAGTAATTTAATATTCAGTGCTATTATTCACTAATATGTGTTTAGTTTGATTAATATTCTGTTTTTATTATTCAAAGTGAAAATCATTTTTTATGGACCGCGAAATCCTAAAATCCACACAACCTCTGGTCCCGAGCTGTCCGGATTTTTGACTCTCCACTGTATTAATTTATATATATATATATATATATATATATATATATATATGTATGTGTGTGTGTGTGTGTGTGTGTGAGAGAGAGAGAGAGAGAGAGAAAGAGAGATGTTTCATTCGATTTGATTGTGATTTAATTTTTATTATTAATCTAAGAGGAATTTATTTCAAAATCTGTGTTATATTTATAATAATAATAAAATGTATGTTTGTTTGTCCGGGATATTTAATTATGTTAATCATGTACGTAAATTGCTAACCATGTACATAAATTAATTTTCTTTCAGTTATAATGATTTTATTTTAAAAATGAAAAAAAATGTAAGTAGTCCAATATTTAATCAAATATGCACATTGCATGTGCCAAGGTTTAGAAAATGTTGATGCACAATTTTTTATCTTTATAGTTCATGTTTAACTTATGTTTTTCAAAAAATATGTTATGTCCCTATGACTAAAAACAATGCCCTTGCCCGCATTGAAATCTCAGTAGCACCTTGCGATTTGTTTCACACATTTTCTTCCACAGACAGTAAAAAAGAATTTCACTGTTTTGTTTCAGTGCATTAATAAAAAGAAAAAAAAAAAAAAAAAAAAAACGGGGGGGGGGGGGGGCACTTTTAATAATAAAAAAAATTTAACAATATTGTAAGGGATTAAGATGGAAGGAAAATGCTTTTCCAATTCTGTGTGATATATAACTATTTTCTCTGTTTGACAAATATATCCGGATTGACAGAGAAGATAATGACTCAAGTTTAGCAAATCTGTACAAATTAAATCCAGAGATCATTATTTTGGTTCTTCGTATTTTCTTTTATTATTAAACTAACATTTAGGAGATGCTTGGATAAAGCATCAATTTCCTACAAATTTTGTATTCGAGAAATCTGAATTTGAATGTGATAATTAAGAGTCGCATTAGTGTTTTATATTAAAAACCTTGTATTTTATTTAAACTGAAATTTTGGGGACTTTCATAAATTAACAATGCTTAGATCTTCGGTGTTAATTGATGCACTTTATCATTCAAAATTCGATCTGAAATAATAAATTTTCTGTTCCATGTGTCCTATTGTTACATCATTTTCAACAAAGGTTGAATATGAGGTAATATTAATCAATAAATATGTTATCATACTAAAAGAAAAAAACCTCATATTTAAAAGATAGCAAAAAATTAGTGGGACCAAAGTATCATGTACCCAAGCCAGAAAGACTTGTTTTAATCTTTTGATTAATTAATCAATAACCCTTAAAAAGTAATGATATCAATACAAAAAACCCTTAACGGGTTAAAAGTTTGTGACGCAGCTACTTTATGGCTAAAAGAAATTGAAATATGGGTCTTAAAAATAATGATATCAAGATTTAAGTGACGCTTTGCTATTAGTTGAAATATACATAGCTTTTCTTATTTGATCATTTTCTTTTTTCTTTTCTTTATATTTACAATGCAAACATAATATTTTTAACTTCAAGATAAGACAAATATGTAAAATATGCTCACTGATGCTTTTTCATTTTCATTTCAATTTCAAAATAAGAGTTTTAAAAGGAATGATATCAAAATTTCAGTGACGCCTCAATGTCAGTTTAAAAGATTTGTTTTTAGTTTCCACTAAAATTACCTTTGTTTTGTCTATTAAAGTATATTTACACATTGAAACAGTGCTTTTAATTTTCAAATATACTGTTAAATAATCACACTTTCACTGAGTTTGCATTATAAATTGAAATTATTTATTTCAATAAATCGATTTGTCTTTTGCGTCACGCTATCCAAAACTGTAAGTAAAATTTGTGCAAATGTTTTCTTTGCATCACACTATCTCTTTGCACAAATTTTGACTTAGTTGGATACTATGATACAAAGTAACATGATAGAAGTTAAAATTTCATCAATTTCGGAGAATAAACAAAAAAGTTCACATTTTAATTTACATTTTAATTGCAAATTAAATTTTATTCTAATACGTGTATTTCAAATTCTAATTATGATTAAATTTTTTTAATACATCATTCGAAAGACACTTTGAAGTACTTTTATATTATCAAAAGGTGGAATTCGAGATTTCACCTGATTTACACATTTTAAGGCGTCTTGATTAGGTTTTCTTTTGTATCTCAGCTACTAATTAAACTAATTTCATAAGTAATACATCATTTCAAAGCTTTGTTGATTTGGAATTGAACAGTAGATTACAGAAATTTCTACCGCCAGATGGCGCTGTAAATTTTTAAATTTTCAATAATTCAAATTATAATCATGATTAATATATTTTTAATACATCATCCGAAAGTCATTTTAAAGTTTTTTTATATTATCGAAAGTGGAATTCGAGATTTCACCTTATTTACACGTTTTAAGGTGGCCTGATTAGTTTTTTTTTTTTTTTTTTTTTCCATCTCAGCTAATTGAGTTAGACCGTTCAAAATTGGTATATGTAGGTTAATCAGGACGGGCTGGAAGGGCGAGGAAGAAATAAGTGCGCGTATCCCCTAACCTGTGCGCGCGCAATGCGCACGGGACTGCGTTGCCGAAGGCTGTGGGGACGACTTTTTACCCGATGAGAAATGAATTTTTAATTTTCTTTTCTTAAGAATAAAAGACAGAGCTGTGAAGGAATATGTGCGCGCAGCGCACATATTCCTTCACAGCTCGTGTATGCAGCACGCAGCTGCATCAACACTGCAGCTGCACGCAACAGCACGTGTATGCAGCTGCGCGCAGAACAATGTGCGCGCAGCGCACATTGTTCTGCGCTGCCGAAGGCAGTGGGGACCCGGTGTGAGTTTTTACCCTATCAGAAATGTTTTTTTTTTTTTTTTTTATGGGGCACGCAAGGTCAAGGAAGGAATACGCGTGCGCAGCGCGTGTATCCCTTAACTTGTGCCCGCTCAGCGCGCACGGGACTGTGCTGTCGAGGGCAGTCGGGACCCGGTGCGACTTTTTACCCGATCACAAATGATTTCTTTTTTTTTTTTTGTTAATTTCTGTTCTAAATAAAAGTTACTGTTGGTGATTCCTTATTTATAGTGACTCATTTAAAAATCCTGACCCGCTAGCGGGCGAAGCTCGCTAGTCTCCTTATATTATTAAAATCTGTACGCATCTGTCTTTCTGTCTGTATGTCTGTCAGTCTGTGAGAAATGCCTTGTGCGCGCTAAAGCTCCGGTGCTAATGGTCGCATCGCCTCGAAACTGGTGTCGACAGACACTGAATTTCTTCATCTCGACATCGCGAAAATTCACTAAGCGATGCGACCCTAATTAGCGGAGATATTAATTAAAACTTTGAGTTATGTCGATCGAAAAATGACTGAGAATTCACGGCTATTTGCTTAAAAAGAGACATTCTTACGGAAAAAGTGGAAAATAAATTAGAAAATATCAGTCGTATCGTTACAAATATGGTATCAAATGAAAGGGCCGATTTTTCGCAATCCGACGGTTTAAACGGCTTATCCATCGGACAATTAGATTTTTTAAAATTAACTAAAAAAAAATGGTGGCAACAAGTCAAAAGAATTTTAATATTGAAAACGATCGTCTACAGTCTTGAACGGTAAGAAACACATCTGGTATTTAATGAGGTCACATGTTTTGGTACTCCGATTAAAAATTGCAATTTTGAAAAGGCTTCAGTTTTTCAATGTCTCACACTAATCTTGGTATACAGACCTAACATCACAAGACAGCCTTGCAGTTCAAATGTCATCGATTTTGGAAAAAATTTACATTCTAATTGGAAATTAAATTTATTTTAAGTATTTTAAATTCTAATTATGATTAAATTATTTTTAATACATCATTCGAAATATATTTTAAAGTTCTTTTATATTATCGAAAAAGTTTTCACCAGATTTTCACGTTTTGAGGTCTCCTGAATCAGTTTTCTTTTGTATCTCAGCTACTAATTAAAACAATTTCATAAGTAATACATCATTAGAAAGCTTTGTTGATTTGGAATCGAACAGTACATTACAGAAATTTCTACCGTCAGATGGCTCTGTAATATTTTAAAATTTCAATATTTCAATTTCTAATTATGATTAAATTATTTTTAATACATCATTCGAAAGATATTTTAAAGTTCTTTTATATTATCGAAAGTTTTCACCAGATTTACACGTTTTGAGGTGTGCTGATTAGGTTTTCTTTTGCATCTCAGCTAATTGAGTTAGACCGTTCAAAATTGGTATACGTTGGTTAATTATGAGGGGCTGAAAGAGTGGGGAAGAAATAGTCGTGAACCGCGCGCGTATCCCCTAACTTGTGCGCGCGCAGCACGCACGGGACTACGCTGTCGAAGGCAGTGGTGACCCGGTCCGACTTTTTAACCGATGAGAAATGATTTTTTTTAGTTTTCTTTTCTTAAGAATAAAAATTTGTTTTGAGAAGGAATATGTGCGCGCAGCGCACGTATACCTTCACACGTGCGCGCTCAGCGCGCATGAGTCTGCGGTGCCGAATGCAGTGGGAACTCGGTATGAGTTTTTACCCGATGAGAATTTTTTTTAGGGCGCACGAAGGGTCAGGGAAGGAATACACGCGCGCAGCGCGTGTATCTCTTGTGCGCGCGCAGCGCGCACGGGACTGCGCTGCCGAAGGCAGTGGGGACCCGGGGCGACTTTTTACCAGATAAGAAATGCTTTTTTTTTTTTTTTAATTTCTTTTCTTAAAACTAAAAGTTACTGTTAGTGATTCATTTGAAAATACTAACACGCTAGCGGGCTTATATTATTAAAATCTGTACCCATCTGTCTTTCTCTCTGTGAGAAATGGATTGTGCGCGCTAAAGCTCCGGCGCTAATGATCGCATCGCCTTGAAACCGTGTCGACAGGCGCAGAATTTCTGCATCTCCACATCGCAATAATTCGCTAAGCGATGCGACCCTAATTAGCGAAGATATTAATTAAAACGTTGAGCTATGTCGATCGAAAAATGACTGAGAATTCACGGCTATTTGCTTAAAAAGAGACATTCTTACGGAAAAAGTGGAAAATAAATTAGAA
The DNA here is from genome assembly GCA_963930645.1 of Salticus scenicus. NCBI lineage: Eukaryota > Metazoa > Arthropoda > Arachnida > Araneae > Salticidae > Salticus > Salticus scenicus. Next base: position 495,083 of record CAWVNO010003068.1, read on the forward strand.
ATATCAGTCGTATTGTTACAAATATGGTATCAAATGAAAGGGCCGATTTTTCGCAATCCGATGGTTTAAACGGCTTATCCATCGGACAATTAGATTTTTTAAAATTAACTAAAAAAAAAAAAAAAAAATGGTGTCAACAAGTCAAAAGAATTTTAATATTGAAAACGATCGTCTACAGTCTTGAACGGTAAGAAACACATCTGGTATTTAATGGGGTCACGTGTTTTGTACTCCGATTAAAAATTGCAATTTTGAAAAGGCTTCAGTTTTTCAATGTCTCACACTAATCTTGGTATACAGACCTAACATCACAAGACAGCCTTGCAGTTCAAATGTCATCGATTTTGGAAAAAATTTACATTCTAATTGGAAATTAAATTTATTTTAAGTATTTTAAATTCTAATTATGATTAAATTATTTTTAATACATCATTCGAAATATATTTTAAAGTTCTTTTATATTATCGAAAAAGTTTTCACCAGATTTTCACGTTTTGAGGTCTCCTGAATCAGTTTTCTTTTGTATCTCAGCTACTAATTAAAACAATTTCATAAGTAATACATCATTAGAAAGCTTTGTTGATTTGGAATCGAACAGTACATTACAGAAATTTCTACCGTCAGATGGCTCTGTAATATTTTAAAATTTCAATATTTCAATTTCTAATTATGATTAAATTATTTTTAATACATCATTCGAAAGATATTTTAAAGTTCTTTTATATTATCGAAAGTTTTCACCAGATTTACACGTTTTGAGGTGTGCTGATTAGGTTTTCTTTTGCATCTCAGCTAATTGAGTTAGACCGTTCAAAATTGGTATACGTTGGTTAATTATGAGGGGCTGAAAGAGTGGGGAAGAAATAGTCGTGAACCGCGCGCGTATCCCCTAACTTGTGCGCGCGCAGCACGCACGGGACTACGCTGTCGAAGGCAGTGGTGACCCGGTCCGACTTTTTAACCGATGAGAAATGATTTTTTTTAGTTTTCTTTTCTTAAGAATAAAAATTTGATTTGAGAAGGAATATGTGCGCGCAGCGCACGTATACCTTCACACGTGCGCGCTCAGCGCGCATGGGTCTGCGGTGCCGAATGCAGTGGGAACCCGGTATGAGTTTTTACCCGATGAGAATTTTTTTTAGGGCGCACGAAGGGTCAGGGAAGGAATACACGCGCGCAGCGCGTGTATCTCTTGTGCGCGCGCAGCGCGCACGGGACTGCGCTGCCGAAGGCAGTGGGGACCCGGGGCGACTTTTTACCAGATAAGAAATGCTTTTTTTTTTTTTTTAAATTTCTTTTCTTAAAACTAAAAGTTACTGTTAGTGATTCATTTGAAAATACTAACACGCTAGCGGGCTTATATTATTAAAATCTGTACCCATCTGTCTTTCTCTCTGTGAGAAATGGATTGTGCGCGCTAAAGCTCCGGCGCTAATGATCGCATCGCCTTGAAACCGTGTCGACAGGCGCAGAATTTCTGCATCTCCACATCGCAATAATTCGCTAAGCGATGCGACCCTAATTAGCGAAGATATTAATTAAAACGTTGAGCTATGTCGATCGAAAAATGACTGAGAATTCACGGCTATTTGTTTAAAAAGAGACATTCTTACGGAAAAAGTGGAAAATAAATTAGAAATATCAGTCGTATTGTTACAAATATGGTATCAAATGAAAGGGCCGATTTTTCGCAATCCGATGGTTTAAACGGCTTATCCATCGGACAATTAGATTTTTTAAAATTAACTAAAAAAAAAAAAAAAAAATGGTGTCAACAAGTCAAAAGAATTTTAATATTGAAAACGATCGTCTACAGTCTTGAACGGTAAGAAACACATCTGGTATTTAATGGGGTCACGTGTTTTGTACTCCGATTAAAAATTGCAATTTTGAAAAGGCTTCAGTTTTTCAATGTCTCACACTAATCTTGGTATACAGACCTAACATCACAAGACAGCCTTGCAGTTCAAATGTCATCGATTTTGGAAAAAATTTACATTCTAATTGGAAATTAAATTTTATTCTAATTGGAAATTAAATTTATTTTAAGTGTTTTAAATTCTAATTATGATTAAGTTATTTTTAATACATCATTCGAAATATATTTTAAAGTTCTTTTATATTATCGAAAAAGTTTTCACCAGATTTTCACGTTTTGAGGTTTCCTGAATCAGTTTTCTTTTGTATCTCAGCTACTAATTAAAACAATTTCATAAGTAATACATCATTAGAAAGCTTTGTTGATTTGGAATCGAACAGTACATTGCAGAAATTTCTACCGCCAGATGGCGCTGTAATATTTTAAAATTTCAATATTTCAATTTCTAATTATGATTAAACTATTTTTAATACATCATTCGAAAGATATTTTAAAGTTCTTTTATATTATCGAAAGTTTTCACCAGATTTACACGTTTTGAGGTGTGCTGATTAGGTTTTCTTTTGCATCTCAGCTAATTGAGTTAGACCGTTCAAAATTGGTATACGTTGGTTAATTATGAGGGGCTGAAAGGGTGGGGAAGAAATAGTCGTGAACCGCGCGCGTATCCCCTAACTTGTGCGCGCTCAGCACGCACGGGACTACGCTGTCGAAGGCAGTGGTGACCCGGTCCGACTTTTTAACCGATGAGAAATGATTTTTTTTAGTTTTCTTTTCTTAAGAATAAAAATTTGATCTGAGAAGGAATATGTGCGCGCAGCGCACGTATACCTTCACACGTGCGCGCTCAGCGCGCATGGGTCTGCGGTGCCGAAGGCAGTGGTGACCCGGTATGAGTTTTTACCCGATGAGAATTTTTTTTTAGGGCGCACGAAGGGGCAGGGAAGGAATACACGCGCGCAGCGCGCACGGGACTGCGCTGCCGAAGGCAGTGGGGACCCGCGGCGACTTTTTACCAGATAAGAAATGATTTTTTTTTTTTTAATTTCTTTTCTTAAAACTAAAAGTTACTGTTAGTGATTCATTTGAAAATACTAACACGCTAGCGGGCTTATATTATTAAAATCTGTACCCATCTGTCTTTCTCTCTGTGAGAAATGCCTTGTGCGCGCTAAAGCTCCGGCGCTAATGATCGCATCGCCTTGAAACCGTGTCGACAGGCGCAGAATTTCTGCATCTCCACATCGCAATAATTCGCTAAGCGATGCGACCCTAATTAGCGAAGATATTAATTAAAACGTTGAGCTATGTCGATCGAAAAATGACTGAGAATTCACGGCTATTTGCTTAAAAAAAAAACATTCTTACGGAAAAAGTGGAAAATAAATTAGAAATATCAGTCGTATCGTTACAAATATGGTATCAAATGAAAGGGCCGATTTTTCTCAATCCGATGGTTTAAACGGCTTATCCATCGGACAATTAGCTTTTTTTAAATTAACTAAACTATCGTTTACAGTCTTGAACGGAAAGAAACACATCTGGTATTTAATGGGGTCACGTGTTTTGTACTGCGATTAAAAATTGCAATTTTGAAAAGGCTTCAGTTTTCAATGTCGCACACTAAACTTGGTATACAGACCTAACATCACAAGACAGCCTTGCAGTTGAAATGTCATCGATTTTGGAAAAAATTTACATTTTAATTGGAAATTAAATTTTATTCTAATACGCGTATTTCAAATTATAATTATGATTAAATTATTTTTAATACATTGTTTGGAACGGTTCGACGTATCGAAAATACACCTGCACCAGAAGAAAGTGCATTTATTACCGATTCTTATGGTATTTTTTTTTTTTTAAATACGGATTTTTTATATTTTTAAAAAAAGTTTTAAAAAGGGTCGAAAATTTCTCTTTTTCTCGATCGCCTTTTTTTAAACGCCCTGTACGACCGAGTAACTGTTCCATTTCTTAACAACTGGTATATTCGGATAGGTCATTTAATCCGCTTTCGAACCATATAAACATTTTTACAAAATGCGGATTAGCGATCCATATTTTTAGATTTTACGAAACATCGATTTTTTCACAAAACATTTTATAACTCAAAAGCGTTTAGAGATAAATCATTTCTTTTCTTTTGTATATAGATCTTGCTTCCATAATTCAATTCCCAAAAGTTTGAGAGAAAATTTCAAAAATTGAATGAGTTATAATTTTTTTAATTTTAGGCATTAAACCATTGATTTGAATACGCGACCTTCATTCCATGAGATTTTATAATGTGTTCTTTGTCGTTACCGCGGCAACCACTTCACGGAAGAACGATGCCTGGTAGAAGGGGGAAAAAAACACCTGCGACTGATTCAGTTGATAATCAGATGAATTTTAAGTGGGATAAAAAATTGCAAATTTCTATTTTCTTCAATTTTTCGATTTCGCACACGACACTTGGTATACAATCTTAACACCACAAAACAAACCTGCAGTTCATATTTCATCGATTTTCGTCAATAAACAAAAGGTTTACATTTTAATTGCAAATTAAATTTTATTCTAATACGCGTATTTAAATTTCTAATTATGATTAAATGATTTTTAATACATTATTCGAAAGATATTTTAAAGTTCTTTTATATTATCAAAAGTTTTCTACAGATTTACACGATTTGAGATCTCCTGAATCAGTTTTATTTTGTATCTCAGATACTAATCAAAATAATTTCGTAAGTAATACAACATTAGAAAGCTTTGTTGATTTGGATTCGAACAGTACATTACAGAAATTTCTACCGCAAGATGGTGCTGTATTATTTTAAAATTTCAATATTTCAATTTCGATTTATGATTTAATTATTTTTAATATATCATTTTAAAGATATTTTAATGTTCATTTATACTATCGAAAGTTTTCAACTGATTTACACGTTTTGAGGTGTCCTGATTAGGTTTTCTTTTGCAACTCAGCTAATTGAGCTAGACCGTTCAAAATTGGCATACGTAGGTTAATTTCGAGGGGCTAAAAGGATGGGGAAGAAATAGATGTGCACCGCGCGTTTGAGGTGTCCTGATTAGATTTTATTTTGTATCTCAGCAACTAATTAAAATAATTTCATAAGTAATACATCATTAGAAGGCTTTTTTGATTTGGAATCGAACAGTGGAATACAGAATTTTGTACCGCCAGATGGCGCTGCAATATTTTAAAATTTCAATATTTCAATTTCTAATTATGATTAAATTATTTCTAAGACATCATTCGTAAGATATTTTCAAGTTCTTTTAAATTATCTAATGTTCTCACCAGATTTACACGTTTTGAGGTCTCCTGAATAAGTTTTCTTTTGTATCTCAGCAACTAATTAAAATAATTTCATAAGTAATACATCATTAGAAAGATTTTTTTATTTGGAATCGAACAGTGATACAGAAATTTCTACCACCAGATGGCGCTGTAATATTTTCAAATTTCAATATTTCAATTTATGATTAAATTATTTTTAGTACATCATTCGAAAGATATTTTAAAGTTCTTTTAAATTATCGAAAGTTTTCACCAGAATTACACGTTTTGAAGTGTCCTGAACCAGTTTTATTTTATGGCGCTGTAATATTTTCAAATTTCAATATTTCAATTTCTAATTATGATTAAATTATTTTTAATACATCACTCGAAAGATATTTTAAAGTACTTTTAAATTATCGAAAGTTTTCACCAGATTTACACGTTTTGAGGTTTCCTGATTACGTTTTCTTTTGTGTCTCAGCCAATTGAGTTAGATCGTTCAAAATTGGTATACGTAGTTTAATTAAGAGGGCCTGAAAGGGTGGGGAAGAAATAGATCTGCACAGCGCGCGTATCCCCTAACTTCTGCGCTGCCGAAAGCAGTGGGGACCCAACCCGACTTTATAACCAATGAGAATTGATTTTTTTTCTCTTAAGAATACAAATTTGATTTGAGGATGAATATGCACGCGTGTACCTTCACACGTGCGTGCGCATGGGTCTGCGCTTCCGAAGGAAGTGGGGAGCCGGTATGAGTTTTTACCCGATCAGAAATGATTTTTTTCAGGGGGCACGAAAGGTTAGGGAAGGAATAGGCGCGCGTAGCGCGTGTATACCTTAACTTTTTTGCGCGCAGCGGGCGCAAGACTGCGCTGCCGAAGGCAGTGGGGACCCGGTCCGACTTTGTACCCAATATTACAGATACTTACATAGAAGTTATTAACACACTCATAGAATCTCACTACCCGTCATTACAAAGAACACTTCACAGCACACAAATTTTAACTAATGACTTTAATAACGATGAAAAAATTCACCTAAAAGAATTACACTACTGCACTAATTCACTACCACCAAACAAGGCCCCTGGGGTTGATTTAATAGATTCAAAATTACTAAAAAATCTTGTCAAAAATTACCCGTCTCTCTTTATAACTTTCTTCAATAAATGCTTCTCCCTAGGGTCCTTTCCAACGATCCTGAAGAGAGGTCTAGTCATCTTCTTTTCAAAGAAAAACAAAGATCACACAAATCCCAACTCCTATAGGTCTATCACACTTCTGCCCACATTAGGCAAACTAATAGAAAAAATCATAAAAAATAGAATTATGACAGCTCTGGAGAACTCAAAATTTTTTGACGAATCACAACATGGTTTTCGTGAAGGAAGGGGCACCATCTCAGCGATCAAAAAATTCAAACAACTAAAATCAGAAATTCAGGAGAAATTCAAGTATTGTTGTGCAGTCTCTTTCGACAATCAAGGGGCTTTCGACTCCCTGGATTGGGGGCTTCTCACTGAAATCATTGGGGCCTTACCCATTCAAAACTACTTAAAATTAATCCTGTTAGACTTCATCAGAGATAGGGTCTGTGGAGTGAAGATCGCGGGGTCGATCCAATGGCGGGATGTCGGGAGGGGGTGCCCTCAAGGGTCTTGCCTTGGACCGATGATGTGGCTTTTCGTCGCAGACCGGATCCTCAAACAATTCAAACTTCATGATAATAACATAATAGCCTACGCAGATGATTGTATAATTTTGGTTGGAGAAGACACCAGGGCCAAACTAGAAAATAAAACGAACGATTTAATCAACATCTTTAATAACATTTGCAATAATTTAAAACTTAAACTCTCAACGAACAAAACGACCTCAATAGTTTTTGGCACTGGGGTTTTCGTTTCTAGAACACCAATTTTTAAATTGAACAATAAAAGCATTCCTGTTAAAAATACTCTTCAATACTTAGGCCTAACAATTGACAAATCATTTTCCTGGATCCCTCATCTACAAGCTATAAGAGAAAAAATTTTAAACAGCACTAGTGGCCTATCATATCTAAGAAACAGAGATAGGGGGTCTTCAATCAGACATCTTAAAAATCTGGTATCTGACAGTTTTTCAAAAACAGATTGAGTATGGCTTCGAGATTTGGTGGGAGGACCTAAATTGCCACGGGGTACGAAACCTCAAGTCTGCACAACGTCTCGCTCTCTTGAGCGTCATCAAACCCTTTAAAAGCATTTCAAGTGACGCCCTTTGTGTCCTGGCTGGTGTCCCTCCGATCACGATCTACATAGCAAACAAATTCAGACAATATAACATTCTCCATGGAACCTCATCTATACAAATACAAAATACAAATATTTCAAAAGAAAATTTAATGCTTCCCATCCCTACCTTCACTTTTCCGAACTACTATAAACATAACAAAATTAAAATAATAGAGAACCCACCATCTTCAGAGCTACAAATTTATACAGACGGATCAAAAATGCCTGGCGGGACCTCATGCGCTTTTGTAGTCTACTACAAAAACAATATTATTCACACATATCAAATTAAACTTCACCACCTAAATTCAATTTTTCAGGCTGAACTCTTGGCAGTAATACAGGCAATTAAATGGCTCATAAATTCATCCTACAAAAATTTAAACCCAATAATATTCACAGATAATCAATCAACAATTAAAATCCTTAATCAACCATATCCAAAATACAAACTTATTAGAGAACTATATGAAAGCATAGATCAATACAAAGAGCAAATAATCCTAACTTGGACAAAGGCGCATGTGGGAACGGCAGGCAACGAAATGGCAGATTCACTTGCAAAACAGGTTATTTCACAAAACATCTTCGATGAACAGATCTCTCTTCCTCTTCCAGCCTCACTAATAAAATCATCCATTAATAATAAAATTATCACAGATTGGCAAAGAGAATGGGGGCACAGCGATAAGGGTAGGGATACGTTTTCAGTCCTTAATAACGTAAGCAAAAATTTTATCAGTCCAAATAAAATAGTTACATATTTTATCTCAGGCCATGGCAGCTTCCCTACATTTCTACACAAAATTAAAGTATTAACATCAGATAAATGCAAATGTAACAACAGTAAAATAGGATCCCCTTTTCATTATCTCTTTGAAAAATGCAATTTAATCCCAATTAATTTCAGATTCAACAGAAACCACACAATTCGTAAAAACATGCAAACAGTTCTTTTAAACACAAACAACTACATTAAATTAAAAGATATCTACAACATTCTAATTCAAAACTTTTCCACCATTAAATATAAGATTTAGCATCGTTCACTGGCAGCTGGCTTGCCTTTTTTTTTTTTTTTTTTACTTTTTAGTGTTTTGGTTTTAATATGTGTTTGATCCAAAATTTGTAAAAATTTGATTTCTAAATAAATTAGGGAACTCTTCCACTTTGATCCCCGGGCCTGTCGCCCGGGATGCGGAATCGCTAGATAGTGGCAGTCAGGTTCGCCTGCCTGCCTAAGATGCATTTTTCCCCTGCGGGTAGATGTGTCTTTGCCGTAGTCACTATTGAACTCAGTGGCGGCGGTAAAGACATGTCTATGGCACTAAATCGTGAGATGTGCCGCTCCATGGTGGAAGTTTTCCTTTTCCTTTGTACCCAATGAGAAATGATTTTTTAAATTTTCTTTTCTTAAGAATAAAAATTTGACTTGAGAAGGAATATGTGCGCGCAGCGCACGTATACCTTCTTTCGGGGGCCGAGTGGGACGCGCTGACTCTCAGGCAGTGCTACTACGCTCGTCAGCTGAACTTCACCTCCCAGCGGTGTCCCCTGGATAACACCTCATTGGGTGAACTAACGAAGTTTGGCATGGACGAGAAAACTGTGTGTGAAGTGCAAGAGCGCCTGGACATAAAGTGTAGTCTAGTGTGCTCTTACACCAAGCAGACAACTGGAGGGGCTAATATGTTCGGTGGACCTCTATTTGCTCTTGTTTTTTTTTTCCACTGTGTGTGAAGTTCAAGAGCGCCTGGACATAAAGTGTAGTCTAGTGTACTCTTAACCATGCAGGCAGTAAGAGGGGAGGGACCAAGATGTTCTACCTATGGGCCCTCTTACTGCTCTCGGTCTTATACTGTGTGTGAAGTTCAAGAGCGCCTGGACATAAAGTGCAGTCTAGAATGCTCTTCTGCCAAGCAGGCAGCTGGAGGGGCTAAGATGTTCTATCGATGGACCCTCCTTCTGCTCTTGTTTTTTTTTTTTTTTTGGGACGCGCTGACCCCTCAGGCAGCGCTCCTACACTCGTCAGCTAGACGGCATGGACGAGAGCAATTGAAAAGCAATTGCAGGATGACCTTCAGAGGGACAGTGGTTGCGTTAGACTGGCCAAATCGCTTAACCTGTCCCCCACTCGCCTAGTAGTTCATCGTTGAGGTGACCCAGTCTGAGATGTGGGCCTGTCTGAATCGATACATCTACGGGTGTGGATGATAAAAATATTTGTTGTCCCTTCCTCAGAAAGTGTCTCATAACTGGGCTGGGGAGCTTGCTCTTAATTGAGAGCTCCTACTGGGCTGATACACCCAGCCATGTTGCAGGTGCTGGAAAGGTCTCCTGGCATGGGCGTAAAGGTGTGGGTGCAGCGTGGCGATACTAGTGCTACTTTGGCACAACTGCGTGCTGAGGGTGGAAAGTATCGACTCGAGGAGGTTCAGCTGAGCGTTCCAAATCGAGGCGGTAGAAAGTGCGCCACCCAAAGCATCCCAAAGAAGGGCATCTAGGCGGATTTGAACGCAAACTACAGTGGGTCGAAGGAGCTTGCTCCTACATGGCTGTACCGAAGGTATATCCTCCGCCGACCTAAGGTATGCACGCTCTGCTGGTGCAGACGCATCCCGCAACAGCGGTCTAAGATGCAAATTAGCGGGCGTCTCTAGAAATAGGATTTTTGCCTCACCGCCAGAGGATTTTTTCCTAGCTGATACCAAACCAGCGCAATCCTACCTTCCAAATATCCATCTACAGTGTTTTCCGCTAGCAGAAATGTAAGAGGACGACGCATGAGCGTGTGTTGTGGCGTCGATACGACGATAGTCTGAGCTTCCTGGCGCTTGGTGCCCATGGGGGTGGCTTGCCCGAGCTTCTCGGGCATGTCCTGGTGTCCTGAGCAGGGCCTGTCCCGTGGCAGTGGAGGCTAGCTTATATAAAGTAGAAGGGTGCGCATCCCGCTCAGTTGGCATAGTCCGACCGTTGCAGTTTAACGCCGTAGGGAGCACGGCTTTGTGGATGGAAAAGCACTGTCCTCAGAAGGTAAACTGGCCCTTCTGGCCGTCAAACCGTGGAACAGTCGGGACCCGAGGCAGACGGGCCCGCTGTTGAGCAACCTAGGTTGGTGCGTAGGGTTGACGTATGCTTTGGGAGTCTAAGCTGTCCATATCTGGGCTGGTACTTGCTGTTATGGGGTGGGTTTCTGCTGTCGTGATGGCGGAGACTTCTCCTTCGGGGACAATAAATATTTTGGACCGTATGGGCGACAAAGCGAGCCTGGGTCGGTTGGTGGTACGGCGCAAGCGCCAGTTTCCATTATACCTTCTTACGTGCGCGCGCAGCGCGCAATGGTCTGCGCCTGCCTAATTTCAATATTTCAGATTCTAATTATGTTTACATTTTTTTTTTAATACGTCATTCGATACACATTTTAAAGTACGGTTACATTATCGAAAGTGGAATTATATTATCGAAAGTTTTCACCAGATTTACACGTCTTGTGGTCTCCTCAATCAGTTTTCTTTTGTGTCTCAGCTACTAATTAAAAAACTTTCATAAGTAATACATCACTAGAAAGCTTTTTTGAATTGGAATCGAATAGTGGAATACAGAATTTTCTACCGCCAGATGGCGCTGTAATATTTTCAATATTTCAATTTCTAACTACGATTAAATTATTTTTAATACAGCATTCGAAAGGTATTTTAAAATTGTTTTATATTATCGAAAGTTTTCACCAGACTTCCCCGTTTTGAGGTCTCCTGAATCAGTTTTCTTTTGTATCTCAGCTACTAATTAAAATAATTTATAAATAATACATCATTAGAAAGCTTTTATGATTTGGAATCGAACAGTGGAATACAGAAAATTCTACCGCCAGATGGCGCTATAATATTTTCAAATTTCAAGTTCTAATTATGATTAAATTATTTTTAATACATCATTCGAAAGATATTTTAAAGTTCTTTTAAATTATCAAAAGTTTTCACCAGAATCACACGTTTTGAGGTCTCCTGAATAAGTTTTGTTTTATGGCGCTGTAATATTTTCAAATTTCAATATTTCAATTTCTAATTATGATTAAATTATTTTTAATATCATTCGAAAGATATTTTAGAGTTCCTTTATATTATCGAAAGTTTTCACCAGAATTACACGTTTTCAGGTGTCCTGAATCAGTTTTCTTTTGTATCTCAGCAACTAATTAAAATAATTTCATAAGTAATACATCATTAGAAAGCTTTTTTTATTTGGAATAGAACAGTGGAATACAGAAATTTGTACCGCCAGATGGCGCTGTAATATTTTCAAATTTCAATTTCTAATTATGATTAAATTATTTTTAATATATCATTCGAAAGATATTTTAAAGTTCTTTTAAATTATCGAAAGTTTTCACCAGAATTACACGTTTTGAGGTCTCCTGAATAAGTTTTGTTTTATGGCGCTGTAATATTTTCAAATTTCAATATTTCAATTTCTAATTATGATTAAATTATTTTTAATATCATTCGAAAGATATTTTAGAGTTCTTTTATATTATCGAAAGTTTTCACCAGAATTACACGTTTTCAGGTGTCCTGAATCAGTTTTTTTTTGTATCTCAGCAACTAATTAAAATAATTTCATAAGTAATACATCATTAGAAAGCTATTTTGATTTGGAATAGAACAGTGGTATACAGAAATTTGTACCGCCAGATGGCGTTGTAATATTTTCAAATTTCAGTTTGTAATTATGATTAAATTATTTTTAATACATCATTCGAAAGATATTTTAAAGTTCTTTTAAATTATCAAAAGTTTTCACCAGAATTACACGTTTTAAGGTCTCCTGAATAAGTTTTGTTTTATGGCGCTGTAATATTTTTAAATTTCAATATTTCAATTTCTAATTATGATTAAATTATTTTTAATACATCATTCGAAAGATATTTTAAAGTTCTTTTATATTATCGAAAGTTTTCACCAGAATTACACGTTTTGAGGTGTCCAGAATCATTTTTCTTTTATGGCGCTGTAATATTTTCAAATTTCAATGTTTCAATTTCTAATTATGATTAAATTATTTTTAATACATCACTCGAAAGATATTTTAAAGTACTTTTAAATTATCGAAAGTTTTCACCAGATTTACACGTTTTGAGGTTTCCTGATAACGTTTTCTTTTGTATCTCAGCCAATTGAGTTAGATCGTTCAAAATTGGTATTCGTAGGTTAATTAAGAGGGCCTGAAAGGGTGGGAAGAAATAGGTGTGCACCGCGCGCGTATCCCCTAACTTCTGCGCTGCCGAAAGCAGTGGGGACCCGTCCCGACTTTTTAACCAATGAGAATTGATTTTTTTCTCTTAAGAATAAAAATTTGATTTGAGGAGGAATATGAACGCGTATACCTTCACACGTGCGCGCGCATGGGGTTGCGCTTTCGAAGGAAGTGGGGAGCCGGTATGATTTTTTACCCGATCAGAAATGATTTTTTTCAGGGGGCACGAAAGGTCAGGGAAGGAATAGGCGCGCGTAGCGCGTGTATACCTTAACTTTTTTGAGCGCAGCGGGCGCGAGACTGAGCTGCCGAAGGCAGTGGGGACCCGGTCCGACTTTGTACCCAATGAGAAATGATTTTTTAAATTTTCTTTTCTTAAGAATAAAAATTTGACTTGAGAAGGAATATGTGCGCGCAGCGAAAATATACCTTCTTACGGGGGCCGAGTGGGACGCGCTGACCCTCAGGCAGTGCTCCTACGCTCGTCAGCTAAACTTCACCTCCCAGCGGTGTCCCCTGGATAACCCCTCATTGGGTGAACTAACGAAGTTTGGCATGGACGAGAAAACTGTGTGTGAAGTTCAAGAGCGCCTGGACATAAAGTTTAGTCTAGTGTGCTCTTACACCAAGCAGGCAACTGGAGGGGCTAAGATGTACTATCGGTGGACCTCTATTTGCACTTTTCTTTTTTTTTTTCCACTGTGTGTGAAGTTCAAGAGCGCCTGGACATAAAGTGTAGTCTAGTGTGTTCTTAACCATGCAGGCAGTAAGAGGGGAGGGACCAAGATGTTCTATCTATGGGCCCTCTTACTGCTCTCGGTCTTATACTGTGTGTGAAGTTCAAGAGCGCCTGGACATAAAGTGCAGTCTAGAGTGCTCTTCTGCCAAGCAGGCAGCTGGAGGGGCTAAGATGTTCTATCGATGGACCCTCCTTCTGCTTTTTTTTTCCTTAAGTGGGACGCGCTGACCCCTTTGGCAGCGCTCCTACACTCGTCAGCTAGACGGCATGGACGAGAGCAATTGAAAAGCAATTGCAGGATGACCTTCAGAGGGACAGTGGTTGCGTTAGACTGGCCAGATCGCTTAACCTGTCCCCCACTCGCCTAGTAGTTCATTGTTGAGGTGACCCACTCCGGGATGTGGGCCTGTCTTAGTCGATACATCTACGGGTGTGGATGATAAAAATATTTGTTGTCCCTTCCTCAGAAAGTGTCTCATAACTGGGCTGGGGAGCTTGCTCTTAATTGAGAGCTCCTACTGGGCTGATACACCCAGCCATGTTGCAGGTGCTGGAAAGGTCTCCTGGCATGGGCGTAAAGGTGTGGGTGCAGCGTGGCGATACTAGTGCTACTTTGGCACAACTGCGTGCTGAGGGTGGAAAGTATCGACTCGAGGAGGTTCAGCTGAGCGTTCCAAATCGAGGCGGAAGAAAGTGCGCCACCCAAAGCATCCCAAAGAAGGGCATCCAGGCGGATTCGAACGCAAACTACAGTGGGTCGAAGGAGCTTGCTGCTACATGGTTGTACCGAAGGTATATCCTCCCCCAACCTAAGGTATGCACGCTCTGCTGGTGCAGACGCACCCCGCAACAGCGGTCTAAGATGCAAATTAGTGGGCGTCTCTAGAAATAGGGTTTTTGCCTCACCGCCAGAGGATTTTTCCCTAGCTGATACCAAACCAGCGCAATGCTACCTTCCAAATATCCATCTACAGTGTTTTCCGCTAGCAGAAATGTAAGCGGACGGCGCATGAGCGTGTGTTGTGGCGTCGATACGACGATAGTCAGAGCTTCCTGGCGCTTGGTGCCCATGGGGTGTGGCTTGCCTGAGCTTCTCGGGCATGTGCTGGTGTCCTGAATAGGGCCTGTCCCGTGGCAGTGGAGGCTAGCTTATATAAAGGAGAAGGGTGCGCATCCTGCTCAGTTGGCATAGTCCGACCGTTGCAGTTGAACGCCGTAGGGAGCACGGCTTTGTGGATGGACAAGCACCGTCCTCAGAAGGTAAACTGGCCCTTCTGGCCGTCAAACCGTGGAACAGCCGGTACCCGAATCAGACGGGCCCGCTGTTGACCAACCTAGGTTGGTGCGTAGGGTTGACGTATGCTTTGGGAGTCTAAGCTGTCCATATCTGGTCTGGTACTTGCTGTTATGGGGTGGGTTTCTGCTGTCGTGATGGCGGAGACTTCTTCTTCGGGGACGATAAATATTTTGGACCGTATGGGCGACAAAGCGAGCCTGGGTCAGTTGGTGGCGCGGCGCAAGCGCCGGTTTCCATTATACCTTCTTACGTGCGCGCGCAGCGCGCAATAGTTTAGGCCTGCCTAATTTCAATATTTCAGATTCTAATTATGTTTACATTTTTTTTAATACGTCATTCGATACACATTTTAAAGTACGGTTACATTATCGAAAGTGGAATTATATTATCGAAAGTTTTCACTAGATTTACACGTCTTGAGATCTCCTCAATCAGTTTTCTTTTGTGTCTCAGCTACTAATTAAAAAACTTTCATAAGTAATACATGACTAGAAAGCTTTTTTGAATTGGAATCGAATAGTGGAATACAGAATTTTCTACCGCCAGATGGCGCTGTAATATTTTCAATATTTCAATTTCTAATTATGATTAAATTATTTTTAATACATCATTCGAAAGATATTTTAAGGTTCTTTTATATTATCGAAAGTTTTCACCAGAATTACACGTTTTCAGGTGTCCTGAATCAGTTTTCTTTTGTATCTCAGCAACTAATTAAAATAATTTCATAAGTAATACATCATTAGAAAGCTTTTTTTATTTGGAATTGAACAGTGGTATACAGAAATTTGTACCGCCAGATGGCGTTGTAATATTTTCAAATTTCAGTTTCTAATTATGATTAAGTTATTTTAATACATCATTCGAAAGATATTTTAAAGTTCTTTTAAATTATCAAAAGTTTTCACCAGAATTACACGTTTTAAGGTCTCCTGAATAAGTTTTGTTTTATGGCGCTGTAATATTTTTAAATTTAATATTTCAATTTCTAATTATGATTAAATTATTTTTAATACATCATTCGAAAGATATTTTAAAGTTCTTTTATATTATCGAAAGTTTTCACCAGAATTACACGTTTTGAGATGTCCAGAATCATTTTTCTTTTATGGCGCTGTAATATTTTCAAATTTCAATGTTTCAATTTCTAATTATGATTAAATTATTTTTAATACATCACTCGGATATTTTAAAGTACTTTTAAATTATCGAAAGTTTTCACCAGATTTACACGTTTTGAGGTTTCCTGATAAAGTTTTCTTTTGTATCTCAGCCCATTGAGTTAGATCGTTCAAAATTGGTATACGTAGGTTAATTAAGAGGGCCTGAAAGGGTGGGGAAGAAATAGGTGTGCACCGCGCGCGTATCCCCTAACTTCTGCGCTGCCGAAAGCAGTGGGGACCCGTCCCGACTTTTTAACCAATGTGAATTGATTTTTTTCTCTTAAGAATAAAAATTTGATTTGAGGAGGAATATGAACGCGTATACCTTCACACGTGCGCGCGCATGGGGTTGCGCTTTCGAAGGAAGTGGGGAGCCGGTATGATTTTTTACCCGATCAGAAATGATTTTTTTCAGGGGGCACGAAAGGTCAGGGAAGGAATAGGCGCGCGTAGCGCGTGTATACCTTAACTTTTTTGAGCGCAGCGGGCGCGAGACTGCGCTGCCGAAGGCAGTGGGGACCCGGTCCGACTTTGTACCCAATGAGAAATGATTTTTTAAATTTTCTTTTCTTAAGAATAAAAATTTGACTTGAGAAGGAATATGTGCGCGCAGCGCAAGTATACCTTCTTACGGGGGCCGAGTGGGACGCGCTGACCCTCAGGCAGTGCTCCTACGCTCGTCAGCTGAACTTCACCTCCCAGCGGTGTCCCCTGGATAACCCCTCATTGGGTGAACTAACGAAGTTTGGCATGGACGAGAAAACTGTGTGTGAAGTTCAAGAGCGCCTGGACATAAAGTTTAGTCTAGTGTGCTCTTACACCAAGCAGGCAACTGGAGGGGCTAAGATGTACTATCGGTGGACCTCTATTTGCACTTTTCTTTTTTTTTTCCACTGTGTGTGAAGTTCAAGAGCGCCTGGACATAAAGTGTAGTCTAGTGTGCTCTTAACCATGCAGGCAGTAAGAGGGGAGGGACCAAGATGTTCTATCTATGGGCCCTCTTACTGCTCTCGGTCTTATACTGTGTGTGAAGTTCAAGAGCGCCTGGACATAAAGTGCAGTCTAGAGTGCTCTTCTGCCAAGCAGGCAGCTGGAGGGGCTAAGATGTTCTATCGATGGACCCTCCTTCTGCTTTTTTTTTCCTTAAGTGGGACGCGCTGACCCCTTTGGCAGCGCTCCTACACTCGTCAGCTAGACGGCATGGACGAGAGCAATTGAAAAGCAATTGCAGGATGACCTTCAGAGGGACAGTGGTTGCGTTAGACTGGCCAGATCGCTTAACCTGTCCCCCACTCGCCTAGTAGTTCATTGTTGAGGTGACCCACTCCGGGATGTGGGCCTGTCTTAGTCGATACATCTACGGGTGTGGATGATAAAAATATTTGTTGTCCCTTCCTCAGAAAGTGTCTCATAACTGGGCTGGGGAGCTTGCTCTTAATTGAGAGCTCCTACTGGGCTGATACACCCAGCCATGTTGCAGGTGCTGGAAAGGTCTCCTGGCATGGGCGTAAAGGTGTGGGTGCAGCGTGGCGATACTAGTGCTACTTTGGCACAACTGCGTGCTGAGGGTGGAAAGTATCGACTCGAGGAGGTTCAGCTGAGCGTTCCAAATCGAGGCGGAAGAAAGTGCGCCACCCAAAGCATCCCAAAGAAGGGCATCCAGGCGGATTCGAACGCAAACTACAGTGGGTCGAAGGAGCTTGCTGCTACATGGTTGTACCGAAGGTATATCCTCCGCCAACCTAAGGTATGCACGCTCTGCTGGTGCAGACGCACCCCGCAACAGCGGTCTAAGATGCAAATTAGTGGGCGTCTCTAGAAATAGGGTTTTTGCCTCACCGCCAGAGGATTTTTCCCTAGCTGATACCAAACCAGCGCAATGCTACCTTCCAAATATCCATCTACAGTGTTTTCCACTAGCAGAAATGTAAGCGGACGGCGCATGAGCGTGTGTTGTGGCGTCGATACGACGATTGTAAGAGCTTCCTGGCGCTTGGTGCCCATGGGGTGTGGCTTGCCTGAGCTTCTCGGGCATGTGCTGGTGTCCTGAATAGGGCCTGTCCCGTGGCAGTGGAGGCTAGCTTATATAAAGGAGAAGGGTGCGCATCCTGCTCAGTTGGCATAGTCCGACCGTTGCAGTTGAACGCCATAGGGAGCACGGCTTTGTGGATGGACAAGCACCGTCCTCAGAAGGTAAACTGGCCCTTCTGGCCGTCAAACCGTGGAACAGCCGGTACCCGAATCAGACGGGCCCGCTGTTGACCAACCTAGGTTGGTGCGTAGGGTTGACGTATGCTTTGGGAGTCTAAGCTGTCCATATCTGGTCTAGTACTTGCTGTTATGGGGTGGGTTTCTGCTGTCGTGATGGCGGAGACTTCTTCTTCGGGGACGATAAATATTTTGGACCGTATGGGCGACAAAGCGAGCCTGGGTCAGTTGGTGGCGCGGCGCAAGCGCCGGTTTCCATTATACCTTCTTACGTGCGCGCGCAGCGCGCAATAGTTTGGGCCTGCCTAATTTCAATATTTCAGATTCTAATTATGTTTACATTTTTTTTAATACGTCATTCGATACACATTTTAAAGTACGGTTACATTATCGAAAGTGGAATTATATTATCGAAAGTTTTCACTAGATTTACACGTCTTGAGATCTCCTCAATCAGTTTTCTTTTGTGTCTCAGCTACTAATTAAAAAACTTTCATAAGTAATACATGACTAGAAAGCTTTTTTGAATTGGAATCGAATAGTGGAATACAGAATTTTCTACCGCCAGATGGCGCTGTAATATTTTCAATATTTCAATTTCTAATTATGATTAAATTATTTTTAATACATCATTCGAAAGATATTTTAAGGTTCTTTTATATTATCGAAAGTTTTCACCAGAATTACACGTTTTCAGGTGTCCTGAATCAGTTTTCTTTTGTATCTCAGCAACTAATTAAAATAATTTCATAAGTAATACATCATTAGAAAGCTTTTTTTATTTGGAATTGAACAGTGGTATACAGAAATTTGTACCGCCAGATGGCGTTGTAATATTTTCAAATTTCAGTTTCTAATTATGATTAAATTATTTTAATACATCATTCGAAAGATATTTTAAAGTTCTTTTAAATTATCAAAAGTTTTCACCAGAATTACACGTTTTAAGGTCTCCTGAATAAGTTTTGTTTTATGGCGCTGTAATATTTTTAAATTTCAATATTTCAATTTCTAATTATGATTAAATTATTTTTAATACATCATTCGAAAGATATTTTAAAGTTCTTTTATATTATCGAAAGTTTTCACCAGAATTACACGTTTTGAGATGTCCAGAATCATTTTTCTTTTATGGCGCTGTAATATTTTCAAATTTCAATGTTTCAATTTCTAATTATGATTAAATTATTTTTAATACATCACTCGAAAGATATTTTAAAGTACTTTTAAATTATCGAAAGTTTTCACCAGATTTACACGTTTTGAGGTTTCCTGATAAAGTTTTCTTTTGTATCTCAGCCAATTGAGTTAGATCGTTCAAAATTGGTATACGTAGGTTAATTAAGAGGGCCTGAAAGGGTGGGGAAGAAATAGGTGTGCACCGCGCGCGTATCCCCTAACTTCTGCGCTGCCGAAAGCAGTGGGGACCCGTCCCGACTTTTTAACCAATGTGAATTGATTTTTTTCTCTTAAGAATAAAAATTTGATTTGAGGAGGAATATGAACGCGTATACCTTCACACGTGCGCGCGCATGGGGTTGCGCTTTCGAAGGAAGTGGGGAGCCGGTATGATTTTTTACCCGATCAGAAATGATTTTTTTCAGGGGGCACGAAAGGTCAGGGAAGGAATAGGCGCGCGTAGCGCGTGTATACCTTAACTTTTTTGAGCGCAGCGGGCGCGAGACTGCGCTGCCGAAGGCAGTGGGGACCCGGTCCGACTTTGTACCCAATGAGAAATGATTTTTTAAATTTTCTTTTCTTAAGAATAAAAATTTGACTTGAGAAGGAATATGTGCGCGCAGCGCAAGTATACCTTCTTACGGGGGCCGAGTGGGACGCGCTGACCCTCAGGCAGTGCTCCTACGCTCGTCAGCTGAACTTCACCTCCCAGCGGTGTCCCCTGGATAACCCCTCATTGGGTGAACTAACGAAGTTTGGCATGGACGAGAAAACTGTGTGTGAAGTTCAAGAGCGCCTGGACATAAAGTTTAGTCTAGTGTGCTCTTACACCAAGCAGGCAACTGGAGGGGCTAAGATGTACTATCGGTGGACCTCTATTTGCACTTTTCTTTTTTTTTTCCACTGTGTGTAAAGTTCAAGAGCGCCTGGACATAAAGTGTAGTCTAGTGTGCTCTTAACCGTGCAGGCAGTAAGAGGGGAGGGACCAAGATGTTCTATCTATGGGCCCTCTTACTGCTCTCGGTCTTATACTGTGTGTGAAGTTCAAGAGCGCCTGGACATAAAGTGCAGTCTAGAGTGCTCTTCTGCCAAGCAGGCAGCTGGAGGGGCTAAGATGTTCTATCGATGGACCCTCCTTCTGCTTTTTTTTTTCCTTAAGTGGGACACGCTGACCCCTTTGGCAGCGCTCCTACACTCGTCAGCTAGACGGCATGGACGAGAGCAATTGAAAAGCAATTGCAGGATGACCTTCAGAGGGACAGTGGTTGCGTTAGACTGGCCAGATCGCTTAACCTGTCCCCCACTCGCCTAGTAGTTCATCGTTGAGGTGACCCACTCCGGGATGTGGGCCTGTCTTAGTCGATACATCTACGGGTGTGGATGATAAAAATATTTGTTGTCCCTTCCTCAGAACGTGTCTCATAACTGGGCTGGGGAGCTTGCTCTTAATTGAGAGCTCCTACTGGGCTGATACACCCAGCCATGTTGCAGGTGCTGGAAAGGTCTCCTGGCATGGGCGTAAAGGTGTGGGTGCAGCGTGGCGATACTAGTGCTACTTTGGCACAACTGCGTGCTGAGGGTGGAAAGTATCGACTCGAGGAGGTTCAGCTGAGCGTTCCAAATCGAGGCGGAAGAAAGTGCGCCACCCAAAGCATCCCAAAGAAGGGCATCCAGGCGGATTCGAACGCAAACTACAGTGGGTCGAAGGAGCTTGCTCCTACATGGTTGTACCGAAGGTATATCCTCCGCCAACCTAAGGTATGCACGCTCTGCTGGTGCAGACGCACCCCGCAACAGCGGTCTAAGATGCAAATTAGTGGGCGTCTCTAGAAATAGGGTTTTTGCCTCACCGCCAGAGGATTTTTCCCTAGCTGATACCAAACCAGCGCAATCCTACCTTCCAAGTATCCATCTACAGTGTTTTCCGCTAGCAGAAATGTGAGCGGACGGCGCATGAGCGTGTGTTGTGGCGTCGATACGACGATAGTCAGAGCTTCCTGGCGCTTGGTGCCCATGGGGTGTGGCTTGCCTGAGCTTCTCGGGCATGTGCTGGTGTACTGAGTAGGGCCTGTCCCGTGGCAGTGGAGGCTAGCTTATATAAAGGAGAAGGGTGCGCATCCTGCTCAGATGGCACAGTCCGACCGTTGCAGTTGAACGCCGTAGGGAGCACGGCTTTGTGGATGGACAAGCACCGTCCTCCAAAGATAAACTGGCCCTTCTGGCCGTCAAACCGTGGAACAGCCGGTACCCGAATGAGACGGGCCCGCTGTTGACCAACCTAGGTTGGTGCGTAGGGTTGACGTATGGTTTGGGAGTCTAAGCTGTCCATATCTGGTCTGGTACTTGCTGTTATGGGGTGGGTTTCTGATGTCGTGATGGCGGAGACTTCTCCTTCGGGGACGATAAATATTTTGGACCGTATGGGCGACAAAGCGATCCTGGGTCAGTTGGTGGCGCGGCTCAAGCGCCGGTTTCCATTATACCTTCTTACGTGCGCGCGCAGCGCGCAATGGTTTGTGCCTGCCTAATTTCAATATTTCAGATTCTAATTATGTTTACATTTTTTTTAATACGTCATTCGATACACATTTTAAAGAACGATTACATTATCGAAAGTGGAATTATATTATCGAAAGTTTTTACCAGATTTACACGTCTTGAGATCTCCTGAATCAGTTTTCTTTTGTGTCTGAGCTACTAATTAAAAAACTTTCATAAGTAATACATGACTAGAAAGCTTTTTTGAATTGGAATCGAATAGTGGAATACAGAATTTTCTACCGCCAGATGGCGCTGTAATATTTTCAATATTTCAATTTCTAATTATGATTAAATTATTTTTAATACATCATTCGAAAGATATTTTAAGGTTCTTTTATATTATCGAAAGTTTTCACCAGAATTACACGTTTTCAGGTGTCCTGAATCAGTTTTCTTTTGTATCTCAGCAACTAATTAAAATAATTTCATAAGTAATACATCATTAGAAAGCTTTTTTTATTTGGAATCGAACAGTGGCATACAGAAATTCCTACCGCCAGATGGCGCTGTAATATTTTCAAATTTCAATTTCTAATTATGATTAAATTATTTATTACATCATTCGAAAGATATTTTTAAGTTCTTTTATATTATCCAAAGTTTTCACCAGAATTACACGTTTTGAGGTCTCCTGAATAAGTTTTGTTTATGGCGCTGTAATATTTTCAAATTTCAATGTTTCAATTTCTAATTATGATTAAATTATTTTTAATACATCACTCGAAAGATATTTTAAAGTACTTTTAAATTATCGAAAGTTTTCACCAGATTTACACGTTTTGAGGTTTCCTGATAACGTTTTTTTTTGTATCTCAGCGAATTGAGTTAGATCGTTCAAAATTGGTATACGTAGGTTAATTAAGAGGGCCTGAAAGGGTGGGGAAGAAATAGGTGTGCACCACGCGCGTATCCCCTAACTTCTGCGCTGCCGAAAGCAGTGGGGACCCGTCCCGACTTTTTAGCCAATGAGAATTGATTTTTTTCCCTTAAGAAAAAAAATTTGATTTGAGGAGGAATATGAACGCGTATACCTTCACACGTGCGCGCGCATGGGGTTGCGCTTTCGAAGGAAGTGGGGAGCCGGTATGATTTTTTACCCGATCAGAAATGATTTTTTTCAGGGGGCACGAAAGGTCAGGGAAGGAATAGGCGCGCGTAGCGCGTGTATACCTTAACTTTTTTGAGCGCAGCGGGCGCGAGACTGCGCTGCCGAAGGCAGTGGGGACCCGGTCCGACTTTGTACCCAATGAGAAATGATTTTTTAAATTTTCTTTTCTTAAGAATAAAAATTTGACTTGAGAAGGAATATGTGCGCGCAGCGCAAGTATACCTTCTTACGGGGGCCGAGTGGGACGCGCTGACCCTCAGGCAGTGCTCCTACGCTCGTCAGCTGAACTTCACCTCCCAGCGGTGTCCCCTGGATAACCCCTCATTGGGTGAACTAACGAAGTTTGGCATGGACGAGAAAACTGTGTGTGAAGTTCAAGAGCGCCTGGACATAAAGTTTAGTCTAGTGTGCTCTTACACCAAGCAGGCAACTGGAGGGGCTAAGATGTACTATCGGTGGACCTCTATTTGCACTTTTCTTTTTTTTTTCCCACTGTGTGTGAAGTTCAAGAGCGCCTGGACATAAAGTGTAGTCTAGTGTGCTCTTAACCATGCAGGCAGTAAGAGGGGAGGGACCAAGATGTTCTATCTATGGGCCCTCTTACTGCTCTCGGTCTTATACTGTGTGTGAAGTTCAAGAGCGCCTGGACATAAAGTGCAGTCTAGAGTGCTCTTCTGCCAAGCAGGCAGCTGGAGGGGCTAAGATGTTCTATCGATGGACCCTCCTTCTGCTTTTTTTTTTCCTTAAGTGGGACGCGCTGACCCCTTTGGCAGCGCTCCTACACTCGTCAGCTAGACGGCATGGACGAGAGCAATTGAAAAGCAATTGCAGGATGACCTTCAGAGGGACAGTGGTTGCGTTAGACTGGCCAGATCGCTTAACCTGTCCCCCACTCGCCTAGTAGTTCATCGTTGAGGTGACCCACTCTGGGATGTGGGCCTGTCTGAGTCGATACATCTACGGGTGTGGATGATAAAAATATTTGTTGTCCCTTCCTCAGAAAGTGTCTCATAACTGAGCTGGGGAGCTTGCTCTTAATTGAGAGCTCCTACTGGGCTGATACACCCAGCCATGTTGCAGGTGCTGGAAAGGTCTCCTGGCATGGGCGTAAAGGTGTGGGTGCAGCGTGGCGATACTAGTGCTACTTTGGCACAACTGCGTGCTGAGGGTGGAAAGTATCGACTCGAGGAGGTTCAGCTGAGCGTTCCAAATCGAGGCGGTAGAAAGTGCGCCACCCAAAGCATCCCAAAGAAGGGCATCCAGGCGGATTCGAACGCAAACTACAGTGGGTCGAAGGAGCTTGCTCCTACATGGTTGTACCGAAGGTATATCCTCCGCCAACCTAAGGTATGCACGCTCTGCTGGTGCAGACGCATCCCGCAACAGCGGTCTAAGATGCAAATTAGTGGGCGGTTCTAGAAATAGGGTTTTTGCCTCACCTCCAGAGGATTTTTCCCTAGCTGATACCAAACCAGCGCAATCCTACCTTCCAAGTATCCATCTACAGTGTTTTCCGCTAGCAGAAATGTAAGCGGACGGCGCATGAGCGTGCGTTGTGGCGTCGATACGACGATAGTCTGAGCTTCCTGGCGTTTGGTGCCCATGTGGGGTGGCTGGTGGCCTGAGTAGGGCCTGTCCCGTGGCAGTGGAGGCCAGCTTATACAATGGAGAAGGGTGCGCATCCTGCTCAGTTGGCATAGTCCGACCGTTGCAGTTGAACGCCGTTGGGAGCACGGCTTTGTGGATGGACAAGCACCGTCCTCAGAAGGTAAACTGGCCCTTCTGGCCGTCAAACCGTAGAACAGCCGGGACCTGAGGCAGACGGGCCCGCTGTTGACCAACCTAGGTTGGTGCGTAGGGTTGACGTATGCTTTGGGAGTCTAAGCTGTCCATATCTGGGCTGGTACTTGCTGTTATGGGGTGGGTTTCTGCTGTCGTGATGGCGGAGACTTCTCCTTCGGGGACAATAAATATTTTGGACCGTATGGGTAAAGCCCTCTACATAGAAAGCCTGGTCCCTGGAGAATTGATTCAGGGATGAATGGAAGATTGGAGGCGCGAATATTATTCTCCTCATATTTGATTATAGTTTCAATTGTATCTCATTTTGAAATATTACATGAATGCTGACTGTATGTGCAGGCTTTAAACAATTTAGCACTCAAAACATAATAAAAAAAATAAGAAAATATAATTAAGAAAATAAAATATTGAATGGAATCGTAAGGATTTTATTCTAGAGAAAATTCTTTCGATCCTTTAAGAAATTATTAAACTATTATATTTAATTTTAACAGGTCAAACATTTATGCGTTTTACATTTATATACATTATACTTAACTTATCATTTTAAAAAATTCCGATGAATTAGTAAATAAAACAGATGTTTTTATTATTTTGTTAACAAAGAAATTAAAATGCAAAAAAAAAAAAAAAAAAAAAAAAGAAAAAAAAAAAAAGAGAGAGAGAGAATTTTATACTTAATCTTTATAGTAGACAATTTATACTATGTTTAACCACTACCCAATTTAATATGCTGAATATATATAATATGTATTATTTAGTACCATTGCAACACTCATGAGACAAAAGATATATGAAGATACCAACATAAATAAATTTTAAATGAGATTTATTTCGATTAAATTATTCACGGTATTAAATTAATTTTTCATGAAGGTGGATAATTTGACATGTAAAATTATTAATTTTTTTTATTTTCCCCTCTAACCTTGTCAATATTTACTTTTATCATATTCAGAGGATGGTATATCAAACATCCATTTAAATGCCAAATAGAATATGTAAAAATTAATAATTTAATAAAATTATTTAAGAATTGCATAAATTCAATAATAGGAATAAAATTTGAAATAATACACAATTGTTTAAGCGCATTAGCAGCTGTAGTCAAACTGTATTTAATTATTAGATTAGTGTTAAAGCCAAATTAGGCCAATATTTGTATATATTTAATTATATATACAATAAGTAGTAAATTTAAGAATTTTTAAGTTCTTTAAAATTTGTTGAGATAAAACAAAATACATTTAAAAAGTTGCGCATAAGAAGCAGATTAAATTTAAATGTAAATATAATATTATTTATTTAGTACCATTGTAACACTCATCAGACAAAAGATATATGAAGATACCAACATAAATAAATATTAAATGAGATTTATTTTGATTAAATTATTCACGGTATTAAATTAATTTTTCATGAAGGTGGATAATTTGACATGTTAAATTAATATATATATTTTTTTTTTCACCTCTAATGTAGTCAATATTTACTTTTATCATATTCAGAGGAATAGAGTTGGTATATCAAACATCCATTTAAATGCCAAATAGAATGTGCAAAAATTAATAATTTAATAAAATTATTTAAGAATTGCATAAATTCAATGATAGGAATAAAAATTGAAATAATACACAATTGTTTAAATATATATATAAATGTGTACTTACTATATTAAAGAAAACATCATTGCTAAAAAGTGGCTATCCAAAAATATAAAAATAATCACTGAATTAATGTATTTAATTTTCTCTTGCTGCATGTTTTTTTTTTTTTTTTTTTTCATCAAATTTTGTATTAGCATATTTTTTTTTAAATACATTGCCACAAGTTGTTATTATTTTGTTCAATATGTTTTTCGAATCGTCACATTGACAGTTTAATTAAGTTTCTTGAATAAAGTTATCATTGCTTACAAAATACTTTGCAATATCACAAAAAACTTTTAAGTAGTTATTACACTTAATGAATAAATTTTCTCTGTCAAAATTAATGTTTGGAAAACAGCAAGGCAGATTATCCCAGTTGTAATAGAAATTTCTGTCGGATATGTCAGTCCTCCACGATCATGCATTTCAATTAGCACATACGGAGAATCAGACTGAAAATCAACAGTCAAATTATCTTTAGTAGTGATAAAATCAATACAATTGTTACAATAGATTTTCTTTTTTATATTTTTGCAAGCATATCCCACGATAAACACAATATTGTATAAATCATCATTCTCAATATCAAGAGAAATATCTGCATTAATTATAGATGAAACAAACTCTTTATCTTCCTCTGAAATATTTTCTTCAATTGCAAAAGAGTCACTTAATTGTCTTATTGATATCGTACCGTATTTCGTAGAATTTAATTGTAATAAATTCGAATTTTTCAACTTTTTTTCAGATTCAGTTATTTGCTGTAAGGAAATGTTGTAATTGCATCCACTCATTTGCCTGTACTGACCAAATCTTGCCTCTAATTTGTCAGTCTGAAATTTTCCGAGTAGCACATATTTCTACTGCAGTTTATTTATTGCATAATCAATTAACGCAATATGTGATTTTGTGGTGTGAATAAGCGATTTGAATGTTTCTGCGCTCAAGCCTTTTTTCAATTTATTTGATGTCACAAATTCTTGCCATTCTTCAATCCAAATAAGAAATTTTTTTTAAAATTGCACTTGCAATCCATCCATAGAATATATTGGATTCATTTTCTCATTTCTCCTTCTAATGCCTTTCCCGCAAGATTTCACATTAACAATTTCCCACCAATCTTTCACAGTACTTAAAAATTCGACAGTGTTTTCCCATCCAGTTAAAATATCATGTTTAGGTCCAAGCATTTTAAGACTCGTAATAGTTGAATCTTGAAATATCTTAATGGCAAAATTTACATTTTTTTTTTGTAAATGATTGGGAAATAAAAGATTTTGATTTAACTGGTAAGAGTATTTGACATTTTTCTAAACGATAAACATCAATCAAATGTTGCTGCACTTCGCCGGATCCACCAAAAGAAGGAAAAGCAAATTTTGTTTTTGAAAACCAATTATTTCTGGTAAATGCACTGTGTCAAATAATAGAAATAAGGGTTTATCAGGGAAACTAGGATTCGTAGCTAAGGGAAATTGAAATGTGGAATTTTTCAAAAATAAATCAAACATTTTTCTGTTAATAGCATTATTATTAGTGATTATACTAAGTACGTGATAACCAGTATTTTGCAAATTTATTATGCACTTTTTTGCGTGATTATGAAGCTCTTCAGCTGTAATACTTTTAACTGGTAAAAAAGAAATAACATCCTTATTATTAGAAAAAACAGAGGCCAACATGAAAGTATGGATTGACTTAGCAATATTTTCAGAGGCATTGAAGGATGTACCTGTTATTTTCCCACCTTTATATTCAAATCTTGGTTTGACATGGATTTCGTCAATTAAATTATTGAATACCTTTTCAGAGTCACTTAATAGTAAATTTTTTTCCTGTAAATAAAGATTAATTTCTTTTCTGAATTCGAAGAAAGACGTCTAAGGGTCCTTCAGAATCCTTCAGAAAGACGTCTAAGGGTTCTTGAATGAGGAAGAATTAAAAAATTACTATTACGAATGAATTCGTAAGCTGCGGGAGATTTTATAAAAAGTCTGTAAGCGAATATTAATGTATCGGAACTATATGAGTAATTATTTGGCATTTGTGTTAACAAAATGAGTTGATCAAATAAGAAAATTAATGATTCAGATTTGTCTTCATTATCAATATCGAAATCTTCATATTCACTCAAAAATTGCTTAAATGTCTGAACGAATGATTTGATTAAAATTTTAAAATCATTTTGTGGGCACATGTTTTTTATGGTTATTAATATGTTGTTTAATTCGGGTATCGTTTTGATATATTTCTCTGGACAATTGAATTTTACTAAATCTTGATTTTTAATTTGAATATTTGATACATAAGCTGTATAGGTAAGATCATTATAAACAACTAAATATGCCTTTATTTCAGGTGGAGATTTTTCACTGTTAATATAAATCGGAACATGCTCTAAAAGTGCTACCGCACAAATTTTCTGGAATTTAATATATCAGTAAAAGACTTTACCTCTTTTAATTGTTTCAGTTTTTGAAGCTCAGCCTGATATGCAGCTTCATATTTATTATCCAGTGTTTCTCTTCTTATATAAGGAGATTTCCTTGACGGAGGTTTATCACTCGTAAAATAATCCTTTGAATATAAGTGGCACAGCATTTTCCTTTAACTTGATATAATTTTCATTTTTAATAAGATCGCTGTCACAAAAATGATGAACGCATACGACGGAATTCTTATTAGGGACCAAGTCAGCACGAGGAATCTTTCTTTTCCATTCTTCTTTTAATTTTTCGCACTTAGGAAAACGAAATGAAGAAACATATTTAGTTCCTCGATAATTACTGCGGCAAAGCACTTTCTTGCCATTTCGTAATATATCAAAATAATTCATTAAACAAACAAAATTATACTTGCAACGAGACGAGAAATACAACAGATCAATTTCAATGGCGTTATTACTAATGTTTTGAAAGTTAACGAACGACTATATGACTGTGTGAGGTTGAAACGTCAGAACGTCACCACAGTTGTTTTAATTAAGCTGGATCCAGCAAAGTAGGAAGTGGGGACGGTTAAAATCACTCCGTCGCCAGTGAATCGGTGAAGTATGAGGTCGAGCTAGTTTTGTGTCGACAGGGTGCTGCATTAAAAGACTTAGATTTTGAATATTAGTTAAATTAGAAGTGATTTTTAAAAGTACGGATATGAAATGTTGTGAAAGGAGGGTGTAGGAAGAATTATAAAAATAGAGATGGTTTTAGTAGATGGTGTGGATGTTGGAGGATCGTATAGTGGATGTTATGGACCTTAGTTTGACGGATATTGAGAAGTAGAGTAGTGGAGATTTAGTGGCGTGAAGTTAAGTAGTGTTGAGTGTTGGTGAGTGTCTACTAGTTTTCGGAAAGCTCAAGCTGGGTCTGAAGGGAATCCTCTGACCCATAGTGAAGCCGTAGTAGCGGAGTACGAGTGCGACCGTCTCTACACCTTTGACTATCTGCTGGGGTGAGATATTTAAGATAATTTGTTGGTTTATATACTTTGGTTTAGTAATACGCTGACTGAGCTAAGAGCTATTTCCAGGCCGCCCTCCCATTAATCTGGTTCAAATAAACTCTTATTGTTTGTTCAATTCACGTATCTGGTTTTCTTAGTAATCTAAGTATTTAAGTTAAGATGGAGTTTGCAGGAACGCAAACGCCACAACTGGACACTGGACAGGAAGTAGAAGGAAGGGGGCCTCCGCTTCCTACCTCCTTTTCTTCGCGCCCAAGCTTTCTATGTAGAGAGCTTTGGTATGGGCGACAAAGCGAGCCTGGGTCGGTTGGTGGTGCGCGGTTTCCATTATACCTTCTTACGTGCGCGCGCAGCGCGCAATGGTCTGCGCCTGCCTAACTTCAATATTTCAGATTCTAATTATGTTTACATTTTTTTTAATACGTCATTCGATACACATTTTAAAGTACGGTTACATTATCGAAAGTTTTCACCAGATTTACACGTCTTGAGGTCTCCTGAATCAGTTTTCTTTTGTGTCTCAGCTACTAATTAAAAAACTTTCATAAGTAATACGTCACTAGAAAGCTTTTTGGAATCGAATAGTGGAATACAGAATTTTCTACCGCCAGATGGCGCTGTAAAATTTTCAATATTTCAATTTCTAATTATGATTAAATTATTTTTAATACATCATTCGAAAGATATTTTAAAGTTGCTTTATATTATCGAAAGTTTTCACCAGACTTCCACGTTTTGAGGTCTCCTGAATCAGTTTTCTTTTGTATCTCAGCTACTAATTAAAATAATTTATAAGTAATACATCATTAGAAAACTTTTTTGATTTGGAATCGAATAGTGGAATACAGAATTTTCTACGCCAGATGGCGGTGAAATATTTTCAAATTACAATTTCTAATTATGATTAAATTATTTTTAATACATCATTCGAAAGATATTTTAAAGTTCTTTTAAATTATCTAAAGTTTTCACCAGAATTACACGTTTTGAGGTCTCCTGAATAAGTTTTGTTTTATGGCGCTGTAATATTTTCAAATTTCAATATTTCAATTTCTAATTATGATTAAATTATTTTTAATACATCATTCGAAAGATATTTTAAAGTTCTTTTATATTATCGAAAGTTTTCACCAGAATTACACGTTTTCAGGTGACCTGAATCAGTTTTCTTTTGTATCTCAGCTACTAATTAAAATAATTTCATAAGTAATACATCATTAGAAAGCTTTTTTGATTTGGAATCGAACAGTGGAATACAGAAATTTCTACCGCCAGATGGCGCTGTAATATTTTAAAATTTCAATTTTTCAATTTCTAATTATGATTAAATTATTTTTAATACATCATTCGAAAGATATTTTGAAGTTCTTTTATATTATCGAAAGTTTTCCGCAGATTTACACGTTTTGAGGTTTCCTGATTACGTTTACTTTTGTATCTCAGCAAATTGAGTTTGATCGTTCAAAATTGGTATACGTAGGTTAATTAAGAGGGTCTGAAAGGGTGGGGAAGAAATAGGCGTGCACCGCGCGCGTATACCCTAGTTTGTGCACACGCTGCCGAAGGCAGTGGAAACCCGTCCCGACTTTTTAACCCATGAGAATTGATTTATTTTATTTTCTTGTTTTAAGAATAAAAATATTATTTGAGGAGGATTATGTGCGCGCAGCGCGCGTACACCTTCACACGTGCGAGCGCATGGGTCTGCGCTTCCGAAGGAAGTAGGGAGCCGGTATGAGTTTTTATCCGATCAGAAATGATTTTTTTTAGGGGGCACGAGTGGTCAGGGAAGGAATAGGCGCGCGCAGCGCGTGTATACCTTAACTTGTGCGCGCGCAGGGGACTGCGATGCCGAAGGCGGTGGGGACCCGGGCCGACTTTGTACCCGATGAGAAATGATTTTTTAAATTTTATTTTCTTAAGAATAAAAATTTGACTTGAGAAGGAATATGTGCGCGCAGCGCACGTATACCTTCTGTTGTAAAATTTATACCCTTTCCGTGTTGATTCTCAAATTTAAATTTAAATTCATTCACTACTTAAATATAATTTAAATGATTTACTTTATAATCTTTAAAGTTTAAATTATTAATTAAATGAATTACAGCGCTTAGTGCTATTATCTTTTTGATACTGCCATTGAGTTAAAGATATATTAAAATTAAAAATAAAAAGCTTAATGATAATTACTTTTAGTTAAAAGTTATATTCCTTATTAGTATAATTATGTTTAAGTCATTTGAAATAACTTTAATTTACTTACCTCATATTTAAAAGCATGTTTTGTTAAAATTAACTTAAAGAAAATATGTTTAAATCCTTTTACGGATTGTTCATTTCGCTACCTAGCAAGGAGATATTGTATTTTTCAACTGCTGAGTCTTGTGCTTAGCCCATAGATGGCGGTAGACTCGTAGCGTCATGTTGCTATAGTTATGGGAGGCGTTGCCGATTGTACAGCATCAAGTAGCTGTTACTTAGAATCCGTTCGCGGCTATAAAAGGAGGTAAGGAATATGAAATCGTGCTCTTAATTTCTTAGTTTCTTAAACTCTTAAGCTTTTATGTTTTTTCAGTTTAGCTCAAAGTCATGAGCTGGTATTTTAATATAATTATAAAGTGTTTAGTTTTATAATGATTGTAAATTACGTTTTCGTGACTTGATATTTTCGACGATACGTTTAGTGTATCTAGTTATGTCACAATGTAAAAGTTGTTTTCTATTTAAACTCTACATGGCAGTGTATCTTAAAGGTGTTTAACCTTTCGTCAGCAAAGTATTTTATTCAACTATTGTTTCTGCTCATTTAATGTTACTCATCATTTTGTTTCAAGTTTAATAAACTGTTTTAATTATAAACTTTTGGTCTTCAATGAGTGCCACACATATTTATCATTTTTATAGTTTATTAGAGCTGAGCAACTATCGTATATTTCACTGCTAACTCTGCTAACTTAACATATGTGAAAATTGATTTTTTCACATCAAGTGGTTATGGGCAATTTGGCTCGTTGTCAGCTCATAGCATTTAAAATTTTGATAATAGTTTTTATAGCATTCTAATTGTTTGAAGATAAGAAATTGAAATGGCAGTGAGTTTAAACCCCATGATTGAAAAATTACGGATGAATAATTATATTACGTAGGTCAAGGACATTAAATTTCTTTTAATTGAAAGAAACTGCTGGAATATAATATGTAAAAAAGAAAAACTGCCTGTTGAAGATGCTGAGGCCGGAATAACTTCAAAACAAGTGGAAGATTTTAAATCACGTAGTCGAGTTGCATTATCAACAATTTATCTGAATACATCGCCTGAAGTCAGAAGCATTATTGAAAATTGTGATTGTGCTATTGATGCCTGGGAGACTTTGAAGAAGACCTTTATATCAGACTTAAGAGCTCATCATATGGGACTGTTTACAGAGTTCATTAATTGTAGAATGTCTGAGAATGAAACAGTGAATTCTTTTGTAACCCGGCTATCAAGAATACTGGACCAGCTGCTTGAAAATGGCCATGCTATGGAGGACGTGTATTGCTGTTTCCAGCTTTTGCAACACTTACCATCCAAGTTTGAATCTGCAGTGGAATATTTGTTGCGTTGGAAGAATGACCAGTTCAAGTTCCAGAGTATTGTGTCCGAGTTAACAGCGGAGGAATCACGTCTACAGCTTCGAGAAGGTGATATCAAGAAAGATGCCAATAACAGTGTTCAGATACAGAACGTTCAGCACAAAGGTAAAAAACCTTTAACTTGTTTTAAGTGTGGCCGTATTGGCCATTTAAAGAAAAACTGCTTTTTGAATAGTAATGTTAAATTTAAACCTAGAAATTTGAAGTATAACTTTACTGTCGTGACAAATGCAAATCTCCCCCCTCCTACTACATAGCTCAAGCTAATTTTAGTAATTCAAGTGATGATGACAGCTTTATTTTTGATACCGCTGCTTCAAATCATTTTCTAAGAAATTTAGATCTTTTTGAGCATTATACTTCTGTTGAGGGAGAGGAGCTTTTTGTCGCGATCGATGGTATTAGTTTTCCTATTACTGCTAAAGGAACTGTTAAGTTGAATTTTGATAAAAATGTATTGTATTTAAAAGATGTGTTATATTCCCCAAAGTTACGGAAAAATTTAATATCAGGTCCTAAATTAGATGTGAACGGTGCCACATACACTGGCGGTGAGGGTCGAGTGTCGGTATTCGGTAAAGATAAAAGACATATTTTTACTGCTAAAATTAAAGACGGTGTTTACTATTTATATCCTAATGTTTCTAAAGTTAAAAAGGGGAGTAAAGTGAATGGGGGGCACCCAGAAAAACCTTCAGCTTCTCTTGCAAAAGTTAATGAAATTGGGTATTGGCATGCTCGTTTTGGGCATGTAAGTCCTGATACTATTGTAAATACTAGCAAGAAGAACGGGGTGAGGGGTCTTCCTAAACTTAAGTTTAAGAAAATTTTTTGTGAACCTTGTAGGATTAGTAAACAAAACCGTGTGTCTTTTAAATCATCCGATGTTCATGGCGTTAAGTCACCGTTAGAGAAAGTATTTATATGGACGTTTGGGGCCCAATTAAAGTAACTGGTAAAAATGGGGAAAGGTTCTTTTTGTCCATAATTGATGGATTTTCTAAAAGGGTTGCTTTTTATCCTTTAAAGGATAAGTCTCAAGTTTTTGGTGTATTCGAGAAACACATTGCACGGGCAGAACGTAGTTTGAATAAAAAATTAAAAGCTATTCGTACGGATAATGGTTCCGAATTTGTAAATGACAACTTCAAATCATTTTGTAGTAAAAATGGAGTTGTTCATGAGTTAACTAACACGTTCACACCTGAGCAAAATGGGTTAAGTGAGCGGTTTAATTAAACTTCTTTAAATTGTGTTAGAGCTATTATCACGGATAGATGGTTTACCTTTTTCTTTCTGGCCCGATGCAATGTTGTATTTCGCGTACACTTGGAACCGTTTAATCCACAGGGGACAAACTAAGACTCCTTTTGAGTTATATACTGGGTTTAAACCATCCGTAAGACACCTTAAGCCGTTTGGGTTAATTTCGTATGTAGGGATCCCAAAACAACATAGAAACCATAAGCTTGAACCTAAGGCTAAAAAGGGAGTACTGATAGGTTATTCACTAAAGACTAAGGGGTATAAAATTTGGCTGGAGGATGAGAATAAAATAGTTGAAACTATAAACGTAACGTTCTCTGATCAGCTATTTAGTAAATGCAGTGGAGCGGTGATGGGCACCTCACTGGAGGAATTGGACTTACTTCCGGAAAGTCCAGTTGATTGTCAAGCTTCCGATCCTGTTGACATTGTTTTCGGAAGTGGGCCCGATGATTCTAGTGACGAGTCCGTCGATGAAACTCCTGTAGATAAATCTTCTTTTAAACCTCTTTCTTCAATTACTTGGAATAGGAAACCCGTACCCAGAAAAATGAGTGACAGAGTTGACATCTTCTATTACCCGGATAACACTAAAACTAGGTTGAGATCGATGAACGATGTCAAACAATATTGTGATAAAAATAATTTAATTTTTGACTCTAATTTTTTTTATTTCTCTAGTAGTAATAAGTTCGAGGGGGTAGTTGATCAGCAAAACTCGAATAACCCAACTTCAAGTTTAACTCATAAAAAATCATGACTAGTTATCCCTGTACCTAAAACATATAATCAGGCCGTTAAATCTTCAGAATGTGTTGAATGGAAAAATGCCATGGATGATGAGATAAATAATATGAAAACCCGTAAAGTTTGGCATCTGGTTAATTTACCGGAGGGGAAAAAAGTTTTGGGAAATAGATGGGTATACGCCGTTAAAAGAGATGAGCTAGGAAACGTTGCCCGCTTTAAAGCGAGGCTCGTGGCCCAGGGCTTTCATCAGATAAAGGGGGACACTTATGACGAGACGTTTTCACCCGTCGTTAATTTCTCAGTAATACGTTTCTTTTTTTCATTATTGGTCTCATGTTATAAATGGCATAACGTTCAATGCGATATAAAATGTGCTTATCTTTATGCACCTTTAAAAGAAGAAATTTATATGTCTCAGCCAAAAGGATATGTTGTAAAGGGAGGGGAAAATCTCGTTTGTAAACTAGACAGAGCGTTATACGGCCTTCATCAGAGTGGTCGGCTCTGGTATTATGAGTTAAATAAAGTACTATTAGATTTGGGGTTTAATAAATTTAACTGGTGTAATTGTTCATATTATTTTGAAAATTATATTGTTTTATTAGTTTATGTAGATGATTTAGTTTTGTTTGGTAAAAATCAATTTCAAATAGATAAAATTCTTAATTTATTAAAATGTAAATTTGATATAAAAATTTTAGGTAAAACCAAGAAATTACTTGGTGTAGAATTTAATTATGAAAATGATTCAGTACAAATTTTTTAGGAATTATATATTAATGAAGTGTATGACAGGTTTAAGTCGTTTAATATTCCTTATTGTTCGTTACCTATTGTAAAAGGCATTAAGTATTCGAAAAAAGATTGTCCTACTAATCAAAATGAAGTTGATGAAATGTCTAGATTTCCATATCGGAATATCTTAGGATGTTTATCTTTCATTGCAAACAGGACACGACCTGATATTGCCTACGCAGTTAATATATTCAGTCAATTTCAAAATTCACCGGGGTTTAATCATTGGAATGGGTTAATTAAATTACTTGGGTACGTTTCGTGTACTAG
The DNA here is from genome assembly GCA_963930645.1 of Salticus scenicus. Taxonomy (NCBI): domain Eukaryota; kingdom Metazoa; phylum Arthropoda; class Arachnida; order Araneae; family Salticidae; genus Salticus; species Salticus scenicus. The sequence continues at coordinate 531,645 of CAWVNO010003068.1, forward strand.
AGATTTAAAATTAAATTTAAATTGTTTTAATCCATGTTTAACTGCTTTCTCTGACGCTGATTTCGCGATGAATAGGGATGACTTTGTATCAATGGGGGGACAAATTTTATTTTTGGATAATAGCCCTATTTCTTGGAAAACTTTTAAGCAAAAAAGTGTTTGTCTTTCAACCATGGAAAGCGAATTTGTATCCATGTGTGATGGGGTTAAAGAATTAATGTGGTTTGATAATATATTACTAGATTGTATTTATTTTAAACTAATTTCTATTTCATATGAACCACCAATACTTTTTGCTGATAACCAAGCGGCTATTAATTTTACGAGATCTCCTATAGAAAATAACAAATCTAAACATATTGATGTAAAGTTATTTTTCATCCGGGAATGGTTATTTGAGGAACGGTTTGATTTAAAATATGTAAATACTAAAGATAACTTTGCCGATCCCTTCACAAAGCCCCTTACTAAAAGTGATATGGCTAAATTTGTAAATAAGGTATTTATTAAGTAAATGTATATAGAGTAAATTTAAAATTTTTTTTGAACGTATAATATATATTTAAATTTTTTTGAAATTGAAAAATGTTTTTTAGAGGGATATGTATGCATTTTCTTGGTGGGTTTTTTCTGCGTTTTCCATTGTGTAGTGATGTATAGTTTAGTTTAACTTTCGTATGAGAGAAATTCGTAGCGCTACGTGTAATTGGTTATGTGTATGTTATATATAAATGTTTCATATATTTGTGAATATCATCGTTTTTTTATTTGACAATGGGAAATGGGGGAAAAAAAGTTTCCTTGAAATGCTGTGCATATTTGCTCTGTATTAATATCTTGTTCTTTCTTTTAGTAGATGTGTATAGTATATTGATAATGCTACTGATTTTTTGAAATTGTGAGTTGGACTCTTGGACTTATCTTATGATTTACAAGATTGACAAACCTTCTAGCTTTGTGTGGAGTATATTCTGTAGAAGACGTATGTGAATCTGTTGTCAAGTCACTAAATATTCAAGGAATTTTTTTTTTCTAATAAAGTTTATATTGTAATTGCTGACGTTTGTGTTTGTCGAATCAACACGGTGGGGGGCCTTGTTGTAAAATTTATACCCTTTCCGTGTTGATTCTCAAATTTAAATTTAAATTCATTCACTACTTAAATATAATTTAAATGATTTACTTTATAATCTTTAAAGTTTAAATTATTAATTAAATGAATTATAGCGTTTAGTGCTATTATCTTTTTGATACTGCCATTGAGTTAAAGATATATTAAAATTAAAAATAAAAAGCTTAATGATAATTACTTTTAGTTAAAAGTTATATTCCTTATTAGTATAATTATGTTTAAGTCATTTGAAATAACTTTAATTTACTTACCTCATATTTAAAAGCATGTTTTGTTAAAATTAACTTAAAGAAAATATGTTTAAATCCTTTTACGGATTGTTCATTTCGCTACCCCTAGCAAGGAGATGTTGTATTTTTCAACTGCTGAGTCTTGTGCTTAGCCCATAGATGGCGGTAGACTCGTAGCGTCATGTTGCTATAGTTATGGGAGGCGTTGCCGATTGTACAGCATCAAGTAGCTGTCACTTTGAATCCGTTCGTTTCTATAAATGGAGGTAAGGAATATGAAATCGTGCTCTTAATTTCTCAGTTTCTTAAACTCTTAAGCTTTTATGTTTTTTTCAGTTTAGCTCAAAGTCATGAGCTGGTATTTTAATATAATTATAAAGTGTTTAGTTTTATAATGATTGTAAATTACGTTTTCGTGACTTGATATTTTCGACGATACGTTTAGTGTATCTAGTTATGTCACAATGTAAAACTTGTTTTCTAATTAAACTCTACATGGCAGTGTATCTTAATGGTGTTTAACCTTTCGTCAGCAAAGTATTTTATTCAACTATTGTTTCTGCTCATTTAATGTTACTCATCATTTTGTTTCAAGTTTAATAAACTGTTTTAATTAAACTTTTGGTCTTCAATGAGTGCCACACATATTTATCATTTTTATAGTTTATTAGAGCTGAGCAACTATCGTATATTTCACTGCTAACTCTGCTAACTTAACATATGTGAAAATTGATTTTTTCACATTACCTTCTTACGTGCGCGCGCAGCGCGCGTGGGTCTGCGCTGCCGAAGGCAGTGGGGACCCGGTGTGAGTTTTTACCCAAACAGAAATGATTTTTTTTTTAGAGGGCACGAAGGGTCAGGGAAGGAATACGCGCGCGCAGCGCGCACGGGACTGCACTGCCGAAGGCAGTGAGGACCAGGGCCGACTTTTTACCCAATCAGAAATGATTTTTTTAAAAATTTCTTTTCTTAACACTAAAAGTTACTGTTAGTGATTCATTAATTTTAGTGATTCATTTGAAAATACTGACCCGCTAGCGGGCGAAGCCAGTTAGTTATTGCGATAAGAACCTTGACAGCATTTCCTGTTTAAAGTTAAAAAAAAACAGATCAAGCGCCATTTTGATGCTGAAGTATTTAATGGTCAGTTTCCTCTATGTTCGAAAGCAATCACTAAGCACCTGTGCTTTTGCTCCCTTCTTCTTTCCCTCCAAATCCTTAAAATTTCCCTCTAGTGGATATCCCCAGTGCGATTTTTTGGCTTTCGGAAAAATAAGCTGTAATTATGATCTGTGTTGTTAAGGATCCTTCAGAGACTTGCAACTTAAGAAAACTGCAAGTCGGCTCTATTGATATTTCTTTGATCTGATTTAGGAGATCGACGCTCGCTGCCGCTCGCTGCAATCGAAGCTCCCAAACCTCCTAGTGCGATAATTGCATGAGAAGGGGGGTCTCTTTTGTAAAAGAGCAATAAAAAGTAATGTCCTTCATTGTAAAGCTTCCTTCAGATACTAGCAACATGCAGCGCGTCAAAACTCATAAATTATCTATTGTCCGAAAGCGACCCTTGACATTTTGCACACATTTACAATGTAGGGCATTACTTTTTATTGCTCTTTTACGAAAGAGACCCCTCTTATCATGCAATTATCGCACTAGGAGGTTTGGGAGCTTCGATTGCAGCGAGCGGAAGCGAGCGTCGATCTCCTAAATCAGATCAAAGAAATATCAATAGAGCCGACTTGCAGGTTTCTTAAGTTGCCAGTCTCTGAAGGATCCTTAAATGTGTGCAAAATGTCAAGGGTCGCTTTCGGACAATGGATAATTTATGAGTTTTGACGCGCTGCATGTTGCTAGTATCTGAAGGAAGCTTTATATTATGTTTTATTTTAGATGTAAGCATCCTTCAAACTCTGCAACAGGAGTAGAGCATCAAAGTCGTAAAATATCCATTGTCCGAAAGTGACCCTTGAAATTTGCACACGTTTACAATGAAGGACATTACTTTTTATTGCTCTTTTACAAAAGAGACCCAAGTCCCTATCCAATTATCGCACTAGGAGGTTTGTGAGCGATGAATATGAAAAGAGAGAAGGAATCTCATAAAAAACAATACTATTGTAAAAGTCACCCCGCCCAGCAAAAACTCTTACCTTTCTTAAGCAGCCAAAAAAAGAATTGATATCAAATTTCGCCGCCGCTATTGAATCCCGGGTACTCAATGCCTAGCTTAATGAAGATCTGCCAATAACACTGCATGTATCTTTCTAATATATCCTAATCTCTTTTCAACATTCTTTGTTATCTGTGTTAGTTTTTTCGCTGCATTATAAAGTTATAATGTAAAGTATTTTTACGGCGGGGTGCGTAATATTTTAATCTTTACTAACTAAATTTTTTATTAATTAAAACTTCTTCATAGAGGACGCACCCCGCCGTAAAAATACTTTACATTATAACTTTATAATGCAGCGAAAAAACTAACACAGATAACAAAGAATGTTGAAAAGAGATTAGGATATATTAGAAAGATACATGCAGTGTTATTGGCAGATCTTCATTAAGCTAGGCATTGAGTACCCGGGATTCAATAGCGGCGGCGAAATTTGATATCAATTCTTTTTTTGGCTGCTTAAGAAAGGTAAGAGTTTTTGCTGGGCGGGGTGACTTTTACAATAGTATTGTTTTTTATGAGATATCACTTCTTTTTGCAGGTTATGTATGTGCTTTTATAAATATAATACGTATGCATAAGAAAGGTAAGAGTTTTTGCTGGGCGGGGTGACTTTTACAATAGTATTGTTTTTTTATGAGATATCACTTCTTTTTGCAGGTTATGTATGTGCTTTTATAATTTAATACGTATGCATAATGAATGTATTTGTGTAATAGATCGATAAAAATCGTGCGTGTTATGCATGGATGTAAATATAGTGTTACAGATTTCTACATAGCATTAGTTCTTTTTATTCGATTTCTTTCTAAAAGGTTTAGTCACATTATAAAATGTCAATTTTTTGCCTTTCTAGCTTGTTTCCGCGTTAAAAAAGATCATTCTCCGTTAAAAACACACTTTATCAGGGCACGTAATAGACTTGGCGATGAATTTGGTGATTTTATCGCACCTTGACAACTATTTTGACGATATTGGTGAAAAAACCTTTATTATCGATAGACCCATCGTCCAAGCTGTAACTCGATTATTAAGTGCAGTTTCCACTGAGGTTGGTTGGAAGTCGTTACGAGCGGCGCTATTCAGAATCCTTTGATGTGGTCAAGCTGTTGGAATGCTTTGACGTTTTGGTTCGACCGGTTGGAAGTCCCTGGATCTAACCCCGAGCTGAGATAATTGAGGGGCCAGAGGCAGAGATATCTTTGTCAATTTTGCACGCTTTCCTTTCAAGTAACTGCGAAATCTGATTTAAAAAAAAAGGGTACAACTGATGACAAGACATTTGGCTCTTTGTGTCGGGAGCGTGATTAATGGTTTTTTTAACCTTGAAGTTCCAACTGCAATGGAAACCGGACTTTACGGAAGTTACTGTAAAATTCAGGATTAATGGCGGGCTATAAAAAGAGTCCCGTTCCGACCACTGAGGTGAGTTTCTCGCTAAGATTTACGAAATAGAAAGTTTTGCTTGACTAAGTCTCTACCATTGAATTGTAGTTTATTTCTGTATGTTATGACTATGGTATCGTTTGTGCTGTGATTTATCTGTTGTCAGCTGTTATTTAAGCTGAGTTTTCTGGTGAAACTCAAGTTGATACTGGGTTTCACTAAAGTGACCAAATTTTTTAAACCCAATTTGAGGACAAATCATCGCAGCGTCCTCAAATTGAAAGGACATTTGAGGACAGAGTTAAATTATGCTTTAATTTGCGGACATTTGAGGACAATTTATAAATTCGAGAACATTTGCCCTCAAATGATTTTCAAATTGGTAAAAATGTATTGTCACCGTGTTCTGAGCTATCCTAAAAGTTTCAAATGCCTAGCTATTCGGGAAGTTAGTTAAAAATCGATTGCGAGATTTGTGCTGGTAACGCTGCCGATGGCAGCAGGAACCCGAAACAATTGGCTAAAAGTATTGTAAAAATGCATTTTCACCGTGTTCTGAACTATTCTGAAAGTTTCAAATGTCTAGCTAGTCGGGAAATTAGTTAAATAAATTTTCTGTCAAATCATATAAACGCTGCCGAAGGCAGTAGGGACCTGTGAAAGTTGACTAAAAGTGTTAAAAAATGTATTGTGACCGTGTTCTGAGCTATCCTGAATGTTTCAAATGTCTAGCTTGTCTTGAAGTTAGTTAAAAAGCGATTGTAAAATGTGTAAAAATGTGTACTTGTAAAGCTGCCGAAGGCAGCAGTAACCCGAAACAGTTGGCTAAAAGTATTATAAAAATGCATTTTCACCGTGTTCTGAACTATTCTGAAAGTTTCAAATGTCTAGCTAGTCGGGAAATTAAATAAATAAATTTTCTGTCGAATCATATAAACGCTGCCGAAGGCAGTAGGGACCTGAAACAGTTGACTAAAAGTGTTAAAAAATGTATTGTCACCGTGTTCTGAGCTATCCTGAAAGTTTCAAATGCCTAGCTAGTCGGGAAGTTAGTTAAAAATCGATTGCAAGCGTTGGGCTGGTAACGCTGCCGATGGCAGCAGGAACCCGAAGCAGTTGGCTAAACGTAATAAAAAAATGCATTTTCTCCGCGTTCTGAACTAGTCTGAAAATTTCAATGTCTAGCTAGTCGGGAAAATTAGTTAAATAAATTTTCTGTCGAATCATATAAACGCTGCCGAAGGCAGTAGGTACCTAAGACAGTTGACTAAAAGTGTTAAAAAATGTATTGTCACCGTGTTATGAGCTATCCTGAAAGTTTCAAATGTCTAGCTAGTCGGGAAGTTAGTTAAAAAGCGATTGCAAGATGAGTACTGGTAACGCTGCCGTAGGCAGCAGTAACCCGACCAAAAAAATTTTTGATTGAAAAAGGCACTGGTGCAGGTCAGAAGGAATGTCCATGCAAATTTTCAGCTCATTAGCTGCAGAACTCTAGGCTCAATCGCCGTCAAAAGTTTTTGTCTTAACAATTACAAGAAGCAGAAGAAGAAGAATGTAACAGGGAAATTTCGGGTTTTCAAAGTTATATAACTCAGGCCCCTTAATTCGGAGCGACATGCAAGTTTGTATGTTTTGTCTTAAGGGTATGCTTAAGGTCTGTGCAAAAAATCATATGTCTTGGGGATCAGGGAGCTGAGATACAGGTAGTCGAAAAGTACGAGATGCTATGTCGACATAATATACACTTGTAGCGTTCACCATTGACTTCCTACTTTGTAAATTTCATTGGCGAGTGTTTGTTTTAGCTTGGCGGGGCGGAACGCTACCGCGTTCCTTGATAGGAATTCAAAGGAATATGAAAAGAGGCCGCGGCTGACGCTGTGCTGAAGCCAGCTTTACTCAACATAGTAAAGAACAATTTTGTTTCTGTCTTTCTTTCTTCTTTTCTTTTTTCTAATATAAAGCAAACTTGATAAATTGGATTAATATTTTTGTTTGCCTCAAAGAGATTTTATAATTTATCATAATTAAGAGAATTTTTGGATTGATTTTAGAATTTTTGTTTAAATAATTTAATTCGTGATCAATTTATAAATCTTAAAAATTCTAAAAATTAATTAAAAATCTGAATGCCAGCAAAAGATCGCCAATTATGCTATAAAAGTGCATTGGGATTGGATTGTGATTAAAGGAAAATACAATTAAAAATAAATAAATAAATAAACAATCGAATTGACTTGAGCTACTTAGGACGTAAATAGTACCACAAACGAAGCATAATTTTGAAATTAAATGAGTGCACGAATATTTTAAATTGTTGTATTTGTCCCAAATATTGTTTTGTGGTTACTTGATTTTTGAAAAAATATGTCCGAATATTGCAAGATATAGGGATGAAGAGAAAATATAAATAGCAAGTGAAGCTGTAACTGTAAATACTGTAAATTAATTCCGCATAAAGCGTAAAATTTGAGTTAAGTCAATGTGTGTGTATATATATACATAAATTTTAATTTTTAACACTTCCCAATAAAGTTTAAAAGAGTTTATCACTTCGGTTTGTCTGTCCGTCTGCCTGCCTGCGCTCTAACTCCCGTAAATATTAATGGAATTTCTTGAAACATATATACACTCATGTTTGTGAAAACTGCAACACCAAGAAGGAATGGGAGTAGCAAAATAATATTTATTGGGCATATACATTATAGTAGAAAGAACAATTGATTAAAATTTCAGGAAATTTGGAGTAATATATACTGAGAAATAGAGATGGGATAAACAGTTACTCTTCAGTAATAGGTTACTTCGTTCCACACTACCTTTGGTAACAGGTTCTTGTAACATATTATTTTTATAACCTTTAGTTTATATATGGCTAATGTCTTTCTAATCCTTTCGGGATATACAATATATAGATATACATGTGTCCAGCATAGTAGACGCGGTTCATGTTTTTAAGTCCCAATGCTTTCGAGGAGTAACCTTCAATTTATTTAACACTAGAATTTCTTCAAAGTTAGTTGAATATGAAGTAGTGGTAGATTCAAGGTTTTACACAAACGTTCGACCCAATCGGTTCTGTTAAATCGATTCATTTAAACACGAAACAGAATATTTCAGATACTATCAAGAAACACGTACATATTATAAGCCATATATGTAATTAATAAAGAATTGAATAATAATAACAAATTTTTAAAAAACATCTATAAGGCATCCCAAATTTTAAACTATCGAGTAATTGTCCCTTTTGATTTTCTGAACAACTGAAATATGCCAGATTGGCAAAAAAATTAATATTTTTCAGTCATACTTAGCAAACTGTCATTTTGAATATGTTTTCTGAAATTAGAAACACTCGTTTAAAAATATAAATTTTGCTTACAAAAACTGTATAAAATGATTTATTTTCTCTTATACTTAATTTTAACATTTGACCATAATTAACTATTCTTAATATTTTTACTCATTTTAAATCATTAAAAATAGTTTCTAGAAAAAGTCAGATAATATATATATATATAATAATAAAAATAATTAAAGAAAAGTTAAAAATTAAAAATAAATAAATATTCAGTTTTCTTATCAAATTATTATCATTTTTCTTACCAAATTCTTATCATTCTTTTTCTCCATCCTTTTCTCCTTCATAATTGTCAAATGCACCGTGGGATGACGTATTTGAAGATGTTTTTTTTTAATTCGAAACAGTTGTTCGGAAATTTAAATTTTGACCACAAAGATAGCATTTTGCAATTTTTCCAACCGGATCTTTAACGGCCATATACGCCCATAAATAACTAGTTTTTAATCTTTTACTCATAAAAAAAAAAAAAAAAGATAAAAAATAAAAGGCTCTGTAAAACAATCCAATGAAGAAACGAAGAAAATAAAAAGCGAAATAGAAATACCATCCTTTTATCAAACTTGTCACCACATAAAAACACAGAAAAATATATAACATTCCCAAGTACATTCACATAATCACATGCCACTACGTAATTTCAATCCCAGCTGCTCATTCACTTCAAATATAAACATAAATATCCTACCTTGCATATCTGCGCGGCGTTAATTAAAAATCATCCTAACCCATAAACATGAACACTCCTATCCGTACGCATTCCTGTCAAATAAGCAAAACTAGATATAAACCATTACCCAAACGATTTTATTCATCCATGGAAAATAATCAAAAGCAAATAAATTTCTAAGCTAATATCGATGTTTTTAATATTAATATTATTTATGTCTGACATTAAAATCGACTTGGTTATTAAAATTCTGTCTATTCGGTTAATAGATTTGAGATAGATTGAAGAAAATATTAGAGCTACTATTTGAGCATATTATGTGAGATTTTTTTAACCTGTTGAATGTTGGACTGACTCAATAGATTATTTCACCAAATAATAGATTTTTCACACTGGCTAAATATTCCAGCTATCTATCGGTGTTCTGTTGGCAAATCGTCAGACGTAAAGTTGAAAGAATTATTTAATTAATAGGATATTTTTAGTAATATATTACATTGCAAATAGGTTACAATGCAATAATAATAATATTTATTTTGTTACGCGAAATAACGCACACCTCTACTGAGAAAACAGTACATAAAGCAGCGACCTCTGTGAGCAATGACAGCACTTATCTGCCTAGGCATTGAATCAAACAGCGATTGGATGACATGTACAGGTAAAGCACTTTATGAAGCTTCAACAAGATGCCACAATTCATCGATCGTAGTCACTAGTGAGTGGTATGGGGGGGCAGTCGCTTTTCAACGATTAAACAGTCATTTTCATTGGTGCGAGATCAGGAGAACGTGCTGGCCATAGCAGTAGTCGAACACATTCTGCATCAAGGAAGGTCCTGACAATACGGACAACTTGCGGTCGTGCATTGTCCTGCTTAAGTATTGCGCTTCGGAGGCCTTGAATATAGGGCAGAGCGACGGGCCTTAACTCGTCAGAAATGTAATGGCTGGTATTCAGAGTGGCGGGAATGCAAACAAGAGGTGATCGAGACATGTATCCAATGGTATCGCACATCATGACTCCAGGTGGTGACCCAGTATGCGGCTACCAAAATTTTGATTACCCTTAAAACTGCATCACTGCTATAGGTGCCTTTAATGTGTGATCAATGACAAACCTGGACGCAGGAATGACTCTACCACATTTTAAACCACCACTCTTGGACAGTTAGACCCAATCCCCAGAATCTTGGATAGTTTCGGTTAAATCCTTACAGAATTTTAAATTTGGACTCGTTTGGTTGTTGGCATGATCGAGACTGCATCATTTGAAGGGAAGGATCTGACTCCCCATATAGTGCTAGGTATTTTGAAAAAATATGGTCAGATCCTTACAAAACTTTACTTTATGCATCTCTAATTTAAAACTAACAAAATTTTAATGTTTTATTCAATTGATTGTAATTTTACTTATCCTCAAAATCCTTGCTTATCCTCCTTTTATCCTCAAAATCAATGAGCTGTATGGTGAATCTCGATCTTTAAATACACTATGATAAAATATTTTTACAAAAAATTTCGCACACGGATTACTTTTTTAAATATTTATTTTGAACGTCCGGTCCAACTATAGAACTATTTCAGAAATTGAATATTAGGTTTAAAAAAAAAAGAAAATCCTCTTTTTTTTTTTTTATGTATTTGTAGAAATTTGTCATTTTAAAAAAGTACTTTATTATGTCTTTGTAATGTTGTGTGTTTCAAGATATCATTTTTTAAAGTTTTACATTTTATCACTTTTCATAAAATTTTACAAATTCATTTAGTTTGTTATTTTGTTCGACGTGAAATTTAATGTAAATGACCTATGAAAGTGCGCTTTTTATACAGCATTCTAAGCTCATTATAATTTTGTTTCTTAACTTCTAAAAAATAATGATATCGGTGCAAAAAAAGCAGTTAAAAGTACTTTGAGAATGACTATAAGAATTTGAAATATGGGTCTTAAAAATAATGATATCAGATTTTGAGTGACACTTTTCTGTTCATTAAAATATACACAGACTTTCTTTTTCTTTGATTATTTGCTTTTTTCTTCTCCTCATATTCACAGTGAAAACATTATTTTCAACATCAAAATATATATATAACATTAACTCACTGATACTTTTTTTTATTCACATCTCTTATAATATCAAAATGACTGTTTTAAAAGAAATGATATCGAAGTGTTACATTAAATAATTTGTTTTTAAATTCCATTGCAATTATTTTGATTTGTCAAATGAAGTATATTTTCACATTGAAACATTGTTTTTAATTTTCAAATACGCTGCCAAATTTCATTAAGCTTATATTATGTATTGAAATGTATTTATTTCAATAAATCATTTTACTTTTTGCGTCACGCTATCCAACACTGCAAGTAAAATATATGCAAATGTGTACTTTGTGCCATATTATCCAAATTAATTGAAAATGTATGCAAATCCTGCATTTTGTATGTATACTTAAATTTTGTAGAGCTATAAAATATCATTTCACCCTTTTGAGATACACTGTACACAGGGCATAAAAATAAATAAAAACTATTACTCACAAAAAAGCTCCACATTTTATTTTTAGCCATAATGCTAGTTGCTATTACCGTAGAAGCTATGAAGATAGATAACCCTATACCTTCCACTGTCTGTATAGCAAAGGATAAAATTAGGAAACTTTCCTGCTGTGGAACCAAGTACAAAGGGCTGAAAAGAAGAAATTGGAAAAATTAAATATCGAAAAAATTGCAACAAAGTTTTTTAGTCTATTTCTTTCAGACAGCGGTTTTGCCACTTCCATTATGCCAATATCCAATTTTATCTTAAATTATCTTAAAATAGTATTTAGATAAACTCATTAACTGGAAAAATTCATTTGAAGTAGATTGATTTTCTTTATACCAACTATGTGAAAAATACCTGGGCCCTCCGCTTAACGTGTGGATACGCTTCCATTAAGCTACCCTGGCTGATTAACCAGCTCGACATTTCTCACATAGCCATTACATCTGCGTTTACAGATACGTTGACCTTGCCAATGGTTATTATGCGAGAAATGACGAGCTTGTTATTAGCCAGGATAGCAGATAACAAAAAAAAAAAAAAAAAAAATTTTTTTTTTTTTAGTTACAAGATTGCAATATATAAATTAGACCTGTTGTACTGACTTAAATTCTGTCAAAAACAGATTATTATTATTATTATTTAAACCTTTCGCGCTGACTTTTGCCACGAGTTGCTGCTTTCCTTCTTGTTTCTTACACAAATTAATATGATCTACTCTGCAGTTTAGCAGAGGTTTCAGCATTCAGTGCTGGGCCTAACATTTTTACCTAAATATTAAAAATTAAGAAAAAAAATGTTAAGTTTTCGTGGAAAATATAGTCACCAGCTAAAATATATTGGTCGACAACGGCGACCAGGCGACGGTATTTCACGAGCCCTGGTTATCGGTATAAGTGTTTACGTAATTTTGTTAAAACTATATTGGATTATGGCAATAATTAGTGGCCTAAATTAAAAATTGTATTTATTTCTTATTTGAGAGAAGGAAAAATAGACAGATTCATTGGTCAAGTGTTAACTTCATTTCTCAGAATTTCCAGAGCAACTTTGTTCATTATTTCGAAAGTTATCTTGATGACAAATTTTCATTCTATATATTTTCTATAAGAAGTGAATACATACATTTGACATATATACATATGAATAAATACATACTACTGAATACAAACATGCGTGCCAGCAAAAATCGCACTCAATTCCAGAGTGCCAAAGCATTTTCTCGTTCACCCCCAACCGTCACATATTTGTGTCAGCGTTCTGGAACGTTTTAAAAACTATAATTTTTGGTGTAAGATAGCATTGTATGACTATAGGATTTGAGATACATGCTGATTTGACCTTCTATTCGAAATGAAAGTAACATGTGTAATTTGACTGTAGAAACATAAGCGGAAAGGAATGCTTCCAATTCGCATGCTTTATGACGGCTTTTTAAATGAGCACGTGGTTTTTGGTCTATAGGAAGTAGGGAAGATTTAGTTTCGCTAGAGCATTGGGCATTTGGGTTTGCAGTGCACTTTTTAATCGAGAATTAGATCTTGTAGACGTGATTTTTTTTCTCAATAGATGTAGAATGACAGTTCTGCGCCAGAGGGGCAGAGATGTTGGAGAGTGGGGAGGACTGGGGATTATGCGGTGCTGGGTGCAGGAGGAGGGGGAATGGAAGGGGTGCGAGGCGCAGGGAGTGAGATGACGTTATGTTTCACGAGGGTTTTCTCGATGAGTCATGATTTTTCAGGTTAAAAGTAGGCAACGTATTTTCACAATTTTTTGGACTTACAAGGGAAGTATGAATCAGTAAAATTTTTATTGAAACCAAACCAAGCTTAAATTAAAGAGCATGGTCGAAGACATAGGGTAGAGAGCAAATTTGCTGCAACAACCCCCATGAAGCGAGAAAACAACCATTAAAGTTTTAGCTGTTTCTGTCAAAACGAACGAAACCGAGCCCCTTAGCAAGACGGCGTGGTGCAGTTGTTAAAGCGTTCAGTTTGAGTGAGGAAGGTCGTGAGATCGAATCCCTGTGACTGCTAGGAGTTTTTTTTTTTTTTTTTAATATGTATATACATTTTTTATAATATAAATGAAATAAAATATAAAAATAAATGAGTAATTTAAGAAGAGATATGTATTAAATTCAATTAAAGTATATAATGATATATTTTTAATTATTAAAATATTTTTATTTCAATTAATATATAATTTAAATAAATGAAAAATTAAGGGAAAATATTTTTCTTTATTGCACTTTTATTCTTTCCTAAGGTTTATTTTTATTTTTATTTTTTATTTATTTATTTATTTATTTATTTTTTATTTTTTAGTATTTTACGCCAAATGTTGATCGTCTGTTTTTAATTTTGTTAATTTTTATACATAAAAATAAATATTCTGTTAAATTATTAAAACATTTTATTTCAAGTGAAAAAATGTTTTGCAAATGGAAAATAATATTTCTATTGCATTTTTTTCGTCTGTTTTTAATTATTCATACGTAAAAAAAAAGAGCTTTTACTTATTGTTATTATTCTGTTGGATCTTGCATATGCTTACATCTTGGTTTACACTTCCAAAATTTAACAATGTAGTTATATATGCATTTTGTAAAGCTTGTTATCTCGAAAGAAAAAAACTTCAATAATTTCCAAAATGTTCGCGATATGTGTTGAACAAGATTGTAATGAAATTAATTGTGATAAATTTTCTTTTATACGTTCTTCTCATCTTGAAAAGTGCTTATGTTCTGATTATTTTCTTATTTCTAATCATAGTCATTTTTAACTTGAAAATAAATTCTTAAATTTAAAAATGTGTAAATTATAAAGAAAAAATTAAAATATTTTAATAATTAAAAATATATCATAATATAAACCCTTAAATTATTCATTTATTTATTTCATTTTTACATTAAAATAAATAAATAAATACAAGTGGCCACCGAGGTTCGATCTCACTACATTTCTCACTCAAACTGAACACACTAACCACTGCGCTACGTTGCCTTGCTAAAGGGTTTAGTTTTGTTGGATTTCACAGAAACAGCTGAAACTTTTAGGGTCGTTTTCTTCCTATATGGGGGTTGTTGCAGAAAATTTGCACTCTACCCAATGTTTTCGACCGCTGTTTAATTTAAGATTGGTTTGGTTTCAATAGGAATTTTACCGATTCATGCTTCCCTTGTTTTGAAAATGTATTTTGGGGACCTAGTATTTTTTCACACATTTCTTGCACTAAGCATTTTTTCAGAAATTGAAAATGTATTTCGAGAACTTAGTATTTTTGACTGAATGAGACAAAGGGTAGTACATAACAAAGACCGTTCTTGCGGCAACAGGCTGCGGTGCTGCGTAACGCAGCCTGTCGAGGGACGTGCAGCCCAGCCTGTGGAGGAAGAGTCTGTCTTATCTACATCCTGTGATCAGCTTCCTGCCCAGCCTGCCGAGGATCGTGAAAGATTTCCGGTGCATCCTGTCGAGGATTGTGAAAGATAAGGATGATAAGAATTAAGAGATAGTGTTTTCAATGTGTAATGAAGCGATTTTTCTGAAACATATTTTTTCTGTGGTGCTGCCATCTACTAGACGGATTCAGCAGCATAAAAGTGAGAATTTATTTTTAAAATAAAGAGAATTTTAGAAATGTACCCACCTTATGTTTTTATAGCATGATCTGGAATTAAACCGGAGACAAAATATTCCCATAGGATAGTAGTTTTCGAGTGTCTTAACAACTGTCCCATAGGAATATACCCTATTGAGTCGATTTAAGATATAAATATGTGTTTTTAAGAGGATTTCATTTAGTATTCAACATGGTGCCTTCGCGAGAGGAAGCAACAGTTGTCGTCTGTTTATATTTATTAATGTGTATTTTTTTTACCATTCTCTATATTTTTAGTGAAGGTTCAAAGTTTAATGTAGATTTTATATTAAATTTAAACGAAACGGGAAATTTATCCTTTCCGATATGATGCGTTTTCGAATTTATGTGAATAACAATCAAATTAGTTGTTGCAATGGAACAGACTTATCAAAATCCAAGTCATGTTGCAAGTTTTAGTGGTGTAAATGCTTTATACAGCGCTGCAAAAGGAAAAATAACCAAGAAGAGGATTCAGGAATAGTTAGAAGGTGTAGATGCATACAACCTTCACAAAACGAATCGGAGAAAATTTCCAACGAATCGCGTCATAGATACTAAATCGATCAGCAGTGGCAGACAAATTTAGTAGATTTAAGCAGTTTGCAGAAGTACAATCAAGGATTTCGTTACATTTTAACCTGTATCGACGTTATATCTAAATTTGCATGGGTCATTGAAAACTAAAAAAGGGGAAGAGATTAAGAAAGCTTTAAAAAAAAATTTTGTGTCACGAAAGCCTAAATTACTTCAAAGTGACAGTGGCACAGAGTTCGTTAACAGGGTGTTTCAAAAGTTTTTAAAGGAAGAAGGCGTGAGATTTTCAGAACTTTCAACAATACGAAAGCATCTGTAGTAGAGCGATTTAATCGTACTTCGAAAACTAAAATGTGGAAATATTTCACTAGTCGACACACTTACCGTTACGTAGACGTGTTAGATCAATTTTTGCATAGTTATAATCATACTTATCATTCGAGTATTAAAAGTGGCGTCGAAAAACGAAAGCGACGTATGGTTTACTTTGTATGGAGATATGGAAAATGAAAAGAGAAAGCCCTGTGCGTTTCAACCGGGGGATACTGTTCGCGTGTCTAAACATAAATTAACCTTTGGAAAGGGATATGAAACCAACTGGACGGAAGAGTTATTTGTTGTGACCGAATGCGTGCCGCGAGACCCGCCCGTCTACCGGATAGAGGACCTGATGAATGAACCGATTCAGGGTACGTTTTATGCACAAGAACTTTTAAAAGTACAACCTAAAAAGAACACTGCAAAAAATAAACCTGTAAAAGTACAGGAAAAATCTGGCAGCTGGGGTGCCAGTATTTCCCCGTCAAATATAAAGATTAAAACCGCAAAATTGTTTCACGGACATATATTTTACGTAGAAATCCTGTAAATCAAACAGGTTTTTTGTTAAAAGAATAGTTTTGTTCTGTATATTTGACGGAGAAATACTGGCACCCCAGCTGCCAGATTTTTCCTGTACTTTTGACAGATATTTTTTACAGTGAACTATGCCATCGAAAAAATATTGAAAAAGCGAATGAGAAAAGGCAGTTTGAATATAAAGTGAAATATAAAGGTTATCCTTCAAAATTTGACCAATGGATCTAATTTATTCGATTTCTAAATTGTGACGACGGGGATTTTAAGAATCATTTGTCATCATGTCGTTCTACGTGACGTTACCCTCGAACAGTTCTTTAAATTATTGCACGGAAAATAAAATTTCACATTTTATTACGAGATTACCTGCACCCATCAACTTCAAAGGAGAATGGGAAGTAGGGATTGTGGAATTGATTTAGCCGCATATATGGAAAAATGTAATGGAGAGCGAAAATGAATATGAATATGATGCAGGTGCAAGTGTGATGAAAAAAGCGAGAATACCTCCTGGACTTCACGAAAAGCCTAATGAGATTATTAAATGGATTCATTACCAAAATTTTAATGGCAATATTGCGTTTAACTATTACAAAGTATACTAGAAAAGTAGATATTACTTTAAACTCAAAAGCAAGAATAATTTTATATTCAGGACTTGCAGAATGGTTAGGATTTCTACCGGGAGAGGTAGGTGAAAACGAAATACCCACAACCGATACTAGGGTTATAGTAAGTCCTTATGTAGCTGACCCGAATGTTGATTTTAAGTTAATATACATATACAGTGATATAATGGAACCGCAAATTGTAGGTCATACAGTAGCGCCCTTGTTACGTGTAATCACCGTGAAAGGTCAAGATGTGATATGATTCATGAAATGTTTGACAGACCGCATTATTTACCGGTCTCGCGAAAGAATATTCAAACTATTGAAACCGTTATAAGGACACGCACAGGACGTTTAATGTCATTTGAACGTGGACAGTTGATCGTGAAACTACATTTTAGACAAAAGTATCTCTCATAATATTTGTTCCCTACAAGTGTTGTGCAAAATCTTTTGAAGATTATTACTGTCACCACTCGGGCAGCGGTTTGAACTATTACCAAGGTGCTGCTTTACAAAAAGGATAAGGATTAGGTGGATTGTTTAGATCATTTTTTCGTTCAGCGGTCGCGAAAGCTGTTGGTAAAGAATTATCTCATACTGGGGTAGATGTATTGAATGACTTGCCACGTGGTGCGGATATTAAAGACGCTGCCAAAAGTCGACTGAAAGAAGCGGATCAAAATTTAACCGACAAAGCTGCAACTAAAATGAAAACAATGATTAGTTCAGAACAACGCTAGAAAAAGAGAAAGCGTTCTAACAAAACCGTCATTCGTCGCAAAGTGAAGAAAGTGAAAACACACGATATTTTTACTTCATAATGTCGGGACTGATTCATAAAGATTCCCTTGCCTGT
Source organism: Salticus scenicus (assembly GCA_963930645.1). Classification (NCBI taxonomy): domain Eukaryota; kingdom Metazoa; phylum Arthropoda; class Arachnida; order Araneae; family Salticidae; genus Salticus; species Salticus scenicus. The sequence continues at coordinate 549,655 of CAWVNO010003068.1, forward strand.
GTCAAATCCAAATTGGACTTGTTTTTGATTCCACCCACGCAGACGGCTGTTGAAAAAGGACATTTTGTCGAATTTCACCCTCTAGCAAATATTCGCGATGGGGGCCCGTGGAATTTAACATCATGGGTAACGGTGAAGAATACATAGATTTATCCTCCTCGCACATGTACCTAAAAGTGAAAATTGTATCAGCGGACGGATCCAGTTTACCTGATAATGAGCCTGTTGCACCAGTTAATTTATATTTTTCCCAAATCGATGTGAGTTTGAATGAAATATTAATATCCTCTTTGAGTAACAATTATCCCTATCGTGCCTCCATCGAAACTTTATTGAATTATGGCGAAGATGCTAAGGAAAGTTTATTAACCTGTGAATGTTTCTACAAAGATGAGAATTTGACTGTATCAGATCCTATATTGTAAACCCCTCCTGAAAACCACGGAAGGAAAAATCGGTATGAACTGACTAAAAACAGCAAAATCTGAGATATGATTGGACTTGTACACTGTGACATTTTTCAACAGAATCGACTGTTACTGAATATGGTCGATTTAAAAATTAAAAGGATTCGAAGCACTCCTCAGTTTTGTTTAATGACTAGACAAGTCGCTGGCCAGGATAAGAAGTGCAACGTTGTATTGGAACATGCTTCTTTATTTATTCGTAAAGTGAAAGTGAATCCCGGGGCAAAAGCTTTGGAGAAAAATTCAGCGAAATACCCGATCGAACGAGTTTTATACAAAATTTATACTATTCTTTCAGGAAGTATGTCTTTTATGCAGGATAATGTGTTTCTGGGAGCTATACCAAAACGCACAATTATTAGATAATACAGCCATGAGTGGTAGATATGACCCCTTTTATTTTAATCATTACAACATCAACTTTTTAAGTGTGCATAGATGGTCAACCTGTATCTAGTAAACCTTTAGAATTAAATTTTCGAGATAAAAACTATATAAGAGCTTATTATCGATTATTCTCTGTTTTTAATTGAGATGTTGGAAATTATATATCCCGTGAAGATTTCGTTGATTAACACACTTTGTTTGCTTTTGATCTAAGTCCTGATTTATGTGACGAACCTCACCTGAATTAACAGCAAGGAAATTTAAGAATTGAGATTAAATTTTCTAATGCTTTACAATCTACCATCTCCGTGTTTGTATATGCGGAATTTGAAAACATTATAGAAATTACCAAGTCCCGACAATACAAATCATATTTTTACTCGAACTTATAATACTTGTAAGAAATTTTTATTGTCATGCAAATGATTTTTACAGCTTCCGAAATAAACATGTTTATGAGTAATTTAATTTTAAAATCGGGGGCCAATTGCATTATCAGATTTTACCCTGTCTTGTTGTGGCATGATTGGTAAAACACTTGATTCCAAGTCCCTCATAGGTTCGATTCCAACCCCAGGTAATGAAAATTTTTTTTTTAAATTTATTTATATTTTATTTATGCTCTAGAAAATTTTAAAATCTATTTATAACAGAAAAACAGAGTCACAGGGTACCTTTATCTCCTTATATTATTAAAATCTGTACGCGTGTGTGTTTTTGTCTGTGTGTGTGTCTGTGAGAAACGGCTTGAAACGGATAAGGCTCCGCCGCTAATGGTCGCACGGACTTCGAACAGGTACCGTCGGACAGAAAATTTATCGCAGATGTACGATATGTAATTTGCTAAACGATGCGGGCCTAATTAGCGGAGATATTAATTAAAATGTCGACCATTGTCTAACGAAAAAACGATTCAAAATGGCACGCGATCATCATTTTCGCAACGCTCACCTTGAAAGAAAAAGGAAAGAGGGAAAATTTCGTGGGTTTTTGAAAAGCGATCGCTTCCGATCTGTTGGAAATATCGAAAATACACCTGTACGACGAGAAAGAGCATTTATTACCGATTCTTACGGTACAATTTTTTTTAAAAAATACGGATTTTTTATATTTTTAAAAAAAGTTTTAAAAAGGATCGAAAATTTCGTTTTTTCGCGGTCGTCTTTTTCGAAACGCCCTGTACGACAGGGTAACAATTCCATTTCTTAACAACTGGTATATAAAGAAAGGCCATTTAATCCTCTTTCGAACCATATAAACATTTTTACAAAATACGGATTACCGATCCATATTTTTAGATTTTACGAAACATCGATTTTTTCGCAAAATATTTTATAACTCAAAAGCGTTTAGAGATAAATCATTTCTTTTTTACCATGTTTTTATTAACTTCGATTCTTGTTTGTTTGTTTGTGTGTTTGTTTGTTTGTTTGTTTGTGTGTTTGTCAGGGACAAATCTTGCAATCGATTTTTAACTAACTTCCCGACTAGCTAGATATTCGAATTTTTCAGGACAGCTCACAACACGGTGACAATACATTTTTCTAATAATTTTAGTCAACTGCTTCAGGTTCCGCTGCCTTCGGCAGCGTTTATATGATTCGGCAGAAAATTTATTTAACTAACTTCCCGACTAGCTAGACATTTGAAACTTTTAGAATAGTTCAGAATAAGGTTAAAATGTATATTTTTAATACCTTTAGCCAACTGTTTCGGGTTCCCGCTGCCTTCGGCAGCGTTATCAGTAAAAGGATTGCAATCGATTTTTTCCTAACTTTCCGACTAGCTAGACATTTGAAACTTTCAGGATAGGTCAAAACACGGTGACAATACATTTTTTTAATACTTTTAGTCAACAGTTTCAGGTCCCCACTGCCTTCGGCAGCGTTTATATGATTCAACAGTTAATTTATTTAACTAACTTCCCGACTAGCTAGACATTGGAAACTTTCAGAATAGTTCAGAACACGGTGAAAATGCATTTTTTAAATATTTGTAACCAACTACTCCGGGTTCCTGCTGCCTTCGGCAGCGTTACCAGTACAAAGCTTGTAATCGATTTTTCCCTAACTTCTCGACTAGCTAGACATTTGAAACTTTCAGGATAGCTTAGAATACAGTGACAATACATTTTTTTTTATACTTTTAGTCAACTGTTTCAGGTCCCTACTGCCTTCAGCAGCGTTTATATGATTCAACAGAAAATTTATTTAACTAACTTTCCGACTAGCTAGACATTTGAAACTTTCAGAATAGTTGAGAATACGGTGAAAATGCATTTTTACAATATTTTTAACCAAATGTTTCGGGTTCCTGCTGCCTTCGGCAGCGTTACCAGTACAAAGCTTGCAATCGATTTTTCACTAACTTCCCGACTAGCTAGACATTTGAAACTTTTATAATAGCTCAAAACACGAGAGCAATGAATTTTTTTTAAAAATTTATCCAATTGCTCCGGGTTCCCGCTGCCTTCGGTAGCGTTTATATGATTGAACAGAAAATTTAAAAACATGGTATATAAAAAGATCTTTTTATCTTGTAATTATTTTTGTATATACATCTCGCTTTCATGATTTAACTCCCAAAAGATTGAGAGAAAATTTCAAAAACTGAATGAGTTATAAATTTTTTAATTTCACGCTTGAAACCCATTGAAATATAATACGCGACCTTCCTTCGATGAGATTCTATTACGTGTTCATTGCCGCTTTTCGTTACTATGGGAACCAGTTCAAGGAAGAGAGATTTCTGCTTTCTCTCTCGACGGAAGCAAAGGGGAAAAAAAAAAAAGGAGCGATAAATGAGGTCACGTGCTTTGCTTCTGCTATTAAAAATTGCAATATTCTATTACGCGTATCTCAGCTACTAATTAAAATAATTTCATAAGTAATACATCATTGGAAAGCTTTTTTGAATTGGAATCGAACAGTGGAATACAGAAATTTGTACCGCTAGATGGCGCTGTAATATTTTCAAATTTCAATATTTCAATTTCTAATCATGATTAAATTATTTTTAATACATCATTCGAAAGATATTTTAAAGTTCTTTTATATTATCGAAAGTTTTCACCAGATTTACACGTTTTGAGGTGTCCTGAATGAAATTTAGTTTTCTTTGTATCTCAGCTACTAATTAAAATAACTTCATAAGTAATACATCATTAGAAAGCGTTTTTGAATTGGAATGGAACAGTGGAATACAGAAATTTCTACCGACAGATGGCGCTGTAATATTTTCAAATTTCAATATTTCAATTATGATTCAATTATTTTTAATACATCATTCGAAAGATATTTTAAAGTTCTTTTAAATTATCGAAAGTTTTCACCAGATTTACACGTTTTGAGGTGTCCTGATTACGTTTTCTTTTGCATCTTAGCCAAATGAGTTAGATCGTTCAAAATTGGTATACGTAGGTTAATTAAGAGGGCTTGAAAGGGTGGAGAAGAAATAGGTGTGCGCCGCGCGCGTACCCCTTAATTTGAGCGCGCGCAGAGCGCACGGGACTGCGCTGCCGAAGGCAGTGGGGACCCGGGCCGACTTTTTACCCAATGACAAATGATTTTTTTTTTTTTTTAATTTCTTTTCTTAACACTAAAAGTTACTGTTAGTGATTCATTAATTATAGTAATTCATTTGAAAATACTGACCCGCTAGCGGGCGAAGCCCGCTAGTTTATTTATTAAAAAGCCTTAAAAATAGTGGTGATTTTAAACCTAACAGGGCGGTATTTCTGTTCGTGAGAAATAAACTCAAATGACATTTTTTCAATAATTACAAAAACTTTATTTTTCATATTATTCTAAAAACATTTCATTTGACTCTTTTATTTCTTCATGTATATATACATCTACATCAGGGCGTCGCTGTGACGCATTTGTTCTGATTGGCCGTCTGTGTTCTATGTACATGTAATGATGTATGTTCGTTTTTTTTCTCTTCTTCGATGTTCAGTTTGGTAACAAAAATGTAATTAAAAGGAACACTCGTGGGTTCATCCTTTTATTCCCACAATATAATATATTTTTTCTTATTCATAAACCAAGCTAAAGGAGGCTGGTTTAATTCAATTAAAACTATTATTTAATTTATTTCAAATTATATATTTAAACAGCATCAGTCAACTCATATGATAGTTCCTGAAACGCCAACTGATTTATTTTCATTTATGAAATACTATACATCTTGATACTGAAAGCTGAAATAAAAGAGGATACTCATAAACTAGGTGAGTGCATTTTACTTACCTTATAAACCTTGAACTATTTTTATAAAATATATCTGAATAAGTAAATTAAATATTTGATAATAATTCTTTTGTCAACTTTAACAGATTATGACTACTAACGCGCTGAATTGAAATTTTAAATTTATTCTTGACAAAAGTTTTTTCTTTGCATATTTGAAGAAATTGCTACATTAAATAATAATAATAATAATAATAAAATGTAAGCGAAAGTAAATATTTTTTTTTGTTTCTTCAAAACGGAAGTGAATATCAAAACGAAAGTATAGAAACCTGTATAAACATTAAAATCAAAAGAAGTGAAAATATATAAGAATGTTTAAAATAAACATATGAATGATTAAATATAAAATTTTAGTTATTATATTCTAGAAAGAAAACAAAATTGAAATATTAAAATGAGTATCCTTAAGGACACTATAATTGAAAAACTTAACGCACAAAATTATGATGTCTGGAAGTTTAAATTGGAGATGTTTCTCCAAAAGGAAGATTTATATTCAGTTGTTATTAACGATGCTCCCAATCCGATAACTGACACATGGAATAACAAAAACAGAAAAGCTCGTGCTATCATAAACCTCTTAATAGAGGACAACCAGATCATTCACGTAAAAAACCTCCAAACCGCTAAAGAATGCTGGAATGCATTAAAAGCTGTACATGAACGTTCAACCCTCAGCAGTAAACTATTTTTGCTAAGAAAGCTTTACTCTACGAAATTAACTGAGGGTGGCGATATGTTCGACCATTTAACATACATTTATCAGTTAAGAGATAAGATAGTATCAATAGGTGAAGAAATTAATGACAGGCACCTTTCAGCCCTAATGCTCTGTTCCTTACCTCCAAGTTATGATGTACTCATCACTGCTTTAGAATCGCGTGACGAAAAAGATTTAGTACCAGAGTTTATACGCTCGAAATTAATTGATGAATTTTCTAAAAGAAAAGAAAACAAATCTGAAAATAATTCAGTGTTAAAGGTTAAATTTAAACCAAAAACAGAAAATTCAAAATTCTGCCGTTATTGTAAAAGAAAATCGCATACAATTGAAGAATGCTGGCATCTTAAAAATAAAAATAAAGAAAAGACTCCGAAACAAACAAAAGCCAGAGATGCCAGATCAACTTTCAAATCTGGTATGCACTCTAAAGACAGACATAACGCGAATAGGGCTCTTATTACTGAGAGTGAAAACAAAAAATCGAACGATAAAATATATACTCTATTTATCGGTGAGAAATCTAACAATTGGTATGTAGACTCGGGTTGTTCAACGCATGTTTGCAATGATAGGAGTAAATTTCATGAATTTAATTATAATAATTCACGCGTAACAATCGCGAATGGACAGGAGATAAAATCCCTGGGTCATGGGTCTGTGAAATTAAACACCATAAATTCCAATAACACACATAATACTATAATATTAAAAAAATGTTTTATATGTACCAGAGATAGAGACAAACCTCATATCTGTAAAAGAGGCTACTGAAAATGGTTGTGTAGCAATATTTGAAAACAAATCATGCAAAATAATGCATGAAGGAGAAACATGCATTGAAGGTTACAATAATAACAATTTATACGAATGCAAAGTTAACTATGATACAACACACACTATAAACATGGTAAAAACATGTAAAAATAAAAATTGTATTGATAAATGACACATTAAATTAGGCCATAGAAACATTAGTCATATAAAACAATTGGTAAAAAACAACATGGCAGTTGGGATAAAACTAGACAACTGCAAACATGATAATGCATGTGAAACTTGCATATTAACTAAATTAACGAACAATCCTTATCCCAAAAAGGCTCAATTTAGGGCAACTAAAGCACTAGAGTTGGTACACACTGACTTGTGTGGACCAATGACAACCCCCACGGTCGGCGGAAAATACTATTTTTTAACTTTTATTGATGATTTTAGTAGATTTACAGTTATATACCTACTGAGAAAAAAGGATGAAGTTTTTACAAAATTGAGGGAATACATCGCAATGACATCAAATAAGTTCGGACGAACTTTGCATGCAATCTGCTCCGACAACGGAGGAGAGTATGCCGGGACAGAATTAAATGAATACTTAACAAAATTAGGTATAGACCACCAATTCACTGTTCCCTATTCAGCTTCTCAAAATGGAACTGCTGAACGTAAAAATCGTACTTTAGTTGAAATGGCACGTTGTTTATTAAAGGATGGCAATTTACCAAATTCGGGGGGAGGCAATAAATACCGCAGTTTACTTGCAAAATAGACTCCCAACATCTTCGTGTGAATTGACACCTTATGAATTATGGACAGGTCGAAAACCTAACCTATCGATATTAAAATCATTTGGTTGTCGTGCCTATGCATACGTACAAAAGGTACACAGGGGAAAATTAGATAATACGGCACAGGAAGGTATATTCGTAGGGTACGATAATAGAAGTAAAGGATATAGGATCTGCACAAATGGCAAAAACATAATTATTAGTCGAACCGTAAAATTTGTAGAAAATGAAAAACAAGCGATACTTAAATATGAAACATCACAAAACAATGATGAGAAATGTGATAATAAAAATCCATCACCAACTTTGCAAATAATAGACTCAGAGATAGATGAAACTAATGATAGTGTTGTGTCAGATAATTCACAAAATATTCCACGTAGATCACAAAGATCTAATAAAGGGGTACTACCAGATAGATTCGCATTCACAATACACAATGAAAGAATAAGTGAACCAAAATGCTGAGATGATATAATAAGTATGGAAAACCCTGTAGAAAAGGAAAATCGGATCAATGCTACATTAGATGAAATAAATTCACTCAAGCAGAATGACACCTGGGATTTAGTTGAGGTTTCACCAGGGATGAAAATAGTAGGATGCAAATGGGCATTCAAAGCAAAATATAACAGTCAGGGCCGTGTTGAAAAATACAAAGCTAGGCTGGTTGCAAAGGGCTTTTCACAGAAATATGGAATAGACTACGATGAGACTTTCGCCCCAGTGGCGTCTCACACAACTTTGAGAAGTTTTTTGGCAATGAGTCTTTATAAGAATTTATGTCTTAGAATATTGATATCAAGACTGCATTTTTACATGGCAAATTGAGTGAAGATATTTATATGCATCAGCCAGAAGAATACGTGGTATCCGGGGAAGAACATAAGGTGTGTAAATTAAAAAAGGCAATATACGGGCTAAAGCAGGCCGCGAGAGCATGGAATTTAAAATTGAATGAGTCATTACTTAACTTAGGTTTTAATCAAAGTCAATTCGACAAGTGTCTTTATAAACGTAAACAAAACGATGTAACTACTCATGTACTTGTGTATGTCGATGATTTGTTAATAGCGGGGAATGATCAACAAATAAATGAAATTGTAAACAAACTAAAACAAGAATACCCGTTAACAGACTTGGGAGAAGCAAAACAATATCTTGGGATAAATATTAATCGTCCTAATGAAAATACAATGACTCTTGATCAAACACACAAAATACAAGAACTTATAGTCAAATACGGTTTAGAAAATTCAAAACCTACAGACACTCCTATGGAGACAGGTTACATAAAATTAAATGACGAAGAAAACCTTTTCCCAGAAAATACACAATATAGACAGGCTGTAGGCGCATTGTTATATATTTCAACCGTGTCACGTCCGGATATTAGCGCCGCGGTAAATATTTTGAGTAGAAGAAATGAGCGCCCAAGAGCAAAAGATTGGGAAGCGGTAAGAAGGTTAATTAGATATTTAAAAAATACAATTAATCTTAAATTGACATATAATATTATTGAAGAACCTCTCTTGAGGGTATATGCAGATTCCGACTGGGGAAACGATCCCAGTGATCGTAAGTCTACAACAGAAAATTTGTTCTGCATAGGAGCAAATACTGTATACTGGACAAGCAAAAAACAAAAATATGTATCGATGTCATCAGTGGAAGCGGAATATATTTCTGCAGCAAGTGCCGCGCAAGAAGTAAAATGGCTTATAAACCTTTTTGAAGAAATTGATATGCAACAAAATTATCCTATTACACTCTATGAAGACAATCTTTCTTGCATCAAATTGGCTGAAAATGACAAGTTTCGACAGAAAACTAAGCACATCGAGCTAAGGTACCATCTGATTCGAGACCTTGTTGAGCAGGGCACAATAAAGATTGAGTATGTAAGTACGGAAAATATGATCGCTGATATACTCACCAAGCCTCTACCGAGACATTCTTTTCGAAAATTGCGAATTTCTTTGTTGAACTGTGATTAAATGTCATCGAGTTTACGCAGGGGTGTTGGTTAGAAATAAACTCAAATGACATTTTTTCAATAATTACAAAAACTTTCTTTTTCATATTATTCTAAAAACATTTCATTTGACTCTTTTATTTCTTCATGTATATATACATCTACATTAGGGCGTCGCTTCTATGTACATGTAATGATGTATGTTCGTTTTTATTTCTCTTCTTCGATGTTCAGTTTGGTAATAAAAATGTAATTAAAAGGAACACTCGTTTGTTCATCCTTTTATTCCCACAATATAATATAATATATTTTTTCTTATTCATAAACCAAGCTAAAGGAGGCTGGTTTAATTCAATTAAAACTATTATTTAATTTATTTCAAATTATATATTTAAACAGCATCAGTCAACTCATATGATAGTTCCTGAAACGCCAACTGATTTATTTTCATTTATGAAATACTACATCTTGATACTGAAAGCTGAAATAAAAGAGGATACTCATAAACAAGGTGAGTGCATTTTACTTACCTTATAAACCTTGAACTATTTTTATAAAATATATCAGAATAAGTAAATTAAATATTTGATAATAATTCTTTTGTCAACTTTAACAATTTCTAAGCCTAAAAATGATGGCGGCGTTTTAAGACATTTGCAGTGTCTTAATTTTAAATGAAAAAAAAAAAAAAAAAAAAAAAAAGGCTTTAAAAAGTGAGATCTTTTTTTTTTTCGCTTAAAATGTGACCATCCGTATAAAACACTTTGTTAACTGAATTTAAGACGTTTATGTTTACAGTATTCCTATGTGATTCTTGCTTGTTATCGTGTTCCTGACCTTTATGTAAATTTTTGAACAACAGTTCTGAATCACCCTGTATATATATATATATGTATATATATATGAGTAATTCTCTAAAAAGTGGTCATTTCATGTCCCAGTAGTCTTGAGGGCATATTTTTAAAAGCACAAAAACAAAAAGCGGTCCAAACTATCAATATTAATTGGTTTTGTATATAAATTGTTATTATTTAGTTATTGGAATTCAAATATAATTTTAAAATATTTTTTTAAATGCAAAATATTATTCCCTCACTGTGTCCCCATTCCCACATGTAAGTAAATAAAATGGTTTCTATGGTATTAAAGCATGTATATTTAGATTATTTGAAGTGAAAATTTATTAAACATACTTTAATAAATATGTATCCATTTTATTATATTTATATATTATGCAATGAAAGAAATTAGAACACTTTTTATTCGTGTCCCTGGTAATATATATCATTCCCTCATCAAACTATAATTACTCCCCTACTTACAGCATTAATGGCAGCACGTACTTTATATAAGTCAAACTTAATTTGTATAGCAGCAAAGTAAAGAAGCCATTCTGTGTTTTGTTGGAAATATTTTACAACTAGCCACCTTCGGCGACCAGCTGGTTCGCGATCCCTGAAAAATCCGACTTTACGAAAGTCCCGCTCGGTGGTGCCTGCGGCGCTTTTTTCCCGTATCAGGTCTAATAACAGCTTATTGATATATCGTGAAAATAGCTTATGTAAATCGCAGTAAACTCCCGTGCGGTAGCGCCTTCGGCGCTGATATTTCAAATTTCTAACTTTAGCTAAGTCCCGCTCGGTGGCGCCTGCGGCGCCTTATCCCCGTTTTAGAACTTACAACACCTTCCTCGCTCATTGGAATTTGAAATATTGAAATTTTAAAATATAGCAGCGCCATCTGGCGGTAGAAATTTCTGTAATATATTGTTCAATTCCAAATCAACAAAGCTTTCAAATGATGTATTACTTATGGAAAAATTTTATTTAGTAGCTGAGATACAAAAGAAAACCTAAAAAGGAAACCTTAAAACGTGTAAATCGGGTAAAATCTCGAATAATACTTTCGATAATATAAAAGAACTTTAAAATATCTTTCGAATGATGTATTACAAATTATATAATCATAATTAAAATTTGAAATATTGAAATTTTAAAATATTTCAGCGCCATCTGGCGGTAGAAATTTCTGTAATCTACTGTTCAATTCCAAATCAACAAAGCTTTCAAATGATGTATTACTTATGAAATTATTTTAATTAGAAGCTGGGATAAAAAAGAAAACCAAATACCTTGCCTTAAAATCTTAATATGCCAACCAATTTCAAACGCTGCAACTCTTTTTTTTTTTTTGCCTTTTTTCCCTGTCCCTCAAGCCCTCCCTAATAATCGTACTCTTTCAAAAATATTCACAATCGAATTATCGGGCATTAAAACTACGTACTACGAAATTTCGACTACTGCAAATACTGCAAAAAAATAAAAGAAGACAATCTTTTTCCAATAAATATGTCATTTTTTTAATTATTCATATATTTTCATGAAAACTGAACAGTAGCTTTATAATATGCTGTCTAGGCCGAATATTAATTCAAATGTAACGTGAATGAAAATTTGAAAAAAATTGAAAATTGCAATTCCCCCCCCCCCCCCCAGTATAAAACACATGATATCTTAATTGATTACAACCATTTCCGTTTTCATCACAGACATCACAGACAGTTGTCTCGTATGTGTTTTGTTTCCGATCGAGACCGCTTAGAAAATCGCCTGCCTGTTTCCAACTAAATTTCATAGCTTAGTTAATTTTAAAAAATCTAATTGACGTATCGATAAGCCGCTTGCACTCTTAGATTCGGAAAAAATTCCCCTTTCATTTGGTACCAAATTCGTAATGATCGGACTAATATTTCTAATTTATTTTCCATTTTTTCTGCTTTTAACTCCGTTAAAATATCTACTTTTATGCAATCTCGGTGAATTCTGAGTCATTGAGATCGCTTTTTGATTAAGACATAGGTCTACATTTTAATTAATATCTCCGCAACTAATTAAAATTTTTAAATTCTGTTTTGACTATCCCCTCGGGCAGGCTTCTGAGCACCCGTATGTCAAATTTTGTAGTTCTGCGTTCAGTAGGGGCTGAACGTATAGATGCTCAGACAGACAGACAGACAGACAGACAGACAGAGAGACAGACATCTTCTTTTATTGTTATAGATGAATAGTATATGGCTCTCAAACGTCAGATTTAAATACAGTATTTTTATTATACGTCATTCCCTCATTCATTATAAAGTTAACTAAAGGAAATCAAATTTGATTTTTTATGTTATTATATTAATAAAAATATGTTTTAATAAATATTTGGTGTTTGAAAATATAACTAAACCTAATCATATTTTTATAAAGTCGTTTCTAGAAGAAATTTGTCATTCCCTCACAATCATTCCCTCATTTTTCTAATTAATACAAATAATTACTATTTCAAAAATTATCAGATACAGTTTGGTTTATATTTTATTTTATTAACTGTAACATATGTGTACTTGCACAAAAATTAAAAAAATTTTTGGAGAAATTTTATTTCGGCTAACTTTTTTTTTAAAAAAAAGACCACTTTTCAGAGAATGACCCATATATATATATATGCGATTTTTATTTTGTTCATTGCTTTTGTCCAATGTTTACTTTACTATAATAATTTTGGGACTGCATGGGTACTCTAAGTATCTGGGACAGTCGGTGTTGGGGCGCGCAAGCGTCCACCTGTCTTACTACAATAATTTGGGTACCTATATATTTAATCATGGTTATATATAATATGTTTATATCAGTTATACAATTATAATTATGGTAATTTTTTATTATGGTAATTATTTTTAGAAAAATGTTCTCAAGTCGATCCAACTTGTGGAAAACTGAACCCGACCTCAAGATATAAAAAGTCAATCAATCCAATCCACAAGAAGAAAATATCAGTCAACCCGACCAAAATTCCACCTGGCAAAGCTTCCTCTCTCGCACGTCTAAAACCTGTGATCCTGGTCTAAATTATTTTCATCTACTAAGACTAGATGAGAAGTTATTAGACGTTTGATTTTTTGTAATTAATTTAGCGTAACAGAAAACATTAAAAATATTAAATAAACAGAAAAGTTAACATGCTAATGCCTTTAAAATGGCTCGTTTGCAATCCACAAGGCCTAAGAAACAGTTTAGTGTTAAGAAAATTTTAATAAATCCAGTTAAAGGTTTTAAAAATAAACAAATGTAAACAGAAAATTGACTCTTCAAACTTTTCTCAAAACATTTTTTAGTTTATACTAAACAAAAGTTACTGCTCCGATTTTCATTTTGTGTGTCTGCTATATACTCTCACAAACGAAAATGTCACCAGGGTTGTGAAAGATACCAATAATAAGAATCCGAAGAACATGTTTTGCTTTATCTGAAAATTTTAAGACCATAATTAACGAAATTCTCAATTAAAAACTTCGCTCTAAAAATTGTATTTGTTGCCCATTTGAAAATATTTTACTCTAAAATTTGCGTTTCTGGACAAACCAAATTTCCAGGAGCAACCGGGAAACGCTAGGAAGTATTTCTCATTTTAAAATTACCTCTGTAGAAACAATGAATACTAATAGAATCGGACAATCCCAATCTTTGCCTTCTTTCCTTTTATTCTTTCGTATTAAAAAAAAAAAAATACTCATTTTTAACTGTTTTTATTTAAATAGTTTTAAGTTTTTCTTTTTGGTTATTGTTATTTTATTTATTTATTCGAAAGATTTTTGAACAGTGCTGTATCTGTAAGTAGACAGTAAAAAGTGACATTTCCAGCACTATTCTCTATCAACATTTTTTTTAATCAATTGTTACATTAATTTCTGTGCTGCTGTTCCAAAAACTCGATTTTTATTTTCTTAATTGTACATTTAAACATGCAAAAAAATTTATAGATTAAACAATTATTATTATTATTATTATTATTATTATTTTAGGCCTAGAAATTTTTCTTATTTGGATGACATAAATTTTCTTTCTTTAATATGTTTACTAAACTTTCACTGTTTCCTTCAAAATTGGAATTTAAAAAAAATATTTTTAAATTTGCTATTCAACATTCTTAATAAACCTGTAAAATTGAAAATATTCATTTGTAAATTTTATTTTACAAGAATATCTAATAAATTTTTAGATTTAATTTGTCACATACATACCACATTACAAGCATAGGATGAAAGAATTCTAAGTGCTGGTTCCAAGACACAAGGTTCGTCTTTTTTCAATAACTTTTCCAGCATTATTCTCTATCAACTTTATTTATTTATTTTTAGGCTTATTTTATGATAAAAATTGCTTTTAAAAATGAGTGGTATGCGATTTGAAGGACTGTTTCGCAGGGGGAAGGTTAGCACAGATGTTAAATCGAGGTTTTCTTTGTGGGTCGAGTTCATTGAATTTGTATTTGGTTCGTATTTGGCATTTGTTGGTTAAATTATTTCTTCGTGCTCGAGTTTAATAAATTTTTTCTGTGAGCCTAGTTTGACTTGTGCTTATTATTTAAGAATCGGGTCGAGTTGGGAGGAAAAAAAAAACTTAATAATCAGAAATTTCTTTGATAGAAGTGATATAAACATATCAACTGATTATTTCTAAACTCCCATATCGCATGGAGGTCTTTATTTAACTGACACTTTTTCAATCTGCGCAGTATAAATCCTTTTGAATCACTATTTTGGTTTGCAGAATTCAGGTCGGGTTGTTAGGAAGACAAAAATCTCCTTTTGCGAGTTCGGACCAATAAAGAAAAATTTCTTGATCTAACTAAATTTAGCTGACCCGTTGAGGATTAAATTGAGTACCAAAACTATTCCTATTCTTTAAGTTTAAAATTTATTAGATGATTCGAAATTCTGAAATCTAAGTGAAACATTTTGAAAAAAGCTCAAAATTTGAAGACAGAAAACGTGGCAGGTCATGTCTCTTTTGAATGCAGTAAATGAAATCTTTGCATTAAAAGGATGCTCTATTTACTTCGTGTTTCATTTTCAACGTTTTAAGTGGATATTTTAATAACAATTTATCTTATTAAACCCTTGTTAGCTTAGCTCATGTCCTCTGTCCTGAGAATATATTAGAGACAAAGCTTGTGTTTAAAATTCAAATAAAAATTTATTGAAATCAGAGCTACTCGCAATTAACTCATTTTTGTATATTCATATGAATTTAAAAAATCTCAGATAGCAGCAAAATTAAAATTAATCTTTAGAATCATTTTTGATCGGACAGAAGCTAGACGCCTCTCAGCTTACACAATTTTCCACTGACCTCGCATAAATAATATCACTGGAGAACCAAACAAATCCACAATTTCCCAAAATTTCATACCTTTCCGACAAGGCCATTTACCCACCAAGCTAAATTTTTTCAATAAAATGAGAAACCGGACATTTTTACTGTATCTAAACAATTGGATTACAAATTCATGCTTTCAATTCGGAAACAATTAATTGCAAGAAAAAAAAATCAAAATTGTGATGTCGCAAAAGTTTAAGCACAAATGAAGTTTTATGCAACTATCTCTTTAAACATGATGGAGGTGACTGTAAAGTGTAAGAGATAAGACTCACCATTGAACGAGTTAGCAAAATGGCGAAATCGCTGCAGTTCTCCTCTGAAGAAGTTGCGAAAGTATAGACGTCCGTTTTGGAAATGTTACTTACTTTGAATCGGTCCAAACGTGTTATTTATACTGAAAAATTTAAAGCCCAGAAAGGCCAAGAAAAGCCTTCTTGAGAATAGATGAATTAAAAGAATGGTTCTAACTGCCAATTTGTCTCTTAATCTGATAAAAAATCGAATTAGATCATGAATATCACGTGACATCATCCGCAGACGAATAACCGAATCAGGATTTACCAAAAAATAAAATAATAATAATAACAAAAAAAAAAGTAACCTTTTTCTGAAACAATGTCACAAATAAACAAGACTTCAGTGAGCAAAACGTATTATCGTGACGAATGGATAAGAGTTCTTTTCTCTGATGAAAAATAAATGGAATTTGAATGATCCAGATGGGTTCTCATTCTGTTGGCGTGCCGAAAAGATCCGAAGAACATATTCATCAAGCAACGAGATGGTGATATTGGCTACAATGGTCAAACGTCTCTTTGCTTCCCAAATGACACACAAAATTCAAAGAAGTATGAGGATACTTTGAGTGAACTCCTAGATGGAACAATCTGTACAAAAGAATGGCTTAGATCTCAAAATAGTGTGATGAACTGGCCAGTACTCAATCCGATAGAAAACAACTGGTGAATCCTCTCACATGAAATCTAAGAATGGGAAGCAGTGCAAGAGGTCAAATAAGCGATCGAGGAAGAAACAATCGTGTTAACAATGGAAGATCGCGTATTTCATCTCATCTGGTGACTACAAAGGACTTTTGGGAAATAGAAATATTTCTACACCACGATTTTCATTTTTATAAACTACTTTATTATGGTCTTTTCAATTAATCGTTTTTCAATTCGAAACATCAATTTGCAATCCAATTGTTTAGATGCTTTCATTTTATTAAAAAATATAGCTTGTGCATAAAATTTTGCGGTGTACTGTAGATCCATTCCACACTTGTCAACCTTTCCAGAACTCATCTTGACCCAATCATGAAATCGACTTCGTACATTAATTCTTCGCAACATTCCTATGAACTTCGTAAAGCGTCTTACAGTCGTCAACAAAATTATCGAAACACACATCCAAAATTTTAATTTTTTTATTTTTTTTAGTTCGATCGTTCATTTTTATCACTAATGGATTTGCAGATGAGGAGCCTCAACGTCCTATTTGCATCACGCAACACATCAATTTTATTTATTCCTTATTATATAATATAAGTATATATACTGTTTCGATTGACTTTTCCTACATAAACAGAAACATTTCTGTAACCCTCCACTGTATCTCTCTTTCTATAACTATATGTATTCCTAATAACTGATAATCTTTTATTAATTCATAAATACTTGTACCAAATTTCATGCAAAATGATTCCATAACATATCGGAATTCTTTTGTGTAAATTAACTACCAATTCTATGCCCACACCTTTCCATAGAAAAACAGGCTTTTAAAATTCTAATCAAATTTCATTCTATTTAATGGGGTGCAGTGCAACCATGTTAAAATACACTTTTAAGAAATATCGACTATAGACCGTAATAGTACGAAATTCTTTTATGTATCCCGGAAAAGAAGTCACAGTAATTATATACACTAAAACAGAATACACCTATTTAATTAATCCCAACTCACAATATTTTAACTTAATTTGACATCATTTGGATGATTACAGAATGTCATCCGAATCCCTTATGTTGAATGCAGCATAAGCACGTTAAAATGTGCTTAAATAAAAATTCATCAGGGATAAAGATTCGTCAGCATCATCAGGGATTTTTATTCCCTGATATAATCCCAATAAAAATCTCTGATGATGCTTTGGAATTTCAAAGCAAAAAGCTTCAGGTAATATTTTTTAAACCTTTTAAATAAAATTTAATTTTACATGTTTTTAATATTAATATTGATTTTATTCTACGTTTTTTATAAATAATTGTTCGAAATTTGACATAATTTGAATGTTTATGTGATATTTTGTAAAGTCCTGTATATTAATCAGGAAGCATAAGAGCACAAATACATCAATTTAAATATCTAATTTCATTTTGTTGAATGCGATGTTAAAATTCGTTTAAACGAAATTCACCTGATAGGTCATAATGACAAGAAAAACTTTGGCATGTCCATAAACAAAATAGGCATAAAAATTTATACAGCTATTTAAATACAGAGCCTGAACGTGCGTACCAATTTGCAAGCTTGTCGTAGGTGGTTCCATGTGGTTCATGAACATGTGTACCAAATTGCAAGTCAATAGCGTGATTTTTGCGGTCGCTATCACGACGTATACAAATTTTGTCCATAGGCCGTAATGATAAGAAAAACTTTGTTGTGTCCCTGTACATGAACTACAAATGCAATACACACCGAAAGCTATACAGCTAATTCCATGTGGCTCATGAATACGTGTACTAAATTTCAAGTGAATAGCGTGATTTTTGCGGCCGTTGTCGGGAGACACACACACAGAGACGGAACCCAAAATGAGTCTCTACAGGGAGGACTCCACTGACGTTTCGGCAATGAACTTACTTTTTTATCAACAGCATAAGACTAAGATTTGCCAGCCTGGTGATTCGGTCAGTACGGATCCCCAGGTCCCGGGTTCAAAGGCATGGATATATGTCTACAAAGTACTGTGCATTGTGAATTGCAATATGGATGAATCGAGACAAAAGTCATTGTAACTATAGGTCTCAAAGCTTCTAAAATAAAAGTCAAATGGCTATGAATATTTACTTTAAAAAACAGTATTAGATGCATCTTTTAAATAGCTTCCCACAGATTACCATAGATGTAGGTTGATTGTTTAGATTTATACTGCGCAATGGGTAACTGGACATCACAATTTTCATCCTCCCCGCTTCGATGAAGATAGGACAGGGGAGTTAAAAGTAAAACGCAAACCGGAACCATAGTACACTGTAAAAAAAAAAAAAAAAAACGGTAGATTTACAGCATAATATGCTGGCAATATGGGTGCATGAAGGGGGGAAAGTAAAAGAAAAGTAATTTACAGCAGAAACAACTGTAAAAGAGCCTTTCTTTACAGATGTTTCTGGGATGCAATATGGGTGCCAGCACATTTTGCTGTAAAAGCTTCCGTTTTTTTACAGTGTAGCACCACTAGAATCAACTAAGAACTTCCACATGTGTGAGGTCCAAGAACAGCATCTTTGATCAAAAATTGTTTTTCTATTTCGTGAGTAGTTAGTACAGGTTACTATGCGTAAAGTTTTTCTACTTTTCATTTTGAATTCACAAAATCCTACTCGAAACTGTTCTTCTAAGAAATAAAATTCTTATATTGTTTAAAAATATATTTTGCACAAACACATTGCTATTCAAGTACATATTAAAATTACAAACTGTAAAAGTGAAACAACAGTATGAAATCGTTAAATATCTATTATTTCTTATTTCAAATAATACAAAATGTTTTGAAAGGAAAAATAAATAAAAAATGTTCATGTATATTTTCAAAATTTATTTGCCTAATATTTTGTACTTGCTTTTTAAAATAAATTGCTTTTGACGATCAAGTTTCTAAACAATGACAAAGCTACCAAAAGAAAACATAGAATAGCACAGAATTCAAAATAAACATTCAATAAACATAAAATTTAATAAAAGTAAGATGAGCTAATCACTACGGATATATAAAAGTCTTAACGCCAATCGCTGAGTGCAAAATTAATCAGTATTCGAATTCGATTGACCAAACTGTTTCGATTGACTGTTTTGATTCAGCCAATACCAGCTGCTAAAATCGGTAAATGCCCGCAGACGTTGCCTCTCATGCATAAGGTCTATTTCAGATTGCATTCATATGGCCGTAATTGTTATTAAATAAATAACAGAAATTGAAATTTGATAAAATTTGATATCCTTTTGCGGTGCCGTATAGTTGGTGTTAGGGATTAAGGCCGATTGACAACACTGGGGTCCTAGGCCTGAGGGGGAGTGCCTTCCGTGGAGGTCTTTCTAAGGGATCCTAGCCCGTATTTACGCAAGTTTCGGAGGAAACCACGGAAAACTCCGAACGGCTAGGCCGACGAGCGCGACCGGGGATCGAACCCGGCACCTCACGTCTACCAGCTTTGAGCGCAGAACCGCTCGGCCGCTGGTGGGCCTCGCGGTGCCGTATAGATAATAACACTTAAGTAATTAAAAAGTTCTAATAGTCTAAATAAATGCTATAATTGTGGCATGCATGAATTTTAGCAGCATTTCAGTGATCTTTTTTGTAAGGCAATTTTTATTTAGAAATATCAGTTAGAGAAACAAGTCAGAGGTCGAGCCACGTTGGGGATTAGTCTGCAAAGCGAACAAGGAGCAGAGTCTCTTTATATTAAAAAATAATTCTAATATATATATTAACATAGTTTTAAATTGTTCAATTAGAAAATATTCTAAGCGTCACCTATCTAAGTAATATCGTTACAGGATATGGCAGGAGACCGGGGCTAATTGGTATAGATTTTTATTTATTTTTTACTTTTGCCTGTGGGTGTAATACTTAATCTAGCGAATGGGAAGTAAAGATTATATTTTGGCTACAAAATCATGTGTAATCCCTAATTAAACACGCGTTTAAACAACCCAGAAAACAATTTTTCTAAGAGTTTGCAATTGTGCCAACTAATCCGCACCCGGCGTTTGTTAGCATAATATGATACAGCAGAAGAATGCAGCAATTTTCAAAGAAAAACGTTTTATTGTATCAAAACATTTTTTTATCATGTTTGAGCAAAAGTTTCTGCTTTAATGAATTGACAAATAGTGATGAGTCATTCAGGAAATATAAATTCTGTTTCTATATAAAGAGATACCTATAGTTATTCAAGAAGAATTAGCTCAAGGTTTGAAATTAACGCCGAATTTAGGTGTTGCAAAATTTTACTTTGGTTTTGATCATTTCCCTCTTATTGACACGCGAACCACATTGCTGTCAAAGTCCTTTATTTTGTATTCAGGGTGATTC
The DNA here is from genome assembly GCA_963930645.1 of Salticus scenicus. Lineage (NCBI taxonomy): Eukaryota > Metazoa > Arthropoda > Arachnida > Araneae > Salticidae > Salticus > Salticus scenicus. The sequence goes on from CAWVNO010003068.1 coordinate 570,549, forward strand.
TGGATATTATAGGGGATTCATGGTTGGTCATGTTTTCTGTGACCTTTTTCAGGCTGTCCGGTAGTCTGAGGGCAACTTTTTTAGTTCTCCAGGATTTGTGCGAACTACCGATTGAATAAGTTCACCGACATAAATTGTCTTGTTACGAGAACTAGCTTAATAATATTTGTTCAACTATTATTAAGGAAGGCTAACATATGTTATACTTATGCTAAATGATCCCCTTTCTAACTATATGCTTATTAATACAACAGCAATATCCAACACAAGATGGAAATCACAGAACTAACCCTTTTACTGGAAGACCACTGAAGGAAAAGAATAATCTGGAGATATTTCTAGAACAGAGGTCCTTCGAATTCGCCAATAGGGCGTAACTCAAACACTTGTGGGACGAAAAACCCACTCAGCTCTCAACCCGTAGAGTCAGACAATCTTTAGGAGTGATCTTTGCCAGTTGCACTAATGCAACGTAAAACTCTAAAAGATACCGTCGCCAGCAAAATTATGAAGCGTTGCCAATAATTCCTATTGAAAAGATGTGCATCTAATACTGTTTTTCGAAGTAAATATTTATCGATCTTACAAGGAGATGTAAGAGAGGTCACGACATGGAAAATTCAGATCAGGACGAAATTGCGTACAGTTGCAGTATACTATGAAAGTAACAGTATATTAAAGCAGCAGCGCACCCTAGCCAAACACTTTTGAAGAAAAGTCTGTGGCGTACGTGCCAGTGGCGTACATGGTAAAGTAAGCGGTTGTCACCAAAATGACCCGGGTACGATGCAAACTGAGGGATCTCTCTCTCTCTCTCTCTTTTTTTTTTTTTTTTATTCTTTATTTAATCTAAACAATTTATTTTTTTGTCTTTTTTAATTCAATTCAAAATTTTAATAAATAATAAGAATTATTTAATTTTCTTGAATTAAAATTAAAAAAAAATGCACGTTTTTAATCTTTCTATTTGTAATATTTATAACTTAAGCTTTGTTTTATCTATAAAAAAAAAAATAAACTTCTTTAAAATTATTTCTCTAAACATTTTATTTCATTTTAAGTACAGTCGGTAACAAAAGTATCGAAACACTAGCAAAAACTCCTATATTAAAAAAGTAAATTTAATACTGTTTTGTTAAATAAATCCTTGTCGAATCATGTTCTTAGACTGACTAAGAACAGGATTCGACAAGAATTTATTTAACAAAACAGTATTGACTTTACTTTTTTTATATAGGAATTTTTGCTAGTGTTCGTATACTTTTGTTACCGACTTTATATTTAAAACAATGCTAAACTTTGTTTTTAAATTACAGAAAATAAAAAATGTTACAGAGAAATAATGATTTTAATTGTATATATAATTACTTCCCAAACAAATTAAATAATTACTTCTCCAACCAAAACAGCTTCTTGAAAAATTACAGTACAGTCGGTAACAAAAGTGTCCGAACAGGATTCGACAAGGATTTATTTAACAAAACCGTATGAAGTGTACTTATTTTACATAGGAATTTTTGCTAGTGTTCGGACACTTTTGTTACCGACTGTATAGGATTCCGATGCTATTAAATTATTACAGGCAAACATGTTCGAAATAAACAACATCTGTAAATGTACATTTTAAATACTAATCAACATACGTTACTTGTTACATTACGATTACTTGTTTTTATTCTTTTAATAAAATTTCAGCTGCTCTCTAATATTAACAAGCTAAAAGCGGTTACCTAATTATTATATCTTACCCATAAGGTAGAGAAAGTATTGTTTTTGGGTCCAATTTTCGAAATTGATTTTATGTTATATTTACACGTTTTGAGGCTCCCTGAATCTAAAAATCATGTTTTAGCAGTTGGTCTGTCTGTCTGTCTGTCTGTTATCAGCATATCTCAAAAACAAATTATAACAGAAAGTTCAAACTTGGTATTCTAAATGTGCATCATATAGGGATGCTAAACTAAACTTTTCGTTTCAAGCAAGCAAATGATTCGTGTACAGATACACCCAAGAGAATTCAAATACATTACAGTCGGTAACGAAAGTGTCCGAACACTAGCGAAAATTCCTATGTAAAAAAAGTGCACTTCATACGGTTTTGTTAAATAAATCCTTATCGAATCGTGTTCTTAGACTGACTAAGAACAGGATTGGACAAGGATTTATTTAACAAAACAGTATAGAGTGTACCTTTTACATAGGAATTTTTGCTAGTGTTCGGACACTTTTGTTACCGACTGTACGTCTATGGGGGAAATTGCAGGTAAGTTGTTTAATATCTATTGGTTGCACTAAACCAAATGAAACGAGTACATATTTTTTACATGCATAAAAATATGTTTAATGTAGAGTATGGTATGGGAATCATTCACTATTCATTTACAGAGATACACAAAAGAACTAGATTATAGTGCGACAATACCTGAAAATTGATGGAAGTGTACTTCAGGTTGTGCCGTGTGTTATTAATATAGGATTATGTACACCATGTGATGTGTACATAACTTTCAGAAGATATACAGGCCTGCCAATAGTTAAGCCATTACATTCTTTTTATCGTTAGTGGAAGTGCTTTAATATAATATTTTACCATGTCCAGGAATTGAAATCAGTTTCTAATACGGTAAAAAATATGTTTTTTAAAGCTTCGTTTTTTGTATATTTACACGTTTTGAGGCTTCCTGATAGTGGCGTAGCGTGCGGGGGGCAAGGGGTGCGCTTGCCGCGGGCGCAAAATTTTAGGGGGCGCCAAATACTGTTAGTTCCCCATCATACTATAGGTATGGGGAACATAGGTAATCGTAAAAAATTTCGACCTCGGTTTTTTGACTTTTTTACACGTTTTCAGGTGTGAGGAATCCGAAAATGACAAAATTTGTATGGTGTCTGTCTGTAGGGTGTCTGTTAGTGTGTCAGTCCGTTAGTTTGTTAGTCTCTTTACACGATATCTCACGAACAAATGATCGCAGAGAGGTCAGATCAGTTTTAAAATATTACTTTCGATACTGGCAAGAACCCTATTCATTTGCAACATTCGAATTAAAAAACTTCGTAAGTTATGAGAAATTTACGATTTTCTTAACATGGCAGTATAGGGCAAAAAATTTCACATAAACGTCAATTTTGAGAGATATTTTCATCGTAAAGATGTGAGACTTCTTTTGAAATATTATTTAGGACACTGGCATGAATATTAATGACTATGAATTTTCCAATATAAGAATTTCGCAAGTTATTGGAAAATTACGAATTTCTTAACATGGCAGAATAGAGCAAAATTTCACATAAAAGTCAATCTTGAGGGATATTTTCATCGTAAAGATGTCAGACTTCTTTTGAAATATTATTTAGGACACTGGCATGAATATTAATGACTATAAATTTTCCAATATAAAAATTTCGTAAGTTATTGGAAAATTACGAATTTCTTAACATCGTAGAATAGAGCAAAATTTCACATAAGCGTCAATCTTGAGGGATATTTTCATCGTAAAGATGTCAAACCACTTTCGAAATATTATTTAGGATACTGGCATGAATATCATAGACTATGATTTTTCCAATTTAAAAAATTCGTAAGTTATTTGGAATTTACGATTTACTTAAAATGGCAGAATAAGGCAAAATTGAGCATAAACTTACAATTTGAGGATCATAAAAGATTAGACAACTTCAAAATTACATTTATGATATTTGTTTTAACATGATTGAATACAAATATTCTAATAAGAAATTATTCGTAATTTACGATTTTATCAACATAGCGAAATTGTAAATTTTTCATATAAATCTGAATTTTGAGGATTATTGCATTGGAAATAGAAGCATGAAAACTAAACAACTGACTGATAAAATAAATTAATAGATTAGAATAAGATAAATATATCGAAGTGAACGGTGGATAGCCTATTAGGCGGGGATTTCATTCTGTCATTGTATCAAGCTTTGGTCAAATTCATTTCTTTTAACATGATTATAATATGTCTCCCACTAAAAATTTATGAGAACATAAATATGATGGGGAACTGAGCAGAGTCCACCTATGCCAACTAGTTTTTCTAAAAAAAATAAAAATGATCATTGTGATAAATTTCTGAATTTTTACAATTTTATTAGACCCTTCTAAAATTATCTCTGGCTAACCATAGGTTTCTTGATGAAAATGAAAACATTTTTAGGCGCATCATAGCTTTAAATTATTCCCCCGGTGATTATTATAATGTGGGCGCGAACTTTAAACGAACTCTCCTCTCATTTTTACATCTTATATTCAAAACTGTTGTGAAAGTTTCTACTGGACGTTGAGCTCTACGCCTCAATACATTCATAGTATGGCAATGACTGTAAGCGGCCCTTCTTATTTCGCGACGATAAAGCGCTAATATACTGATCATTATAACAAAAGCCTACCCTATAGTCAGATACTGGACCCTTTGCGTCTGTAATTTGTTAGTTCAGAAATTAATATAAAAGAAAAAGGTCATCACTTATAATAAAGCCATAAGAGGTTAGCATCTGCCGGTTGTTAACAAGATTATTGCTGAAAAGAGGCGCTGAAATTTTCAAATTCATACATGGGTAGTTTTTTACAATCAGATTTTGATAGCGACATTCTTTATCATTTTTATCTATAATAATAAAAGAAGATGTCTGTCTCTCTGTCTGTCTGAGCATCTATACGTTCAGCCCCTATTGAACGCAGAACTACAATATTTGACATACGGGTGCTCAGAAGCCTGCCCGAGTGCATAGTGAAAAAAAATTTAAAAATTTTAATTAGTTCCGGAGATATTAATTAAAATGTCGACCCGTGTCAAATCAAAAAGCGATCTCAATGACTGAGAATTCACGGCGATCGCATAAAAATAGATATTTTAACCTAGTTAAAATCAGAAAAAGTGGAAAATAAATTAGAAATATTAGTTCGATTGTTATGAATTTGGTACCAAATGAAAGGGAATTTTTTTCCGAATCTAAGAGTGCAAGTGGCTTATCTCTACAGCAATTAGATTTTTTAAAATTAACTAAAGTATGAAATTTAGTTGGAAACAGGCAGTTATTTCATTTATCAAAGATTCTTCAGTGCCAGGTGCTAGACATGCTGACTGATTATTCTTCCGGTCCGGAAAAAATTGCCCACGTGACAAAGTACTGGAAATAAAAAAAGCAGTTTTTGAATTTTTTCAATTTAAAATCGATCAAAAGCAGAACTTCGAATTTGCCCGTCATTATGGTTCACCTGTATGCAGTTAAAAAATCTAAATTATAGCTTTAAAAATAAAATAAATAGACATATTATAATTATTTAAATTCATTTTTATTTCATCTGTTAAGAGCGGACAATACCTAATCTCGTCGGCAGCCTTGTCCCATGTTATTCTATGGGAAAATTTGTTTACATAATTACTCTTTACCTAATGAATATTTTTCAATTCTGTTTTCACATTTAGAAAATTCATAAGCGTTCAATTAGTACTTGTTTTCCAAAAATTGGTTTTTTAAAATTTTAGTTTTTTATTTTGCGACTAGAAAATGAGAAAAATGCATTTTGTGAAAAATCGCATTTTTGAACTCAAAATTAAAATGAAAAAATATAAAAACATGAATTTTTAAAAAATGAGTAAGGTACTTGTACCCAATATGGACAGTGCTCTCAATATGGACAACCCTAATATCTTTAAAAATAACAAATTTGATCAAGAGATAGCGCTACATGTCCGTGAAGAAAAGCAGTTGGAAAGATAATTTAGCCTGGAAAGTGCAAAAAAGCGCGCTGTTCGCCATTTTGAAGGAAACTTGTTTTTTCGTGGTGTGCTGATCGTAATTACAGGTAAGTTTAAATTCTTATTAGATATAGTAAAATTACTTTAAATATTGAAAAGTGGAGTGTTTTAGAAAGCTGATAAAACATATTTTCGATTGCTATTGCATATATTGCTTAAAAATGTTTTCTTTGTTTATTTATTGCAAGATTTAGTAAAACTACGCCCGATTCCCAATATGGACACCTTATGTCTACATTGGAAGTACAGCAAGTGAATCTTCAGATTCACAAATTTGTAAAATATCTGTTTAATGTTATTTTATTTAGCTAATTCCTAATAAATTAATGTTTATATATAATTTTAATCTTAATTATAGTATCCGTACATTACATTAGGAAATACGAATTAAGAGTGGAAGTACAGATGTTGAAGTTCTTGTTAACAACATACCTTCTCCAGTTATTGATCCACCTTCATCACCTGCGAGATCATTTTCCATGGAAATTCTTTCACCAGCGTGTTATCAACTCCAACTGTAAGAAGAAAGAAGACACAACGTCGCCAGGCGATAAACACAAAAGGCATCAAATGGTAAAATCCTTGTTCAACAAGATGCCATCTGAACAATCCTCCAAGAAAAAAAATCTTTCAAAAAGCCCTCGCAAAAAAACCAAAAGAAGCCTCCCCTCAGTAGGGTATCTGTTGGAGAAATCGCAGGTACCAGCGGTATCACTTCCTCAACAAAGGAGAGCTGGCACTGCTGCTTATGCAGTATTGATGCTGTTGCAGACATGCGGCCATGCACCAAATGCGGCAGATATGTCCATGAGGACTGTGTGGGACCTGCCCATGATGAAGAAGTTTTTATTTGTCCATCCTGTGAGAACTGAGTAATAACAGATGTAATAAAGCTAAGCAAAAGCAACAATATTATTTCATAATATTTTTTTATAACTGAGGTGCTTTGCATGGATCTTCGAAGAGCCACTACCGAAAATGTCCCCCCTCCCTTCTAAAGTGCATGTTCTGAAGATATTTACTGCGCCCCCTCCCTCGCAATACTTTAAGATATATTTATTTATCCCTTCTCCTCTAAAATTCTTTGGAAGAGTGTATCTTCCATACACCCTGTGTAGTAGGTCAAAGAGAAGCCACCTGTCCCTAATATGAACATGCATGTCCATAATAGGAACAGGTGGTTCCTTATATGGACACGCATAAACATTTTTTGTTTTTATCATTTAAATTAAACCAGAATAATTACAAGGTCGCTAATTTCAATAATGATAGTCAACAGTCCAGGAATAGTGGTCACACATTTTTGGAGTCCTATGACGTGTACACGGGGATGAAAAAAATACATTTTCCTTAGGGTGTCCATATTGGGTACAGGTACCTTACTCATTTAACGATTTTGAAATTTCTGAGTGCGAAAATACAATTAAGAAATATACATTAGGTAATGTGTAATTGTCGCAACAAATTTTCCCATAGAATAGCATTGTCCACGACTGTTCGCGGGATTAGGTATTGTCCCCTCTTAATGACACCAAAAGTTAGTTTTAACAGAATAATATTGATTTTTTTCCTTTTTTTTAAGAATTCGTTGTAAAAAAGCAGTTTTGGAATTCTTAAATTTTAGACGGATTTCAATAGAAATCGTTAATCGCTCTTGATAGATTAGCCATTTTGAGTCTAAAATATATCAAAGATATTCATTATTGTAATACATAATACATCATTCAAAAGATATTTTGAAGTATTTTTATTGTAGGCTATTAAAATGATATAAGCCGTTCAAATTCTGTACGAAACTTTCGGAGAAAACTACGGAAAAACCAGAAAATTTTTATTCTTTTATATTTTACAGAGTTTCAAATTCAGATTTTCGCTCACATTTCGTACTAATAATTTTTAACGGTATATAGCCCGGAATTAAGCAAGTTTTGGAGAAAACCACAGATAAGTCAGACACAAATCTTTTTAAAAAATGTTTGTATTATCTTTGTATTTCAGCTTCTAATTAGTATAATTTCATTTTTATATTATCGAAAGTGGATTTCGAGATTTTACCTGATTTACACGTTTTAAAGTGTCCTGATTAGGTTTTCTTTTGTATCTCAGCTACTAATTAAAATAATTTCATAAGTAATACATCATTTGAAAGCATTGTTGATTTGGAATTGAACAATATATTACAGAAAATTCTACCGCCAGATGGCGCTGTAATATTTTAAAATTTCAATATTTCAAATTCTAATGAGCGAGGAGGGTGCTGTAAGTTCTAAAACGGGGATAAGGCGCCGCAGGCGCCAACGAGCGGGACTTACATAAAGTCAGAAATTTGAAAAATCAGGCGCCGAAGGCGCTACCACACGGGAATTTACTGGGATTTCAATGAGCTATTTTCACGATGTATCAATAAGCTGTTATTAGACCTGAAACGGGAAAAAAGGCGACGCAGGCGCCACCGAGCGGGAGTTTCGTAAAGTCGGATTTATCAGGGATCGCGAACCAGCTGGTCGCCGAAGGTGGCTAGTTTATTAATATAAATAGATATTTCTACTAAAAATTGACCAAAGAAAAAAAATATTCATATTAGGCATTGCATACACAAAGTTTGATGTATTTCCGTCTCATCGAGTTCAAGGTAATGCAATCAGGAAAATCTATTACGATCTACGCAAAACTTTCATAAACATACAGTATTTTATACTTAAAATCTTATACAGGGTGAGTTTGACATAATCTGCCAAACGAAAGGAGGTGATAGAACAGCCCATGGGGAGCATAAAACACCATAGAAACCCTGTCCTATCTCTAACCGTTTCCGAGTTACGGTAGATAGAAAAAAAAATCTGTTTTTTTCCATCCCGTCTGAAAAAAATCCAAATTTGTGGGCTTTCTGAAAGATTTACATGCAAAATAAGCCCATATTTGGAAAGGGCAGAAAAAATCCTATCGGGTGACATCATTTACATCAGGATAACTTAATTTGACGGCGAGCTACAAGCGCTAAAACATTGGCGAAGTTTAAAATCGAGTTGTCGCCGAATTCTTTAACCGGTAATTCTGCAAATACCGTTGAAGCTACAATCGGTCAAATTTACCAAGAACTTCTCCATTCCAGAAGCTTTAGAATGAATCCACAATAAACCATATCGGTGTTCCGGTTCAGGAGAAATTTAGCCTTTTGTTTGCAATACATCACTGAAAACGGCGTTCGTTAAAATTCGGCAAACGAAACAATGGTGAGTAAATGGAACGCAAGCAAATTCGTGACTATCTGCATATGGACTCTTAGTGATACACAGATATATTCCAAACTTTCTGCGCTCGCATCCCACTCGCGGGTACAAAAGGCGAGCCAATCTGTAACAGCTCATTAGCTCGTCAGCATCTTTTATGTTTTATGCTGCTTCTTGCTTTAGCATTTTCTAGACTTTGCCTGAGCTCGGCCGATTCTTTTTATGCTGCAGTCACATCTACTTGCTCTCTCTTAGTTCATACTTAGTATGTTTTCGTACATTGGTACGAATTAACCAAGTTGGTTCTTATTTAGTTGCACTTTTTTTTCTTCTACTTTTGTAAATTAATATTGAAATTTTATCCCTTTTCGTTTACCCTTCTGACTTTTATTTTCAATTGAAGTCATCACACGGATCAAATTGTCATACTTTCCAACCTGTAAACAGATATGCCTAGTTTTACAAATGAAGAGTACGCGGATATGCATTTTGTGTATGGATTTTGCGATGGTAACTCTCGGAGAGCCGAAGAAGAGTACTGTCTACGTTATCCACATCGTCGTGTGCCCAACCATTCTGTATTTGCCGCAATTCATCGAAGGATTAGGGAGAGTGGGTCTTTCGGTAGGGTGTACGAAAGGGGCCATGGTCGCCGCTCCGACACCGCTGAGGAGTCCGTACTCGACCGAGTGGAGGAAAATCCAAATATGAAATGACGCATACTTGCGAGAGAAGGTTAAATCTCCCAAATTAAAGTGATGAATGTTTTGCGCAAAAACCGGTATCATCCATACCACTTCACACCGGTACAAGATTTACGCCGCTCAGATTTCCAAAAGCGGGCAACATTTTGCCGCTGGCTTTTAGAGCCAGATATTGAAGAACATCGTTTCCTTAGAACGATACTGTGGACAGATGAGTCACTTTTCACTCGGGATGGCATGTTAAATTTACAAAACTGGCATCATTACGCTCAACAAAATCCATTTGTAACACGAAACTCATCGTTCCAGACGCGATTCAGCAAAAATGTTTGGCTTGGAGTGGTTGGCGATCGCTTGATAGGGCCACATGTGTTCCAAGGTCTGACAAGCAATACATATTTGGAGTTTCTGGAACATCATCTTCCAGGATTGCTTGATGTCATTCCTGTACTCCAACGAGCGGAAATCATTTTCCAACACGATGGGGCCCCTGACATTCTTCCAATGCCGTTCGGGACTTCTTGACTCAGCAGTATCCGCGATGGATTGGTCGTAATGGACTAATTTCTTGGCCACCTAGATCGCCAGATCTCACTCCATTGGACTTCTATGTTTGGGGTTTCCTGAAGCAAGAAGTTTACCGCACAGAAGTTGCCAGTTTGCAAGATTTAAGAAGCCGGCTCGATGATGCAATAATAAAACTGAGGGATGAGCTTTCGCTAAGCGCTACTGTGGTTTCTGTTCGTAAGCGGGACAGGGCATGTATCAGGTGTGGGGGTGACCAATTTCAGCAGCGTCACTAAATTTTACACATCCTTTCGAATGCATATGTGTTTTAATCGTAAACATGAGATACATCTTTTTTTTTTTTTTCCTGGCATATTTCTTTGTGAAAGCCGTGAGAAACGTCATACTTCTTTTGTTTCCATTCCATTGTGTTTGTAAACTTAATACAACTGCTACTTTTCTTGTTTGCTTTTAAAACTTTCTTTTTTGCATCTGACAAAACAGCGGGCTGAAGGCGGACATGAAATCAGGAACGACCATGGCACTCCGTGAGTCTCCTTCTCGACAAATGTCGAGTTCAGTGATGAATGTTTTTCAAACAAAAGGCTAAATTTCTCCTGAACTAGAACACCGATATGGTTTATTGTGAGCTCATTCCAAAGCTTGTGGAATGGAGAAGTGTTTGGTAAATTTGACCGATTGTAGCTTGAACGGTGTTCGCAGAATTGCCGGTTAAAGAATTTGGCGACAACTCGATTTTAAACTTCGCCAATGTTTTAGCGCTTGTAGCTCGCCGTCAAATTAAGGTATTCTGATGTAAATTATGTCACCCGATAGGATTTTTTTCTGCTCTTTCCAAATATGTGCTTATTTTGCGTGTAAGTCTTACAGGAAGCTCACAAATTTGGTTTTTTTTCAGACGGGATGGAAAAAAACAGATTTTTCTTCTATCTACCATAACTCGAAAACGGTTAGAATAGGACAGGGTTTCTATGGTGTTTTATGCTCCCCATGGGGTTCTATCACCTCTTTTCGTTTGGCAGATTATGTCAAACTCACCCTGTATATAAAATTTGATACAGTTTCATTCCATAGGTGCTAAATTATATAACTATCACAAAATTCAGAAAAGCACGCTACAACAGCACCATCTTTTCCTCGAATAAGTTGATTTTTTATTTATTTATTTTTTTATATATAATAAATATTGTACACATAAATTTTGTCATCATTCTAAACAATAGATACGACTATAATAAAAATCGTAAAGAGAAAAAGGCAGAGTTTATCTTAGTGTATACGGTTCCAGGAACTACAAAAGAAGCTGCAAATACAAGCTCTTTAAATTATTCACACTTTGTTGTAGATGATCTATGGTGTTAGAAAGCAAGGCCGATTGACAATGACCTGCATGAGATGCCCTCTATGAGGATGTTTCTAAGGGAACTTAGTCTTTATATATGCAAGTGTCAGAGAAAACCACGGAAAACTCCGAATGGTTAGGTCGACGACCGCGACTTGAAATCAAATCAGTTACTTCCTGTCTACCAGTTTCGAGAGCAGAACCACTCAGCTACTGATGCGGCCTCCTTCTGCTGCAGAAATAATGGAAAATGCTGAGAAGGTTCTGCGTAATTTTCGAGTCTGAACTATTAAGTATTCTGTCACATAGTACTAATAAAAAAAAAAAAAAAAAAAAAAAATACTGATCATACAGTTTTGACAGATTTTTTTTTTTTTTTTTGACAGAAATGAGTTTAAAACTCTACTTTTTCGACTCCCATCTCAGTTATTTCCCTAAAAATCTAGGCGAAGTGAGTGAAGAAAGAGAGGCATTTCATTAAGTCATCGAGAAATGTAAAGGGGTATTAGAGTCGATGGAATGTTAATATATTAGCAGATTATTGTTGAATGCTGCATAGAGATTGCCCTCACAAACAAAAAAATTAAACGAGCTTCGATCTCAAGAAACTGAGACATTTAAAAGACAATGTGTAAATAATAGCCTTTTTTAATGTATTTTACACGCAAAGAGTTTCTATACTGTTATCTATGAGAGCCGCCTCTTTGTCAGTTCTTCATAGTATTATCCTTACTTTGTGAATAGTATATTTTATTCGGGAAAAACTTAAAACGTTTGGTAACCAAGCAACTAAAAAAAAAAGTCAACAGAAATTAATACACTTTATGAGGTTTTCTGTAAGTTCAAACTTCGTTAGATGTACAAAATTGCTCGATATATGTTTCAAATATTTTGACTTAAACGCCATAATTATGACATTTTGTTAGACGATACTTTTAAATTTCTTACCCTGAATAGCTAAATCAAAAAAGTTTATTTAACGTTACGTTATTGTTTTATTGCCAATTCCCTTAAGAATAACTATTAAGAATGCATGATGATAGAAGCTTTTAAGAATCAAATTAATAAAATACACATAAACGCTCAACGATCATCAGAGAAAGACTAACTGACCCTATCAATATTTCCAATTGAAAAAGATTTACATATTTTGACAGTGTAATTTATGTAATGATTCAGCTAGAATTCTAACTGTATGGAAATAACTTTTTTGTTTTATAAGGTTCTTTTTTTTTTTCTTTTCTTACTATTTGGAAACCTTTTTATTCATAGATAACAAAGATGTAATTTTTCATAATTATGAAAAAGGAAAGTATTGATGACTGGAAAGGAAGTAATTGTATTTTATGAACAAATTGCGAATTTATAAATATCTTTTGAATCATTTATAAATATAGTTTTTCTCTGTACATATTTAACTCCATAATAACGGACGAAAGCCACTAATATCCGAGAAGGTCTTCTGTCGAAGCTAGGAGAAGGTCGTACTCGCCAACTTAGCAGTTCTGATTTTTTCGTGGTTTTCACTGAAACTTGCGAGAATGTGGGTTAGGATCTCTTAAAAAGACAACCCCTTGACGGCAATCTATGCAGGCCTAGGATTCTTACACAGTCAAATTGCTTTTACACTTACACCATCACCGGAAGGAGAGGGGCGCATTATTTTGAACTGCTCCAAATCTGCTTCCTGAATACCGAAGTCGAGTTTGGATTTTTGTCTGTGTGTATTAGAGTAAATTAAAAAGAAATAATTTCAGGCGATCCAAATGTTGCATTTTGAAGTTTATTACTAGAAAAATTTGTTCAAGATTGATAATTTTCAAGGAATGTTGAGTGTGAAAGTTGTCTGAATACTTTTAAATTTAATAACAGATTTCAATTCCCTATAAATGTAGGTATAATAATGAAATGGGGAGTTGAGGTGGCAATAGCCCCCTCACATAGAATTATTTGTAAAATAAAGCTGTTCCGAAGCCTAATTTCAATTGTTTTAAGATAGGTTTACATAACAGTACTCGTTATCTTACTCCTGTTTCTCCAATCTGTATTTATAGTATTAAACTTCAGGGTAAGAGAAAGTCGTGTGAGTGACACACCAGATTATTTATACATATTAAAACCAAATGAGGAAGCTGAAAACAAGACCTTCTAACTCTTTTATTTTTTAATTATTTAAATTTTTTGTCTATTTTTTCTTTGTGTATTTCTTTTAATTCTTATCTTTTGATATCATTATTTATTTAGCTATTAAAAGGTGCAAAATTTAATCTTTTGAATATTCTGTTCGAGAAAGTTCATATAAAGTGATGTATCATTTAATTGAGTTGGAAAATATCTCTGTGTTATTTCGCTTCCCCTCATATGTTTACGTGGTTGGAGGCTTTTTGTCTTGGCCTTCCTTATAATGCTTGTTCAACTATTTTTAAAAGATATGTTACAGCTATGTGAACTGGCCACATTCCTAACTATGTATACCATAGAATCCTAAACATGAGAATAAACTGCCTCAATTTTATATACAGGTTCACCAGAACAAAGAAAACTGTGATTAAAAACCATTCAGAAAAACAATAGAACAGAGAATTCAAGGAGAGCTTTCAAGAAGACTGAAATTGCGGTAAATGGAATACCCCTTGCAAGATGATAGCACTCTAGCACCACGGTGGCAGGAAATAGAAGCTGTGTGCCAAATAACTTCGGTCTCCCCTACAGAACTCCTTATGAACGTGGAGTTTTTTTTAACAGACGAAATTTACAAAGCATGGATATCAGTAATATCAGAGTCAAAAAGGGAAATTGAACGAGGACAGTGATAAACAACACGTAAAATATCTTGATATTGCTCAAAGTCAAAACACAAAATTGTACTGAGCGTGATATCCTCTTTTCCTCACATCAGCACTCTCCTGCTGCTCGAGTTTCCATTTCGTCCAATCAAAGCTTCCTAGTCCTAGATCTACTATCAAGCCTGAAGGTATCACTGCGGACAGCGTGTGAGGGTCCCTTATCTGGAAGAAACTGATGTCCGTTTATTATGTTTTACTGCTTACTATCTTACCTTCTGCTTGGAATGCATGTAGCAAAAAATGTTTGTCTTCACCTCACACCTCACATACATTTAAATTACATTTTTCCTGAATCAATTTTTAGATTCCATCATCATGAAAAACGGCAGTTTTTCTAGTGACGCAAGCGAAAAAACAAACGAACGCGGCGACACTCAGCGAAAAATACTAACGAAAACTGCGACACTTGTATATACAGCTAATTTGAGATCAAAGAAACCGCTGAAAGCCGACACTTAATATCTCAGGAAATATGGGATGTTTTTTTCTGATATTTTCAAAATAATCTTTTGCCTTCTGTCTGATCCTACCCTGAAATCGCTACATTTCTGCGTGCAATATATTTTGAGATATGAATTGGCTTATATAAGTTGTAAATGGACGGTCTATAGGTTGTTAAATTTTTCTCGAATATGGCTCGGGCGAATGTCGTTTAATTGATATATGATATTAATCGCTTTTATCTGATGTGCCTGACATCTCCCTTTTTCCCTAGGAAAACTCTTGTTTTTTTTTTTTTATAACTCAGTTTAAAAATCGAACTATTTTTTACTCCGAAAATACCGTGATGCGGCAGTTTCGCGGACGAATACAGTCTTCTCTTCCATCTGAAATACTCAATATCAAATAATCGTTTTGGCTCACTCTATCGGGAATTGACGTCAAAAATAAACACAAAAATATAAAAAAAAAATAATTTTCTTTTTTTAATATATATATTAAATGAGTTATTTATTTAGGTACTTGTATTTTATATGACATTCGTTTATCAAAAATATTCATTGTATTTATATTATTTTCATGCTAACACGTTGTTAACTTTCAAAATTGGTTTTATTTTAAAAAGTGATTGCAACAGCAAAAAATTTTTTCTTTATTTTCATAAAAATGACAAATAATATGGTAATCATATGCAAATATTTGTAATTTTTTCAAAATTAGGTGATAAATCACTTAAACTACGGATTGAAAAAATTCTTAAAACAGAATTTGAAAATAATTAATTTGCTCATTAAGTTTCTGGTATATATATATATATATATATATATATATTACAAAATGTTAAGCTATAATAAAATTTTGAATAGATTAAGATTTTTTTTTAATTAAATTCATAACAAACTGTACTACTTAAATATTTACCAGTATAAAAATTTCACTTTTTAAAGATTTTTCTATTATTATTTATTTTTCTCTTTTAAATCAAATCTATACCTAAAATATTATTCGCGTTTCTTTCTTTCTTTCTTAAATTTAACAGTAGGGAGGTGGCATGAATATAACAATAAAAACTACTCCAGAAAAAAAAAATAAATAAATAAAAATATCCTCCTTAACTCGTATATACTTATTTCTTAGATATAATAGTGATATAAAATAAAATTGAAATTACCATGCATCTGCAACTTTTAAATTAGAAATTAATAATAACATTGTAAATATTGTACACACTATACTAAAAAATATGGCATAAAACTTTGAGGAATTTTTTTTTTTTTTTTTTTTTTTTTTTTTTTTTTGGTGAATGATATCATTCAAATTATTAAATGACATAGAGGTTCAAATAGGATTCAAGGATGTTTATTTCCATTACAAAGTATTTTTTTTTTTTTTTTTTTTTTTTTTTTTTTTACTATCACATATTTTTAAAAAACCTCTGTTATTCATTATTTAGTACAACATATTGTTCTGAAATTTGTGTAAGTACTTGTTTATTTTTTAATATAGCTTTCCAATACAATATCCATAAAATCTTAAAAGTGTTACGAGGTAAACTGTGGCAATTTTAAGCTTTTAACACAAAAAATTAAGTAAAATTATAATATGTAACTGTTTTCACTTTGTAAAACTAATCTATTAATCAGTTTAAAAACATAAAAGTCGTGGCCAAACCAACAATAATAAAGATTAATACTTATACTAAATTATATGATTTTTCCGTAGCTTAATAATTGCTGTTAACACAAACATTGTTACAGTAACTTGAGTTTGCATTATATTATAAAAATCGTAAAGGCAAATTTTTTACGAAAACAACTTTAAATTAAACTGATTTAAACTCATTTTGTATTATATAAAAAACTAATCAAGTTGTTCTGTAGAATTTTTATATGAATTTAATTTCATCGATTTTAGAAAAGTGTGTTTCCAAAGTTCATACAAAATCTCGTCAAACAGTGTCGAATACGAATTATTCAATTTGTTTTTACCTAGTAATTTTCGGAATTTCTAAAAACTGTGAAACACGTCTACGATAATTTTTACGGAATTTTGTTTATTTAAGAATAAAACAAATGTGTATAGTAGGGGAAGGGAGGGGGGCATAAGGACTCAGTGATGGGCAAATTTTAATTTTATAAATGTGAAATTTGGGTGGGGGAATCTCTATTAGTTTGATGGAAAGACCTTTTCAAAACAACATTTTAACACAAAATGTTTTTCTCTATAACTATTTGTTAGGAAAATAAGAAAGAAAAATTTTCTTTTAAAGTCATCCCCCGTGTCTCGAGAACACCTTGGAAAATTTAAAAACTGTAAACAAAAAGGGAGGAGGGGGAGCTTAATCAGTTTGAAGGATCTTTGTTTTGTTTGGAAATTCGAACTGTAAAAACAGGGGGGCGAAAGGCACGTCTTTAAAATTTTAAACAAATGAAGTTCTTTTTGTAGTTTGTCGGAAATGTCTTCTACAAACAAAAATTTTTTTAATATATTTTGTTTGCCTCTTTTTTTTTTTTTTTTTTTTTTAATATACTGAAAATAGTCTCCATTATGTTCCTATTTCAGGATCACGTCGTTTGATCTCGTTTGGTTTATTTAAAAAAAAGAAAGAGAAAAGAAAGGAAAAGAAAAAAAGGAAATTGAAGCTGAATTGAGATAGAAGAAGCCTTAGGAGGCAAGCATTAAAATTTCGAATAGGAGGGGGATTAGGAGCTCATTTAAAGTTTTACTTAGACTCAAAACTTTCAAGGCGTTTCCTATAGATTTGGGTAGAAAAATGGGACTTTTAGAATGTATATATATATATATATATATGCATATATATATATATATAAGCTTCTTTAAAAAATGCCCCACGAGCGGTTCTGCGCTGAAAAGCTGGTGGATGGGAAGTGCCGGATTCGATCCCATCCCGCACTCTTCGACCTAGCCGTTCCTTCAGTGTTTTTTCTCCGAAACTTGCATAAATACGGTACGGGCTACGACCCCTTAGAAAGACCTCACGGGGGGCAATGTACTTATAGGCCTAGGACCCTAGCGCAGTCAATTGGCCTTAAAACCTACAAACAAACAACCTTAAAAAAGTATCGCTGGAAACATTTTAAGTGATTATATTTAGAAGATTTCTCAAAGTGCTAAAAAATCCTTATCAATTAAAATTTTAAAGTTAGATCTCTCATATACACTTTATACCCCCATAACCCAATTTTCGAAAATGAGGCAAAGTCCAAAATCCCTACACTACGTTTTAGAAAATTTTTAGAAATTCTAAAGTGATTCCGAAATACTAGGAAGAATGTGGGGACTATGTACAGTATGTTTAATCAGATAGAATAAAACTAGATGCATAACATTTTAATGCATGTTTTTTAGAATTTATTTTCTAAAAAGCGATTTTCCTATTAAAATTTCAAAGTGATCTAACTGGTAACCCCCCTCCTATTTTCCCCAGCTGAATTAATTTTAAACCAAACAAAATCTCTCTCAAATTGATTAAGCATCTTTTTTAGAATTATCAGAGTTTCCAAGGGAGGATCTGAACCTAATCTCAATGGTGCTAGGTATTTTAGAAAATTACTGTCATATCCTTAAACAGTGTTACTTTATGCATCTACAATTTAAAAATAACAAAATACTTATCTTTTGTTCAGTCGATTGACAATTTAAAAATTTTTGTTAAATTTTTATCTAACTAAAATCGATGTGGTGAAAACTCAATTGAAACTTATTCGTAACACTCTTTTACAAAAACCTTTCGTACACAAATTATTTTTTTGAACATTTATTTTGAATTTTCTGTTGGACTATCTAAGAAATAGTTGAACCAATGAGCTATATAAGAAATTGAATATTGAATAAAATAAAAAATCTTTTTTATTTATTTTTTTATTTGTAGAAATTTTTGTCAATTTTAAAATATACATTAGGCCTTTGTAATGTTGCATGTTTCCATCCCTCAAAAAATATTCTTTCTTAAAGTTTTTTTTTTTTAATCACTTTTTATAAAATTTTGAAATTTCATTTAATTTGTTATTTTGTTCGAGTATGACCTATAAAACACTTTTTATACAGTGTTATAACTCATTACCATGCTCCTTTAATTTTACGTTTTGATCATTAACCCCTAAAAAGTTATGATATCAATACAAAAAACCCTTAACGGGTTAAAAGTTTGTGACGCAGCACTGTACTTTATGGCTATAAGAATTAGAAATACGGCTCTTAAAAATAATGATATCAAATTTTCAGTGAAGCTTTGATATTAATTAAATTATACATAGACTTTCTTATTTGAATTTGCTTTTTCCTTTTATTTATATTTACAGTGTAAACGTTATTTTCAAGATAAAATAATATATAGCATTTACTCATTGATACCTTTCCATTCACATCTCTTATACTATGAAAGCATGTGTTTTAAAAGAAATTATATGAAATTCCAGTAACGCAGTGGTGTTACATTAAATGATTTGTTTTTAAATTTCACTGCAATTATTTTGTTTTGCATATTAAAGTATATGTGCACATTGAAATATTGCTTTTAATTTTCAAATACGCTGTCAAATATATCACTTTCATTAAGCTTATATTATGTACTGAAATATATTTATTTCAATGAATTATTCTATCTTTTGCGTCACTCCATCCAAAACTGAAAAAATTTCACAATTTTTTTGCATGCATTTTCAATTTATTTGGATGAAATGACACAAAGTAAACATTTCCATATATTTTACTTACAGTTTTCCATATTGAAAATTTACACACCCACGCATGCAAGGTTGACTGTTACTGTTATGAATAATTCTTTCTTAATTTTACAATAATTCATTAAAAATTATTCTCATTTATACGAAACTTTGTCCGATACGGGCACATTAAAAATTATGAAAAGCGGAATGGCAACACCCCTCGTTAAAAGATCTTAATTTAAAAATTTTTATTTTTTTGTTTCTTCTGAATTCAATAAAAAAACGTCTTGGATTCGTAAAGGTATTCTATTTCTGGTTTTCGATGGATTTACACGTTTTGAAAGGGACAAACACGATCTGATCAGTTTTAGAAAATGTCAATATATGTGTGTGCGTTACAAAATATTGTGGTATCTGTATCTCAGGAACTAATGAACAGAATTTCATAAAAGTTTAAGTTGCTTCTTGATTTATAAATGTCCTTCAACTTTTGGTGAAAATCGCCAACAGGTGGAGATACCACAACGTTTTATGATAATTTTTAAAATGGCAATATAGAAGAAAATTTTGTATAAATGAGCACAATTACGATTATTTTTAAAGAATCATCGTGAAATAAAAAGAAATACTTAGAGGTTGGGTTGGGTTGGGAGGACTGCACTAAGGTCCTAGGCCTAAGAGGAATGCCCTTGGGGGGGGGGGGGGGTTCTAAGGGTTCCTATCCCGTATTTACAAATTTTGGAGAAAACCACGGAAAATTCCGAACGGCTAGGCCGACGAGTGCTACCTGGGATTGAACCCGGCACTTCACGTCTACCAGCTTTGAGCGCAGAACCGCTCGGCCGCTGGTGCGCCGAAATACTTATAGGAAAAATTTGTATATATAGGAGCATCTTTGCATCCTTGAAGAAAATCCTCCCGAATGTTGTAAACTTTCAATATAAATATGAACCATGTATCTTCGATAATTTCAAACGGAGTTATCGTTTTTTTTTTTTTTTTTTTTTTTTTTTTTCCCATAAAAAAAAAAAAAAAAAAAAAAAAAAGAAAGGAAAAAAGAAAGAAAGAAACACTTCCTACAATCTCGAATGTAGAGCATAAAGTTATTTTTTTGAAATTTAGTATTGTACTTCTCTGATATGAAAGTTGTCTCTATTCATTGTGGAAATTAATTTTGATAAGTAGTTTGTATTGCGTGAATTTGTTTAGGAATTATAAATTTATCTGAAACAGATTTTTTAAATACTGTTTTAATTTTTTTTTCGGCCCATGTAATTTTAAATTGAATGATCCAAAATTTTCTTATATATTAATCTGAAATATTTTTTAAACATCTTATATTTATGACTTCAAATTGTTTACTTTAAATGTTTGCAAAACAATTATAATAACTCAAATGACGTATTATGCTTGAAGTAATCTTCGAAAGCCATCAATAAAAATTTCGTAAAGTATGTATGTAAAACATTTTCAATTATTTTGCTTTGCAAATAGGGGATAATTTTAAATCTAAATTTTTAGTGTTCTTAAAATATAAATTTAACATTCAAATTTCGATCTTCATTTGTTGGAAATTTAAAAGTACTGAACGTATCTATGCATGCTAAAAATTCATTATTCTTTTGCCAAACATTATTTCAAATTTATTCGATATTACCTATAAACCGAAAGATTTTAATTTTGCCCAATTCAGACTAATTTGAAATACTAATTCAGACATATTGTATTTATTATAACTCAAAATTTTTTTCAAAATTTACAAATCAGCATTTACTAAAGAGTTGTTGTATCTACATTTCAGAAAATAAACTTTCAAATTCATGTATAAAAATGATGAAAAATGTGCATACTTAACATTTTCAAATATGTTACATAGCCAAAAATAGAGGATTTAAAAAATATTCTTTTGTACTTTGAATTTAGATTCATATTTTAATTTTTATAAGTCACAGTTTGGAAATTGAGAAAGAGTGAATGCATGTATATCTAAAAATTATTAATACTTGTATTTTAAATATTAATTTAATGCTCTTTGTACAAATCTTCGAAGTTGAATGATCTTAATGAAATTCTGAATATATCATGATACTTTTTTAAATAATGTAAAAATATACAAAGCTTGATTTATTGCATTATATATTTGATTTTAAAATACACTTCTTATATGTGAATATAATTAAAAATAAAATGAATATTTGGTAAAATATGTATAATAAAAATTTTCATTTATATTAATTTTCAAATGAGCAATATTAAGCATCATTTTTGTTGTTTTAACTCAAGTTTAAATCTTTATATGCTAAAATTTGGAAATTTAAAATTAAAGAACGTGTGCCAAAATTTATTATTATTATTATTTAAATATTTTAATTTCCTTGGTGTAAAAGTTATAAAATAAATTATTCCAATGGAATTCGGTGTATTTCCCTCGTTTATTAAAATAACATGTACAATACATGTTAGTTTTATAACATGAAATATTTGATTTTAAAAAATACTTAATGATGTAAACGCGTATAAACATAAATGAAAGGGAAAAATATCTATTTTAGCTGAAACTATGGGGTAAAAAAAACATACCTATACATATATATAATAAAAATGGTAGATAAATGCCAAATAATATTTTTTAACGGAATATTAATGAGAAATCAGTTTTTATGAACCCGGTTGTAGATAGTTTGCTCCAATCCGTAAAACTATTCTTGAAGTCTGGGAAACCACCTAGAATTTGCCACTATGGAGAATCTCTTTTCAATTTAATATTTGTCTTTTAAAAACGGTATTTTATACAGATATAGAATTCGGAAATAATTTACTATGTTCTGAGGGCGCAAAATATATTTTTGGACAAAACTTATGTATTTGTTTTTGTTATGTTAATACTTGTTTGGATAAGCCATAAGATTCCTACATTTCTATAATAATAGTATATTCAATGTGGATTGATCATGCCTTACTCAGCAGCTAATATTTTAGGAAGATTTTTTCAAGAAAATCGTGTCATCCCACTGAATATTTCTCACTAGAATGTCATTAGGGTGAATGGAATCAATTAAACGTTTTGGGATTTATCAAATCTGTATGTCCTTCATCTAATAATTTTGTAAACAAGTTTTGAAAAGTGCCATTTTATCCTTTAAGTATATCCATAAATTTCTATTACTAATGGCATCTTTAAATAGCAGTAATTGGAAGATTAGTGTGATAGTCAATGAATTTCTAAATGGATAAGCAATGAATTTCTAAACTTACCCGAAAAGTAGTCGACAAGAACCTAGAATAAAAACGCTCATACTCAAACAATTCCGGAGGGAAACTTTACAAACCTGAAATTATACAGAACGATATGTTAAGAAAACACTTAAATAATCTTTTTTAAAATCACAAATCATTTCTCATTCCCCTTCAAAAATTATTCAATTTCAATTTGCTTTCTAATTCCATATATGACTCCTTAAGTTTAGTAAATGAGTTTTTTCACTTTTTTAGTTCGTGTTCATCATCTGGAAACTATGCCAAAGCTGATTTATTTGCGTTTCAAAGTCATGATGTGCTGCAAATCCTAAAGCATCTCCATATCTAAGGGCCATATCACACGAGAGATTTTCGCTTAACTTTTTACTAAACGCAACATTATAGCCAATACACTAAGCCTGACGTCGTTCAAGGACAGCACATTTTCGGATGATCAACTTTTTCCAAAGAGTTGGCTGTGCTCATCAAAATTGACGAACAGAAGGGTTTTTTTTTTCTTTTACTTCACGCTATCAGTTCAGGACGGACAGCTGGCTGGTTTTCTCATTCGTTCAACTTCGAACGACGCTGAGTGAACATATTAAGTATAATGTTGTGTTGAGTATATATGCTCCCGTGTGACATGGCCATAATAGATCGCGATTCTGCTCTACTTCACTAAAGCAGCAAACTTCTTGATTTGGTTAGTATTATCGTGTTTTCTCTCGCCTGCGACTGCTTTTTCTTGGTGCATACAAAGTTTCTAATAATTGAAATTCGTGTTTCCCTTGACTTTGGAGAACTTTGTAGAAGATATATCTTCTAATCAATCAAGAAAGAAGAACAGTGACCCTATGACGTGGAAAGGAACAAAGCCAAAGTTCAAACGCAATGTACAATCACTATGTAATAACATACACTCCTACTCAAAAGTTTGTAAACGACCAATTTTTTTTCAATTTAAAAACTTCTCTCTCGATGAAATCTTTTCAAACATTGGGTATTTAAAGAACTGTGTCTTTCTCATGTTTTTCAGTGAAGATTGGTTTAAAACAACACCCAGAAAGGCGGAGCAAAATTAATAATGTTTGTGATTACCCTGTATCGTTAAGTGAACGAAATGATGTGCAATTTCAGGATATGTTAATACAGACCCAGTATAATTTGCGGATGAATTTATGTGACGATAGCATGTTAAATAACGGAGATATAAGCATTTATTTTAAAACTCTAAAAAAACAGCTTGTTTTTTATTCATATTAAACACAGTTTAAAACGAAAATTATTCCCACTTTCAGATAAATTGAAAAAAATACTTTTGAAACAATATACTGCAATCGGAATACAAATATCTTAGATATCTCATGAAATAGGAGCATTTTCATAAAAAAATGTTTTCACTGCGCATGTGCAAATGATAAAAAAAATTTCATTGCATAGGCTGAAAACTAGATATATTGGGCACCCTTTGTCAAAAGTTCATTTGAATAGAGTAATAATTAAGCAAATTGTCGGTAAAATAACGAGCTAGATTTTAGGTATTTTTCACAAGAGTTGAAATTTCATAAGGGGTTTTTCACATGCCGCATAATTAATTCGAAGATGCAATTATTTCAACCACTTCGCAAAAGTTCTTTTTTGTATTCCCTTATAAACTTGTAACTCTAACAAATTTTTGTTTATTTACTAAGATTTGTGAGATCATAAAGGGTTTTTCACAAAAAAAAAAAAAAAATCAAAATGATTGAAATAATTGGATCTTTAATAAAACAGCGTGTGAAAAACTTGAGAAATTTCAACTCTCGAAAAATACCTAAAATCTAGCTCGTTATTTTGCCGACAATTTGCTTAATTTTTACTCTATTCAAATGCACTTTTGACAAAAGGTGCCCAATATACCTACGCAATAAAACTTTTTCTATCTTTCGTGTATGCGCAGAAAAACGTTTTCATTAAAAATGCTCCTATTTCATGAGATATTTAATATATTTGTATTCCTATTGCAGTACATTGTTTCAAAAGTGTTTTTCAATTTATCTGAAAGTGGGAATAATTTTCGTTTGAAACTGTGTTTAATATGAATAAAAAACAAGCTGTTTTTTTAGAGTTTTAAAATAAATACTTATATCTCCGTTATTTAACATGCTATCGTCATACTAATTCATCCACAAATTGTACTGGGTCCATATTAACATATCCTAAAGTTCCAGATCATTTTGCTCATTTAATGATACAGGGTGATCTCAATTTTTTACCGGCACCTTAAATGCTGTCTTAAACTAACCTTCACTGAAAAACACGAGGAAGACCCAGTTCTTTAAATGCTTGAAAACATTTCATCGAGATATGAGCTTTTAAATTGAAAAATCTTGCTAAACTTTTGAGCAGAAGTGTGGAATTTAATAACATAATAGCATCTTAGTTAGCATATTATGATTAATTAATCAAATGTTATTATTTTAATAACATACCTATGATGTTTCAGCAGGTCCTAGGATGTGTTTATGTAAGTTTGTTTACAATTTGAATGATTTTCCACTGCGTGGAAGAATATCTGGTGGTTAACGGATTTGGGACAGTTTGTTATACATTTTAATAATTTTCTAGAGTTATTTTTGTTAAGTATATCAGTTATTTTTTTGTTTTTACAGTTATTTAGAAATAAAATTTAATTAAAGAACATTTTGTGTATTTGCAACCCTAGATATCTAATATTCACGTTAAATTTAGCTAAAATTAAATTCTGCCAACTCCAAAATAAGTTGCAAAAGTGGTCAAATCCAAAATAAAAATTTTAATAAACCTCGACCATCACGTGCTCCTGTCAATTTACTTGAAATATACTGCCCTAACGATTAAGAGTTTTGGTTCCTATCTTACTTTGTGGCAAAAAATCAGCTTTCTTTTCTTTTGCAACAAAATTTGTTCAATTTAGAAATAAAATGATTCATTTTTTAAATCATTGGGCTCATTCGTCTCAATGGGATAGAAAATCCTTTCAAAGGCGATATCCCACTTATTTTTAATAAATCTCGTTCCACAAATTCATATCAAAATTTTCACTTCCTTCTAGACTTGTTCGGCTTTTAATTTTCTATGAGCTAAATTATCTTGCCCCTTAAAGATTTAAAGGTTTTTTTTCCCCCCAAATTTTGTGGTATGGTTTGTAATTATCTTAAAGTTTGAATCTCAATAAGCGATATCACCAACTATCTGGTTAAGAGGAGAGATTTAGTGGCAAAACATTGGTCTCGCTAATAGTACTTAAGCATGTAAAGAAAACTAAAAAGGAACTTTTATTAATGTTAAATATCCATTGTAGAATTATAATTTGCATTTCAATTTTTCTCCTAATTACTTCTTTTTTGTATATCTATATTAATAAAATCTGACTTTCGTCTGTAAATTTCTCAGGATAAAAAATTGTGCAAGATCTCCAGGTTTCAGACATCGTAAAAGTCAAAACCGACTTCAGAAAATTTTCCGTGTGTGTGGGGAGGGGGTGCCGTTGTGTTTGTATGTCTGTAAAGCTATTTTTGTCTGTGTATCATCTGAAAACGACTAGACGGAATTCAATCACACTTAACAGAAATTTAGGTCTGTACCCAACTTAAAATTACATATATCAACTTTTGCTAAACCCCCCCTCGTTCCTCCCTCGGGGGGGGGGGGGGATGCAAAATCATGTTTATAAGCATGACTCGGCTCCCCCTTTTAGCGCCAAACTTGTCCTGGGAAATTTAAGGGAGCTGCGGTACGGAATTCTGGTGCAAGGATTGTTTATATATATCCGACATTTATAGCAATACGAAATTATACGAAATTACCCCCCCCCCCCCTTGTGAAGGCAAGATACAAAAACACGTTTGTAAACATAACTTGGCTCCAAATTACTTTACGTTGAAGAAATTGATCATGGGTAGACTAGACTTGAGTTAAAAAAAAAAAAAAAAAAAGAAAGAAAGAAAAAGAAATTCTACGATTTCGAAATTTTCGATTTGTAAGGGGGAAGGAGAAATCGATTTTCAAAGGGAAATATCGCAAATTCCGGATTTTTGATTAGAGCTTTACCAAAAACAGTACAAAGATATTAAAAATAACCATGCGTTTTTTTTTTTTTTTTTTTTTTAGTATATTTTCAAAAACCATTTTATTTATTTTTATTTTATTTTATTGTATTTTTTTTTTTTCTAAAAATCCGCATGGGATGAAAACGAAAAAAACTCACAATGTCAAGTGTGTAAAAAGAAAAAAAACCTAGTATGTTGTGGCCACCACAATACTTTCTTCTATATTTTCCTATACAAATTTACTCAGTAACAATAAAAAAATAAAATAAAAAAATTACGTTTTTCAGTTTTTTTCGTTAAAAGTAAAAAAAAAAAAAAAAAAAAAAATCGATAATTTTGTTTTAAATTATCACATATTTATAGTTCAACCATTCGTTTTCAAGGTATTGACGAGACCTTTCGAAAGATGCCCATCTTGAAAATTTACCTCCTGGGGGTAACTCTTACTTCCCCCCAGGGGGGAGGGGAAGTGATGCCCCCACATGCACAATTTTTTTTCCTAATTAACTACTACTATTATCAATAATTCATATTAATTTTACAATCACAAGTTAAGAATAACTCTCATTATGTACATTTATACGAAATTTTGTCCTATACTGCCATGTTAAAAATTTAGAAAAAATACGATCACAGCGCCACCTGTTGAGAGACTGATCCCCAAATTTAATCAGCACCAGTTTATGTCAGGGGCGAACTAAATACCAAGTGTGGTTAAATTTCGTAAAAAAAAAAAAAAAAAAAAAAAAAATCTTCTAAGTTTTTTTTTATTAAAAGTTAAAAAAAATCGATAACTTTGTTTTAAATTATCAGAGATTTATAGTTCAACCATTCGTTTTAAAGGTTTTGACGAGACCTTTCGAAAGATACCCATCTTGAAAATTTACTCCCCTCGAGGGGGGACTTCTTTCCCAGGGGGGTGGCGAGGCTCCTAAACAAACAAAAAATTTTTCCCAGTTCACTATCTCTATTATAAATAATTCTTGTAAATTTCATAATGATTACTAAAAAATAATTCTCTTTATGCACATTTAAACAAAATTTTGTCCTATATCACCATGTTAAAAATTTAGAAAAAGCGGGATGGCAACGCAACCTGTAATACAATTTTTACCAAAAGTTGATAGGCACTAATTTATGTCAAGGTGCAACTACATACCAATTTGTATCAAATTCTGTGCAGTAGTTCCTGAGAAACAGTTGCCACAAAATTTTGTCACACATACACACAGAGAGACAGACAGACAGACATTTCCTAAAAATGGTCAAATCGTGTTCTACAGCTCTCAAAACGAGTAAATCCATTAAAAACCTGAGGTCGAAAGTTTTTACGAATCCAATACTTTCTTCTATTTAATATTAAAAAAAAAAGGCTGACACCGGAAAGGATAAAAGGACAAAACTGATTAGAAAAAGACATCAAAGAGTGGGAACGGGCGCGTTGAGGCGTTAAATATATCGTCGGGGGTTAATACGACTCGCCTAGTATAAGACTCGGCGGTGACGGGAGCTAAAATTGTTCTGGGAAATCTAAGGGAGCTGTGGTCCCAAATTTTGGTGCGTAAATTGTTTATATGTATTTGATACCTATTGTAATGGGATTTTACGAAATGTCCTCTTTTCCCCTTGAGGTCAGGGGGTGGGGGGAGCAATAAACACGTTTCCAAGCATAACTTTGCGCCAAATTATCTCAATAAGATTAATTTTTATGTG
Organism: Salticus scenicus; assembly: GCA_963930645.1. Classification (NCBI taxonomy): domain Eukaryota; kingdom Metazoa; phylum Arthropoda; class Arachnida; order Araneae; family Salticidae; genus Salticus; species Salticus scenicus. The sequence continues at coordinate 599,131 of CAWVNO010003068.1, forward strand.
TGGCTTTGTTATGCGTACATAATACGCACTAAAAAGGGATTTTGTCAAATTTCCCCCTCAACCTTTTTATAGGCGGGTTGAGGATGACAAGTTTTCAAAAGTAACTATGCTTCAAACTATCCCAAGAAAGCGATTTTTTGACTTCTCGATTAGTTTCGCGTGTCCAATAAACACAACACAAATGAGTTTGCGAAATTAATTTTTAACAAAGGAACAGGGCAAAAATAACGTTTTCAAGTTTGCATCTTCTCGAAATTATCTTAGGAAACGATTTTTGGTGTGTGGATCGGTTGTGCGTATCACTGTTAAAAATTTTGTACATTTTTGCTGCCACCATGCGATGGTGAAACCTTTTACCCTTATTTGGTGCTTTACTAAACCAAGGCTTGGTACTGCAATAGCTACATCCATAAGATGGAGAATTTTTTTACCATAATTTGGTGCTTTTTTCAATCAAGAAACGCCAAATCATAGTAGAAGGTTTCACCATCGCATGGTTGAAGCTATACTTGTACCAAGTTTTGGTTCAACCTAGCATACTGAAGCTACTGTAGTACCAACATTTGGTTCAACCTTGAACTGAAATTTTTAACAGTGTACCATGTTATGGTTCAACCTAGGACAAAAGTTTTAACAGTGTATCCAACATATAGTATAAAGAGATTTTGCGAAATCCCCCCCCCCCTTATTCTCGCCATTTAAGAGCAGGGTGGCAAAAACACGTTTTCAAACATAATTCTGCTCCACATCATAGTCTCAGGAAAGCGATTTCTTGATGTATCGATTGGTTATGTGCATACAACACGCACTATAAAGGGATTATGCGAATTTACCCATCCACCTCCTTCGGGCGTGCAGGGCAAAAAACATGGTTCCAGACTTAAACCTGATTCAAATTACCTTAGAGCGGATATTTTGGTGCGTGGATGTTAAGATGCACTTTGGTAGGATTTCACGAAACTTCTAATTTACCCGTGAGGGAGGAGGGGGAAGGAGTAAATATCTGGAAAACTTCTTTAGGAATCATCTCTGGGAGTATTTATAGAATATGTTACACACACTTCACATATTTGAGTAAAAATTTTGTCCTGAAGAGGAAAGGGGGATTAGTAAAATATTAGAGAAAAAACAAAATGTTTTGCATCACTCTGTAAAGAGTAAAGATGGAAATGCAATTTGAGTGTAGCATGTGATTATGAGGATCTTTTTCATTATTTGTATAAATATTTATGAGGCTACCACATCTATTCATGGAGATGAAAATGGAATTAGAAGAGTTTCTACAAATGCGAAAGTATGCAAATCCTTCGGAGAATGTTCTGTTTGTATGGAAGTGGTGTTAGTTGAGGATAATTAAAAAGCCACGCAGTACCTGAAGATATTCCATCCTAAAGTGTTCTATTTTGACTTCGGATACTTCGTGGTCGAGATCTGATTTCCAACGGCTTCCCTGGATGCTCGGATCTTAATCCATTAGAAAATGTTAGAATCTCTTCTTCCATCCAATTTACAGGATCTTAAAGTCTGTTGCATGGAACAGAAATCCATTCAAGAAGAATGCCCACATGAATACGGGCTTTTATTCGTGCAAAACAAAGTCCAATAAAATAGCAATTTAAAGGTTTCTAATTCATTTGCCAGTATGTGTACCTTAAAAATTGCAAAATAAAAAAAAAAAAAAAAAAAAAAAAAAAAAGGAAAAAGCCACCATTTAAATTATAATACGTAGTGCATTAGGCCTAGTGCAAAGCCATTTTTAGGAAAATGTGTATACGACATTAGACACATCATACTGCAATGAGAATGCAAAATGTTAAATATTTTACGAAATATGAGTATTTTTACTAAATAATTTTTAGCTACGCAATATATCCCATTTATACAGAACTTTATTTACACAGGAACACCCTCAGAATCCCATGCTAGCATTTCAAGCATTACTTTTTACAGGGGGATCAAAACATTTTGATTATTGTAGAATTTTTTACTGCTTTCCTTTTCTTCTTCAGGACACAACGTTTGCTAAAATATATCAGGTATAACACGTTCTTTAGTTTCAAGATGATTTATAATGATTTTTTCTATTTATTTCACAAAATATCTAAATCCGAATGTGTCCAAATACTTCTTTGGTAGATAGTGTATTATGGGTTAAAATCAAAATCGAGTAAAGATGCTTTTTATTTTACTTTACTTATAATATATTTTTTTCTTTTTTTCTTAATTTTAATTCTGTTTTTAGGGTTCTTCCAATGCGTTTAAATGTTTGATCACGTCACCATTTTTGTTTTAAATAAATTTATTTGTTTTTTAATTACAATGTGAATTATTTTATGAAAGTAACGAAAAAAAAAATTTTTTTTGTTATCACTATTTTTAAATAAAACCAAAATCGTGGTAATTTTTTTATTTTTTTTATTTAACCCTTTTTATAATTTATTAAATAATTTTTAATAATGCCAAAATGTTGTTTATACTTTTCTCAATAATAAAAATATATTAATGTTTAAATACATATAAAAATAAAACAAATGAAAAGTTTGTATACATTTATTATTATTATTATTATTATTGGTAACATTAAATTCCATTCGTTTTTATAAAACAAAACATGTTGAAGATCACACAGATTTTTTAAAAAATGGCGAAATGTGCTATCACAAGAAAAAGGATAGTTTAAGTTATAATTATCAATATGCTTTTTTTTTTTTATAATGCAGGGTACATAGGGGTTGGTGGCTGAAAATGTTGCCTCCAAATTACCCTAAGTGGGAAAATTGGTGGGACATTTTATTTTTGATTTTCAATTTATTTTTATTTAGAATTCTTTCAAAATATCATCAACAACCCAATCGTTTCTAGGGCCATCGGTCTTACTGAAGGCTATCAATTCCTCCCTCTTCACGGTGAAGAAAAGAGTGATTTGCGCTTCAATGTTTTATTAAATGTGACGCCTTTTAGAATGGATGAGCAATTTTTCGTTCCAAATCACACAAAGTCCATTTGAACGGGATTGATGTTGGAATTATAATTACCGCATGCATAACATATAGCTTTATAGAAACGACCGCATTAACGGTTTATTTGGATGTACGATTTTGTGTCTATGGACATGTTATATTAAATATGATTTTGGATTTATAAAGTCCTTAACAATGAGGGATATTGTAAGCGTATAAAAATGATTTAAAGGACTGCGCAGTGATTAATAGATCTCTTGATTAGTCTTCTTGAAAAGTTTTCTCACAATTACTGGGAAGTTTCATTTATGCTTATTTTATTAACATAACTATGCCAGGTCTGTTGGTTGAGCAGATTTTAAATTTTTTTCATTTCTTTAAATAAAATTTACAAAAAGAAATTAGTATCTTTTTTAAATTTTTGAATAAAAATTTTGTATAAATTTTAAACAAGTGCAGTAAAAATATTAACGGCTCTGTCAAAATTTAATGATAAAATGGAATGATAAATGAAAAGTGATATTTATAGTAAATGTGTTTGAGCATGCATAAAGTAGAGGTTATCCTTTTATGCTAATTCAGAAAAGAAAACTGAAAAAGCATTATTATTTACTTATTTATTTTTTTATTTAGGATGTATGTTGTTTCCTATAAATGTTATAGATCCTAATAAAATGCAGAGATAAAAAAGCAAACATAATAAGCTACTAAAATATATAATACAGTTGGAAATTTGAGTTAAAATCTTGTGACATATGGTATGAATAACAGAGAAATCTAAAAAGGAAATGCATGTCTAAAATTCATCTTCCAATAAATGTTACAAATTTTATCATAAAAAAAAAAAAAGGGTGATGAACTTACTATGCGACAAGACAATGGATAAAATAAGACACAGGTGAGATGACTAGATGCCAAAACTGACCCATATACCCATGAAGAAAGGCCATTTTGTTTTATCTGAAAAGTAATGCACATTTTTTTAGCTTTCATAAGATCAACAATTTCATATGAAGTAACATATACAATAAAGGCATTTAAAAAAAAAAAAAATCATTTTCACAATTTTATGCTAAAAGAGATTAAGAAAAACTGGTCTGTGATGTGCAACGTTATTAACAATCAGAAACGTAGACTGATTCTTACCAAAAAAAAGAAAAGTATATACGTTTAGTGAGGTTTGAAGAAGTTTCATTTTCCCCCTTGTGCAGGAACTTTAAGAGGTCAAATAAAAACGAGCGAATCCAGTGTAGCGGGCATGGGTGGCGGACGATTTGATCTTAAAAGCACTTTAATGAAGAATCAAAATATATGCTATTATTTCCAGAACTCTGGAATAGATATTATGCATTAAAGATGAAATCATTTAGTCTAAAAGTTCGGCAGTTAAGGCTGCTTGTGAGTCAATTTTTTTACAAGTTCTACGATCCAGCTTTCGCTTCTTCAGAATATTTTCACCCCCTTCACAAACAGTCTTGAGTCCACTGGCAACATACAGAGCTTCAAAACTCATAAATTATCTATTGTCCGAAAGTGAGCCTTGAAATATTTACAATGAAGGACATTACTTTTTATTGCTCTTTTACAAAAGATTCTCAAAAAGCACATCAAACAAATATCAAAAGAAACCGAAATTGAAGCTTTCCACTTGCCAGTGTGTGAAGGCTCCTAGTAGTTCGTTCTTCTATCAACATTCGAAATTTACTGTCGAGTAGGCGTACTGGTGACTGAACTGGAATCAAGACTGAAATATGTCACTTTATTACGGCTTACGGGCTCAAATTATTTAAAATGCATTATCTGATTGCGCTGATAATTTATATACATTTTAAAAAACATTGTCTCGCAGAAGCTGTATTGATTTTGGTGAATCTAATACTTATAGATTTTTACAGGGGCACAACGAAATATTCTTTATTATTATGATCTATGGGCTATAATCATTTGAAAGGCTATAGCGTAAAATAAAACAACATACTATATGGGGGGAAAAAATAAAACTTATAATTTTCTTTTTTGTTTATTTAACGATTTATTTTACTTTATTTATTTAACCATTAATTACTTGATGGTTGGAATGTTCAATGGACAATGGAGTCACTCTAGATGTATTAGATAAAGCGTAAGAAGCAGAATGAAAAATAACTCTTAAAAAATGGTTAAATATTATAACTAGGTATATATATATATGGCTACGTCTCACCCAGTACAGTTTGACAGCTTTGACAGATCACCAGATGGCACTTTCTCAATAAAAGTATATATTCCTCGAATCTTGGAGCATTTCTGTAAGCACAAGCATTTCCTGCGGTTTTTTTTCCCTATTGATTAATGTATACTGAAAGATTTATTTGGTCACTTGCTGAAGTTCGATTAGCTAAACGTATCGATATTAAATAATGGTAATTAATTTAATTTAATAATGGCTATTAATTTCTTAATATAGATATGTAACAGTCAAACAATTTACATTTGGCACACATCTCATGAAACCAAAAATATGCAATCTTATAATCATGTAAATAAAAGTGCGAAATTTGAATAAATTTCCTTACCTGCTGATTTATCTCCGATTGCTTCTCATTGTATTTAATATTTTCATTTCAAATTGTTATTAAGATTGATACACAATATCCTCGCGTCAAATTGTTATTAAGATTGATGCACAATATCCTCGCGTCAAATTGTTTTAAGTAAATATAAAAATAATGGAAAACTCATAAAAATACAAAACTTTTTCCCTTCGTGTCGTTGAATGTTTTTCGATACAGTCATAGTATTTTTATTATTATTGTTATTATTATACTATGTTTCATCATGTCAAATTATTACATCGGTTAACCTTCAAATTAAATTTAACGTTTAATATTTTTGCTTTCAAAGCTTATGCCTTTTATTTTGTTTTTTTATTTGTGCGAATCAGGTTTTTTGCATGTTTGTTATTTTAAACTATATGAATTTATGTTCTTTATATTACTTAACATGAACGCATGAACCTTTTGGTATATGTACACAATTTAATCTTTAAGTAAAATAATTTATTTTGTTTTACTTAAATATTTTTTGCTGAACAAATCTGAGAAACACTTTGATGATTCCATTTGTAAATTATTAAGATACATCACATTAAGTTTAAGCCAAAAATGCACTTAAGATTTTGAGAACGTTTAATTAAAGAATTCCATAATGGGCGATTGCAAAAGTACTTCGAATTTATGATTTATTTTTTCTACGTTATCTTCTCTTTCTTTCTTTCATTTATTTTTTTCCTAAAATGAATTAGAAGTACATGACTAATTATTAGATTAATAACTTAATTGCAAATTTATATCTATAAGTTCTCTGAAGATATCTAAATTTCTATATATGTACACTGGTTCTCATAATTATAAGGACACCCGTTTTTCTATATTAACTAAACACTGAACACTATTATTTAAACATATTTTTTATTAATTTGAATTTCATTAGTAGACTATATTTAAAAAGTTTTATCGTTTTTCTATCTTAAAAACTTTAAATACGGTCAAAAAGATGATTTTCCAGGTGCTCACAATTATAAAGACAGCTCAAATCTTAGTAAATTTTTTTTTCAGTTATTCTTTAAATTAATATTTTATGGGGTCTCTTTTTAGGGTGAAACAGTCAGACATTCTCTCTGGTATATATATACATTTTTTTTATTATTATTATTCAGTTTCAATACCATTTCATACAGCATAGATGATATTCTGAATACATTTAAACAATTTAAAATTGCTTTCCACTTCCATGCACTTTTCTAATATGATAAGTTAAGGTTTTTTCAACTTTTAGGCCACGGAAAAGGCAATAATAGAAGTTTCTTTCTTCAAACTATTTCCTATTGCTCTAGAAGTAAAGCAAAAATGTAATTCTTATTTTAAAAAAATATTATTACCCCCCAAAATCTAACAAAAATCTGAGAAATCCACGTTTAAAATTTGCGGATATTCTCTGGATGTTCATAATAATAGAAAAAATTACTAAGTTCATTCTGCCTTCAGTAGAAACAGCTCCACAGATCACCATAGATTCACCTTTAAAATGCCCGATTCGTATCTGCCTTTAAAAAATCTGCTCTGTCTTTCGCTATCTTCAGATTGTGTCAGTAACTCTTAAAACCATTTGGTTAATCAAGAATAAAACGTTTCTCATCCGAAAATGCAACATTTTACCATTAATATTGTCTTTATTCAATTTTAACACAGACGTTCTTTCCCCCATTAAATGCTTATTGATTATTAGAGGTTTTTTATTCATTTTAACATAATATTAATTATTTTAAACATGCATAAGTGTGGACCCCAACCTTTCGTTAAAAATTACGAGCAAATTCAACAGCAGTCATTACGAGTAAGACGTAAGACGTAAGAGGAATTACGAGTCTTCGATCTCTGTAAAACAACTCTGATTTTGCATCAGATCTCTTTCTTATCGAACCAGCAGTTCAACGTTTGATCCCATTTCCTTCAGCAATTTTAGATCTTCGAATTTCATTAGAAATTCCGTGGATTGAAATTATCCTTCTACTTAAAAAACACATTTGTCATACTTTACTACATGAACGTATTTTATTTCGAGGAATTATCAGTAATGTTCGTCCGAGAAAAATTGAAGGAATTGACTGAATTAATCTAGCCCAGTAGTTAACGAATTCGCATGTCAACTGTAATTTATCCGCTAGTAAGTTAAATAAAACGAAAAAATCTTGATTGTCCCTATAATTATGAACATCTAAAAACGAGGAGAACAAAATATTTTGCATGATTTTTTATTAATTTTGTTTCATATTAAAAGAATTATAGCAGTTTTGGTTTTTAGAATACTAGATATATTAAGTGCACTTAGTATAATCTTGTTCACAATACTTCAAAACATAAAGTGTCCTTATAAATATGAGAAGGAGTGTATTTTAAAGTTTTATTGATTAACTATATCACACACATGCACACGCCTCCCCCCCCCCCCCACCCAACCTCCCGCATATATACAGATTTATAGAAATACATCTAGTTTTGCATGCAATATTCAACCAATGCCCATGAGGACGTATTATGCTTTCATTATTCGAATTCTGATTCTTTATTTTTCTTTTCGTTTAAATCTTTGCTTTCTTAATGTGATGTATTTCAGCACTTATAATTCATTTTGTGCAATGTTTCAAAAGGTTTTTATATTATAGATATATAAATGCACACACACGGAAAAAAAAAAAAGAAAAAAAAATTACCCGTGCTTTAAAGAATGAATTTGTATGTTTGGAATTCTTAATAAATTGATTTTTAGTTCCCCATCATACTGTAGGTATGGGGAACTTAGGTGATCGTGAAAAATTTCGACCTCGTTTTTTTTTTTTTTTTTTTACGTTTTTACACGTTTCCAGGTGTGAGTAAATCCAAAAATATCAAAATGAGTATGGTGTATATATCAGACAACTTCAAATAAAATTTGTGATACTTGTTTGAACATGATTGACTGCAAATTTTCTAATAGGAAAATTTCGTAAGTTATTTGAAATTTAAGATTTTATGAACATAGCAAAATGGGGCAATATTCCATATAAATATGCGTTTTGGGGATTGTTGCATTGGAAATAGTAGCATGGAAACTAAACTATACGAAATTGAATCCAATAAAATAAATTAATAGATTAGAATAAGATAAATATTTCGAACTGAAGGGTGGGTAGCCTATTAGGCGGGGATTTCCTTCTGTCACTGTGTCAAGCGTTTGGTCAAATTCATTTCTCTTAACATGAATATAATATATTCTGTCTAGCAATTTATGAGAACATACATATGATGGGGAACTGAGCAGAGTCCACCTATTCCAACTAGTTTATTTTGCTTTCGATAATCTTGACATAAATAAATTTATTGTTTGTTTGTATGTAAGGGGAAGCAGAAAGAAAGTCACCAAAAAATAGTTCCGCGGAAAGAAAAGTCACCCGGAAAAAAAAAAAAAAAAATCACCACAAAACAAATCCCACGTAAAAAAAGGGGAGAAAAAAGAAAAGAAAGAAGTCACAGGAAAAACAGTTCGGTCGCCTTCATAAATAAAATAAATGAGGTGCATTGCACGAGCCCGCACACTTCTGAAATTAAAAAAAATCAGTTATGGCATTCGAAAGTACTCCGTTAGTACCGGTTAGTACCGCAGAAATTTTCATTAGTACCGGTTAGTACCGCAAAAATTTTCGTTAGTACCGACACCAGTACCAAGTACTGAAGAGTACAAAAATTCGGGCTGGTGAAATAATAGCCCGCGTAGACACAGACAAACCGAAGTCATTAACACTTTTCAACCTTGTTAACACTTTTCTGCATTGTTGTACAGTGTTAAAAATTAAAAATAGATGATTTTTATAAATTTGAACTTTGCCTATTTAAAAATATATACTTTTCTATCTTACGTAGAAACATTAAAATATTTTGATTTTCTTTCTAGAATTACATTTAAAAAATAATCTAAAAATAAAAATCTGGAATGATTTCACATGACTTTCCCAGCATTTAGTATTTTTTTTAAATAAATTTAAACGAGTGAAGTCATTAAATAAACTAAAAGGAAAATCCTAATAGGTCTTTTGAGTATTTTTCTTTCAAGTTGCATGTCATTTAATGGATCGTAATGTATGATTTTTTTCTTTTTTCTTTGTACGTCATGTAGATCGAAATATCAAATATTTATCTGCTTTTTGTTATAACGCTAAGTTGAGCTTTAAATAATTTGAGCCTATAGACCACAATGTATAACAATTATATTTTGTATAGCTCTAAAAAATAAAGTGCTACACTCATGTAAATCTTTATGGTTCTTGCGATCATACCTTATATAATGCGCCTACCAATTTATATCTTAGTCGCATGCACAGTTTAGACATGAAATAATTTGTGTCCATTGTCCAGAATGATAAAGAAATATTTTGCTTCTGTAAATCCTGTGCTCATCAAAATCAATAAACATTGTATGATGGTGATCTATAACATACCTACCAATTTTTAGCTGAATTGGATAAGGCGTATAGAGGCTATCGCGTTTTAATAATTTCAGTTCATTTTCCATAATGATAAAGAATTTTCCTTTGTGTCTTTGTATAATAACTAAATTTTATATGCGGTAAGTCAGGGTACAATGAAACATTACTTCTAAAATCAGTCCGATTTGTCATAGAAAGTTTCAGCTCAAATATATTTTGTAAAACTAGATATTTTATTTACTGATGTGATTTAGATACATTCACGCTTCTACGGCATTAACAGGATATTATTAGATTTTCCCCATTAAAACTAAATTCGATTATATTAAAAGTTATTATTATTATTATTATTATTTTTTTTTTTACTTTACTGTTATAATTAAAAATGATTTTTTTAAGTACATTGTTGTTGACTTTATGCCTCTAAAGTTAAAATCAAATATATATATATATATATATATTGAAAATTTGTAAAAAAAAAAAAAAAAAAAAAAAGGAAGTAGTAATCTGAGTGCGGGGTACAATTAAACATGTTTTAAGTTTCTTTCTCCAATGATGAAGAATTTTGTGTTCTTGTTAAAAAAAAAAAAAAAAAAAAAAAAAAAAAAAAAAAATTAATAATAAAAATAAGTGCTAGATTCATCCAAACCTATACAGTTCGTGCGAAGGTGACATGTAACATATCTACCTACTTTTAGCTCAATAGATCAAAGTGTTTAGATATTATACTGTTCACTCACACTGACACGCATACACACATACATATGCACACGTACTTAAATAACAGTAAAAATGGCAAAAGATGAAGTCAGAAAACCTTAAAACGTATAGATACATCAAAATATCGTATTTGAAATTTTTCATGATCACAATACTTTCCTGAATCAAATCCAAAGTTATAAAATGTCATTTTATTCTTTAATAAATTATAGTGAATTACCATTATTATTTGTGAATTGCTTCTGAAATTTTGTACTCTTAAGTACTTGGCACTGGTATCGGTACTAACGAAATTTTTTGCGGTAGTAATTGGCACAAACAGAGTACTTTCGAATGACATCGTTGAAATTTCATATTTCAAAAGTGTGCGGGCTACCATTTCACCATCCCGATTTTTTGTACTCTTCAGTACTTGGTACTGGTGTCGGTAATAACGAAAATTTTTGCGGTACTAACGTAGTACTTTCGAATGACATCGTTGAAATTTGATATTTCAAAAGTGTGCGGGCTACCATTTCCCCATTCCGAATTTTTGTACTCTTCAGTACTAGGTACTGGTGTCGGTACTAACGAAAAGTTTTGCGGTACTAACTGGTACTAACAGAGTACTTTCGAATGACATCGTTGAAATTTGATATTTCAAAAGTTTGCGGGCTACCATTTCCCCAGCCCGAATTTTTGTACTCTTCAGTACTTGGTACTGGTGTCGGTACTAACGAAAATTTTTGCGGTACTAACTGGTACTAACGGAGTACTTTCGAATGACATAATTGATTTTTTTAATTTCAAAAGTCTGCGGGCTGGTGAAATGCACCTAAATAAATGAGGTTTTTTAAAACTTACAATAGCATTATATTTCTTTTAATTTTAGAATTGGGTCTTTCATCTTAACTACTTCTTATCCAATTCATTCATTTACTTGCTTATTATTTTTGTACAACTGAGTTCATCATAAATTTTACGTAGTATTAATTTTTACTATTAAAATTATTTATGAATTTAGAGTGTGTTATGAAAAAAAAAGAAATATCATTACCTTATCTATATAAATAAAGAGAAGTGTGTGTGTGTGTGTGTCTGCGCTCTGGTGCTCACACTATTGATCTTCCAAATTTGGCATATAGGTACCTGGGACCCTGCACGTGTGCACCTCATCGATATTTTTTTCGAATTTCGAATTTCAATTTTTTAAATTAATGTTTTTTCGATTTTAAATATTGGCTTTATATGTTTCATTTTTCATGAATTTATTCTCCGATTGTAATCGTCTGCGTATCTTAGCAGCGGCTATTATACAATTCATTTTTTATTCAATACATTCATTTGAAGGCGATTTTCTTTTTTTTTTCTTTATTATTATTCTTATTATTATTATTATTGAAAATCAAATGGTAATGCAATAGAAATAAATTGTTACGTTTATGTATCAATTTTATAGTATAGCAACTTTTTATTTTTCATTTTTTTTTAATTAATTCCTTTTAAGAAAATGTTTTATTATTATTATTATTATTGTTATTTATAATATTTATTGCGTGAAAAAAATGGTAGTTTATAGTAGAAAGGATAAAACTGATTAAAATTCGTTTTTCATGTATTTAATTCCTTTTAAAAGAAAATCTATTTTTTTATTTTATTTTATTGCACTGGTCGGAATCAATTCGTAATGTAGTATAAATAACGGGGGCTATAAAACACATGGTTCAAAAACTAAAATATATAATAGATGCTGAGATACAGTCATCCTTAAAATCGCAGTTCTTAAATAACAGAAAATCCACAAGTCGTCGATAAATATCCAGCTTGAAGTGCCCGGGAAAGACTTTTCTGTAGACAGTGGGAAACTGGACCCGATGCAGTGTGGGCAGAAAAAAGAGCTGCCTTAGGCAACGGGTACACGAAGAAGCGAGATCTAAAGCGATTTCAGTGGTTTTTTTTTTTTTTTTTTTTTTTAAGATTTTATTTGTAATGTGATGTAAAAAATAAATACTGATCCAATTCTTTTAAAAATCCATTTAAATATAGTGACCAGCGAAGCGGGCGTAGCCTGCTAGTCTGTATGAATAAAGAGAAGTATCTGGTCTATATGTCTGTCTGCGCTCTGATACTTACGCTATTGATCATAGAGCTCCAAAACATGGCAGCAAGGTAGCTGAGACACCGAAAGTGTGCACCTCATCGAGATATTTTCGACTTCCTAATTTAATTTTTTTTTTTTTTTTTTTTTTTTTTTTACAATTTTAAACATTGGCTTCTGTGTTTCATTTTTCAAAAATTTATTCTGTCAATTCAATCATCTGCGAATCTTAGCCACGAGACTATTATGCTGGTTTTTATTATTATTTATTTATTTATTTCATTTAAAGGTGGAATCCTTTTTTTTTTTTTTTCCTGCATTATATTTATTGAAAATCAAATGGTAATGCAATAGAATATAAATTCAATTTTAAATTTAAAAATTTATTTATCACAGATATATATATATATATATATACCGGGTGATTCAAAATAGATGTTACAACAATTATCTCGTAAACTAAGAAAGATAGAAACATACTTCCAATTACAAAATTAGAGCAAATTAAGAGTTGATTTCAGATATGGCATTTTTTTTGTCAAAGGGGCTGTATACATATTAAATACGAAATTTAATTTTTATACGGCCCCTCCTATCATGTGACTTATATTTAGAACAATATTCTCCTCGCTCTAACAAGCAAAATAAAAAAAAAATCATCTCTCTAGGTCAAAATCTCGCTGAGTTATTGCAATTTGAAAATGATGACTTACACCACTTTTTTTTCAATTTTGGCATCTATTTTTGGACGCCAACGGGGTCACTTTAGGGGGTTATCTATGAGATGAGAAAAATTAAAAAAAGATCCTTTATTTTAAAATAGCAACTAAAATCGTTCAAACACGGGAAATCAACAGTTTTAAGAATTTAATGCAAATTTACATCATTTCGTATTGTTAAAATATTTAATAGTTAAATTTCTTAGGGGGTCTCCTGCAAATTAAAGCACGTTAAGTGAGGGAAAAAACTAAAAGACTAGCAAAACCGTGTGAAATTTTCGCGCTTTATTTTTACCACTTTCCATCATGGTTGATAAATTTAATGACTTCGGCTCTTTAACAATTCCAGCAAGATTGAAAAGTGTTAATGACTTCGATTTGCCTGTCTGTCCATCCGTCTTTCTGTGTGTCTGCGTTCTATCTCCCGTGAATATTCATAGAATTTTTTTAAACTGATATATGTTATTTGAGTTCACTATCGGATGTTCCTTATTGAAAATGGAGTGAATACCTCTATTAGCTTGTGCACAGGTACACCCGAAAGTATTCCAAAGCATTGTGTTCTATGAGAGGTATTTTTATAAACCATATTTTAATACCTTTAGTTTATGCATATATTAATAAAATTGAAATACGATATTATAGTTTTCTATCGGATATTTTCTATAGAAAATGGAGTAAACACCATCATTGGTTTGTATACAGGGACACCCGAAAGTATACCAAAGCATTGCGTTCTATGTGAAGATATTTCTATAAACCAAAATTTAATTACTTTGCACAAATATTAATGAAATTCAAATATGTTATTCATATGCACAAAAGAATGCTTTCTGTACTGTACAGTACGATTAGCATTAGATTTACAGGTCACACAAAAATATTCAGTTACGTTAAGGGTTATTATTGGACATTTGCTGGAATTGCATTTTCGTTTACATTAAACATTTTCTAACAATTTTTAACTGTGAATAACATTTCAATTTCCTTTTTTTTTTTTTTTTTGTCTGACTGTCCATCTGTCCGTCTGCCCGCCCCCAGCGTCTGTAAATATTTTCAGAAATGATATATGTTATTCAGGTTTACTATATGATATTATTTAAAATGGCACTATTGATATGATACTTTTTAAAATGACATTAATTAATTCTCTACAATTGGTTTATGTGCAGGAACGCACAAAAAATGCCAATGTATTGCGTTTTGGGACAGATATTCTTATAAATTACATTTAAATAACTTTAAACTGTAAAAATCATAAGGAAATTCATACTTATTGTTAATATTCTAAAATATTGTTTTGTATAGAATATGATATGATATAGATGTATAATTCTATGTCAGGGGGGTTACCGCCCTTCTCAACCCCCGTTTGGTTATAATGCCTATACTTATCAAAACAAAAATCAAGTCTGTTATCAATTTACTTGAAACTTGCAAACCTTCATCAACTTTTCAAGTGGCAACTAGATATGGAATCCAAAGTACCAACTTTACATTTCCTGTAGGTATTACTTTCTCATACCCATAAGGTGGAGAAAGTATTGTTTTTGGGCCAAAAACAAGTGAGTTTTTGTTATATTTAGACGTTTTGCGGTCCCCTGAATATGAAAATCGTGTTTTTAGAGGTTGGTCTGTGTGTGTGTCTGTCTGTTATCAGTTTATCTCAAGAACAAATAGCAAAAGGTGTTCCAAACTTATAGTATTATAAATATATATCATATAGGGATGCTCATTGAGATGAAGCAAATGGTTCGTGTACAGGGACACACAAGAATATTCAAATACATTACGTCTATGGGGAAAACTGCAGGTAAGTAGAGTTTAACACCTATAGACTGCACTAAACCAAATGAAATGAATATACATTTTTTTATATGCATAGAAACATGCCTCATGTAGAATATGGCAGGGAAATCATTCACTGTTCATTTACAGGGCTACACAAAATAACTAGATTATAATGCGACAATAGCTGAAAATTGATGGAAGTGCATTTTAGGTTATGCCGTATATTATTACTATAGGTTTATATTTAGGTGCACTTTGTGGTTTGTACATATTCTTCAAAAGATATACAGGGTTGCAAATATTTAAGATATAATATTCTTTTTTATTGTTAGTGAAAGTGCTTTACTATAATATTTTACCATGTCCAGGAAAGCTGCTCAGGAATCCAAATGAATTCCTCATAGACATATGATAAATAATGTACTTGTGTTTTGTGTATTTACACGTTTTAAGGCTTCCTTATTACCAAAGCCAAGTTTTTTAAAGTTTGGTTATTGCCTGCATCGAATAATTTCAGGAAACGAATAATTTCAGGAGATCCCTCCTCACACAGAACTAATTATCATATAAAACTCTTCCGAAGACTAATTTTAATTATTTTAACATAGGTTTACATAACAGTACTTTTATGTTACCTCTTAATTTCCAACCTGTATTTATGGTATTAAATTTCAGGGTAAGAGAAAGTCGTGTGAGTGGCACACCAGATTACTTTTTCTCAAATTATGCTGATAATTCATATATATATATACAGATCAACGAATAAAAATTTACCTTTCGTATTCAGGAGGCCTCAAAATGTGATATTATACAGAAAGAAAAATCGCTCTCCAAAAGCTACTTTGTTTACAGTATGGGTATGAGAAATTAATTTCGCGTTCTGTGTCAGCAGTGTTCTTCGAAAAAAAAAATGCAGCAAACACTTACACCAATTACATTTAATAATAATAATAATAATAATAATAATAAATGTTTACATTAATTTTGGGTAGCCCTGTATATTGTCTATAAACTATATACACATGACTTTGTGTACGTAAATTTAGTGTTATATGTAAAACAAGTAACACAAAATGAAATACACTTCCAGCAATTCCCAAGTATAGCTTCAATATATCGAAATATTCTGGGTAACCCTGTAAATGAATGATGAATGGTTGCTATACCAGAATCTACATAAAACATGCTTTTATGCGTATAAATTTTTTTTCTTTTCATTTTGTTTAAGGCAGTCTACACATGTCACACTGTACATATGAGAAATTTCGCTCACAGACGTAATGTTTTTCAATTCTTTTGGATGACCCTGTAAACAAACAATTGAAAAAAAAGAAAATTCATTCAGGGAAAGATCGCTATTTTAACCTGTAATGTCTCTGTGAATACACAAGAGAATACTCATTGATAATTTAACAAATAAATTTTATGACTAATTTATGTACTAAATGGGAATTTTCAAATTCATTTTTCTTTCTTTTCTTTTATACATTCTCTTAGTCATATACACGGTGTAGAGAAAGAATTGTTTTTGAGTCAAATTACCGAAAATTAGCTTTTGTTATATTTGCACGTTTTCAGATCCTCTGAATTCAAAAATCATATTTTAAGCGGTTGGTCTCTCTCTCTCTCTCTCTCTCTCTCTCTCTCTCTCTCTCTCTCTGTGTGTGTGTGTGTGTTTCTGTGTTATTAGAATATCTCAAGAACAAATAGTAGCAGAAAATCCAAATTCGATATTCTAAATCCGTATCATATTGCGGTGCTACACTAAAGTATTCGTTGCGATCAGACAATTGTTTGTTTACAGGGTCATCCAAGAGATTTCAAATACATTACGTCTGTGAGCGAAATTTCTCATATGTACAGTGCGACATGTATATACCGCACTAAACAAAATGAAAAGAAGAGATTTTTTATACGCATAAAAGCATGTTTTATGTAGATTGTGGTATAGCAATCATTCATCATTCATTTACAGGGTTACCCAGAGTATTTTGATATATTGGAGCTATACTTGGGAATTGCTGGAAGTGTATTTCAATTTATGTTACTTGTTTTACATATAACACTAAATTTACGTACACAAAGTCATTTGTATATAGTTTATAGACAATATACAGGGCTACCCAAAATTAAGGTAAACATTTTTTTATTTTTATTATTAAATGTAATTAGTGTAAGTGCTTTGCTGCATTTTTTTTTTTTTTCGAAGAACACTGCTGACACAGAACGGAAAATTAATTTCTCATACCTATAGTTTAAACAAAGTAGTTTTTGAAGAGCGATTTTTTTTTCTGTATAATACCACATTTTGAGGCCTCCTGAATACGAAAGGTAAATTTTAATTGGTTGATCTGTATATATATGAATTATCAGCATAACTTAACAACAAATAATCTGGTGTGCCACTCACACGACTTTCTCTTACCCTGAAATTTAATATCATAAATACAGGTTGGAGATTAAGAGGTAACATAAAGAGTACTGTAAACCTATGTTAAAATAATTCAAATTAGGCTTCGAAAGAGTTTTATATGATAGTTAGTTCTGTGTAAGGGGTGATCTCATGAAATTATTCGACGCAGGCAATGCTCAAACATTTAAAAACTTGACTTTGGTAATAAGGAAGCCTGAAAACGTGTAAATACACAAAAAAAACAAGCGATGCATATTTAGCTTAAAAACATACATTATTTATCATATGAAATTCATTTCCATTCCTGAGCAGTTTTCCTGGACATGGTAAAATATTATAGTAAAGCACTTTCACTAACAATAAAAAAGAATATTATAGCTTAAATATTTGCAACCCTGTATATCTTTTGAAGAATATGTACAAACCACAAAGTGCACCTAAATATAAACCTATAGTAATAATATACGGCACAACCTAAGATGCAGTTCCACCAATTTTCAGCTATTGTCGCATTATAATCTAGTTATTTTGTGTAGCCCTGTAAATGAACAGTGAATGATTTCCCTGCCATATTCTACATGAGGCATGTTTTTATGCATATAAAAAATATATATTCATTTCATTTCGTTTAGTGCAGTCTATAGGTGTTAAACTCTATTTAACTGCAATTTCCCCCATAGACGTAATATATTTGAATATTCTTGAGTGTCCCTGTACACGAACCATTTGTTTCATCTCAATGAAAAGCTTAGTGTAGCATCCTTATATGATACATATTTAGAATACCAAGTTTGAATATCTGCTGTTATTTGTTCTTATGATATGCTGATAACAGACAGACACACACACACACAGACCAACCGCTAAAAACACGTTTTTCATATTTAGGGGACCTCAAAACGTGTAAATATAACATAAACTCACTTTCGAAAATTTGGCCCAAAAAAAAATACTTTCTCTAGCTTATGGGTATGAGAAAGTAATAACTACAGGAAGTGCGAATGTGGTACTTCGGATTCCATATCTAGTTGCCACTTGAAAAGTTGAAAAAGATTTGCAAGCTTCAAAGAAATTGATAACAGACTTGATTTTTGTTTTGATAAGTATAGGCACTATAATTAAACGGGGGTTGAGAATGACGGTAACCCCCCTGACATAGAATTATACATCTATACGATCAGTGCCTGATTTAAGGCAGGGCATTTGGGGCATGTGCCCTGGGCCCTCTCACTGAGGGGGGGGCCTCTAAGAAATTCAATCATACATTTAAAAAATAGTTAAAATGAAAAATTTCCAAAGTTTGCTATAATGATCATTGCTTTTTGTCTTTTCGTCGATAGATGGAGGCAATGTGCTGTTATATAAATCAGCGGTATAATCTTTCAAGGAAACTGTCAGTTCATTGAGAAAATTGCGATATTTTTGCTAAACGCAAATACAACTGCATACTACCGATACTGCATTCCAAAGTCTTACTAAGGCTAACTAAATCCGAGGCACGCACCGCAGTGCAGATACGCGGGTGCGATGTACGTTGATCCGATAGACAAGCATCGGATCTAGAAAGTCTTACCAATAAAATGAAAAGTGGAGAAAATTTTTAGGCACATGAATCAAAAATATGCGGTTTGTTTTGTTTGTTGTAATATTAAAGTACGAGGAAAAGGGGCCCATTGAACATGAGTGCCCTGGGCCTCCAACTGAGTAAATCGGTCCCTGTATACGATATCATATTCTATACAAAACATTTAGAATATTAAAAATAAATATGAATTTCCTTATGATTTTTACAGTATAAAGTTATTTAAGTGTAATTTATAAGAATGTCTGTCCCAAAACGCAATACATTGGCATTTTATGTGCGTTCCTGTACATAAACCAATTGTAGAGAATTAATTAATGACATTTTAAATAGGGAATATCATATAGTAAACCTGAATAACATATATCATTTCTGAAAATTTCTGAAAATATTTACAGACGCTGAGGGCGGGCAGACGGACAGATGGACAGTCAGACAAAAAAATATGCAAATTGAAATCCTATTCACAGTTAAAAATTGTTAAAAAATGTTTAATGTAAACGAAAATGCAATTCCTGCAAATGTCCAATAATAACCCTTAACGTAACTGAATATTTTTGTGTGCCCTGTAAATCTAATGCTAACCGTACTGTACACTATAGAAAGCATTCTTTGGTGCATATGAATAACATATTTCAATTTCATTAAGATTTATGCAAATTAATTAAAATTTGGTTTATAGAAATATCTTCAGCTAGAACGCAATGCTTTGGAATACTTTCGGGTGTCCCTGTATACAAACCAGTGATGGTGTTTACTCCATTTTCTCTAGAAAATATCCGATAGAAAACTTTAATAACGTATCTCAATTTTATTAATATATGCATAAACTAAAGGTATTAAAATATGGTTTAGAAAAGTACCTCTCTTAGAACACAATGCTTTGGAATACTTTCGGGTGTCCCTGTGCACAAGCTAGCAGACGTATTCACTCCATTTTTAATAAGGAACATCCGATAGTGAACTCAAATAACATATATCAGTTTCAGGAAATTCTATGAATATTCACGGGAGTTAGAGCGCGGGCACACAGACAAATCGAAGTCATTAACACTTTTCAACCTGTCTGGAATTGTTAAAGAGCCGAAGTCATTAAATTTTTCAACTATGATGGAAAGTGGTAAAAATAAAGCGCGAAAATTCCACACGGTTTTGCTAGACTTTTAATTTTTTTCTTCTCTTAACGTGTTTTAATTTGCAGGTGACCCCTAAGAAATTTAACAATAAAATTTTTTAACCATACGAAATAATGTCAATTTGCATTAAGTTCTTAAATCTGTTGATTTCACGTGCTTGAATGATTTTAGTTGCTATTTTAAAATAAAGGATCTTTTTTTAATTTTTCTCATCTCATAGATAACCCCCTAAAGTGAGCCCATTGGCGTCGAAAAATAGATGCCAAAATTGAAAAAAAAGTGGTGTAAGTCATCATTTTAAAATTGCAATAATTCAGCGAGATTTTGACATAGAGAGATGATTTTTTTTTTTTTTTTTTTTTTTTTGCTTGACAGAGCAAGGAGAATAATTTTCTAAATATAAGTCACATGATAGGAGGGGCCCGTATAAAAATTAAATTTCGTATTTAATATGTATACAGTCCCTTGTACAAAAAAATGCCATATTTGAAATCTACTCTTAATTTGCTCTAATTTTGTAATTGGAAGTATGTTTCTATCTTTCTTAGTTTACGAGATAATCGCTGTAACATCTATTTTGAATCACCCGGTATATATATATATATATTGTTACAAAATTGTAAATAATTGTGTTTATTTTTGTATAAATTCTTTCAAAGAAGATTAGTAAATTGATAAAGTGCTAATTTTGTGCATTTCTAGTCGTTTTAGCGTTAAAATAACCTTATTTTCCCTTAAAAACGCATTAAAAAGCCCCAATAAGGTAGGTAATGGATTTGGCGCCAAATTTGGCGACTTTCTCCCACCTTGGCGATTTTTTGGCGAGAAAATCCTTATATGGGATATACCAAATATGGAAGCTGTAAGTTGATTGGTTGACCACTTTCTAGAGTTTTCTCGAAAAATCTGGATTCCATGGAACAGTATATAAGGAGCGCTTCCTCGCCAAGGCAGTCAGTTCAGTTCAGTCTGTAGTCAGAGTCAGTTCAGTTCTCAGCCAGCTTCGCTAATGCTTGCATTGTTTGAGCCTCTTTGAAAGAGTCTTGCTTTAAGTGTTATTGCTATACAGTTTGTACTGTGGATTTGCTATTGACAGCTGTTTTTTAAGCTGTGTTTATTGATTGAATTGAAGCTGATACCTGGTTTACAGACCTGTATTTTTTCTGGAACTTTCTGTGAATAAATTACTCAATTTTTGTACGTTTGGCCTTTCATTCTCGGACAACTCACGAACCCCCAAGTACGCAACATTTCTGGTGTCAGAAGCGGGATTGTCTGTGAATGGTGATAACGAGAGCTATGGAACAAGAAATGAAGAAATTTCTAGAAAGCTTAGCTACCCAGATGAATGAAATGAAAGAGGGGCAGAGAGAGATGAAAGATAGCCTGAGTCAAGAGATGAAAGAAATGGAGGTAGCACAAGAGAAAATGGAAACATCGCAAAGAGAGTTGAAAGACGGTTTGACTGAAGAAATGAAGGTAGCACAAGAGAAAATGGAAACATCGCAAAGAGAATTGAAAGGCGGTTTGACTGAAGAAATGAAGGAAATGAAAAGCAGTTTGGGTGAAGTTCAGGAAGAAATTAAATCTAATCAAGATGAGATGAAGAGAGAGCTTTCAACGGTGAAGGAATCAATCGAGGGTAAATTAACGGTGATGGAAAATAGAATGGATGGAATAGAAGAGAAAGTTATAAAGAAAGAAGAAAATTTTGAAGAGAAAGTTATAAAGATAGAAGAAAATTTTGAAGAGAAAGTTTTGAAAATTGAAGAGAGTTTTGAGGAGAAAGCTATGAAGATAGAAGAAAATGTTATGAAAGTAGAAAGGAATTTTGAAGAGAGATTTATAAAGATAGAAGAGAACTTCGAGGAGAAAATGAGAAAATGAGAAGAGAAGTATCGAAGAGATCTTAAAGAGATTGCGCAGCCTGGAGAATAATAAGGAAATAAAGGACCGGAAGATAAAGTGCTGGGGCTGTGCAGGGGATGGTCACATGAAGAGGAACTGCCCTGTACGACCAACTATAGGAAATCACCCGGCTTCACCATCACTGCAGGGAAACTAAGAGGAGGCCATCTCGCGGGGCGGAGGTTGCCTGAAATTAAAGAGCCCCAATTTACAGTATTTCATATTTCATCAATGAGTGGCGGCGATAATGGACTTCACGTCTATGGCCAAGTTAACAACACCACCTGTCGGATGATTCTGGACACGGGAGCCAACGTGACCATCATTAGAGCGGATTTGGCTCAAGAACTAAAAGAGAAGATCATCTGGACGCCGCCCTGTGTTAAACTCCAGACTGTGACCGGAGACGAAATCAAAATATATGGGAAAATAAACTTGACCATCACTTTTGGGAATGCCAGTTACCATCATATGGCATATGTGGCTGATATAAGAGTTCCTTTAATCATTGGAATTGATTTCCTGAGAAAATTTAATTTTCAGTTGGACTTCAAGAAAAATGAACTGCATTCGAGTTCGGAAGACATCTCTGTGTTCAACACTGAAAATCAAGACATTCAGACAATTTGCCAGATAACAGCTAAGTCTGAAATTTCCATCCCTCCACACACAGAGAAAATAGTTTCAGGAACACCTCCCACAAAGCAATATTTCCGCTATGGACTGATTGAATACCCGAATACAGACAATAGCCCGAGAGAAGTTCTGGTAGCTTCATCTCTAGTTGATCTCTCAAAGAGTACTATTTCTGTGAGAGTCGCAAACATCAGCGATAAGGTCCGGACAGTGAAGAAGGATGATGTGTTAGCAACTTGCACTCCTGTTACATGCATCAACCGTCCCACGCAATCAACCGAATCCAAGTCTTCTGAACAATTAATAACGGAACTACTCAAGAATGCAGAGTTAGGAAAGGATCAGAGATGTGCTGCGGAGAAGCTACTCCAAGAATTTAAAGACCTCTTTTCTCGAACACCTGAAGACGTCGGGAGAACGAACATCACCCAGCACAGAATTGATACAGGAAATCATCCTCCAATCAAACAACATCCAAGAAGACTTCCATTTGCTAAACAGGAAGAGGTCACCAGCAACAGACCTACCTGGCAGGACATTTCCAGATTTAGTCCCATTACGAAAAGTTATTGGGCACTTTGAGCTCTCTTCATATCAGAAACGGCGTATTATACAGAAAGTGGGAATCTGATGATGGGAAAAGCTTCAGATGGCAGATTTTATTACCAAGATCAAAAATTCCAGCTGTTTTGGAACAACTGCATAGTAGCTCTACCGGAGGCCATTTTGGGGTAATGAAGACTCTGCAGAAAGTTCGGGAACGCTTCTACTGGTGCAAGGCATAGGAGGATGTGGAGAAATGGTGTAAATCCTGTGATGCTTGTGCGGCACGTAAAGGCCCGCAGAAACGAAGTCGAGGAAGACTGCAACGGTATAACGTGGGAGCACCATTTGAACGGATTGCAATCGAAATCTTGGGTCCTTTGCCACGGACCTCCAGTGGAAATAAATACATCCTCGTCGTGATGGACTATTTCACCAAGTGGCCTGAGGCATATCCCATTCCCAATCAAGAGGCATGCACAGTCGCAGAGGTCCTAGTGCAGCAATGGGTTTCAAGGTACGGCACGCCCCTACAACTTCATACCGACCAAGGTAGGAACTTTACCTCTGATGTTTTCAAAGGACTGTGTCAACTACTCGGCATAGACAAAACCCGGACAACACCTTTACATCCCCAATCGGACGGCATGGTCGAGAGGTTCAATCGTACCATCCTGAATAACCTCTCACTTCTAGTATCAAGGAACCAGCAAGATTGGG
This sequence comes from Salticus scenicus, assembly GCA_963930645.1. NCBI lineage: Eukaryota > Metazoa > Arthropoda > Arachnida > Araneae > Salticidae > Salticus > Salticus scenicus. The sequence goes on from CAWVNO010003068.1 coordinate 623,336, forward strand.
ACTTGAAGTTGCCATTGTTCCTGCTGGCTTATCGAAGTGCTGTCCATGAAACCACCGGCTATACTCCAGCCCAGATGCTGTTCGGACGTGAACTTCGTCTCCCTTGTGATCTCCTGTTTGGTTGTCCACCCGATGCGCCTTCATCGCCCGAGGAGTACATCCAAGATCTCCAAGCGCGATTTGAGGACGTACACAACTTTGCTCGGGAGTGGATTAACATGGCAACGGAGAAAATGAAGACAAGGTACGATCTAAAGGCTACACAACATGAGTTCCAGGAAGGAGAGAAGGTCTGGTTGTGGAATCCTGTTCGACGCAAAGGACTCTCTCCCAAGTTACAGTGCAACTGGGACGGACCGCACACAGTCTTAAAAAGGCTGAATGATGTAGTGGTGCGGATCACTAAAACACCTTCATCAAAACCGAAGGTGGTGCACTATAACAGGCTAGCCAAATACCACAATTACCGGTAATATTAAAATTAAAAATGTAAATACTGATAAAATTTGCGCATGCGCACTGTAAATATTTGTATATAAATATTTGTACATATTTGTGAATTTTGTAAATATTTCCCACTTAATTTATATTTCTATGTTATCTTTATGTGCAACTTAGTTCTTGTATTTTAGATTGTGTAAATTTGTTTAGTTTCGCCTCTTGACCAAGGGTTGCACTGCCCGGGACGTGCAGTCCTTGGGAGGGGGCAGTGTTACAAAATTTTAAATAATTGTGTTTATTTTTGTATAAATTCTTTCAAAGAGGCTTAGTAAATTGATAAAGTGCTAATTTTGTGCATTTCTAGTCGTTTTAGCGTTAAAATAACCTTATTTTCCCTTAAAAACGCATTAAAAAGCCCCAATAAGGCAGGTAATGGATTTGGCGCCAAATTTGGCGACTTTCTCCCACCTTGGCGATTTTTTTGGCGACCTTGGCGAGAAAATCCTTGTGTGGGATATACCAAATATGGAAGCTGTAAGTTGATTGGTTGACCACTTTCTAGAGTTTTCTCGAAAAATCTGGGTTCCATGGAACAGTATATAAGGAGCGCTTCCTCGCCAAGGCAGTCACTTCAGTTCAGTCTGTAGTCAGAGTCAGTTCAGTTCTCAGCCAGCTTCGCTAATGCTTGCATTGTTTGAGCCTCTTTGAAAGAGTCTTGCTTTAAGTGTTATTGCTATACAGTTTGTACTGTGGATTTGCTATTGACAGCTGTTGTTTAAGCTGTGTTTATTGATTGAATTGAAGCTGATACCTGGTTTATAGACCTGTATTTTTTCTTGAACTTTCTGTGAATAAATTACTGAATTTTTGTACGTTTGGCCTTTCATTCTCGGACAACTCACGAACCCCCAAGTACGCAACAATATTATAACAGTTGTTTATTTTTTATTTTTTTAATTAATTCTTTGAAAAGGAAAATCTTTTAATCTTTAAACTAGTTTAACCCCACAGGCAAGTCACAAGTCTTTTCCGCCTGCCTTCTTCTTTCCTTTCTGTTTCTTAAATTAATCATAAATTTCGATTAATATTTTATTCAGTTAGTTTATTGTTTCGTTTGTTATGCAGACTGATAATTAATAAATTTGGTTTCTTTAAATATGTGTATTTCATCCCCTGATGAATTTTTTTCACTTTTCTGCGCTTCTCCTACAGAAAGAAATTTTTCATTTTTATTGGTCTTTGTGGTTTCAGTAACCTTGTATCTGTTGCTTGGCTTCTACTACGCTTAATAAATCATTATATATATATAGCATTTATCGAAGAAAAATGACAGTATGTAGTAGAAAGGATTAAACTTATTAAAATTTAGTTTAATTAACAATTACTTGTTTTTCATTTATTTAAATCTTTTCAAATGAAAATCTACTTTTTCATTTATTTATTATATTGGTCGGAATGATATGGTAATATAGTGAAAAGAGCGAATGCTATGAAACACATAATTCAGAAACTAAAATATTTTATAAATGCTACGATATAGTCGTTTCTAAAAACGTAGTTTTTGAATAATAGCAGCTCCACTTGTCGTCGGTAAATTAAATACCCAAACTGAAGTGCCTGGGAAAGACCTTTTTGCAGGTTGTTGGAACCTCTACCCTACGCAGTGCGAGTGGAAAAGGAACTGCCGAAGGCAACGGGTACCTGAAGCGAGTGTTATAATGTTTGTTGTACTTGCTTTGATGAAAGGATTAGACACAGATGCAATTTCTGACGGTGCTAAAATTTATAATGTTTTCATAAAGCGATGTATTGATAAAATGGAGAAGTATGTTGAAGCTAATTTAAAGGGATGACCGTAGATATTGCACTGCAAACACAATTCACCCAGGAATCAGGTGCTGACTTTTAATATTTTATTTACCTTAAATTCGTGACAAAAATATTCTTTATGAAGTCTTCCAATACTATAGAGTTACAGTAGAAAGTCTTTTGAAAATATCAAGATAAAAATATTCATTTACGAATAAATGAATGAAAGGACAGATGGATGGATGAATGGATGGACGAATGGACACGGGGAGTATTAGAGAGAACGCACAGTTTCCTCCTTATCCAAGAGCAGCGGCAAAAGTGATGAAAGTTTGGCTCATTAACTTCACATCAAAACCACAAGATATATCTCTAACTTCATTCTGACAGAGAATTGAACAACACCCACTTTTTTCAGTTGCGCATAATTCAGTATAACTTTTAAAAATATATTGGCGATTCTTTTCTTAGCCATAAAACCGTTATCAATTCGTGAGAAGATTAAAAAAGTACGTTAAAACTCAACCACAAAAATTTACGGTTAAAACCTTATTCTGAGTCTTTAGCCGATAGAAAGTACATAATTTCTATTTAAAGAGCGGATGCATCTCTTCTGTTCTATGTTCAAAAGTGACACATCAGAAAATATTTTATTCCATTTTATTTTACTGAGATGAAAAGATTTGCCCTCCACCGAACATTATGCGAGCGAAACCACATCTCTTATTTTTATTTATTGAAAGAGATAGAGAGAGAATGAATTTGATCCTTTGCAACAAGAGAAACCGCAGATATTAGCTCGCTTCTTATAAAGATAGAAAATGAATTGGAAAAGAATTAAATTTTGAAATCTAATATATAACTTAGAATATGTGATTTTCGATATCACAGCGAGGTTTAGAACAATTTCAATTTTTTTTTTTAACTTTTTAATTATAATGTGATAAAAAATAAATAGTGATTCAATTCTTTTAAAAATTCATTTAAATACAGTGAACAGCAAAGCGGGTGTAATCTGCTATGTCTGTCCCTCTATCCGTCTGTCTGTTCCCGCTCTAACTCTCGTAAATATTCATGACACTTTTTGAAAGTGATATATGTCATTCCAGTTTACTATCAGCTATTCCCAATTGAAAATGGCGTAAATACCTCTACTGGTTTGTGTACAGGGACACCCGAAAGTATTCCAAAGCACTGTATTCTATCAGAGGTAATGTTATAAACCATATTTTAAAAACTTTATTTTGTACAAATCTTAATGAAATTGAAATTTATTTATATGCATGCTTTCTATAGAATAGTATGGTTAACATTAAACTTTACAGAATCATAGAAAAATATTCAGTTACATTAAGAGATTTTATTGGGCATTTACTAGAATTGCATTTCCGTTCACAGTACGTTTTTTAATACTTTCTGACAATTTTTAAGTTTGAATATGATTTGAATATGTATATCTGTCAGTCCGACTGTCCATCTTTTATCTGTTTCTCTGCTCGCCTCCCTCGTTCGTAAAAACTTTCAGAATTTAAAAAATAATACATATTATTCAAGTTCTCTATGTGGAATGTTCTCTATTTGAAATGGCATTAATAGGTCCTGTACAACTTGTTTTTCTATAGGGACGCCTCCCCCCCCCCCCCCCCCCCAAAAAAAAAAAAAAAAAAAAAAAAATGCCAATGCATTATGGCTTAAAAGACAGGATTTTATAAATTACATTTATATAACTTTCTGCTTCAAAAATTATAAAGAATTTGACATTTATTGTAAATATGCTAAAATAAGATTTTTTTAAAAAAATAGTATTGTATGCTTAACCATCAGGTTTACAGGGCTGTTCTAAAATATTCAGATACGTTAAGGGCTGCAGGTGTGCATTTTTGTTTGTGTTAAACATTTTTAACACTGTACAACCAATGTTCAACAATAATTATGAATCCAATTAATCAATTTGTATCTATTTCAGTCTATTATGTGATAACATAGGCAATCAATTTGAAAATTGTACGATACAAGTACGTATAGTTGGAAAGAGTTAAGTAACAATGCGTGCCGCATGATTTTTCGTTCTTGTTTATTAGAAAATATCTACTATTATTTTCTGTTCTATTCTAGATATATCATTCTTATTGTTTTTGCAATATCTGTTATCCTTTGTCCCCTGCTACCCTTTGAAGTGCATATCAGTATATTATTCGTATTATTATTTTGAGCCGGTTTTGTTACATTGGACTTTTGATGAATATATATATGAATATATATATTATTTTGCTACTTTGAAACGAAATAATATATTTTATTACTTTAAGATTCTTAATACGTAAAAGCTAGAAAAGTTAACTTTAACAATAGGCATTAAGCCTGAATTATTTTTTACAATCAATTACTGTATTTTGTCCTGTATCATATCAATTAAATCAAGATAAAATATGGGGAAAAAAAATTTAATTAAAATAACCGAAAATACAGATTATTTATTAAATTAAAATTCTTAATAGGTATTAGCGAGAAAATGTTGTCTTTCATAATAATAAATTATTTCATTGTATAAATAAATCAATTGTATTTTTAAATTTCTGTCGTATTACATTTTTAAAGCAATCTCCATTTTAGACATATAAAATATATCTATCAGTTTGTGCATATTTTTAATTACCCATCAAGATGTAAGGAATCTAAATCCCATAAAATTGACATGGTTTCCGTTTGTTGGTTCGTTTATGTCTTACAAGGAAACATTCAAAAGGTGTCACCTTCAAAAAGTATTGAAAAAAATATATATGTGATTAAACTCTGCATAAAACACCAGAAAATGAAAAAAAATATCGCTGAAATCAATTACAGCGACCACAAAAAATTATCAAAATTAAGCATATTTGGCGATTTAGCGCTCTTAGGCGATATGTTTGCTAGCACCGAGATTGCCGTGTACGAACAGAACCGTGTTTTGCTTTTCCGCCGAGAACTCAAAATCAATCGCCTAGCAGTGTGAAATCGCCATATATGCTTAATTTTGATAATTTTTTGTGGTCGCTGTAATTAATTTCAGCCGATATTTTTTTCATTTTCTGGTGTTTTATGAAGAGTAGAATCATATATATTTTTTTCAATACTTTTTGAAGATGACATCTTTTGAATGTTTCCTTCTTAGTTAATTTGCAACATCATAAGAACAATAAGAATTTTTAAGAAATTAAAATATATTAAGAAATTAAAAAATTGATAAATTTTATTGTTGTTTATAAAAATAAATTTTAATTTTAAATTAGAAAAAAAAAACTATTGAACATAAAAAAAAAAAAAAAATAAAAATAAATAAATAAAATAATAATATGTTTTATTTCTCTTCTTTTATATATTTTATTTATTTGTTTATCTGTTTTTTACACATCATGTTCACATGTCTTCTTCCCATTTCAGATTTAATTGACAGCCGCAGAAGTATTGAAATTGTAATACAAACTAATTATTTCTAGCAATGCAATTAGACTCTTATTTTCTTCAGAATTAAATTCAATAGAAATATAGAGCATTTTAATATGTTTTCGTTATTTGAACTTATCTAGTAAAAACAATTTTAAACAGAAAATTCCAATTGGGGGTTTCTTTGTATATTAAAGCAAATGATAAAATAAAAACAAATGTTTTGCTTTTTGTTAAATTGTTGATGTTCAAATAGTAAGATAACAATTTCTCGATTAAAAAAATTATTTTTACCATTTAAAAAATTTTTTACGTACTTTTTATTGTAATTGTAGTAAATAAATAAAAATATTCATATTTAATAATTTCCAACATTGTAGAAAACAGTTAATCTGCATCGTATATGTCTGTTAAATAATATTATCTAATAGTTTTGGTGGACTAAAAAATAGTTCAATAAAAATATATGAAAATATAAATATCAATTATTGTTAATTATATTTGGTATTAAAGAATTAAAAACGCATTAAAAATATTTTATAAATAAATTTTTAGAGGATTTTGCCTGATATAGAATTCAGTCAATTTTTATTGGCTGTATATATATATAAATGTCCATCTTTGATTTTATGATTACATTCATCTTAAAATAGTCATATTTCTTTTAGGGTCTTCTCCTAAAACTTTATGTGCCATTGACTTTCAAAATTTCGAAAGAACAATTGTTAGCGGTTCAAATATCACGCAGTTTAAAAAGTTGATTTTCTTTCTTAAATATGTAGATTATAACATTGAACAGAAGGCTCAAAGTATGTGTAGTGTTATAAACAAACAATTTACTTTTGTCCTTTTTAAATCGTGTAATTGTAATGTTTCTCTCTCTAACTTTGAAATTAATTAACATTTCTGTTTTCATTTTATAGATTTTCATTTCTAAATTTTTCTATCATTTTCATTTGTTATCTTTGTTTTGGTATAAATTGATGTACTGTAAACTCTTCGCTTCTGCATACAGTATAACAGAACTCCCTGTTGTATTGGATTCCAGTGTCCCTTTTGCATACCCCAAATCCCCAAATCTAATCAGAGCCAGTTTATGTCAGAAATACAAAGTTTGGTTCAATTTCTTGAGATACAAAATTTGGGATATAGACAAACATTTTCTAAACACAGTCAAATTGTGTTCAGGACATCCCAAAACGTGGAAATCCATCGAAAATTTTCACGAATCCAATACTTTCTCTCTATACACATATATAAGAAAATAATAATAGTTTAAAAAGAAATAAATAAAAGGTTTTTAAACCTCGCTTCTGATAACCGCTGATTTTGACAGCGTCTTCATCGCTTACGTCATGTCGGGTCTTGGTAACAACTGCCTGCGGCAGCGCCTTACCTGAGCACATCAATATAGGAGTTTATCGGACGTTTATTGCTGCTATTATTTCGTGTTTTTCTATGAAACTCGCTTATAACACGGCTTAAGTTCTTCTAGATACCCATGTACGGCATCACAAACAGGCATAGGACATAAGTGTTGTTAATCGGCATTCATTCACAAACTAAAAAAAAATATTGAGAGCGAAAAAGAAATAAAAAATGTTCGTGGCGCACTTTAACAGTTAACAATGCCTTGTTAAACACGTTTAGATTAACAGCTACATAAAGCAGCTATCACACGTACTCTCATACGATCAGCAGTATCAGATACTTTCTCCTGAAACCATCTGAAACAGGTTTTTTGAGAGACAAACGCTCGAAAACACATCGTATGATTGTTTCCCTCTCCTAGCTTTGTCAATGACGAACTTATGACTGACTAAATCTCCTATGGTAGATGTTAGCTCGTATTCAACCAATTGGAGTGCGAGAAAATCAGAGTGCGTTCAAAACGTGAAATAGGGAGCGATTAGTCGCCAATTGTTAACGCTTTTTTGAATTCATTTCAGTCTTCAAAATAACCCTACTACCTGATGCTCGATTATTCGGAAAGGTATTAGCGTATAGTTCAGAGGGTAGGATCATCCGTGTGATAACTGCTTAAGAATGAAAATTGTTCTTAAATATATTGTTGCGTACTTGAGGGTTCGTGAGTTGTCCGGGAATGAAAGGCCAAACTTACGAAAATTCAGTAATTTATTCACAGAAAGTTCCAGAAAAATACAGGTCAATAAACCAATTATCAGCTTCAATTCAAGCAGTAACCACAGCTTAAACAACAGCTGTCAATAGCAAATCCACAGTACAAACTGTATAGCAATAACACTTGAAGCAAGTCTCTCTCAAAGAGGCTCAAGAGCAATGCAAGCACTAGCGAAGCTGGCTGAGATCTGAACTGAACTGACTGCCTTGGCGAGGAAGCGCTCCTGTTATGCTGTTCCATGGAACCCAGATTTTTCGAGAAAACTCTAGAAAGTGGTCAACCAATCAACTTACAGCTTCCATATTTGGTATATCCCATATAAGGATTTTCTCGCCAAGGTCGCCAAAAAAATCGCCAAGGTGGGAAAAAGTCGCCAAATTTGGCGCCAAATCCATTACCTGCATTACTGGGGCTTTTTAATGCGTTTTTAAGGGAAAATAAGGTTATTTCAACGCTAAAACGACTAGAAATGCACAAAATTAGCACTTTATCAATTTACTAAGCCTCTTTGAAAGAATTTATACAAAAATAAACACAATTATTTACAATTTCGTAACACTGCCCCCTCCCAAGGACTGCACGTCCCGGGCAGTGCAACCCTTGGTCAAGAGGCGAAACTAAACAAATTTACACAATCTAAAACACAAAAACTAAGTTGCATATAACGATAAAATAGAAATACAAATCAAGTGAGAAATATTTACAAAATTCACAAATATGTTCAAATATTTATATACAAATATTAACAAAATTCACAAATATGTACAAATATTTATATACAAATATTTACATTACGCATGCGCAAATTTTACCAGTATTTACATTTTTAATTTTTAATATTACCGTTACTTGTGGTACTTGGCTAGCCTATTATAGTGCACCACCTTCGGTTTTGACGAAGGTGTTTTAGTGATCCGCACCACTACATCATTCAGCCTTTTTAAGACTGTGTATGGTCCATCCCAGTTGCACTGTAACTTGGGAGAGAGTCCCTTGCGTCGAACAGGATTCCACAACCAGACCTTCTCTCCTTCCTGGAACTCATGTTGTGTAGCCTTTAGATCGTACCTTGTCTTCATTTTCTCCGTTGCCATGTTAATCCGCTCCCGAGCAAAGTTGTGTACGTCCTCAAATCGTGCCTGGAGATCTTGGATGTACTCCTCGGGCGATAAAGGCGCATCGGGTGGACAACCAAACAGGAGATCACATGGGAGACGAAGTTCACGTCCAAAGAGCATCTGGGCTGGAGTATAGCCGGTGGTTTCATGGACAGCACTTCGATAAGCCAGCAGGAACAATGGCAACTTCAAGTCCCAATCTCGCTGGTTCCTTGATACTAGAAGAGAGAGGTTATTCAGGATGGTACGGTTGAACCTCTCGACCATGCCGTCCGACTGGGGAGGTAAGGGTGTTGTCCGGGTTTTGTCTATGCCGAGTAGTTGACACAGTCCTTTGAAAACATCAGAGGTAAAGTTCCTACCTTGGTCGGTATGAAGTTGTAGGGGCGTGCCGTACCTTGACACCCATTGCTGCGCTAGGACCTCTGCGATTGTGCATGCCTCTTGATTGGGAATGGGATATGCCTCAGGCCACTTGGTGAAATAGTAAATCACGATGAGGATGAATTTGTTTCCACTGGAGGTCCGTGGCAAAGGACCCAAGATGTCGAGTGCAATCCGTTCAAATTGTGCTCCCACGTTATACCGTTGCAGTCTTCCTCGACTTCGTTTCTGCGGGCCTTTACGTGCCGCACAAGCATCACAGGATTTGCACCATTTCTCCACATCCTCCTTTGCCTTGCACCAGTAGAAGCGTTCCCGAACTTTCTGCAGAGTCTTCATTACCCCAAAATGGCCTCCGGTAGAGCTACTATGCAGTTGTTCTAAAACTTCTGGAATTTTTGATCTTGGTAAAACAATCTGCCATCTGAAGCTTTTACCATCATCAAATTCCCACTTTCTGTGTAATGCACCGTTTCTGATATGAAGAGAGTCCCAAAGTGCCCAATAACTTTTCGTAATGGGACTAAATCTGCAAATGTCCTGCCAGGTAGGTCTGCTGCTGGTCGTCTCCTTCAGCTGTAATATTGGATTTATGTCAGGATCTTCCAACTGGGCTTGTCTAAGTTCTTCGTCACTCCATCGATCGGGATCTTGTTCTGATGGTGTTGAGACAGTAACTTGGCGAGCAACTGGCTGTATTCTTTGGGGTCTATCATCGGCTTTACAGCTGTATTTATGATCTTCATATGGAGGCTTCCGCAAGAAGGCATCTGGATTTTCCCGAAGAGCTCGTCCTGGGTGGCATACTTCAGAGACATTCTTGGTTGCGTCTCTAGGTGTTCTTACTGGGCAGATTCGTTTGATATGCCCGTCTTTTCCGCAGCCCCAGCATTTAGTTGTTGGAGTCTTCCCTTCTTTCTTACTCTCAAGAATGCGTAGTCTTCTATTAATTTCTGCAATCATTTCCTGAATCTCTTTATGATCACCTTGAGAGCCGTTCACTTTGTCTGCTGTGCTGTTCTGGCGATGTTTACAGGAGGCTTGTTGGGCTGTCTCGAGCTTTAGGGCATACACCAAGGCTGACTCCACATCCTTCACGCCGGAGAGTCTGAGGGCTTTTTGAATATCTGGATCTCCGACAGCATCAATGAAATATTCTAGAGCCAGATCATTGCGTGTTTCAGGATGACAATCTGAGAAAGCCAAATGTGAAAGCCTCTGGATGTTTGATGCCAGTTCTTGTAAGCTTTCCCCTGGTCTCTGACGACGGGACCTTAGCTGGAGTCGACTATATTCTTTGGATCATTTCGCTCCAAAACGTAGCTCTAGTGCTCTGGTTAAAGCTCCGAAGTCGTATCGCTGCTCCTTCGAAAGGGTCTCCAGAATATCTGCGGCGTCACCCCGCAAAGACCCTACCAGATGAGCCGTCTTTGCAACAGAGTCCCAGCCGTTAGCTTCAGCTACGATGGAAAACTGCGTCTTATATACATGCCAGGAGGAACTGCCGTCGTAGGTATATAGCTTAATAAATTCGTGATTCTGGCTTCTTCTCTCTTATTTTTCAGTTTCCTGGGGCATGGACTCTAACTTTTCTTCCACTTTTCTCTCCAGATCTTCTTCTATTCTCTTCAATTTTCCTTCTATCTCTGAAAACCTGCCTTTCAGTTCCTGATCAAAATTTTCTTTAACTTTCTCCCCGAAACTCCGTTCTATCCTCGTAACACTCTCTTCAACCTTCATAACATTTTCTTCTATCTTCATAGCTTTCTCTTCAAAACTTTCTTCTATTTTCAAAACTTTCTCTTCAAAATTTTCTTCTATTTTCAAAACTTTCTCTTCAAAATTTTCTTCTATCTTTATAACTTTCTCTTCTATTCCATCCATTCTATTTTCCATCACCGTTAATTTACCCTCGATTGATTCTTTCACCGTTGAAAGCTCTCTCTTCATCTCATCTTGATTAGATTTAATTTCTTCCTGAACTTCACCCATAGTATCTTTCATTTCCTTCATTTCTTCAGTCAAGCCGTCTTTCATTTCTCTTTGCGATGTTTCCATTTTCTCTTGTGCTGCCTTCATTTCTTTCATCTCTTGACTCAGGCTATCTTTCATCTCTCTTTGCGATGCTTCCATACTTTCTTTCATCTCTCTTTGTCCTTCCTTCATTTCTCTTTGCCCTTCCTTCATTTCATTCATCTGGGTAGCTAAGCTTTCTAGAAGTTTCTTCATCTGTTCCTCCATAGCTCTAGTTATAACCATTCACAGACAATCCCGCTTCTGACACCAGAAATGTTGCGTATTTGAGGGTTCGTGAGTTGTCCGGGAATGAAAGGCCAAACTTACGAAAATTCAGTAATTTATTCACAGAAAGTTCCAGAAAAATACAGGTCAATAAACCAATTATCAGCTTCAATTCAAGCAGTAACCACAGCTTAAACAACAGCTGTCAATAGCAAATCCACAGTACAAACTGTATAGCAATAACACTTGAAGCAAGTCTCTCTCAAAGAGGCTCAAGAGCAATGCAAGCACTAGCGAAGCTGGCTGAGATCTGAACTGAACTGACTGCCTTGGCGAGGAAGCGCTCCTGTTATGCTGTTCCATGGAACCCAGATTTTTCGAGAAAACTCTAGAAAGTGGTCAACCAATCAACTTACAGCTTCCATATTTGGTATATCCCATATAAGGATTTTCTCGCCAAGGTCGCCAAAAAAATCGCCAAGGTGGGAAAAAGTCGCCAAATTTGGCGCCAAATCCATTACCTGCATTACTGGGGCTTTTTAATGCGTTTTTAAGGGAAAATAAGGCTATTTCAACGCTGAAACGACTAGAAATGCACAAAATTAGCACTTTATCAACTTACTAAGCCTCTTTGAAAGAATTCATACAAAAATAAACACAATTATTTACAATTTCGTAACACTATATTTATTTGACTAAATTATATTCAATAACCTTGAAAATTCGAATACGAAAAGAAAATAAATAAATAAATAAAATAAATAAATGATTAAATCCGAGATTTCTGATAATTCAACATTTAACTAAAAATACGCTGAAATAAAGCTATTGGATAAGATTTATTAATACTTATTTTCAGCAAAAGGGCGCTTATTTTCTATAAAAAAGAAAAATAACGTAACACATTAAATAAGAAACTAAAATTTTAATGTCTGTGTTTGCCTAAATTTAATACCTACAGTGCGATTCTAGTAGATGTATACTTGAATTCTTAAAAATAAAAAAAATAAAATATAGACGTCTCCCTCTCTTTTAATACTTTCCAACAAGTTTGAAAAGTGTTAATGACTTCGGTTTATCTCTCTGTGGCCGTCTGTCACGCTCTAACTTTAAAAAATATTCATGAAATTTCTTGAAACTCACATATGTTATTTAAGTTCACTATGGGATATTTCTTACTGAAAATGGATTCAATACCTCTACTGGATTGTCTACAGGGACACCTAAAATCATTCCAAAGCATTGTGTTCCATAAGATGTATTTCCAGAAATCATATTTTAATGCCTTTACTTTGCACAGGTCTTAATAAAATTAAAATGTTTCATTCAAGTTTACCATCGGATGTTTTCTAAAGAAAATGGAGTAAATACCATCACTGATTTGTGTATAGGGATACCCAAAAATATCCCAAAGCATTCCGTTCTGTGAGAAGCATTTTTATATACCAAATTTTAATAACTTTACTTTGTACATGTCTTAATGAAATTAAAATATATTATTCATACGTACACAGAAATATTTTCTATAGAGTATAGTACGATCCGCATTAGATTTGTAGGGCCGCACAAAAATATTCAGTTACATTAAGGGCTATTACTGAAAACTGACTGGACATTTCCGTTAAACATTAAGCGTTTTTAACCCTTTCCAACATTTCTTAAATGTGAATAGGATTCCAAATTGTATATCTATCTATCCTACTGTCCATTTGTGCATCCGCCTGTTCCGAGATTCTGTAAAAAATTTAAAAAAAATTAAATAATGATACTTCGTTTTTCAAGTTCATTATGAAATTTCTTCTATTTAAAATGGTATTAATAAGTCCTGTAATTAAATTTTTGTACAAGGACACAAAAAATGCGTTGCGTTTTAAGACAGACATTTTTATAAACCCTATTTAAATAACTTGCTATCGTAAAAATATGAAGAAATCGACGTTTAATGTTAGTATACTAAAATAATGTTTTGTATACAATATGGTATAGTTAACCATGAGATTTATAGGCCTACATTGAAATGTTCAGATCTATTATGGATTGCAGTTAAAATCTGAAAACTGCATTTTCTTTTGCGTTAAGCATTTTTAATATTTTCCAGCAATATTTAAGAGGGACTATGAATTCTATCAGTCAATATCCTTCTGTCTTTCTTGAAAAAAGAAGTAGTGAATTTTATTTATAAATTAATTTAAAATAAATAAATGAATAAATGTCAACGAGTAACAAACTTTATAACGAGGATATATCTTTATATATATATTTCTTTTGTGCGTGTGTATGTCACTGAACTCCTCCTAAACGGCTGGACTGAGTTTAATGAAATTTTTTGTGTGTCTTCAGGTGGATTCGAGAATGGTTTGGATTTACAAATGAAAGTTGTAACTTAATTAGTTCTTTCTTAATTAATTTTTAACCAACTCTTTCAACAACTTTTCCACCTAGATGGCGTGAGTTGTCGTAAACTCGATGTCAGAATTTATTTAATGTTGAAATGAAAAATGAATTTTTAACCGTATCTTACGAAGTGTTTAAAATATTTTTTTCAAAGTTAGTATTTTAGAATCGTAAACACGATGTCAGAATTTATTTAATGTTGAAATGAAAAATGAATTTTTAACCGTAAATGTTTAAAATATTTTTTCAACGTTAATATTGTTAAAATGTTAAAATTAGTTAAAATGGTATATTCTTTTAAAAAATTCGTCAATATCCGTCCAATATGTCGTAAACTCGATGTCAGAATTTATTTTATGTTAAAATGAAAAATGAATTTTTAGGCCATTATTATTTGTGCAGATGGAAAATGTACTAAAAGATTTCCGAAAAATTTCACGATCACAAATGTTGACGGATATCCAATATATCGTCGAAGAAATCCCGATAATGGCGGACAATCTTATCATCTATGGCGGTCATCTATGTCAACAACATAGATATTGACATTGATAACCGTTGGGTGGTCCCATATTCGCCTCTGCTGAGCAAAACATTCAATGCTCATATTAATAGCAAGAAATTCAAACTTCTTCACACACCATAAATTTTAAATCAGCACAACCGGTTTCGAAAGGACGTAGTCTTTCTTCATCAGGTGCAAACACGTGCAACTGCCTTGGAGGCAAAAGCAAGACTGAAAGCAGGACAAAATCCAGAGGGGGAGGAGCAACACAAACAACCAATAGGAAGCAACATGCAGGACAGGACCAATCAGAGAGGAACACACGTACACACACACCACAAAATGAGGAGGGAGGAAAGGAGTAAACAATTATTTTTTTTTTTTTTTCAATAATATTAAACTAATAAGTAAATTTAATAAAATTTATCCATTAATTATTATTATTTTTATTTAAATTAGAATTATTTTATTATAACTAATATGATGTTATAAACATAATGAAGGAAATTATTTAATTGAATTAAACAAATTTTTCCAGGCTGTAGACAGCAAAGTGGAATCAGATTTTTCATTGACAATTTTATCACTTTGTTTAATTCAATTAAATAATTTCCTTCATTATGTTTATAACATCATATTAGTTATAATAAAATAATTCTAATTTAAATAAAAATAATAATAATTAATGGCTAAATTTTATAAAATTTACTTATTAGTTTAATATTATTGAAAAAAATAATAATTGTTTACTCCTTTCCTCCCTCCTCATTTTGTGGTGTGTGTGTACGTGTGTTCCTCTCTGATTGGTCCTGTCCTGCATGTTGCTTCCTATTGGTTGTTTGTGTTGCTCCTCCCCCTCTGGATTTTGTCCTGCTTTCAGTCTTGCTTTTGCTTCCAAGGCAGTTGCACGTTTTGCACCTGATGAAGAAAGGCTACGTCCTTTCGAAACCGGTTGTGCTGATTTAAAATTTATGGTGTGTGAAGAAGTTTGAATTTCTTGCTATTGTCTGTACGCCAGTTTTTTTAATTTATTTTTGGTGCTCATATTAATGTTCAGTTCTGCAGTTCAGTGAAGAGCATCAAATACATTTGCAAGTATGTGAATAAAGGCAGTGATATGGCTGTATTTCGAGTTGAAAATACCAATGTGAATGCTCCTCCGGTGAATAACAACGATGAAATAACACTTTACCAAATTGGCCGGTACGTCAGCTCCAATGAAGCTGTTTGGCGTATCCTTGGTTTCCCAATTCATGAACGGGATCCAGCAGTTCTTCATTTAGCCGTCCATCTTGAAAATGGCCAGCGCGTATATTTCAGGAGCGAGACAGCGATTGATCGTGCTATAAATCCGCCAAAAACTACACTCACCGAATTTTTTGAACTGTGTAATCGTGCGGATGCTTTTGGTGCTTTTGCACGGACATTACTCTAATCAGAAGTACAACGCTATTTCACATGGGCTCCAACAAAAAAATGGATGCCCCGCAAGCAAGGCACGCCGATTGATGCATGTCCCGGTTTATTCAAATCAAACACCTTGGGACGAGTATTTACAGTCAATCCAAGGCAGACTGAGTGCTTTTATCTTCGACTGTTATTGCTTAATGTCATCGGCCCTTTGTCATTTCAAGATTTACGTGAAATGAATGGACAACAGTATTCAACGTATAAAGATGCATGCCTTGCACTCGGCTTGCTGGAAGACGACAACCAGTGGGAGTGTATGCTTGCTGAAGTAGGACTGAACTGTACAGCAAAACAAATTCGTCTACTATTCGCTATAGTGTTGACTACATGTTTCCCGGCCAGAGCAGAGACATTATGGGATAATCACAAAGATTCAATGACTGATGATATATTGCATCAACATCGTTCAAGGTGCAACGATCTAACGATAGTATTCAGTGACGCTATGTACAATGAAGCTTTGATTGCTATTGAAGATCTTTGCATTATCATTGCCAACTTACCACTCAGTCATTTCGGTATGCATTCAACAAATCGAAATGCATCTGATTTAATAAGCACTGAATTGAATTGTGAACTACAATACAATACTGTAGAAATGGCAGCGATTGTTGCTCGCAATGTCCCACTAATGAATGAAGAACAAAGAACCATTTACGACCGCATCATGCTCGCAGTTTTGGCAGGACAAGGTGGATTCTTTTTTTTTGGGGGGGGGGGTGGGGGGGGGTGCACCAGGTGGAACTGGCAAAACATTCCTTATTTCGCTAATTCTCGCCAAAATAGGATCAAATAATGGCATCGCATTAGCTGTTGCATCATCTGGCATTGCGGCAACTTTATTGGATGGAGGCAGAACAGCTCATTCATTATTTAAACTGCCACTAAATATTCAAAATAACCCAGACGCAGTGTGCAACATAAAAAAACAATCGTCCATGGCCACAGTGCTGAAATAGTGTAAAATTCCTATCTGGGATGAATGCACTATGGCACACAAACATTCGATTGAGGCGTCGAACAGGACATTGAAAGATATAAAAAACAACGACAAACTATTTGGCGGCACTCTGTTACTCTTTTCAGGTGATTTCAGACAAGCACTTCCCGTTATTCCGCGTTCAACATACGCTGATGAGATCAACGCGTGCTTAAAATCATCGTCATTGTGGCGTAATGTTGAAAACGTACAACTGAAAGTAAATTTGTGCGTTCAAAAGCTTCAAGATCCATCCGCTGAAACATTCTCAAAACAATTGTTAGATATCGGCGATGGAAAAGTTACTACAGATGAAACTGGATGCATAAAATTACCGACCGATTTCTGCGCAATCATTGATTCTCAAATTGCTCTTATTGACCAGATATTTCCCGATGTACACAGACGATACACAAATCATGAGTGGCTGGCAGAAAGAGCAATTTTAGCAGCAAAAAATGTGGACGTCAACGAAATGAATCTCAAGATACAACATTTGTTACCAGGAGACTTGGTGTCATACAAATCTAATGATACAGTTTGCGATGCCACCGAAGCTGTAAATTATCCAACAAAGTTTTTAAACTCATTGGATCTACCAGGCATGCCACCGCATATTTTACAACTGAAGGTTGGATCTCCGGTTATTTTGCTTCGTAATTTGAACCCACAACGATTGTGCAACGGCACGCGATTAGTCATAAAAAAATTAATGAAAAATGTTATCGAAGCCATCATTTTAAATGACAAATTCCGAGGTGAAAATATATTACTACTGCGAATCCCTATTATACCCACAGATGTGCCAATTCAATTTAAACGCCCTCAATTTCCAATTAGATTGGCATTTGCAATGACTATCAATAAGTCTCAGGGCCAAACGATGTCTGTCTGTGGCTTAGATTTGAGCACATCATGTTTTTCACACGGACAATTATACGTGGCTCTCGAGTGGGCAAACCATCCAGTTTGTTTGTATTGGTGAAAGATGGGATAACAAAAAGTATTGTACACTCTGTTGCATTAAGGGATTGATATTGTTTTTTAGTAATATTGTTATAAGTAGCGATATGTATATAATTTTAAACAATCAATTTTAATAAATAAAAAAAATAAATATTTGGTGTTTTGTTATTTTTATATTCTTTCACCGTTCATAGCGCTCCATACATCTTCCACTTATATACCACATCCTTACACACTTACAATAAGTTAGTTATTTTTTTCTAGCAAAATATTCTCTAGAAATAATTTATATGACAAAACAACGTTTGTCGGGTCAGCTAGTATATATATATATAACTATGTATATCCTAATAGTGAATACTATCCAGTAATTATATATATATATATATAATTACAGTGTATATTTCTACACAGTTAACTATCGTTTTTACATCTTTCATTTATTCGACTTTTACGTTGATATATCTATTTTGTGCAAGTATAGTTAAAATCCATTCCTGTTGAATACAATGCAAAATTGCTTGGTTTATACGATGCGAATATCGATTCTAAACCTTTTTCTTCTTTTCTAGTATTAGCGAACTTTGTACCTCAGTCCTTATTTCTTAGTTTTTCTCTTATTAATTATCTTAAATTTCTTGAGAAATTTCATTATTATGTTTATTACTGTTATTCTTTTGACGTCGCTCTTAGGAAAAAACAAGAACGAAAAATCCTGCAGTACGTATCGATTATCAACAGTTTCCAACTGTACGTACGGGTTGTATCATACAACTTTTAATATTTTCACGCAACAAACAAAAGCACTGAAAAGTATACAGACAGACAAATTGAATTTAAAATCACTCTTCGACATTGTTGGAATGTGTTAAAAAGCTTAACGCAAAAGAAAATGCAGCCTTTACATTCTAATTGCAGCCCTTAATGAATCTAAATATTTTAGAGTAGCCCTGTAAATCTGAAGGTTAACCATATGATATTCTATACAAAACATTATGTTATAATATTAAGAGTACCTGTAAATTTCTGTATGATTATTACAGTAGAAAGTTATTTACATGTGATTTTTAATAATGTCTGTCCTAAAATGCAAAGTATTGGTACATTTTTGGTTGTCCCTCTACACAGTTGTACATAACCTATTAATATCATTTTAAATAGGTAAAATTCCATAGTGAAGTTCATTAATATATAACATTTTTTAAAAATTGCGAAAGTATTTACGAACGCTGGGGGCGGGAGAAAGACAAGTAGAAAGCTAGACAACCGGACAGACAGATACACAAACAGAAATTATATTCACAATTAAAAATTGTTATAAACTGTTAAAGACTGTTAATGTAAACGAAAGTACAATATCAGAAAATTTTTGCAAATAGCTCTTAATGTAACTGAATATTTTTGTGTGGTCCTATAAATCAATTATTCTTTATACTATATTTTATAGAAAGCATTCTTTAGTGCATAGGAAAAGCATATTTCAATTTCATTAAGCTTTGTGCAAAGTAAAGTTATTAAAATTTGGTTTCTAAAAATAAATCTTACAGAACGCAGTGCTTGGGAATACTTTTTGGTGATCCTGTACACAAACCAGCAGAGGTATTTACTCAATTTTCAATAGGAAACATCCGATAGTGAACTCGAATAACATATTTAAATTTCATAAAGATTTGTGTATAATAAAGGTATTGAAATATGGTTTATAAAAATACCTCCCATAGAATACAATGCTTTGAATACTTTCGGATGTCCCTGTACAAAAACCAGTAGAGCTACGCACTCCATTTTCAATAGGGAACACTCAACAGTGAACTTGAATAACATATATCGTGCACAGTAAAGGCATTCAAATGTGTTTTATAAAAATGCCTCCCATAGAACACAATGTTTTAGAATACTTTCGAGTGTCCCTGTACACAAACCAGCAGAGGTACGCACTCCATTTTCAATAGGGAACATCCGACAGTGAACTTGAACAACATATATCAGTTTCTGAGAATATTTACTGGAGTTAGAGCGCGGACAGACGGATAAGCAGACAGACAAACTGAAGTCATTGACACTTTTCAACCTTGTTGGAAAGTGTTAAAAAGCAACAAATTTATTTGTAATATTGTAATGCTAAATTTAATACCCATAGACAATCAGTGAATCAGATGTTTGTTTATTAAAGATATTTTGCAATTAATGTCTGTCTTCAATGTTTAATTTTACTTACAAGGGAGGGTCACCAACTGTTCAAAAGGTATTTATACATGTTATATATCCTCTTAAAACTCTAAATGGGCTGATAATAAAAATATCGATATCCATCTTATCGGCAAATGCGCCCCCTAGCGTGAGTTATTATAAATTAAAGTTTGTAAATTGCAGGCTCTTCAGTAATGTACTTTAAAGAATTTCTACCATTAGAATAATTTTTTTAACAGGTGGCTAATTATGACTGTAATATTGTTAGTATTGTTAGTAAAGTATTTTATCATGTGTTTAATAATTATTTTGTGAAAGCATTAAATTTATAAATCCAATACTTTATATATGTAGCCATGTATAAAATATTTACAATCAGAAAGATTTTCCTGTACATCGACATAGTCTATATTTTGGATATTGACATTGCATGAGGGAACAATAAAAGAAATTTTATGCAATAACACAGTAATAGAAGGGGGAAATAAGCGGAAAAATAAATTTCTACTTTAAAAATAATAATAATTAGATTATTACCTACAATGAAATATTTTAATGAAAATGAATATAAAAAGTAATAGTTTTCTTCGCTACTATAAAAATTACAATATCTTCTTTTTTACTTTAATTGCTTTTATTTTCTTTTTAATACTTTTGATATATAAAATAACGTGTATATTTATTTATCTATTTTTCAATGTAGCGGTACTTGCAAATGAGCATTGACTGTGCGGTCGCTGAACTGCTAACCATTTGTGAAGGAGTACCCAATGGGCGGCCATCGCCACCACTTACAGTTCTAACAAATCCATGCTTTGTCCAGGATTCGGTGAGGGAGTTAGAGACAATAATATAGGGCGATCCTTACTAATAATATATACAATTGTTTTTAGAATGAGAATCTTTTACAAAACTGATTAGAATGATAGAAACTATACGAAGTACATTGTTAAAGAATCTGTAATTTAAAAATTTTAATTGAGAATAACTCGCGCTAGGGGACGCATTTGCCGATAAGATGGATATTTTCGTTGTCCGCTCAGTAAGACCTTTCAGATGATACATAATACTGTATAAATGTACTGTATAAATGTATAAATACCTTTTGAACAGTTGATGACCCCCCCCCCCCTTGTTAGTAATATATTTTTATTCGAGTTCAATGCAAGCAATGGCAATTAGTACTTTTATTTTAAAACTTATTTACTACCTTCAAAAAATATAAACACGTATATAATTCATTAAATACTACTATTAAATAATAATGCAAAAACGTTAACACTTCTTTTGTAACTGTTTTTTTTAGCTCTTATAACTCTTTATAAAAATTTTAAGACTTTTTAAATATCTTTTATGTCAATCCCTTGTAAAATGTATATGGTTTCAAACTAAATAATTACAAGGTAAAAAGAACTTTTATACACCATGTTTTTAAATTTTCTGTTGAATCATATAAACGCTACTGAAGGCAGCGAGAACCCGGAGAAATTGGATAAAAGTATTAAAAAAATTCCTTGCTATCGTGTTTTAAGCTATTATAAAAGTTTCAAATGGCTATCTAGCCTGGAAGTTAGTTAAAAGTTGATTGCAAGCTTTGTACTGGTAACGCTGCCGAAGGCAGCAGAAACCCGAAACAGTTGGCTAAAAGTATTAAAAAAATGCATTTTAACCGTGTTCTGAACCATTGTGAAAGTTTCAAATGTCTAGCTAGTCAGGAAGTTAGTTAAATAAATTTTCTGTTGAATCATATAAACGCTGCCGAAGGCAGTAGGAACCTGAAGCAGTTGACTAAAAGTATTAAAAAAAGTATTGTCACCGTGTTCTGAGCTATCCTGAAAGTTTCAAATGTCTAGCTAGTCGGGAAGTTAGTGAAAAATCGATTGCAAGCTTTGTACTGGTAACGCTGTCGAAGGCAGCAGAAACCCGAAGCAGTTGGTTAAAAATATTTAAAAATTGCATTTCGCCGTGTTCTAAACTATTCTGAAAGTTTCAAATGTCTAGCTAGTCGGGATGTTAGTTAAATAAATTTTCTGTTGAATCATATAAACGCTGCCGAAGGCAGTAGGGACCTGAAATAGTTGACTAAAAGTATTAAAAAAATGTATTGTCACCGTGTTATGAGCTAGCCTGGAAGTTTCAAATGTCTAGCTAGTCGGAAAGTTAGTGAAAAATCGATTGCAAGCTTTGTACTGGTAACGCTGCCGAAGGCAGCAGGAACCCGAAACAGTTGGCTAAAGGTATTAAAAAAATGTATTTTTCCCGTGTTCTGAACTATTCTGAAAGTTTCAAATGTCTAGCTAGTCGGGAAGTCAGTTAAATAAATTTTCTGTCGAATCATAACAGCGCTGCCGAAGGCAGCGGGACCTGAAATAGTAGACTAAAATTCACCGTGTTGTGAGCTGTCCTGAAAATTTCAAATATCTAGCTAGTCGGGAAGTTAGTTAAAAATCGATTGCAAGATTTGTCCCTGACAAACAAACAAACATACAAACAAGAATCGAAGTTAATAGAAACATGGTAATAAAAAATAACACGTCTCTTCTACTCTTATCTGTCTTCATACGTTCATACATCTGATTCTCATCTATTGTCATTTTTCGAAGAACACACCTGTAAAGAACTTTAAGGGGGTTTCTGTAATTTTAAAGGCTGTGTCTATTGCTACGGCATCCGTAACAATATTATTAGGTTTCAACTCATTTTATTATTATTATTATTATTATTTTTTTTTTTTTGAGATTTTATAATAATGATATGGAATTTTGAGAATTCGTTTAAATATAGTGTCCAGTGCAGCAGGCAAAGCCTGCTAGTAAGTTATATAGTTCTTCAAAATTATGAAAAGAAGTTTGTGATTAATTAGCACGAAAGAAAAAGAAATTAGCACAACTATTTCAATTAAAAATATATACTTTATCTAAATTAAAATTTATTTAAATATGCAGTCATACTTAATTTTGAAAATTTTAGTTAATTACGATTGAATCTGCAGCTGCACAAACTGTTCATAAATTGGAATTTTGTAACAATTGATCTGTATTTTTTATTTATAATTTTGCTGGAGATGGAGATTACTGAAATGTTCTGCATAATATTATTCATACTAGAGATATACCAAATATTTGGCCATATTACTGATTATTCCATTTGGCCGAATCTGAAACTATTTGGCTAGATGAATATTCAGTTTGTCCAAATATCAATTATTTGGTAAGCTATTCAATTAGCGAAATTTATAAAACTTCATTTATTACTTTCTTCTACATTTCAGTAGAAGAAAGTATTGTATTCGTAAAAATTTTTGACCTTGGGTTTTCAATAGATTTTGATTTACGCATTCTGAGAGGTGCAGAACCAAAGCTCTCTACATAGTAGAGAGTACTATGTAGAGGGCTTTGGCATTCCCCTTAGGTCCAGGTTCCAAGCGTAGACAATTGCCATTAACACCAACACCCAGTTCCAAAATTGAATGAGAATAGTTTCAAGGAATAGGCATATATATAACATAACACATCTGATGTAATTCCATGCTAAAACAACCTAGCTTCATATATTAATGTTTTTAGTGACAAGTTGGTTCGCGAACCCTGAAAATTCTGGCCATAGAAAATTCTCACTCGCTGGTTCCTGCAGCGCCTTCAATCTAGAGAAACTGAATAGAGAGAAACTGGTCATTAAATTAAATAGATTCAAAGACCACTCTGCCATAGAACATAATGTATATTTTACCTGCGTGTGATACTTTTCTCTAGAGGAGTTATACATTAAAACACAAACAGGCTACAAATTCTTTATTTATTATTAGAGACATTTTTGTTATTTTTTTAGACTGTTTAGCGAAGTAAATCATATTGTTCAATGTGTATGTTGATTAGGTTAACAATGTGTTGAATATCATTCAACGTTATGCGATTACAACATTTTCATAATAAATGAAATTTTTTTTAATGACCCCAGAATCAAAAATCCCACTGATTAAGATCGGGAGAAGTAGTGGGAAATCACTCTGCCATTTGGAAAAAGCACTTTTAAATACTGCAACGTTTACAAGATGTTAAAACCTTGAATAAATCTTATTTTTCATTCAACCTGATGTGTTCCTTTTAACAGTTCTGACTGTAAGAAGACTAACTAAATGTCTGACCCGTGGGATATACTGAGAACGGCAAAATATGCCTTGAATGTTTTTATGTCAGTCTGTTCGTGACCCATGAAAACCCTCGCTCGTTGACAACCTCAACGCGATGTATTGAATTCAAATATTTATTACCTGAAATAAAATCTTATTTTTATCGTTTCACTACTATATATTATTTTAAAATAAATAATTATTCATTCGGATATTAAAAAGTTTCAAAATACTGGAGTAGAAATGAAGAAAAAAAAAAAAAACATTTTTGCCTATTTTTGAAGCCTAGTATTTACATAAAATAAATTTTCACTTCTATAATTTAGCCTTGCACCTCTTTTGCTACGCCCATGCCTCCTCGGATAGCAGGGGCGAACTCAACTCCGAAAATTAGGGGGTGCAGGCTAGCCGAAAAATGCGAAAAAAATCTGGATCTTACTCAATTGGAGGAAAGAATACAGTACATGAATCTGAGAACATGACTAAATAGCGTCCAGGAATCGGGGTGCAGAATTCAACACCTGCATACAAATACAGAGAACTTTTCTTACAACATTTAAGAATTCTTTGCCAATAAAACTTTTAATTGCAAATTAAGTAAAAACCTACTAGCAAAACTAAGGGAAAATCTAAAAAAAAAAAATCTCTTTACAACACATCAGAATTTAAACTAAAGCAAATAATTTTTCTGACCAAAAGAAGAGAAAATTTGTTTTAGGTTTAAAAAATTGTTTGAATCTTTCATTCGCAAAAGCGTTTGTATAAAAAATATATAAACACTACCATACATCCACTCACAAGGGAAGTATGAATCAGTAAAATTCCTCTTGAAAGTTTAAATTAAAGAGCGTGGTCGAAAACACAGGCTAAAGGGCCAACTCAACCATGGGCCAAGATAGAAAACTTAATCCTTTTTATCAAAATCAACGAAACATAAGTAGTAGGCAAAACAGTACCAGTGTGTTTGATTTGAGACAAGAAAGTCTTCAGTTCAATAGAATTTTCATTTCTTCCATAATACCAATATTTAGTTAACCTAAAATTACCTGTAAAAGGTTAAACCATCGGGTGGTTGCAGCTACTTCACTACTAAGTTTTGGTTCAAACTTTTAACAGCTAAACGCAATCAACTATAGAAATCTCTACATTTTTAAGAAAACTGCTAAATCCCTATACTTGGTAACGCTGCATTAAATTGATATCGGTATTTTAGATGAACAATTTAGATATTTAAAAAATGGCAACATATATCAGTTTGAAGAATTCTAAAAATATTTACGGAATAGAACGCGTGAATACAGATAAACCGATAAACAGTTCAGAAACACTTTTTAAGTTTGTTGGAATGAAATACAGGGTGATTAGAATTAAAGTTACGATTTCAAAACCTAATACAATTTTAAAACTACCCAATCGTGAGGCAATGAAATTTTCTTTGGCAAAAATCGATTTCAAAAAATTTTAACAGAAATCTTTTCGAAGTTATGATTTTTTTCTATTAAGGTGAAATGATAAATTTCAGCAGAAAAGAATTTGTACTCTTTTATAAACCACGAAAATCGGGTCGGGTAACCCGATTTTCGTGTTGTGTTGGCATAATTTTTTCTCTTGCGGGTCGGGTTGCCTGAATTTTTTTTTTCTTGCGGGTCGGGTTCGGGTCGGGTTTGGTTTTCAACAAGTCGGGTCGACTTGAGAACACCTTTCAAAATATTTTTTACAATTATAAACATAAATTTATAGGCATGTTTACAACTATGCAACTAATTTAAACATTCTGCACATACTAGACATGTATCGGTTGATTGTTTGGTTGGAGGATTTAAGGCCGATTGACTCCAGATGTGTCCTAGGCCTATAATGAGAATGTCCTCCATTTGGGTCTTTCTAAGGGGTCCTAGCCCGTATTTACGCGTGTAATTACGCGCGTATTTAACCACGGAAAATTCCGAACGGCTAGGTCAATGAGCGTGACCTGGGATCGAACCTGACACCTCCCATCTACTAGCTTCGAGCGTAGAGCCGCTCGGCCGCTCGTGGGCAGACATGTACCGGAGCTCCCTATTCGTATCCGCGGATATCCGCCAGAGAAATAGATCCGTATTTGTATCTGGATCTTTTTTCTTTTCTTCAACGGAACTAATCTGTATCTTTTGTAGAAATTTTATGAAAATTAGAAAAGTATTATAAATCTTTCTCGACTGTTGTTAACATATAAATTAAAGAAATACAAATACAGTATAACCTCACATTTACATTCTGGAAATTGAAAAGATTTCGCAGTTTACAAGTTTTTTTTTTTTTTTTTTACTTTATTCTGTATTCAGTAGAAGAAAGTATTAGATTCGTAAAAATTTTTAACTTCCGGTTTTTGCATGTTTTGAGAGTCCAGAACACGATTTGACTATTTCTAGAAAATATCAGTCTGTGTCTCTGTATGTGTGTGTGACAAAAATTTTGTGGCGACTGTATCACTGGAACTACTGCACATAATTGCATATAAATTTATAATTGTATGCACCTTGACATAAATTAGTGCCTATCAGCTTTTGATGCCCATCGCTCAACAGATAGCACTACTATACAGTGATTTCCACAATTTAAGGGAATGCTATATCTCAGGAACTACTGCAGAGAATTGCATATAAATTTACATGTAGATACACCTTGACATAACCTAGTCCCTATCAACTTTTTATGTCAATTTCTCAAAAGGTGGCGCTGCTATACAGTGATTTCCACAGTTCAAGGAAAGGCTTATATTTCAGGAACTACTACACAAAATTGCACATAAATTTATATGTGGATGTACCATGATATAAATTATTGTCTTTCCACTTTTGGTACCAATAATTCAAAAGGTGACGGTGTTATACAACGATTTCCATAATTTAAGGGAAAAAGATATCTCAGGTTCTATTGTGTATAATTAAAAAAAATTGATATGTGAAAAGACCATTATCAGACATTATGCTGATTCAATTTGGATGCATATCGGTCAATATGTGGCGCTGCTGTCCTGCAATTTTCCCCGGGAACGGAAAAGCTATACCTCAACTTCTATGGTGTATAACTGTACAAAATTTGATAAGTGAGATAACCATTATGAAAACGCATTTTTTAATATACTATTTATGGAGAATAAAACTGTCCTTCTTTGTACAATGTAATTTTTCTCTAAGATGAAAATCGTCTGCATTCATTATGGTAGGTAATTTTAATAAATAATAGCTTTAGTAAATTATCTGTACTGAGCGAATTTGTATTAGAAAATATAGAAGAAAGTCTTGTGGTGGGCACAACATACTAGTTTTTTTTTTTTTTTTTTTTTTTTTTTTTTTAATACCTTTACTTTTAATGAAATTCAATCCTCGCTTTTATATAAACGGAATTTTGAATTTTCCACCATTTAAACTTGTTCATACAGCAAATATAGAAGAAATAGTTGTTCTGATTTCATTTAAAGCTAGTATGCTGTGACCACCTCAAACTTTCTTTTATATTTTCCAATAGGAATTCGCTCAGTAAAAATATTTTCTTAAAACTATTATTTATTACAATTATCTACCATAATGATTTTCATTTTAGAAAAAACTAACACTAAATATAAGAAAAGGAAGACAGTTTAATTCTCTATAAATAAAGCCTTTAAAAAAAAGCGTCTTCATAATGGTTACTTCATACATCGGGTTTCGTACTGTTATATGCCATAGAAGTTGAGATGTAGCCACATCCCGTTCTCAGGGAAAATTGCACTATAGCAGCGCCACTTATTGGCTGATATGCATCCACACTGAATCAGCGTAATGTCATATAATGGCTACACTGATACATGTCAAGTTTTATTTGATTATACACAACAGAACCTGTGATACAGCCTTCCCTGAAAATGCGAAAGTCGACGTATAACAGCACCACCTGTTGAGCAATTGACACAAAAGTTGGTAGACACTAACTTATGTCAAAGTGTATCTGCATATAAATTGATATACAAAATCGTGTTGTAGTTCCTGAGATATAGCCTTTCCTGAAATTGTGAAAATCGCGGTCCAGGTGCGCCACTTGTTAAGAAATTGACACCAAAAGGTCGTAGGTACTAATTTAGGTCAAGGTACATCTGCATATAAATTTATATCCAGTTAACTGAAGTAGTTCCCGAGATACAGTCGCACAACTTTTTTTTTTTTTTTTTTTTTTCACGCAGACACACAAACAGACAGACACATATTTTCTAAGATTACCTAGTCAAATTGTGTTCTGGAACCCTCAAAACGTGTAAATCTATCAAAAAAAACGGAAGCTGAAAATTTTTACGATTCCAATACTTTCTTCAATTGAATACAGAAGAAAGTCAAAAGTAATCTATAAATATAAAAGAGTACTTCCACTCACTCACTCACTGACTCATCAACGCACAGCAAAATCTACTGGAGCCACTGACTCGAAACTGGGTCAGATTATAGAATATATAGTGTAAGCACCCCCTAAGAAGCGATTTTGCGAAATTCGCCTCCCAAGGGGGCGTAGGGGGCGAAATGCGATTTCACAAAAACCTTCATATCTCAAAGAAAAAAACAGATATCCGTAAAATTTTTGCTTTAAAATATAGCTAATTTAATTATCTAAAAACGAATTTCTGGAATTTTAGGAGTTCGGTCCCCAAGGGGGGAAAGGGGGTAAAACGTGATTTCACATGAGCAAAACGTGGTTCCACATGCTCCTATATATCTCAAACAGAAAAACAGATATATGTGAAATTTTTGCTCTGATATATAGCTAATACAAATACCTAAAAACTAATTTCTGGAATTTTCGAAATTCAGCCCCAAAGAGGGGAGGGAGAGGGGGCAAAACGTGATTTGAAATAATCCTTTACATCGCAAACAGAAAAAAAATATATGTGTAAGATATTTTTGCTCTAAAATATAGCTCCCATAAATACATAAAAATTGATTTCTTTAATTTTAGAAATTCGTCCCAGGTGGGGCGGGAAAGGTGGGCTATGGGGTAAAAAAATAGAAATATAGTTAGACCGTTCAAAATTGGTACAGATAGGTTTTAGAAACCTGCAAGTCAATTGAGGATATTCTTGAAAGTGTAAAGTTATTAGGAGGGTCAGAAAGATGTGTATGTGGGGGGGGGGGGGCGGCAAAAAATAAAAATAGAGTTAGACCGTTGAAAATTGGTACATAAAGGTTTTTTATACATACAAACCGATTGCGGATATTTTCGAATTTGTATAGTTATTAGGAGGGGCGGGAGGAGGGGACGGAGGGGCAAAAAATAAAAATAGAGTTAGGTCGTTCAAAGTTGGGTTTTTGATACTTACAAATCGATTGCGGATATTTTCGAATTTGTAAAGTTATTAAATTGGTACATGGGGGTTATTGATACCTACAAATCAATTGCGTATATTTTCGAATTTGTAAAATTATTAGGATAAACGGGAAAGGGAGGTGAAAGAGCAAAAAAATATAAATAAGACTTAGAGCGCTGAAAATAAGTGTTGTTAGGTTTTGAGGCCCGATAAATCGATTGAGGATATTTTCGAAAGTACAGAATTAAGAAGGGCGGAAAGGGATCGGGCGCAGGGATAAAAATAAAGAAATTCAGATAAAATGTTTGAAATTAGTATTATTAGGTTTAAAAGGCCGAGAAAACAACTGCGAGTATTTTTTAAAGTCTAAAATAATTAGGAGGGGCAGGAACGGTAGGTGAAGGAGCATGCGGGCCTTGCGCGCCTGCATGCGCTGCCGCAGGCAGTGGTGGCCCGAACCGATTATTCCACTGATGGGAGATTTTTTTTTTTTTTATGTTTTTCCCTTACGATAATATAGCGATTCATTAAGAGTGTTGAACATAAATGCGTGCGCGCAGCGCACAATTACCTCCACTGCCAAGGGCAGTGGGGACCTGTTGCGATATTTTTTCCAATCACATTTATTTTTTCTCTTTTATTTTCGCGTGATAAAAATTGATGAAATTTTGAGAATTCATTAACTATAGTGATTCATTTAAAAATAGTGACCAGCGAAGCGGGCGTAGCCTGCTAGTCTATATATATAAAAGAGTACCTCCACTCACTCACTCACTCACTGACTGAGTCATCAACGCACAGCAAAATCTACTGGAGCCACTGACTCGAAACTAGGTCAGATTATAGAACATGTAGTGTAAGCACCCCTAAGAAGCGATTTTGCGAAATTCGCCCCCCAAGGGGGGGTGGGAGGGCAAGACCTGATTTCACAAAAACCGTCATATCTCAAAGAAATAACACATATCTGTAAAATTTTTGCATTAAAACATAGCTAAAACAAATGCCTAAAAATAAATTTCTGGAATTTTGGAAATTCGGTCCACAAAAGGGGGTGCGTGACAAAATGTGATTTCACATGCGCAAAAAGTGATTTTTTTAAAAAACCTTCATATCTCAAAGAAAAAAATAGATATACGTGAGATTTTTGTTTCAAAATATAGCTAACATAAATACCTAAAAACCAATTTCTGGAATTTAAGAAATTCGGCCCCTAATGAGGGGAAAGGGGGCAAAACGTGATTTCACAAAAACCTTTATATCTCAAAGAAAAAAACAGATATACGTGAGATTTTTGTTTCCAAATATAGCTAACACAAATACCTAAAAACCAATTTTTGGAATTTTAGAAATTCAGTCCCCAAGGGGAGGGGGAGGAAACAAAATATTATGTATATTATATCTTCTATATAATAATATAGATATTTCTTCTATAATAAAGTTTAAAAAAAATATTTTTTAATTTTTAATTGTTGAAAAAAAAAAAATACGAGTTGGTTTACTTTTTGACATATAATAAAATATATTTTCACGCGAATAATAAAAGAAATATTAAATATTAAGCTTGCTTAGGCCATGACAAAATGACGTCATTATCTAAGTTAAATATTAAAAATAAAAATCCAACATATTTCTTCAAAGTTTGTTTCATAATCTTTTTTAACATACCTCAATTTTCGATTTCTTTTTAATAGTGTTTTTATTTATTTATTTACAGGCACGTATAATACGTTTGGCATGAAAGCTAATTCAGCATTATATTAAAGAGCTTTACTTATTCTTAATGCAGGGAATTTTTTTAAATTTTGATGCTAAAGTAGATACGACATTTTTCGCCAAGAAGTCTACTTTTGAGATAGCCACTTTAAGCCAAGTAGCCCATAAAGCATATAAAGAAATATATATAGTGCAATGTTTGTGTGTCTGTGCGTGGACAGCGTAGCGTAAAGCTCGGACAGTCATGTGTTTGCAGAAGATGGTGCCCCCCGAGGGGTCCTTGTGCACCTCGAAGCCCAATTTTCGAATTTTGGATTAGTTTTCTTTTAATTAATTAAAATGTGAAAATAACCAATTCAAAATAGCTTTTAAAAAATCCTTTAAAATATTAGCTATAATTTAATTGTTGCCAAAAAAAAAAAAAAAAAAAAAAAATAATAATAATAATAATAATAATAATAAATAAAAGTGCGAGTTCATTTTCTTTTGATATAAAAATACATTTGATTAAATGTGAAGAATAAAATATATACATATAAATATTCGGAAATTTGATTAGATTTTTTTAAATTAATTAAAATATGAAAATAATACGCAAGCAAAATGATGACGTCACTGGCCGTCTGTGGATGCATGAAAAAGATTTCCTATGTTAATCGTCCATTAGATTTTTTGTAAAAAATATTAAAAATCGAGGAAAATTATTTCCCGATTTTAATCCCCATATGTGGATAGAGATATGTATTAGTTATCGTGTGCATGCGTTAGATTAAGTTGTTTTTGCTGTAAAATTGATAAAATTTGAATTTTAAATTTTAAAACTCCAGAAAAAAATGGCAATCTTCCATATTCGATTAAAAACATAAACATTTCATTTCAAAGGATGATATTTACACATTAAATATCCAACTAATATACTAATTAAAAGGAAAATGATAAATATTCTATCACAATTTGAAGTCAAATTTGTTTTCAAATGTCTAAATAAAGTGTCTGATTTAAGATGTATGTTGCAGCGGAATAGATTTCATATCTGTCATCTTTGGCGGGGAAAAAAAATATCGCCAAATTATCTGGCGAACATATTTAATTCCTTTCAAAAATCATGGTTATTTTAACAACTTATATTAAGAGAATAACGAATAATATGAAACAATATTTCGTACAACAGGCATGTATATTTTCGTATTACGTTTTTGATCGCCAAATACAAAAAACGCCAAGGACGACATAGTTTTGAAATTTAAAATTAAAATTTTGTCAATCTGACAGCAAAATAACTCAATCTAACACATGCATACGATAACTAATGCATATCTATACCCAAATACGGGGATTAAAATCGGGAAATAATTTTCCTCGACTTTTAATAATTTTTTATAAAAAATCCAATGGACAGTTAACATAGGAAATCTTTTTCTTGCAGCTACGGACTGTCAGTGACGTCACACTTCGCTTGCGTATAAACTGGTAATTGCCTTAATATAAACCATTTAAATGTTTAATTGTTGTCAAAAAGTTTACGAGGTATTTTTGTTTAATTATTTTATTTATTTATTTATTTATTTATTTTTCAACATAAAATGAAATTTGCTTTCATGTGAAAAATTAAAAATTACTAAATGCGGTGAATGAAAAAATGACGTTTTTATAACTTTAAAATAAAATAGTAATAAACAAATCTAGCATGTTTCTTCTGGATTTTATTTCATAGCATTTTTTTTATATACCTCAACTTTAGATTTCTTTTTTTTTTTTTTTTTTTTTTATGATAATAATAATAATTGTCTCATGCGATAGACGTAGCCGATCATAGCATATTGTAATATTATATTTGGCTTGAAATTGCGGTCATTTTATGGTTGATCGATTAAATCAAATAAATACAGGAAATAACTTGAAAGCAAATATTATGTACAGTCACCCCAAAAAAAAACGCCACCCCCCCACCTAATTTTCCCGTAAATTATCGTAGAAACATGCGACTGGTACCAATCAGTTTGTAATAACGTCTAGTTTATAATGTTATAGTTAGATTTTACTTAGGGGGTCGTCTACATATTAAAACTGACATCAACTTCATTTTTTTCAATGGTAACCCCCATTTTTTATAATTTATTTGAATTCTTTGGATCAAATCATCACGGAAAATGGTATAGTTTATATATTTCGCTCAATTTTTCATAGAGTTATAAGCTGTCAAAGTTTGGGGGTGCTAATGTTAAATGAATGTGACAAACATTAAATCATATCTTCCGAAATAATTATGATATTTAAATTCTGTTTTTTTTATTCGTTAGAATGAAGTAACCCAAACATATTCCATGCAAATTTTTGCTAAAAAAACATTTTTTGAATTATGAAAATTATTAATAAATTCATATTTGAAAAAATTATGAATTATGACCTATGTTAATTTTTGCACGAATAGAACGGGCATCATCAAAAACATGGGTTTCCAAATTTACAGCTCGTTCCTAACATTATTTTTTGAGTTACAGTGATATTTCACTTTTTATTCCTGTTAGGGGGCCGTCACTTGTTATAATCTGTATCCTCTATAAGTAAATGCTTGTATATAGTTTGACGGAAAACTATTTTAATTTACCTTTATGTTATTTTTATTGTTTCCTAAGCAATATTTCGATGATTATTATACAAATTGGCATATTTTTGTAAAGTTATCCCAATGTAGGCGAGGGATTGTGAAAGAATTTCAAAAGAAAAGAAGGCCCCACCTCTGATTCGCTGAAACACTATTTAAAAAAAGACAAATTTGCATATTCCTATTTGACTCTATATGTGACGCTGGTATGCATAAATCACAATGGTATTTACTACATCGATTATTGAAGACAAAACTTAAATGATTTAATTACAAATATGCAAAATTATTTTGCTTTATATTATAAAGTTTTAGAAAATTTGTGTAAAGGCGTGGCTATTTACATTAAGCCTTGATATGGAAGCTATGTTGCTGTTTTTCGATGCTGCGAAATTTACAAAATATATTTGTGTTAATATACTATACAGATAGAAGAATAATTATATAATATCAACAAATCTTCTTTAATCAATATGTTTATATACATTACTGTATGGAAATGTTTATATATGAATATTGTATTTATTTTTAATGAGAGATATAAACACAAAATACTAAAAAAAGAGAAGAAAATGTGTTATAAATTTTTATAAATCAAGCAAAATATATATGCATACTTGCCAACCTAACCCGTAACATTGTTAGTTCCCGCCCCTGTGTGTACACAATTTAATTTTTAGAGTAATTAACTTCAAATACATTTACGATTAACTCATTGAGCGCCACGCGAATTCTTATGGAAATCCCATTCAGGCCACACGTGCTGCTTAGAAGCGTGTTATGTTTATCGAGTTTCAATAAACCCCATTAGGCCTTAACGATATAATCCTATAAAAATCCTATTAAAAAAAAAAAAAAAACATGAAGTAAATTTTAAATAAATTGTCAGTAATTACTTAAAACTATGTAAGTTCTGTAGTTTTATATCTTATTTTACACTGCCGGCTGACTTAGCCTAAATGGAAAGATCAGTGTCAGCCACCGATGGCTGACACAGCTATAAAAAGACTGATGTGAATAAAATGTACGGAAAGGGGCGGGACCAGTAATCTTCCGGGATAGGTTGACAAGAATGTATATACATAGAGCAATGCCAGAAAATGTTCTTTATTTTTCATGAACCAGATGAATGGTATTTTTTTTTCTGAATAGTCTATGTATTAAATATAATGCTGCTTTAAATACCCTTTAAATGAAAAGTTTTATTACATAAAGTAATTTTCTGGCACTCTACAGCTCCCAAATGACACACAATACAAAACCCCGCCTTTTTCCAGGGTTTAAAGGGTATTAACGTTTAATATGCTTTATATTCGTTTTGATCTTTCCTTCTCCTCCTTATCTTCTTCTTTTTTCCTTAAAAAAAAAAAAAGAGTTATGTAACATTTTGACCTTTTCAAGTGAAGATTTAGATTAAGGGTAGTCAGCCTTTTTACACCCACCGTCCACTTCGGTATCTGTGCTAAAGTGTAGAATTTTAGAACATCCCATTAAGTAGTAGGATTTATTATTTTACATATTAATTTGTTACACATTATAAAATATAAAAGCAACAGAATATCGTGGAGATTTATGTAAAAGTTTTTAATAATGTCATGAAAAAAAAAATAATAATAATTAATTAAAAAAATAAAAATAAAAAAATCTGTTTTAATATTTTAAAAAAGTCAATTAAAGAAAATGAAAGTACTGCAGTATCAGAACAAACTCCCATTGTCACTGTGAAACGGCCGTGGGAACCAGGTTGAGTGCCGCCGTTTCAGACAATTATACGGCAGCTTGAGTTAAAATAATTTTGAATTTTCAAAGAAATTTAAAACCATTCATCTTTTTTTTTTCTTTTGATAGATATTTTAATATCTATTCAAGCTATTTAATTTTCTTCGTATGAAGTGAACAATCTGATGTTTAATCAATAGAAACCAATAAAAATCTTTTAATTCATAAACTAACTCAGAAAGTTCTGTGAATTAGTCATTTTTTTTATTTTATAATTAACATTTCTGAAATTTTTTTCCGGTGTGAAACTTAATAAATAATGTATACTGGGTGATAGATCGTGATTTATACTTTCTAAATGTATAGACGGACCCCTAATACATTTTCACGTGTAACTCTATTTAAAATTGATTTAAGGTATATAAATAGGTATGATTTTCGAACCGCTTTGATCTCAGAAATCTGAATATGAAGTCTAAAATAGGGGTTGCCATTGAAGAAAATGAAGTTAATGCCAGTTTTAATATGTAGACGACCCCTTAGGCAAAATTTAACTATACCGTTATAAACTAGACGTTATTACAAATCGATCGGTACCAGTCAAATGTTTCTACGATAATTTACGGCGAAATTAGGTGGGAGGGGGGTGGCGTTTTTTTTTTGGGTGACTGTACATCACGCATAATGTTGTTCATATCAAACTGGGATTCAAATGTAAAAGAGCTACTTCGAATTTTTCGATACTGTCCGTATCGAAACTGTCATATATGATAAGCACTCAAATGGAATCCCACGAACAAGCTATTGTCGCAGGCACAGGAGACTGCGAGGACGAACAAGTCACTGCTGAAGGCAGCGGGAACCCAAAACGAACTTTTGACCGATTTCAGTATATTTATTTTCTGTTCTATTTTTCATAATGCTATCTAGAAAAGAGTTTCCTTTAAATATAGTGACCAGCGAAGCGGGCAAAGCCTGCTAGTGTAAAATAAACACATTTAGGAAACGGATTCCATCAAGGTATAATAATAATATTCTTTAACGTCTTCTCTAGAACAAATAAACAACGCACGAAAATTGCAACTGTAAGAAGATAATTTGCTGATCGTGTGAA
Source organism: Salticus scenicus (assembly GCA_963930645.1). Lineage (NCBI taxonomy): Eukaryota > Metazoa > Arthropoda > Arachnida > Araneae > Salticidae > Salticus > Salticus scenicus. Next base: position 659,993 of record CAWVNO010003068.1, read on the forward strand.
TTGAAAGTGATTCTGGGAAAGCAGATGTTCAATTGCGAATCATATATCCCCACTACCCAAATTATTATAAACATTCACGTCAAACAAAAGCAGTATATATATATATATATTGTTTGTTTTCAGAATATAAGCATCAAACAACGAACTACTAACACTGAAAATGAAGCATATTTTTGCAATTTTGAAGTTCACAACTCACAGAAATGTTCAAACGTTATTATTAAACATTTTTTTTTTCCTCAACTCAATATAATCAGTAATTACATTTTATTTTATTTTATTTTTTATATTTTTTACTTTCTTCCAAAGTACTGGATTCGTAAAAATTTTCGGCTTCCTGATTTACAAGTTTTGTGAGGTTTAGACTATATGTCAGGTTTCATTGCGTATAATCCAACAAAACCTGATATGTGAGAAGACTAATATGAGATATTATGCTGATTCAAACTGAATGCCTATCAGCCAACAGTTGGCGCTGCCACACTGCGATTTCCGCAATTTAAGGAAAGGTTATATTTCAAGAACTACTGCACAGAATTGCATATAAATGTGTATGTAGGTGCCCTTTAATATATATTAGCGCCTGTCAACGTTTGGTGTAAACCGCTCAACAGGTGGCGCTGCTACACAGTGATTTCCACAATGACAAGGAAAGCTATATCTCAGGTTCTATTGTGTATCATCAAACAAAACTTAATATGTGAGAAGGCGATTATGAGATATTATGCTGACTCAGTTTGAATGCTTGTCTGTCAATAGGTGGCGCTGCTATACGGCAAATTTCATCGATAACAGGATGGCTATATCTCAACTTCTATGCCATATAACTGTACGAACCATGATATGCGAGATAACCATTATAAGAACGCATTGTTTAAGAAGTTATTTATAGACGATAAAACTGTCTCTCTTTGGATATTTAGTGTTAGATTTCCCTAAGATGAAAATTATTTGCATTCATCACGTTAAACTTTTTAATAATAGTTTTAATAAATTATTCGCACTTAGTGAATTTGACAGAAAAATATAGAAGAATGTCTTGTGGTGGCCACAACATACTAGTTTTTTTTTTTTAAATAATTTACCAACTGTGTGACAATGAAAATTTACTTTATTTTATATCATGTTATATCATTTTACCTTGTTTTGCAAGATTTTTAGATGAATAAGTAATGCTGATATATTTTTCGGGTTTCGGGTCGGGTTCGGGTTAGATAAGTCGGGTTCGGGTAGCAAAAATTTTTCTGTTGCGGGTTCGGGTCAGTTTTCGGGTTGATGAAAATTTTTTTGTCGGGTTCGGGTCGATTTAAAATTCATCTGTCGGGTTCGGGTCGGGTAAAACCCGACCCGTGTAGGACTCTAGACTAGGCGGTAAGGCAGTCGAAGATTCGATACACACCTGATCGAGTTTCAAAAAAAATTTCTGAAGCATTTGATCCATTGACCGATGCATTGCTATGATTGGCCATTAGTTATTGCTCTGGTTGCGCCATCTGTCGGTCATTACAAAGGTAACTATGCATAAAAACTTTTTTTTTTCTTAATAATTGCATAATTGTTTTAGAATTATAAAAATATGCATACAAAGGCTGCTCCCTGCAAGCATGACAAACAATATTTTAATTTTGAGTTTTAAAAAATATTTTTAATATGTCTGTGTACTATTTTGCGAATTTATCAATGAGTTAATTTTTATAAAACATTTTTATGTTTGAATACTAAATTTTTGCCTTAGATTTCAGCACTCGAACATTAAAAAAAAGGCTTCTTTTAAAAACTCTTGAAAAATTCTTAGGATACTTTGTAGTCAACGAAAAATTTTCTTTTATCAATTGGCATCTTTTCTACTAATTTTCAGCAAAAATTGACACTCCGGAGCTTTGGGGTATCGAACGCTCGACCACCGCGTTACTAACATGGCGCTCTAACTACCTCAACTACGAAGAGACATATGAAAAAGCTTATATTTACCATAAAATGAAGGCGCATTTTTTATTAGCTTGAGATTCACAAACATACCGTAGTGAATGACAGTAAGTACATAAGAATTTGGGTGGAAAAATAGTTCCAAAATGTGCCGTTAATTATCCGTAAAATATTTGTTTCATGTAGTTCCTCTTTTTCTCTTTTCACTATGACTGTTTCTGCTGTAAACACATATTCTTGTCTTTTTGATAAAAAAATTGTAGTAAACCCTTGAACTCTATTGTTTACTGCTATTCCAATGTGTTGCTAACCACATTCCTGTGTTTAATGAGACCATTTAGGCGTTTCTCCTGACCTATAGGAACATGTTGGAAGTACTTTTTTCCTCCCCTAAACAAAATTTCATTGCTCTGGTAAAATATGAAATCGCTCTGATGGGTCGTTTAAAAATGATAGCATTTTGAAATCGTAACTTTAATTCTAATCCCCTGTATAATATTCCATCATTTACTCACAACAGCAGATTTTTAACTTGCTTAGTATGGCTGCAACATAGCTTCTTATTAACACACATTTGATTACGTGCTAAATTTTCTACTAGTAGGGAAAAATATTTAATTGCATGCGAAGAGAAAAAGAAATGATTACCAAATGTAAAATAGAAAAATTTAAAATAAATTAAAGTACCAAAATAATTTAGATATTATCATTATACACTACCCGACATTAAAAATGCAACGCCAAGAAGGAGTGGCCAGAAAATTATGCAAATTTCAGGGCATACGAACCTCACCGAGTTATGCTAATGATTTGAAATGCGCAGCTCTCCAGCATACGTTGAATAAGGAAGGAGCCTGCAGAATGTTCAATTTTTGTGCATTTACTAAATAAGCAAAAAAAATTAGAAAACCTTGAAAAACTCGTAACAGTTGTCTCGGATCGAAATAATAGCACGAAATTTCATCAACTGAAAAATAGAGCTTTTACTGCATTTTCTAGCTAAAAATTAAAATTCTACTTTCAAGGGCCGGTTATTATATGGAATTTGTGTGTACAATAAATAAAAAATCTTATACAACCATAGAAATACATATTTTTATGAAAACATTAACAGTTTTGTGATATTCGTAAAACCAAAAAAGTCACGATAATACGATTATATATGCTGCTGAGACAAATATACTAGTTTTTTCAACTCAATGGCTTGTTACAGAATATCTCAGCTTAGAGTACAATGAAAAGTATACATGACCCAGTTTTGTTCACTTTGGCAAAGATTAGTGGTGGGATATGAAAAATTTTAGTAAAATAATTCATTTAAAATTGAGAAAGGGTTTCTGGCTATCCTGAAATAACATTTGGCGAAACATTTTATCGCTAATCTCGCCATACCGCAAATTAGTAGCCAGCGTAGATTTTTGGTCTTGGCATGGAATTTGGGCGTCGAATTAAGCCAACTTCACGATCAAATTTTGAGAAAATTTGTAGTTTATGGATGCCAAAGTTTGGAAGCTCTAACTTCAATAATAACAGTTTTGGAATATTCTGGAAAAGTTCATTGGTTTACTGCGCAGAACTAAATTCTTCGAAAGTTCTATAAATGACTCAATAAAAAAGAAGAGGGATTGTTGATTATTGTAGACTAGAACTTGCCTATATCTTTACGTGTTACTTTCTACACGGTATTACAGGAAAAGTTGAAACAGATGAAAGTTTTTTTCATTTTCACGAAAGTGAGCTTTGACTTAGCGTCAAATCCGGCATTCAAATGTGGCGAAAATGGTAGTAAAGGATTTACAAAATTTGGAAACTTTACCTCAATAGCAGTCTACTTCTGGAATTTTGGTTCCTCGCGCAGAGCTACCTTGAAAATTCCATTAACCACTGACAATACTTTCGATTCCATTCAGACTTCGAAATATTCGGTTCTTCCTGATTTAGCGAAATTTATATTTAACAATGTTTATTTGATTTCTCTAGTAAAAATGATTGTTTCATTTTTTGTAGCACAAAAAATGAGATTTATTAACTGTTTACTGAATATTAATTAAATAAAGTGCATTCGTCGACTGGAACTTGCTTATTTCTTGAAGAATTATTTCTTACAAGCTAAAATGTCGACAATTTTTTTTTTTATCAGTATCATTACAGGCTCTATCTATTGGCTGAATCCTCATTAAATGAAATATATTCATCGACTAGAACCTACTTCTGTCTTAAAGAATCAATTTCTACACGCTAAAATGTCGACAACTTTCCCAACAATAAAATTATGGGTTCTATCTACGTGCTGAGTATTCATTAAATAATATGCATTCGTCGACAAGAACCTGCTTAATGTCTTTAAGCATAACTTTCTACACGCAGAAATGTCTTCAACTTTCGTAACAATATCTAATATAACAACAATAATTTCATAACTAGCTCTATCATTAGCTTTTATTGATAGGGCATATATAATGACAAAACCTTTGTATTTTTGGTCATTATGAATATAATTTTCCTAAATATCTCCATAACGGAAAATCATATAAAGTCCAAAAAGGGAGGTGCATGTCTAGATGTTATAAGAAACCTATATACCAATTTGCAATGTTCTACGTCCAACCGTTTTTGAGTTATGCGAGATACATTACGGGCTCTATCCATAGCCTGAATATTCATTAAATAAAATGCATTCGTCGACAAGAACCTGCTTATGTCATTCAGCATAACTTTCTACACTCAAAAATGTCTTCAACTTTCATAACAATATCATTACTGGTTCTATCATTAGCCTCTTTTGAAATCTCTATGATAGTAGGTCTATATAATGGCCAAAATCTTTGTATTTTGGGCCATTGTGAATATAATTTTTCTAAATATCTCCAAAACGGAAAATCATAGAAAGTTCAAAATAGCAGGTGCACAACTAGATGTTATAACAAATCTATATCGTCTAACCGTTTATGAGTTATGCGAGATACACACCCACACACATATTTACATACAGAAGTCACAAAAATTCGTGTAAAGTCGTTCATATCTCTGAAACGGGAACTCGTATTAAAACCAAAGTTGCAGGTATACCACTAGACATCATAGCAGTCACACATAGAAATTCGCAACATTCTACGATCATTTATTTTTGAGCTATGCGAAATGCAAAATACATTTCGCGATTACTGTACTTATTATACTTTGTATAAGGAAGTAACAAATATAGCCATGCAAGGCTAAGTTCTCGGACAACCCAATCAGGTCTCCCCATGGAGGGGATCTACCGGCCAGAAGCCCATGTAAGTCCCATTTCACTCAATTTAAAATCATTTTTAACACTTTCCAACAAGGTTGAAAAGTGTTTATGACTTCGGTTTGTCTGTCTGTCTGTCTGTCCGCGCTCTAACTCCCGTAAATATTTATGGAATTGCTTGAAACTGATATATGTTGTTCAAGTTCACTATCGGACGTTCCCTATTGAAAAGCGAGCTTATACCTCTACTGGTTTGTGTACAGGGACACCCGAAAGTATTTCAAAGCATTGTGTTCTATGAGAGGTTTTTCTATAATCCATATTTTCATACCTTTACTCTAGACATATCTTAATGAAATTGAAATATGTTATTCAAGTACATTATCGGACGTTACCTATAGAAAATGGAGTTTATACCTCTACTGGTTTGTGTACAGGGACATCCGAAAGTATTTCAAAGCATTGTGTTGAGAGGTATTTCTATAAATCATATTTTAATACCTTTACTGTAGACATATCTTAATGAAATTGAAATATGTTATTCAAGTTCCCTATTGGATGATTTCTGTATAAAATGGAGGAAATACCACCATTGGGTTATACACAGTGACACTCAAAAGTGTTTCAAAGCATTGTGTTCTATGAGAGAAATTTCTATAAACCATATTTTCATACCTTTACTGTAGACGTATCTTAATGAAATTAAAATATGTTATTCAAGTTCCCTATCGGACGTTCCCTATTGAAAATGGAGCTTATACCTCTACTGGTTTGTGTACAGGGACACCCGAAAGTATTTCAAAGCATTGTGTTCTATGAGAGGTATTTCTATAAACCATATTTTCATACCTTTACTCTAGACATATCTTAATGAAATTGAAATATACTATTCAAGTACACTATCGAAAGTTCCCTATTAAAAATGGAGTTTATAACTCTACTGGTTTGTGTACAGGGACATTCGAAAGTATTTCAAAGAATTGTGTTCTATGAGAAGTATTTCTATAAATCATATTTTAATACCTTTACTGTAGACATATCTTAATGAAATTGAAATTGAAATATGTTATTCAAGTTCACTATTGGATGTTTTCTGTATAAAATGGAGGAAATACCACTAATGGGTTATACACAGGGACACTCAAAAGTATTCCAAAGCATTGCGTTCTATGAGAGATATTTCTATAAATCAAATTTTAATAACTTTGCTTTCCACGACGTTTTAGGAAATTGAAATATGTTATTTATATGTAGAAAAGAATGCTTTGCGTAGAATATAGCAAGATAAGCATTATATTTACAGGGTGGTACAAAAATATCCATTTATATTAAGAGCTATTAATAAAAAATTGCTAGAATTGTACTTTCGTTTACATTAAGCGTTTTTAACACTTTCTAACATTTTTAAGTGTGAATATGATTTCAGTTTGTGTATCTGTCCATCTGTCTGACCACACTCTAACTCCTGTAAATATTTATGGAATTTCTCGAAACTGATATATTTTATTGAAGTTCACTATCGGATGTTCCATATTGAAAATGAAGTGAATATCTCTTCTGGTTTGTGTACAGGGATACCCAAAAGCATTCGAAAGCATTGTGTTCTATCAGTGTTATTTTTATAAATATTTTTCCGTATAGAATGTTCCCCATTTAAAATGACATTAATAGGTCCTGTACAACTAATTTGTTTACAGGGACAAAAAAAAAAAAAAAAAAAAAAAAAAAAAAATGCCAATGCATTACGTTTTAGGACAGAATTTTTTGAAAGTTATATTTAAAGTCTTTCTACTGAAAAAATCATAAAAATATTGAAATGTATTGTTTATATTCTAAAACAATGTTTTGTATAGAATATGATATGATTAACTTTCTGATTTACAGGGCTACACTAAAATATTCAGAGAGATCAAAAGCTGTAATTAAAATCTAATGGCTGCATTTTATTTTGCGTTAAGCCTTTTTAACACTTTCCAAAATGCCTAAGAGTAATTTTAAAATCAATTAGTCTATCTGTATATTTTTCAGTCCTTCTGTCTGTTGTGTGATAACGTAGGGAAAGATTATTAAAAGTTATTCGATACAACAATTACGTACAGTTGGAAAGTGTTATTAATCAATGCGTACTGCATGATTTTTCTTTCTTGTTTAAAATCTAATTTATCTCTGTTCAATTCCTGTATCCCTTGTGCCCCTTGCCTGATTCAGGCCTAACTGGATTCTAAAAGAAAGTTTAATTTTAAACAGTAATTCTCCAAAATCAGAAAAAATTATTAAAATTCTCAAAACTTTTAATCTTTTTATTTAAAATCAATTCAAATTATTTTTTATTTATTTACTTATTTATTTATTTACTTATTTATTTATTTTTATTTAATTTTTATTTATTTATTTATTATTATTATTATTATTATTTTTTTTTTTTACCATAGCCATTGCTTGTAGACCTGGGGACTTTCCGAATTAAAATTGTTCAATTTATAAAAGAAATAGTAATTTTTAAAATCTAAATTTATATCTGCATTTCATATAATTTTTACTGCTACATTAATTAAAACTTAATTGCTCTCTGTGTTAATGAATAATTTTAAAGCTGTCTTTGAATTATTAATTTTAACTCGGTAATTCATTTAACTTTTACTGCTACATTAATTAAAACATAATTGCTCTCTGTGTTAATGAATAAATTTAAAGCTGTCTCTGTATTGTTCATTATATGCCATTGCCCAGATAAGACTTCTACCCTGTTTAGCTTTTTTTTTTAAAAAAAGGATAGAAAGAGAATCTTTTTTTTTTTCTTCCCTCATTAAGTAAATGGCTAATTAGTGAAGTTTGATGCGCTTCAGAGCTTAATGTAATTAATTGTATAAAGTAAATCTAACTTGATTCTGCCTAGCTAAAACCTCACTTTTAAATCATATAATTTTTACTGCTACATTAATTAAAACTTAATTGCTCTCTGTGTTAAGGAATAATTTTAAAACTGTCTTTGTAAAAATCAATTTAGCTCTGTAATTCATTTAATTTTTACTGTTACAATAATTAAAACTTAATTGCTCTCTGAGTTAATGAATAAATTTAAAGCTGTCTTTGTATTATTGATTTTATGTCAATGCCCACATAAGACCTCTACCCTGATTAGCTTATTTTTAAAAAAGGGTTAGAAAGAGAACCTTTTTTTTTTCTTTTCTTTTTCTTTAAGCCCGAAGGTCGGGGGTGAACTTGGCGACGATCTCGGAGCTCTCTAATTCCTTCTCCTTGCTTACTTCAAGGGAAAGGAGTAGAAGTAAAAGGAGAGAAGGGAAAGGATTGTTATTTTTATTTATTTATTTATTATTATTATTATTATTATTTGGCGACTTATTCGGGGTTTAAGTGTTAATCTTCCTATCCCTTAGCTCCCCCTTCTCCCCCCGCTCAGTAATTTCCGGTTCAAGACCAAGACTATACAGGAACCTCTCCATCAGCCCGGAACAACTAGACAGACTAACCAACTCCCAGATTGCCTCAGCCACTAAGACCGTGATCTTAAATTGTAATCTGCCAAATTGGCGAAACATGCAGACACGTAACTAAACCTCAAGCAAGTAGCCTCAGCACCTCCTGCTCTCGTTCCCAAACTGAGAACGGCGAAACTGGCGAAGTTCGCAGAAAAGGTAAATGTTAGTCTTTTAGCATGGCCAGTTGGCAACAAGAAAGCTATCTGTGTACATGTAACGCGATCGTTCCGACTCGTTTAGCCGTCTAAGACACAGCCCGACGCCTCTTCGCCTGCGCTTCCATGGGTCTAACTGACCGCTAGGCCCATTCCACTTCCCGGACTAATCAACCTTAATACTTAACAAGAACTCTTAAAACTCTAATTAATAACTATTTTTTTTTTATAAAATTTTATTCTCTCCTCTCCGCTATTTGTTCTAATTTTGTGACTTCTCTGGCCACGGCTGTCGGTCCCCCTGGGGAGCTCCTTAGTGGGCTCTCCAATTTCAGTACATGAGCATGAAGACTAGAAGAAACAAAGGAAAAGAAACTAGCAGGTCTCCTCCTATCACCAGCATAGAAGACCTAGAAGATAAAGGCACTAATCTCAACAAAAGAAAATCTGTAAGTGCCACCTCACTAAGAAGCTACGTTAAGAAAAACAAAACAAAAATCACAGACTTCCTAACAAAGAAACAAACGCTAGTAGACGAAGAAAATTGCATGGAGAACCAGGTGGAAAACAAAGGAAAACACAAGTCATCGAAAGCAAGGAATGCAGTAAATGAAATTGAACGAACAAGTCAGGAAAGTTACACGGATGATCACATAGGAAAAAAGAAAGAGGAAGCTAAAAGAGCTCGGAAAAACGTGAATGAGACCCCACCAAGAAGAAAAACAAGAAGAAAGAAGATGCAAAAGATATTCCTAGCACTTCTGGGGCATCAGCTGTGGAAACTGAGTTACAGGATGTAGACACTGGTGATTACGAAGAAAATAATGATCAGATCCAAGGGGGAAGAAAATTGAGCAGAAGAGTCCAGACACTAGCGGAATCCAAGGAGCTCCTTCAAGATAAAGAAATCGTACACCTTAACTCACAGATTGAAAGGTTGAAAGAAGAGCAATCGACGAAAGGATTCTCCACAGCAACTAGGAAGGCCCTGCTGGCAAAGCAATACGTCCAGAAGCTCACAGAGAAGAGCATTAAAATCCCAAAATCCCCATTAATGCTAGCAATCTCTGATGCACTCCAAAACCTAGACGAATCGCTCCTGGAGCTAGAAGGAAGGATACAACATTCAGAAGCAAAAGCACAGACGCTGGAAGCAATCATCAAAGGTAACGGTATGGGCACACAAGAACCAAACAACCAAAGATCTACCACAACAAACAAGACTGCACCGATTAATTACGCAGCGGCAATCCAGGAAGCAACAGCCTCAATAATAGTCAAGGATACAGATAATAGAAATGCGATGGAGGTTGCCAAACAAGTAGAACAAGTTAACATTACATAAGAAAAGATCAAGGACGTCCAGAGGGTACGTAATGGGATAAAAATAGTATGCCATAGTGCCAGAGAGGCTGAAGAAATAAAATCCGATCTTAGAGCATCAACTGAAATTACAAGCAACGCCAGCATAGAAACAGCAGGCCGAAGAAAAAAGAAGCTCGTCATTAAGGATATACCGGAAAGGGTAGACCCAAGTACAGCAAAATATAAGATACTGCAGATGCTCAACCTGAAAACAGACGGAACAGACGACTTGGCAGTGCAGCTCATCGACCATTTACACAAGAAGGACCTGAAGCTCCAGAATCTAACAGTCCAGCTTCCAATTCCACTGGCAGAGGCTCTCCTAGAAAAAAAAACAATATGCTTAGGATTAAAGCATTGCCAAATAAAATCCAAAGTAATAGTCACCAGGTGTTACAACTGCCAGGGCTATGACCACACGGTGCAATCGTGCAGGTGGGATATCCACTGTGCGCGGTGCGCCGGGAGGCATAGAACGGCAGATTGTTCATCTGACAGGACTGGCTGCTTCCCCTGTTCACTTTATAACAATGAGAACGCGTACAGAAACAAACCAAAGCTAGCCACAGACCACACGGCATATTCTGTTCATTGCTACATATACAAATACTGGCAATCCGGAAAGCGGAAGTAGAAGATGGCAAGACGGAGCTAACACCTGCTTATGATGTCATCACAGGGAACACATCGATTTCTTACTCAACAGAAGGCGGAAGACCGCTGATTAACTATAACCAGCTAAAGAAGGAAGAAGACGTGTATCAGCGGGTAACAAGCAGACGAAATTTCACAAGAAGAAACCAGCCAGTAAGAATAAATTAAGGCCGACCAAGGCGAAATTATGCAAGAAATTATTATGGACGGTGAAAATGTAATACACAAACACAACACACAGCCACAACAGAACAGTAAGAACACAAAAGGACCATGCGCTATCAGTATAATTCAGATAAACCTCCATTCAAGCAAAGACGCTACAAGAGGCTTATTTGGCTACCTTGCACAGCAAAAAATCAACATAGCTTTAATTCAGGACTTTCACGAAAATCAACACACTGGGAAAATCTCGGGCCTGGGATCGGGCTGGCAGGCATTCAGGACGCCAAATAATAGGGCGGCTATCATAACTAAGCTAGGAACGAATCCACTTGAGATTGTCAATCTAGAACACAGTAGCGATATTAATCGAGAACACAAAGGAAAAAATCACTATAATAAACACTTATGCCCCCCGAGCTCAAAATTTCAATCGGTTCTCCAGGAAATAGATCACATTTTACAAAAAACTCAGGGAAATATCTTTCTGGCACTCCACCCAGTGGGGGTACGATGAGATGGACACTAGAGGCAGACAGTTGACAGACTTCCTGGCCCAACACTCTCTACTGGTTAGAAACGAACCAGGAGCCCCACCTACGTTCCAAACGATCAAAAGCAGGGGTTGACCAGATCTAACGATCACAATGGCCAGCCTCCTGAACAACATTAAGGGCTCGGAAGTAAGTGACGATCACTCAGGAAGTGATCACAAATTCATTAAGTATACGCTTGACTACAGCAATCACAGTTATCACAGACATAGACTAGAGACAAAACATGGCAAACACTGGAAATTTGAGAAAAATGTTAGAAAACTCAGTAAACGCTTTGTCGGTCCAATAACATCAGCACAGGATAGGAATACACTAGACATAATTACGGCAGAACTACTTAGTGAACTTAAAACACTGGCCTTCGCCTGTTACAAATTACGAAAAACCCCGGATCAAAAAGAACCCACTTGGTGGACCGACAAAATCAAAATTGCTAGGAATAAAGTAAGAGCTTTCCGCCGTAGGTATCAATCCCAGCCAGACCCTGATTTGAAACAACAACAACATATACTGTACAAAAGAGAACGAGCCATATATAAGAAATTGATAAATAAGGAAAGATCTAAGGCATGGATAGCTTTCTGTGAAATCGCCAAAGATACCTACGGCCCCCAATATAAGATCGCCTCAGGCAAAATGTCAATCCCTGCGAAGCTCTGTAATGTTCTGGATGATAACGACCTTGTAGACAGCACCTTAAATAGATTCCTGGACTCGCTTTATCTAACCAACGCTAGCATACCACACAAACTAAATCCATCACCTCCCTGCTTTGCAGAAAATAGCCCTAAAAATGTAATTTCACAAGAACTAAACAGGATAATTAAAAATATCAAACAGAATAAAGCTCCTGGCCACGACTACATCGATTACAATCTAATAAAAAGAATAAACCATACTAGCCGAAACCTACTCCTGACCCTATTTAATAAATGTCTACAGCCAAAACACTTTTCGAAGCCATTCAAAAAGGGTACAGTGGCTCTATTCTACAAGGAAAGCAAGGATCCAAAAGACCCAAAAAACTATAGGCCAATCTGCCTCCTTCCAGCTATCGGCAAAATTTTGGAAAGAATAATACACGGCAGGATGAATCACTACTTCACAATCTCTAAATATTGGAGCCCTAATCAATTCGGATTCAAGCAAAGCACCTCAACAGAAAACGCGCTAAAAAAATTATTAGACAATATTTAGCAAGACAAACTAGACAAAAAACAGACACGTTTGATACCAATAGACATAAAAGGTGCCTTTGACAATATCAGGTGGCCAACACTCTTAGGAAACCTCCAACTCTCCGGCTGTCCGACATACCTAGTCAACTGGATAGTTAGCTTTCTGGAGGACAGGCATGTCAAGCTGGAGGAAAATGGAATAAACAAATCTTTGCTGGCTGTCCCCAGGGGAGCTGCCTAGGACCGCTCTTTTGGCTACTAATAGCGGAGACAGCACTTAATCGTAGCTGGGAGAACAACGTTAGAATCCAAGCCTTTGCAGACGATTTCATATTCACTATAAGCGCGAAAGACCCAAATACTTTAATTAACACGGCAAACACAGCATTAGTTGAATTTGGCAATTGGGCAAACAGGAACAACCTAACTATTAATTGGAGCAAAACAGAACTGCTGTACCTTAACAGACCTCACACAGGAAATCTCCCAACTGAAAATTCATATAAACTTGAAGGACTCGCTACAACGATATTGAATTAGAGACTAAAGAAACCATGAAGTATCTGGGAGTGGTCCTTCACAAAAATCTTAAATGGCAGTCACATGTAAAACATCAGGTGAAAAAAATGTATAAATCCTTCAACTTGTTCGGGCGCATGGTCTCAAGGGGATGGGGGATAAAACCTAACTTGATTAAAACATGGTACAAGACAGTGGTGGAAAAGACACTGACATATGCAGCTCCAATCTGGGGCAATAAAATAACACAGCAAAGTAAAGACAAATTACTTAGCTGCCAGAGACACTTTGCACTGGCCATTGTGAGGGCTTATAGAACAGCCCCGACCTCGGCACTTCTGGTACTCTCTGGCCTGATTCCAGTACACCTGCAACTAAAATATGAAGCTGCGTATGGTACAATTACAAGACTACACAGGAACTACCAGCTTCAAGAACACGTATTCAAGCACACAGACTTTACAAAAAAGCAGAAAATTTGGTGGAAGCATCCTGCTGACACCCCAAAGCCATTTATAGGGTCTTCTGCTGACGACACACATATCTACACAGACGGGTCGAAGCTGGAATCAGGTGCTACAGGATCGGCCTTTGTAGTTTTCAAAAACTCCCAAAAAATTCCCGAATGGTCAGTGCCTCTAAGAAAGTGTAACAGTGTCTTCCAGACCGAACTACTGTCAATCCTCAAGGCAGCAGAATGGGGCAACACAATGGGTATCACATACAGTATCCACTTGGACTGCATGTCGGCCATCCAAGCAATATCCAAACCATTTTTCACCGATAAATTGATCCATAAATTCCACAATGAAATTTTTCGATCTCATAACAGCTTCAAAATTGAATGGATTAATGCCCGCGTAGGCATACTAAGGAATGAAGAGGCTGATAAATTAGCAAAACTGGAAGCCTATAATGCAAACAATAAAGAAGAATACTACTTAGAAAAACCAATCTCACACTTAAAGAAAAATCTCAAAAAGCTTACTCTGGACCAATGGCAGTACGAGTGGGACTACGGAGACACGGGAAGGCTAACTCACAGATACTACCCAACAGTAAACACAAAGACCCTAGTTAGCTGCAAGCTTCTATCACAAATGGTCATGGGGCATTTCCGGCCTATCTTCATCGGTTTAAGAGGAAGAAGAACCCGGATTGCGCCTGTGGCGATCTAGGAACATCCTTACATTACTTACTAGCCTGGCCGCTAACGGAAAACCACTATCTGGCCCAAATCACACAGGCCAATGAACAACTCTGGTATAAACAACTAGTCAACAACAAACACGTACAGAACAAGGCAAAACACATAGTCAGTTGGATCACAAACAACATAGACGACATTTCACAGTGATCAAAAGCCAACAACCCTCGAGCAGCAGGAACCAGCCAGGAACTGTCAAAACCCGATGAAGAGGACCTGGCAGATTTTTATTTACTAGATCAAGGGACTTTTTGTTTATTTTTGGTCATGATCGTGGTCCATGAAGTTAAAAGCGGCGGGTACCTATACAGTCTGAGCCCCGGTAAAAATAAAAATGTAAAAACAGAAAATCTTGAAGTAAAAAAAAAAAAAAAAAAAAAAAAAAATTAAAAATGAAAACGGTTCTTGGCTTATAAGCCCGTAAGTCCGCGCCACGCCCATGACTGTGCATGAATTTTATTTATTTACTTATTTATTTATTTTATTACTTCCATTAGTGTATGAATGGCGTGGTCAAAAAGCAACCATGTTGACTTTTACCTTTGCAGAATAGTTCTTTTATAAAATGTTGAATGGCTAACAAGTTCCTTGACGCAGTCGGTGATCAAAAAGCAACCATAATGACAATTTCTTCAGCAGGTTTATTCTGAAAACTCTCAGCTCCGATGGACCTAACTATTGTTAGTCCATACACAGTGATTCCATCACAAAGAATAATTCCTAGCTAACCTATTCTCTTTGGTACTCATCTAGTTCTGATAACAATCAATACCTTCTTTTAATGTTACAGGTTTGAATGCGTGTCAAAAAGCAACCATAATGTTAATTACCTTTACCGGATTTGCACAATATCATCAAAAGTGCAGGACATAACAGGTCGCACAGCATACAAATCCCAGAAACTTAGTCTTTTTGGTACCCATCTAGTTTTGACACGCAATTCTTTTCTCAATTGTAGGGGTAATACTTTCCTTTTTAAGCCTTGAACTATTTCCTGTCACATTTCTTTTTGGTATTCATCAAGTTTTGACCCGCACCAATTTTAATTTAATTACTTACTTACTTTAATTTATTTATTTATTTATTCTATATATATATATATTAATTTTTATTATTATTTAATTTTTTTTATTCTATTTTTTACGAGGGTGTGGCGGTGTCTGGTCCTCGTTAATCTGTGCTGCACCGTCAAGTGCTCGATGGGGTCGTTTAGCAGTCATCGGGTTAACAACGCGGGGTACCATCCCCCCGTGGTGGATCAAAATTGCGATGGTCCCTCTTTCTCGTCTCCATTCGGCCTCCCTGCGCATAGTAATTTCCCTCCCAATTAGGATTATTTAGGCCTTGCCACTTCAAAAACTTCTAAATTTTCGCTATGCGCACAAAAACTATCTTCCATCCCCCAGTGGCTTCACGCAAACAATTATTATTATTATTATTTTAATAATCTTATTTTTCCTTACCCGTTCAGCTTGTCTTTCTCAATTCTTAAGTGTTGTCCCCTTCCCCTTTTCAAGTGGCCTCCTCTTTCGGTTTTAATTATTGTGTGCACTACTAACTTTAGCGGCTCCCCCAGCGGTTTTTTTCTTTTTTCTTTCTCCCTCTCTGCCTAAATTCAAAATTGTTTTAATTTTGTTGAATTCCGGTTATTTCGACTCTCAGCTAGTAAGTGCACTCATTCCAAATTCCTTTATATCCTGGAGCGCGTCTGTGCGTTTCCACCGTGGCTATCTTGGAGGGTGTGGTGTACAATTCGAGCTACGTGTCCAAAGCAGAAGTCCATACCCTGCAATTCCTGAGCTTTGGCGTTCTAGTTACATTGCTGCCCAGCAGCTTCCATGCGGTGATCTGGCAATTTATTCGGCATTCAACCCGTAAAGCTTGGCCGAGCCCAGGCAGGCAGGTCCAAAAGTTTCAAAGGAAGTAACAAATAAAAAAATACGGACTATTCTCGATCGCAAAGACCGGAGATAACAGGGCTAAAAATAGCTTTAATTAAAAAGTTTCAAACAATATATAAATAAATAAAAAGTGGGATTATGTCAGAAAATATTTATGCTTTATCTCTCGAATATAGAAGTTCCGCAACAGAACAAATATAAAAATAGTAAAATTGAATACGATTTAGAGATAAGCATAAAACAAAGTGAACTAATTTAAAATAAGTTTTTAAAAGCTTACCAGTTTCTGGCATAAGAGACTAAAAGAGCTCAATCCAATTCCATAAAGAAAATAGATGAAACAAAATACTGTGATAATCCGTGTCTCGGTTTTCAATCTACTGGATAGCGCTCTGCCATCAAGAACGATTCCATTGGGTCGGACAGGATCTACAACTGGTTCATTTGTTTCAAGTTTTCGATTTTGAGGCATCTTGTTTCAAAGGCCAACTAAAAAGTCATAAAAATTGAGAGGTAATTCCAAGCATTACCAGAACGTTCTTTAAGCGTTTAATGACGGGTACAATCGTTCAAACACCGTGTTTCGAGTTACAAAAGAACGTCCCATTAAATGTTCAAAAATGGTATTTAGAATTCAGAAAGGATGTGCGGTGTACCATGCAGAAAACGTACAATTCCAGTTCTATGAAAAACATCCAAATGTAACAGCGTCATGAGACTTTCTGTATCAGGACTTGGCCTTATTATTACGAATATAACAAAATTTTTAGTTTAGATTTTGTGTACAGGTTTATAAATAATAAAAATTGGGTATTGGTGGGAGAGGGATAAGGCCAACTGACTATACGAGCGTTCTAAGTCTGTTGAGTATGTCCCCACAGGGGTATTTATAAGGGCGCCTAGCCACCACCGTCGAAATAACACTCTCAAGGCCGACTGACAAGAATCTGACGTCATTACGGATAGACCGTCTTTTCAGCTCGGTGTTTAGAAGAGAGATTAAGAGAAGAGAAAGTGGGGATCACTTGTTTTAAGCAGATGTTTAAGTACTATATTATTTGCAATAAACGTTTCTTTTCCTTTTTAAGTCTTTAATTTATTCTTAGCTCAAACAGATATAAAAAAAATCAGAATTTTCTAATATTGAAACCGATCTGTATCTTTCACAGTCAGATTTCAATATTGTTATTAAAATTTCGATTTAATACTAGATGGAATAATTCTTAAACTTACGCATTTAATTATTTTGAAATTCAGGTTAAAGATATTTGAATTACCTAAGAGAAAAATATTTTCGTAATTTAAGTTAAAATTAGATTCAATGAGGTTCCCTTAATGATATTACTTTCTATTATATTCAACAGGAAAAAGAATTAGGTTAAAAAAACTGTTTAATTCCGATGGATTTACACGTTATGAGAACAAAATTTAATCAGTTTTTGAAATGTATGTCTCTGTGTGTGTGACAAAAAAATAAAGAAATAAATAAGCCAATATATCTTACAAATTGCTGCACAGAATTTCATATAAATTTTTATCGGTTCACATTGACATATATTAATGCCGATCAACTTTTGGTGCAAATCGCTCAACATTCGAGATTTCTCCCATATCTCAGATATATATATATATATATTTACACACAATAATAAAATAAGAATTTTGATTTGCTTCTAAAAGTAGTATGAAATTTTCCTCCCGTTCACAACCATACAAAATTAAAAAATCCTTAAATCTTCATTTTTCTATTGAAATTCTTGTTGTCCTTCTGTAAAAAGAATAAACAAATACTCTCCAATTAAATTATTCTCCCCTTTCCTAATTATTTGTATCACCCTTAATTACAGAAATATTAAGATTAAAAAAAAAAAAAAGAAAGAAAGAACGAAAGAAAAAGAAAGCATTGGATTCTTAAAAATATTTTACTCTTATTTTCGATTGCCTTACATGTTTAAAGATCTCTAAAACACAACTAGACCATTTTCAGAATATGTTTGTGCGACAAAAAAATTGTAATAGCTCTAGCTCAAGAACAATGCACAGAATTTGATATAAATTTATATATACTTGCAACTCGACATTAATTTGAGCGTATCAAAATTTTAAAATTTGCCTGACATGGCATCGATACCCCATTTCTAACGAATCATTTTGAGACTTTAAACAATTAGAGACTGTAGTTCTTCCGATGAACAGCTTAAACAAAAGTTGATTCAAGTTATTCCAAAAGCAAATACAAAAATAACCTAAGTATCTAAAGTACGTACAATAATTGATAATATTATTAAATTAACTAAATGAGTTTTAATCTATATTATAAAATATTATATTATTTTCAAAATGTTGCTAAAATACATTGCTGTTAACTTTGAAAATGATGTCTTTACTTCACAGCTTCTACTTTAAAATATCTGAAATTATTGTAACTAGTATACTGTATAATACTATTGAGACAAAGCGTAAAATTTTAACCCCCACATTCAGATTGTCCGCTGTTAAGGATCCTTAACTAAAGATCTTTAAAAAGATGCATTTTCATTGGTCAATCGAAATGTAAACAATCTTTATTTCCGACTTTCCTTAAAATAGAAATTCAGATGTCCGTTTAAAGATCCTTAAATTCTTAAGGATAGCTCTACACCTCTCCTTAAAGATCGATGTTTGTCGAGCCATCTTGTTTTTCTTGTGTGTGGTGATTTTGCATTATTTTTATCATTATTATTATTTTTTTTTTTTCGAATAAAGTAAGTAATAAAGTATTTTTCTCAAGTCCTTACTTATACTGTCCTTCTGTATGAGATATTATAGGTACATTTGTACTGCCTTAATAAAATAATTTAGATTTTTTCGTGTGATGTGAAGCACAAAAGAATGAATCATATTCATAAATAGTATTCAGTTTTGTTAGTCATTATGGTCATTACATGCAAGTGAATTTTAATATACCTTTACTGGTTTGTATACAGGGACACCCGGAAGAATTTCAAAGTTTTGTATTCTATGAGAGGTATTTCTATAAATCATATTTTCATACCTTCACTGTACACATATCTTAATGAAATTGAAATATGTTATTCAAGCTCACTATTGGATGTTTCCTGTATAAAATGGATTAAATACCAACACTGTTTTATATACAAGGACACTCAAAAGTACTCTAAAGCATTGCGTTCTAAGAGAGATATTTCTATAAATCAAATTTTAATAACTTTACTGTCCACGAAGTTTTAGGAAATTGAAATATGTTATTTATATGCACAAAAGAATACTTTGCATGGAATATAGCATGGTTACCATTAGATTTACAGGGTGACACAAAAATATTCAGTTATATTAAGAGCTATCATTAAAAATTTGCTAGAATTCTACTTCCGTTTGCATTAAGCGTTTTTAACACTTTTTAACATTTTTTTAAGTGTGAATATGATATCAATTTGTGTATCTGTCCGTCTGCCCGCGCTCTAACTCCCGTAAATAATTATGGAATTGTTTGAAACTGATATATGTTATTCAAGTTCACTATCGGACGACGTTCCCTATTGAAAATGGAGTTTATACCTCTACTGGTTTGTATACAGGGACACCCGGAAGTACTTCAAAGAATTATGTTCTATGAGAGGTATTCCTTATAAACAGTATTTTCATACCTTCACACTACAATATCTTCATGAAATTGAAATATGTTATTCAGGTTCACTATTGGATGTCTCTTATATAAAATAGATTGCATACCCCCACTAGTTTATGTACAGGGACACTCAAAAGTACTCCAAAGCACTGCGTTCATTGTGAGATATTTCTATAAATCAAATTTTAATAACTTTACTGTCCACGAAGTTTTAGGAAATTGAAATATGCTATTTATATGCACAAAAGAATGCTTTGCATGGAATATAGTATGGTTAACATTAGATTTACTGGGTGACACAAAAATATTCAGTTATATTAAGAGCTATTAATAAAAAATTGCTAGAATTGTACTTTCGTTTACATTAAGCGTTTTTGACACTTTTAATAATTTTTTAGTGTGAATATAATTTCAATTTGTGTATACGTCTGACTGTTCTTCTGTCCGTCTGTCTGTCTCTCTGTCTGTTTTTCTGCGCTCTAATTTCCGTAAATATTTATGGAATTTCTTTAAACCGATATATTTTATTCAAGTACACTATCGGATGTTCCCTATTAAAAATGGAATGAACACCTCTTTTGGTTTGTGTACAGAGACACCCAAAAGTATTCGAAAGCATTGTGTTCTATGAGAGGAGTTTCTATAAACCATAATTTAATAACTTTAATGTATAGAAACTTTAATGAAGTTTTAATATGTTATTCAATTCCCTATCGGATGTTTCCTATGTAAAATAGAGTACATTTCTAACTGGGGTGTGTACAGGGGCACTTTTGAAAGTACTCCAAAGCATTGTGTTTTATGAGAGTTATTTTTATAAACCAAATTTTAATAATTTTAATCTCCACAAAGCTTAATGCAATTGAAATATATTATTCGTATGCACAAAAGAGTGTGCCTTCTATGTAATATAGTATGTTTAGCATTAGATTTACAGGGCCACGCAAAAATAATCAGTTACATTAAGAGCTATTCATAAACATTTGCTGGAATTGCACTTTTGTTTACATGAGCGTTTTAACACTTTCTTATAATTTTAATGGGAATATGATTTCAATTTGTGCATCTGTCTGTCCGATTGTCTGCCTTTCTATCTGTTTGTCTCCGGCTACTATCATCCGTGAATATTTTGAGAATTTTAAAAAAATGATACACTCAAGTTTCCTATTTAAAATGTCATTAATAGGTCCTGTACAACTAGTTTGCTTACAGGGACAACAACAAAAAAAAAAAAAAAAAAAAAAAAAAGGTAATATATTACGTTTTAGGAGAAAATTTTTAAAAGTTATATTTAAAAAACTTTCTACTATAAAAATCATAAAAACATTGACATGGATTATTAATATTCTAAAATATTGTTTTGTATAGAATATGATATGATTAACTTTCAAATTTACAGGGCTACAGTAAAATATTCAGAGAGTTTGAAAGATGTAATTATAATCTAACGGCTGAATTTTCTTTTGCGTTAAGCCTTTTTAACATTTTCCAAAATGTCTAAGAGTAATTTTAAAATCAATGAGTCTATCTGTATGTTTTTCAGTCCTTCTGTCTGTTGTGCGATAACGTAGGCAAAGAATATCAAAAGTTATTCGATACAACAATTGCGTACAGTTGGAACGTGTTACTAATCAATGCGTATTGCATGATTTTTCTTTCTTGTCTTTTCCTTCTGTAGATTGCAGATATCGGTATTAACAAGTATGCTAGCTTCGTGAGCATTAAAACTTAAAAAAAAAAAAAAAAAAAAAAAAAAAAAAAACGTTGATTTGTCATGTACGAAACTCTGAACCGCGGTCAGCATGCTCATTGCTGTACTCTCACTTCGTGAGCATTAAAACCACAGAAAACATCGCTGGATACCCTTAATTTGCGGTACATGAATCAGTAAATGCATGAAAATTTGTACACCCGTGGTCCGCAGCCATTAAAACGAACCTAAAAGAAGAAAAAAATCACTAGATACCCCTAGTTTGTGGTGCATGAATCAGTAAATGCACGGAAATTTGTGCATTCGCAGTCAGTATGCTCGCTTTGCAAGCATTAAAACTAAAATAAATAAATAAATAAAATAAAATAAATCACTGGATACCCCTAATTTACGGCGCATATCATTAAATGCACTGAAATTTGTACAGCTGGAGTCAGTATTCCAATACATAGATAAATACATAATAATAAAATAATCACTGAATGCACCTAAATCATGGTTCATGATTAAAAAAATCTTACATATAATACAAAGTGCAGAAAATGCATGAAAAATCTATACTGTAGCAATGACTATCATGCCTCCCTTACCCCCCTTTTTTTTTTCTTTCTCAAATAATTAAAAAACATATAAAATACACTGAAAAAATTAAGTTTTAAACCACAAAAAAACATTTGAAACACTAAAATCTCTTTTACAGATACTATGTTGACGGTTTCAAAAAAGAAACAGAAGCAAATATAAAAGCCACCTAAAACAATTAATTATCCTCAGTCAAATGGCAGATTTTCAATTAATTTAATTAAAAATTGCCTCTGTTACGAAAGCAAAGCCAATTCTAACGCTCTCGCTAAGCGGCTAAGCCAATGAGATGGAAGTGCCGATAGGGTTACACAAGGAGCAGGCAGGAAGAAGAGAGAATCCTCGCGACCGTCCGACGGGTTTGCCAGGTACAGCGCATTATTGCCAGCTTGGGGGTATTGGATTCTGGGATGAAACCAAAAAGGTATTATTGATGATTTTGTTTGTTTTCAACATAATTTTTTTTTTTTTTTTGGGTTGCCAAAAAAGGATAATATCATGAGACACGGCCGTGTCTCCGTGACGCAGCAAAGCTCAAACGAAGCTTACCTGCGACACCATATATACAGCTAATTTTAGATGAAAGGAATTTGGAAACGCCGACACTTAATATCTCAGCAAATTGGAGATATTCTGATCTCATGTGTTGGTGTTGGTGTTAGGGATTAAGGCCGATTGACAACACTGGGGTCCTAGGCCTGAGGGGGAGTGCCTTCCGTGGAGGTCTTTCTAAGGGGTCCTAGCCCGTATTTACGCAAGTTTCGGAGGAAACCACGGAAAACTCCGAACGGCTAGGCCGACGTATTCTGATCTCATATTTTCAGAATAAACTTTTATCTTCTTGCTGATGCTATCCTGAAAGTTTCACACTTCCACATTCCACATTCTATATATTTTGAGATCTATATTTTGAGAGATTCTGTCCTCGAAGCTGGTAGACGTGAGGTGCCGGGTTCGATCCCAGGTCGCACTCATCAGCCTAGCCTGAGTTTTCCGTGTTTTTCCCCGAAACATAAATAAATACGGGCTAATCCCTTAGAACCCCCCCCCACACACACACACACACACAGAGAGGGCACCCCCTCAGGCCTAGGACCCTAGTGCAGTCAATTGCCTTCATCCAAATAACGATACCAATACTTTTACTTTTTCTCTTTTTAAATTTCCAGTATATAAAAATTAACATTTTTTGGTTAGCTTTTCTTTTTAGCCTGTGATTGTTCATTTCATCCTTCCGAAAAAAAAAAAAAATCTTTATATAAAGTCGTGTTTTTTTTTTTTTTTTTTTTTTTTTTTGTTTAACAGTAAAATTATAAATTGTATTTTTCTTAGTCTGAAAAGGCAAGGGGAGAAATTATATTAATACTGTTAAAAATTACGTAACTTAAATTACAAACTACTACTCAATGATAAAGTTTAAACGAAATCATGTTTTGACTCTGAAAGTGCATTTTTGAGGAAATACCTCAATCTTTTCTTTACTTTACTTTCTGCTTATCGTCTTTTATTTACTTTTTCTTATCGCATGTAACAAGTAAAGTTGTTTGGATACTTTACTCGGTTGCGTGCTACTTCCGAGCGTGTGATTTGCGAACCGTGCTATTTGCGAACTGATCTTACACCTGGCAGATTATTTCTTCCCCATTTCAAGATAAGGGGGGTATCGTGCCAGAGAGCACTGTCATAATTCCCTAATCGATAAAGGGGATTAACTACTTTTGTTAAAAGCTGCCAGTAAAAAAAAAAACGATTAAGTGGGACTGTGAAAGTTCATCATTCTCATTTTTATTTGAGTATGCTTCCTCTTTCGTTCAAGATAAATTGGTAGCGAAAGCGAACAAACAGCTTTTAGGCAATCTCTTAAATTTCTGCTAAGATACATGATTATGTTGTGTGGATAAATGTATATGGATGCTTTTAATTTGTATGAAAATACATTGTATGCGTGTATATATATATATTGTGAGTGCATGTGAAATTTTTTACACCGTAATAGTGAAATTAGGTATTTCAATTATAAAACTATTGTTAAAAATAATAATAATAAAAAAAAAAAAAATCTATGACTGACAAACACTGATTCATAAGGGGGGAAGGCATATGTTTTCTTAATCCCTTTACAGTTGACTACATACATGCAAGAAAAAAAAATTGTGTCATATTTATTGCTTTTATAAATTATCTCTCGGAAGAAAATAGTGTTATTTGCATATGCATATTGTATAACAGGTCCTCATATATAACGTGTTTTTTTTTTTATACATGTGTGTATTTGCACGTTAATTTTTATTTATTTATACATTTTTTTTATTTATTTACATCAAGTTAATTTTTATTTACATCAAGTACTGACTTATCATTACAATAATCATACATTATCAAGGAAGACTTGAATTAATAAATATTTGCATTTAGAAATAAAGCCTTTTACAAGGCAAAATATAATGAACAATTTATTATGAGTTGTATATTGTTGTTGTTTATATACAATAAACGTAAACAAAATATGACAGAAAACAATAATTACTAGAAGAAGAATGAGCAAAGGCCACAACGGCTTTAAAAAAAAATAAGCAAGCGAGAAATAAAATTTAATGGGAAATCTTTGAAAGATTTGATTAATTAACATGTTAATTAAATGATCATAATGTAAATGAGATTTCAGACCATGTGCAAGTTCAGAAATATTAAGGATATTAAAAATTGTGTTAGGCAACATGTCATATTGTACTTTTAAAGACATTAGTTAAAATGAATTTCAATTTGATTCAATAATTTAACTATTATCTTAAACATCTTAATTAATAACCTTACTTTTTAAACAATATAATTATTGGGATGTTATTTTAAACTTATGTTATACATGAATTATAATTCTAACCTTTATATTAAAATTAAAATAGTTATTTAAATCCATAGATGTTGCATAATAATGTTATTATTATTTATTAATTATTATTTATTATTATTGTTATTATTATTTTATGCTGTCATACTTGTTTCATATTTGTTATCAGGGTTGGCAGGTTTTTGACGCATGACAATTTTTCACGGTTTAAACCATGGTTAAAACCGTCATGTGAAAATCCTCCTTGTCAAAAATGTCAAAAACCTATATTTATAATTTAATTGTCATATAAAAACTTAGTTTAATAAAATATAGTTTATAAAGATTTTTTGAAAAGTAAATACATTGATGTTCTTTGAAAAACACATTGTTACAACATTTTGATTAATGTAAAAAACAAAACTTTAGGCTTTTAAAATTTTATTATGAATTAATTTTATGTTCTTCTAAATATGCGGGGATACTTTTATATATTACTACGATATTTATTTGTAACTACGCTTAATATTGTATATGTTAAACATATTAATGTTTTTGGAGAAACATTAATATGTTTTGATTAATATAAAAATAAAACTTTAGGCTTCTAAAAATTCATGATTTATAAATCATTGATAGATCATTTTGATTGATACATCATTTTATTTGCAATATAACATTGTGTATTTCAATTTCTTTAGTATTGTGCTTTTAGTATTATATATTTAACCAGTAAAATAAAGCATAGCCTAAAATTTTGCATTTAAGTATTTTATAGAAAAATATAACTTTTTTTAAATGACTGTTGATATAGCAAGTTTTTAAGAAAAAGCAATGATTCTGAATGTTTAACAAGCTTGAATTGTCTGAAATTCTTATAATTACCGTGAAACAACAGAAATAAGAACGCTCTCTGGACATGCGTAAATAGTAATAAATTTAATATTTACTCATACAGTTTTTTTAAAAAACTTATTATTCTACGCTGTAGGGTCTACCAGCGGTCAAGTGGTTCTACACGGTTCGATCACAGGGCGTGTTCGTTGGCCTAGCCATTAAGAGTTTTTCGTGGTTTTCTCCGAAACCTTCATAAATACGGGCTGGACCCATTAGAAAGTCCCCCACAGAGGTTACTTTGTTTGGCCTGTGTATGTTTCTGTTGTGATTTATTTGGCTGGCTGTTCTTCGTTCTCATTCTTTTCTTTTACTATCAAATGGATTATATACATATATATATATTAAACTTGGAGATAATTTTGGCCATTGTTCACATATTTCTCTTGCATTCTACAATTATGTTACATTACATACAGACATATATTTTTTAAGGTGGTGGCGCGTAAAAGTATTATTGTTATTATTTCTTTATTGATTTTTATTTTATTTGTTTATTTTACAGATGCACTAGGAAAGTAATTTTATCCGGGTTTTTACTTGCAGTAATTTCTCATTTTTTTTTATGAATTTTATGCCATTGTTTTCTAGGGTCATGTGGATTTCTGATAAACATTTCGGTAGAGGAGAAAACTTCTTTCTTTTCGATCCACTCTATTCTAATTTTCCTTACATATTCCCAATCTTGCAGATTTATTTTTATTTTTTTATTTATTAATTTTAATCATTCATAGAATATACATTAAAAGTACTTAAAAATGGATTTTTCCAATTAGAAGATCAAACAAAGAAATTTAAGTATTAAAAATTTTAATTTTCAATAAATAAAATAGTTTTTAATTAGATTTATATATATATATATATATATATATATATATATATATATATTTAAAATTTTTTCTATAATCTTTTATTAATAAAACTATTTTTAAAGTATTTTGATATATATTAAAAGCAACGACATATATTCATCTGTACATAAAATGAGCAGAAGCATATTTAAATCTTATCAAAAATTTAAATGATCTTCCAAAAATTGGAGACTGTCTAAAAGCTGTTAATTTTCTTCCTGTATTAGTTTACCTTGAATGAGGGAGAAGACGTATGCAAAAAACAAAAATTAGGCTGACGGTGGTTATGTATAAAAGCAATAAATGTTGTCACTTTTTTTTTTTTGTATGTTCTATTTAATCATCTGTAACTGGGGATGGAAACATCTCACACCGTCTCTCAGTGCATGTCAATCATAGAAATGAGCACTGGAGGGGGGGGGGGGTCAATTCACAGATATATTTATTAGCAATAACTTTATAAATATCTAATTTTGCAAATATGATATAAAAATTATTTTTCATGTACACAATATATATACATATGTGTGTGTGTGTGTGTGTGTGTGTTCTCGTATAAGGTGGAAACCGAGGACATGCTCTTGTTTACACACCTTCTAACCGAGGACGTCGTTCAAAACGAGGACGTCCTCGGTTTGAAATCCTATCGGATTTCGTTTCTAGGACCTAAATTTATACTAAGAAATGGTTTTTTTGCTTTTTTAAAATATGTCCTCAGTTTCCGGTTTTTTCATTTTTAAGTGTGTGTAGTTTACACACTTCTGTCACAGAAGTGTGTAAGAAGTCCTCGGTTTGCGGATGCAAATGCATACGGAGTGTTGTCCTCGGTTACACGATGTGGATACATATGAGTGTGTAAATCCATTCCTCTTCTTTTATTTTCTGAAAAGTATTCTTTATCTTATGTATCTATATTATTTTCTTTTTTATCTTTATCTTTTCTTTTTCTTTTAATTTTTATTAATAAACTTATATGCATACTTTCTGGTAAAAGATAATTGATTTCTTAATAATGACAATTTTTTTTCCTGAAATAATTATTGTGATTTGTGTCCTATAACATTTACTGACTGTGTTCATTTAATGTTTTAAAATTACTTACTGTCTCATTATTGATGATATTTATAATAAAAAATACCAATTACTTATTTGTAAATTTTTAAAATTGGAAGAGAAATAATTATTCTTAATCTTTGTCACGTTTGGTTTTAAACTTTTCTTTAAAATTGTTTGTTACGTTAAAATACAATATATATTTTTTTTCTTTACGTTTAATTTTTTTTTTTTTTTTTAAATCAGATAAAACTTTATTTCGTAGCTTTATTTTCGTAAAACTTTAATATGTAAACTATTTATTTTTATTTTCTAGAATCAACATATGAATAAAAATATTTATATCACACAATTTCTTTCCTTATTGCTGTTGGGGAAAATTTAGAGTCTCATTTTTGAAAATAGATTTTCATAATGAATTCACTGTAAATGGTAGGTCTTAGTTCTCGTATGCATAAGCATACATTGAATTAATAAACGATGATATTGTTTTTTTTTTTTTTTTCAATTTTACATTTATAAAGCATTTTTTTTTATTAATAAATATCTACACAAAACGTTGGCTAAATGAAATATGCAAGTTATGAAATATCAAATATTTTGTAAAATATTTTATGTAATAATTGCATAATTTTTAAAACATTAAAACATATATTTAATTTAACATTCAATTGCACATCTTTATGTTAAAATAGTCAAGATAATTTTTAAAATATGTAATTTAAATTCCGAATTAAGGCAATTATTTCAAAATGTTTCGGAACTAATACGTACAAAAAGTCTTTATTTGCATGTTTGTGACTATGTCCACGATGGCAAGTATGTTAAATTGTCTTCGAAGGCGGGTTTATTAAAATGTCCTCGAAAGCAGGTGTACTAAAATGTACTCGAAGGCGGATGTGCTAAAAGTCCTCGAAGGCGGGTGTGTTAAAAGGTCCTCGAAGGCAGGTGTGTTAAAAGGTCCTCGTTCGCATCTGTGTTAAAACGTCCTCGTTGGCATGTGAGTTAACATGTCCTCGAAGGCAGGTGTGTTCAAATGTCCTCGAAGGCAGGTGTGTTCAAATGTCCTCGAAGGCAGGTGTGTTAAAATGTCCTCGAAGGCAGGTGTGTTAAAATGTCCTCGTTTGCATGTGTGTTTAATGTCCTCGAAAGCAGGTGTGTTAAAATGTCCTCGAAGGCAGGTGTGTTAAAATGTCCTCATTTGCATGTGTGTTAAATGTCCTCGAAAGCAGGTGTGTTAAATGTCCTCGAATGCAGGTGTGTTAAATTGTCCTCGATTGCGTGTGTGTTAAATGTCCACGAAAGCAGGTGTGTTGATTACCCTCGAAAGCAAATTTATCAAAATGTTCTTGTTCGCATATGTCTAAAATTTCCTGAAAAGCAGATTTGTTGAAAAAATCTTCATTTACCAGCAGGGGCGCCGACTTAAAAAAATGCTGTGGCTGCTCTGCTCAAGGGTATAGCTTGAGTGGGGGAAGTGGTATTCCCTCCCCCTATATTTTGAAAAATATGGTGGCACGTAAAGGTTTTTTCTTTTTCTTTCTTTATGTGCCGTTTTGCGCCTTAAAGTTCATTTTAAAGTGGTTCATAATTTTGTTCATTAGCGTAATGTATCAAAAATGCTAAGATTTGTGTATCGCGAGCCGCTTTTGGCGACCAGCTGATTGGTCGACAAGCAAAAAATTTTGCATTAAAAAGTCTGACTTTGCAAATTTCCGCTCGGTGTGATCTTAAACGCCTTCTTCCCTTTTCAGACAAATACAACAGCCTGTTTGTCTGTTTATAAACTATCCTTGAAAATTTTGACCGTATTTACGACCTTTAAAAAATCTGCCCATAGCATAAATTCTCAATTGGTGGCGTCTATGTAAATTTTTCCCGTTTCAGACAGTTACTATCAATAGCATGTTCGTTTATCCTGTAAACGACAATTTAACATTCTAATCTTAGCGTGTTTCCGCTCCGTGGCGTCTGCGGCGTCCTTCCTTCTTTTCAGATACATGGAATTGTCTCGAAAGTAAAAACGGGGGTCTTTTTAAGTGGTCCTTGCCCATATTTATACGATTTTCGGAGAAAACCACGGAAAACTACATATAAGCGCGAGCTGGGATCGAATTGGCACTTCACTACCGTGGATTTTAAAAAGCTCAGTTGCTTTGCGCCCCTGTTAGCGCTGCATCTTTGCTTACTTGACAAAACACTTTATCTTAATTTCATTGTAAGAAGCCTAAGGAAATGTATTTTCCAAGTGAAATTTCTTTCCAGAGCATCCATTTTTTTTAGAATTGTTTCAGGTTGAATATTCTATTTATTAGGCTTTGAAGCAAAATTGCTTTTATTCAGTGATTTAAAATAATCTTATTTGAACAAAAACAAAAAAAAACTTATCCACTTCTCATAGATATGCTTTAAAAGCATATATATGAGTAAATTAGCCTGATATTTAGGATGTTACACACAGTTAAATAATCTAGTGATTGTATGACTGATTCTAGGCTATGAAAGAAAAACTCTAAATTAATCCGTTTAGTCTGACATTTCCAACATCCCTAGTCAGCTAGAAAATGTCGATTCAATATCGATAACTACATTGAAAACCCACATATCCTTTGAAGGTTGGCGTCTGAACAAAGGTTGGCGTCAGGCGCTTTCTGCTTTATGGTAAATTTACATGTTTACTATTCATTCAAATGTATAAGACCTGTGAAGAGTTGTCATTTCGAAAAGTGAACTGAGGTGGGGTAGAATACAAAGAAAAAGAATTGGGTTGGGAATTAAGGCCGACTTGCTGTTCTTGGATCCCAGGCCTGAGGGGGTGTGCCCTCCGTGGGGGGGGGGGGGTCTTTCTAAGGGACCCTATCTCGTATTTACGCAAATTTCGGAGAAAACCACGGAAATCTCAGAACGGCTAGGCGGACGAGCGCGACCTGGGATCGAACCCGGCACCTCACGTCTACCAGCTTTGAGCGCAGTAAAAAGAGAAAGAGTGATTAAAAAATAAATCGCAAGTGTACCTGTCGCTTTAAGCTGGTGTTATGATTTCTTTAACATAATTAAATAAATGATTTGAAGGAGAAAGCTAAAATATTTGATACGTTAAATTAAAATTAATATTATTATTTAAATATTGATTTTTAAATTCGTATAACTTTTAGACAGTTAAAATTGAGATAATTACTCTGAAACATCTAAGAGCAATTTTTATATCATTACCATAAGATGTTAAAAGATGTTAAAAGATATTACAGAAAACATAAAGTAAACATTAGAAAAACTAAATTTTAAATATTATAATTCAAAACATTTTTGTTAAATTTTAATGCACAGAGGAATTTTAACCATGTATATATGTATATATTATCCTTTAAAAATATTTGGTAATATTAATAATTTAGTTATCTCCGATTTTTGTATATAAGACCGCATTGAAAAAAAAAAAAAAAAGAAAGAAAGAAAGAAAGATAGATAGATAGAAGGTGCGCAGTTTAACTCCCAACCGGCTAATTTTATTCCAAGTTTGAAGTCAAAAAATGCCAAAAATTTTAATGCTTATTTTCATATATATTTTTTAAATATAATAACATCATTTGCATAAACATTTCCTAAAAAATAAAAAATATATATATTAAATAAATAAAAAAATAATTAATTAATTAATTAATTAAATCATATAAATAAATAAAATAAAATAAAAATAAATAAATAAGTGTGCAAGTAAAAAGTACCTTTAAAGTTGTCTTTCACTGTCCGGGTTTAAGCTACTAATGGATTTGTACTAGATTTTTTGTTTGTTTGTTTTTTTCTCTCTCTCCTTTTTAATGCATTTATTTGCGGAATTTTACATTAATTTACCTTTATTAACTTCGATTCTTGTTTGTTTGTTTGTTTGTTCGGTACAAATCTTGGAAGCTATTTTTAACTAACTTCCCTACTAGCTAGACATTTGAAACTTTCACAGTAGCTCAGAATCCGATGACAACACAATACTTCGAAGTCAGATTTTCGAATTTTCGAATAGTTTTCTTTTAATTAATTAAAATATGAAAATAATAAGCTACTAATAGCAATAAAAATAGCCATTGAAGCATTAGCTGTAATTTAAATGTTGGCAAAAAAAAAAAAAAAAAAAAAAAAAAAAAAAGTTCATTTTGTTTTGACATAAAAATAAATACATTTAATTAAATTTTCACGTTTAATTAAAACGTGAAAGTTGAAAATTTATAAAAAGTTAAATGATGCATCTAAAAACAAATTGACATCATTATCACTTTAAAAATTTCATACACATTGATAAGTGCTTATGTATAATGCTAATATGCGTTGTTCTAAAAGGAGTAATATTTTATTTTTAAAACCAACTTTTTTTTTTCCATTACAATTATTAGTTCACTGAACTGTGCATAAATATTGCTTATAAATTATTTTTTTTATCCTCGTCTATTACATTAATGATTCACAAAAAATTTAAAAACATGGTATATAATTTTTTTTTTAACTTATAATTTTTTTATTAAATTAATTATTATCTTTTTTCACGGGGAACCAGTGTAAAAGGACCTTATTTATTAGTTTTTTAATTTACAGCGGATGTATTTTCACTATTACTAATTAAATAAATTATTTTTAGATTCAAGCTAAGTATAACATATCAACAGAAACTAAGTTCCAATAAATAAATAAATAAATAAATAAATAATAATCTGAAAGTAACTATTTTTGATTATTCTCAATCAAATATTTAGTCAAGGTTAAAATCTTTTTTCCTGCCCTCCCCTATCCCCTCCCAGTTGTCCCTTATTATATTTTACTTCCTTTTACCTACATTTCGTAGAGAAATAATTTTGGATCAAATTACCGAAAATTAATTTTTCCTATGATTAGACATTTTAAGGTCTACCGAATCTGAATATCGATTTTTAACAGTTTGTAACGGTATGTATAAATCTATTATCAGTATAATTAAGTAATAACAATAATAAAAATAGCAGAAAACCAAAATTTGATGCTCAAAATTTGTATAATATGTTGATATTACTTGCAACATTTATTGAGTCCAGGCCGACGTGTTACTTTTTTGCAAATAATTAATAGAAAACGTGTCAATTGATAAAAGAAAATATTTCGTTGTGTACACAGCATCCTTATAATTTTTCAAGAGTTTTTTTTAAACGGCTTTTTATCTAATTACAAAAAGCACAAAATAAAAATGTAAGTGAAAATAAGTAAATAAATAAATATTTTTGAAGCTATTTATTGAAATTGGAATTTCTCATCGTGTCTTCGTGACACGCCAAAAAACAAGGTGCCTCCCCTTTAAAGCAAATATAAGCAACGCATTGCATTCCTCGTTAGCTCCGTTAGTTAGAGCATCATGTTGATAACGGTTGGCTATGAGTTCAATCCTCGAAAGGCCGATATGGTAATTTTTGGAGATATTTTAGAAAATGTGTCAATTAGTAAAAGAAAGTATTAAAAAAAAAAAAAAAAAAAAAAAAAACTCAGTCCAGCAGGTGGAAATAGTTTAGACCTGAAAGTGTTAAATCTCCATTTTTCAGGTAAGATATTTTCACCCATTTTAACTGATTACATGAAGTTTAATTGTCATCGCGTTTTCTGTCACGCTAAAAATTAAGACACTTCCACTTAAAAAAAAAAGAAAAGAAAAAGTAAGTAAGCATTTCATTGTATCTCTATCTCTTAATGGCTTAGTTGGTTAGAGTGTCACGTTAATTTTTTAAATAATTTATAGAAATGGTGCCAGTTGATAAACGGAAATATTTCGTTGTGTACACAGTATCCTAATAATTTTTGAAGAGTTTTTAAAATAGCTTTTTATCTAGTTACTAAAAATCACAAAATAAAAATTTAAATAAAAATAAATAAATATAATTTTTTAGAAGCATTTTATGGAAATTGGATTTCGCTATCGCGTCTTCATGTCACGCTAATAAATAAGGCAACTCAACTTAAAAAAAAAAAAAAAAAATGTCAGCAGTCCTTATTGACGCTTGTTGGCGCAGTTTGTTAGAGCGTCAAGTTGCTAATGCGATGGTGCTGAGTTCCATCCCCGAAGGATCGATGCGTTAAATTTTACAGATAATTAATAGAAAATGTGTCAATCGCTAAAAGGAAATTTTTCATTGTCTAAAAGGCACAAAATAAAAAGATATATATATATATATATTATTCTTTTAGAAACTTTTTATTGAAAGTGGATTTTTATCATCGTGTTTTTGTGTCATTCTGAAAAAGAAGACGCCTCCGCTCGTTAGCACATTTGGTTAGAACGTCATGGTGATAATGCGATGCTCGTGGGATTGATCCTCGTAAGCCGACGTGTCACTTTTTTGCCGATAATTAAAAGAAACGATGTCAATTGAAGAAAGAAAATCTTTCATTGTCTACACAGGTTCCTAAGGAATTTCGATAGTATTTTTAAAGAAGCTTTTTTTTTTTTTTTTCTTTTGAGTTACTAAACGCACAAAACAAAAATGTCAGTAAAAATAAAAATAAAAATAAATAAATAAAAATAACACTGAAAGTTTTTTATTATTGTGGAGCCCTAAAAAGCCTAAAATAAAAAATTTTTCTTGAAAAGACATGCTATAAAATCATAAAAGTTTCAACTACAAGAAAATTTTAAGGAAAAATATACATATTTCACTTTTGCAAAACATGAAAAATTTTAAATATTCCAAATATTTTAAAAAACATTCGAGAACAATATTCATTTTGTATAAGTATTTTTTAGATTTTTCTAAAATGTTTTATGACTTTTTCTTGACAGTTGTTAGACTTTTGGTTAGAACGTCATGCTGATAACGCGATGGTCCCGGATTCGATCCTAGAAAGACGATATAGTACTTTTTTTGCAGATAAATAATCGAAAAAAAAAAAATGTTAATTGATAAAAGAAAATCTTCCGTTGTCTACAAAATATCCTAAGAAATTTTAATTAGTTTTTTTAAGTAGCTTTTTTCTTTTTGGTAACTAAAAAATCACAAAATAAAATTTAAGTAAAAAATCATTTTTTAAAGTTAGAAGCTTTTTATTGTGAAGCCCTAAAACGCATAAAATAAAATTTATTCTGGCAAAGACATGCCACAAAGAAATGAAAGTTCAACACTAAAAAAAATTTAGAGAAAAATATAGGTACTTTCCTTTTGCAAGAGATGAATTTTTTTTAATGTTCAAAATATTTTTAAAAGCTTTCGAGACATTTGAAATGTCTGGCTTAACGAATGATTATAGAAAAATTAATAACTAAGAATATTGGTCTTTAAAGCTTTTTAAAATATATTGAACATTAAAAAATTTTCATCTCTTGCAAAAGGAAAGTACCTATATTTTTCTCTAAAATTTTCTTAGTGTTGAAACTTTCATTTCTTTGTAGCATGTCTTTGCCAGAAAATTTTTTATTTTATGCTTTTTAGGGCTTCACAATAAAAACTTCTAACTTTAAAAAATGATTTTTTGCTTAAATTTTATTTTATTTGTTTGTTTGTTCTTCCGGATTACAATGCCATTTCTCTCTCTCTCTCTCTCTCTCTCTCTTTTTTTTTTTTTTTTTAATTCTACTACTTTGTTTCCTTTTCTCTCCCCTCTCTCTCTGCAAAATTTATAAAAATACAGATTTTTCTTTCTTTTTTCGTTCTTTTTCTTTTCTTTTCTTTTCTTTTTTTTTTTTTTTTAATTAGTCAAATATGCTTGCTTCAATAAGCTATGTGGATAAAAATTCTCTTAATAATATGAAATGTAAATTTTCTATAAGAATTAATGAGACTCGTGAATGTTTAACGGATGTAGCACCAATCTATATATATATAAATGGTTAAGAGATTTTTTAGTCTGTTTGTCTGTGTGTTGACGCAAGTTGCCACCAGATTTTCATACTTAAGTTAATTTAAAAAAATCTAATTGTCCGATCGATAAGTTGACGGATTCAGAAAAAAAGGCCCCTTTCATTTGGTACCTTATTTCTGATGAAATATTGATTAGATTTTTTAAAATTAATTAAAATGTGAAAATAATAATAATAATAATAAATAAATAAATAAATGAATAATGATAATATTAAATTTGCTCCCGCACATAAAAAAATAAAAATATGAAAATCGAGTAAAAAAAAAAATAAATAAATAAATAAATAAATAAATAATAATAATAATAATAAAATAATATACCTCAATTTTAGATTTTTTTTTCCTCCTTTTGTTTAAATAGTACGTTTTTGGCACGGATGAATCGCGCTTGGCATGAAAGCTAATTCAGCATTACATTAAAGAGCTTTACTTAAATTTATTATAGAGCTTTACTTGATAATCATTAGCATTAACGAGCTTTACTTGATAATCCTGGGTATTTTTTTAAATTTTAATACTGAAATAGATCGGACATTTTTCGCCAAGGACTCCACTTTCGTAATAGCCACTTTAAGGCAAGTAACACATAAAAAATATAAATAAATTATAAAATATTGAAAAACAGAAAAGAAAGAAAACGAAACGAAAAGAAAATAATAATAATAATAATAATAATAATAATAACATAAATTATGTATTTTTGTCTAAAGTGATGATAAAAATTCAAAAGTCGCGAAGGGGAGCTACATTAAGGCTGTACCAGGATCAGGTTTACATATTTCATTATTTCTTTTTCTATATACCAACTACTATTAACTAACTCAACTACAATTATAACCACAAAAATTAATTATCTCATGCGATAGACGTAGCTGATCATAGCACATTGTAATAATATACGAGTATATGGTGTGAAATTGTTGTCATTTTATGGTTGATCGAATAAATCAAATAAATATACAAAATTTACGTGAAAGAGAATATTATGTACACCACATTAGTGTTGTTCATATGTAACTGGGATTCAAACATAAAATGGCTACTTCAATATTTTCGATACTGTCCGTTTCGAAACTGTCATCTGATAAGCACTCAAACGGAAGCCTACTGGTAAGCTATTGTCACCGGCAATAGGGACAGATGCCCGAGAGACTGCGAATGAGCGGGTCGCTGTCAAAGGCAGCGGGGAACCAAAGCGGGCTTTAAAGCAATTTCATGATTTCTTTAAATTTCATTTTTGTTTGCAAAGCGATATAGAAAAGAATTTCCTTTAAATATAGTGACCAGCGAAGCGAGGAAAACCTTCGTTGATTCACTACCTTCATTGATTTCATGAATTAAAAAATGGTTTCGTTAACAAACTTTGATCTATTGGCACGCAGGCAGCATCAGGCCGAGTTTTGTACATTTCGAGTTTGAGATTTTTCCCGAATTCGGAATTATGTTCGTTCCCGATTTGAGAGGGGGCTAACACCCCTCTCACACAAGAATGTATTTCATACAAATCTGTTTCTAAAACTGCATTAAGATCTTTCTTAAAGTATAGTGGAAATGTTGAAAAAAAAAACGTTTTACGTACCTTAAATTTTAATATTAAGTTTATATTAATGTAGTTAAAAAAAGCAAATGATTTGTTTCAAAAATATTTATATAAAATAAAAAATAATCATAATAATAATTTGCCTACAAAAGAAAACCACCTCATGATTCAAGTTAAAGTATTTTATTAATTTTAAGTAAAATAAGAGTTCTTTAAAATGTTTGAACGAAATACAAAATTTTAATTCATATTCATAAAACAATCGGCTTGAGGTATTTAAAAAAAAAAAAAAAAAAAGCATTGTCACCGTGTTCTTAAATATACTGAAAGTTTTAAATGTCTATCTAGTCGGAAAGTTATATGATTGTTGAATCATTTAAACTGGCTAAAAGTATTTTAAAAATGCATTGTCATCATGTTCTGAGCTATTTTAAAAGTTTCAAATGTCTAGCTAGTCGGGAAATTAGTTAAAAATCGATTGCAAGATTTGCACTGGGCAAACAAACAAACAAAAAAGAAACCAAGTAAACATGGTAATAAAAAGTCGATTTTTTTTTTCTTAACAAAGAAAGTTATATTTCTATTAATATATGATAATCTCATAAAAATTTATAAAGATGAGTAAAATCTTCATAATCACATGCTACATTTAAAACGCATTTAAAGCATTGCATTTTATAGGTTGATCCAAAACATTTTGACGTTTCCTTAATTTTTTTTACTAGTTTCTCTTCCGCTTCAGGTCACAATTTTTATACAAATGTATAAGATATAACAATTTCTTTACATTATTAATTTTTTTTATTAAATATTAAAATTTCACACTATTAAATGTGACTCATAAAGAACGTTTCTAGATGTTTGACAACTGTTATACTCAACATCGGTTGTTCAGTCTAGACCCACGTGCGATACGATCACATGTGGGTTTAATTTTTTTTTTTTTTTTTTTTTTTTTTTTAATTTTCATATTTATTTTTATCAATCACATTAGCAAGTTCATATTCTTCATAAATCCAATTCAAAACTGTATCCAAATCTTTAATATCTATAACAGGGCTCGAAATTTCAATTCATATTGCACTCGCCAAAAAAAGTTTTACTCGTCACGAAATAGGCTTGTCATATTTTTCCATTTATACGCAGTTTAGGTTTTTTATTTTTCCTAACTATTTGAAATGTTTTTACAAATATGTCTAAAATTAAATATATTAAAAGTGTGTCGTATATCATCATGTTTCATACTCAGCTATAATTAAAAATCATTATAATGAGATTTGAAAAAGATTAAAATATCTAATAACATATATGCATAGAGTCATTAAAGAAAAAAAGAAGAAAAAGAATTATTTGTCAAACAATATTCTGTAAAAATATTTTTATTATGAAAGATTAAGCTTTCTTTTCTTATTTATCTATTTATTTACTTAACGTTTTATATTAGAAATGTCTTTTTCGTCCATTTTATTTTTGTAATTAGACAGAATGTCGATGTTTATAACTTGTTCATTGTTGTCATTTGAAATAAACATTTCGCAATAACTTTTTTGATAAAATCGTTGCTTATAAATCATTACAAGCGCAAATCATTGACGTTTCAGTAAAAAACTAGAAAATATGAACAGTTTTTTATTTATTTTTTTTATTTTTTTTTTTTTAATCATTATACAACAAAATAAACATAGGCAGTATTTTTAAAAGGGCTCGGGCTCATTTTCAAGTGACAATATGGCATAGGCAAACTTTCGCGTATCTCTTTTCTCAGATAGTGGGCGACGGACAAAGAGGCTTTCCACTCGTCTATTCTCACTCTGCTTGGAGAAATAACAGAGTAAGAAACAAAACTGCCTGTGATATCAAAACTTTTATGTATGCACTAAGCGTTTTTCCTTTTCCAAGCTGGCGCGATCTCGCACAGCGCACACACAGACTCGGGTCTCCGAGAATCTAAAAAGGAGAGGTTAAATATGAGGTTATAAGATGGCAAGATTTTGCCATATTTAAATCTATAAAAAAATTGTTTTCTGTTACCGTATCGTGTAAGAATTGTATCTATAACTAGACCAAATTTTTACTCGCTACAGTAAAAATTTCACTCGGCAATGGCGAGCTAGCGAGCGGAAATTTCGTGCCTTGCCTATACTATTGAATAAATACTGAAAATCATAAGTATATACTGATTAAATTTTAACATTATTATATTTGAGTTTTTTCATAATATCATAGCTACTTTTAATAATGGAGCTATTAGTTAAACTATCAGTTATATTTTGTAAAATTTTACCTGCCTTATTTACATAAGTATTATAACCACTGGTTACTGTTCGAAATTTTAAAGAGTTTTTGTGAAACGTTTACGTTGGAGTAAGAAAAACACAAGGAAAATTTATATTACAGTACTGATATTAATTTTTCTGTATTTTGCAGTAATTCTATTTTTAATATCACGAATATTACAATTATTCCTATAATAATTATTATTGTCGTATTTTGTCGAGGATATAACTGCGTAAATGACTTTTTAGGAAGATTTTTTTTTTTTTTTTATATATATACACCCATCGCTTTTTTCCCTTTTCACCAGTATGAATATGAGGGTGATTTCTTAAACTACTCATTTCATTAGTATCACATGTGGGTCTAGGTTCAGTTAACCAACTTAATATTTAAGGAGATTTGGCATCACTAAAGGTTTCTTATAAAAGCTTATATTTTCATTTAATATTTATAAATTGAACTATATTATATATATTCAGTAAAATATATATTCAGGCAACATTTCTTATGGTTTTTGATACATTTTAACAGATTTGAATTCTTTAAATTGCGCTTTCTCAGTTTGCATTTTTTCATGAATTCCTGATCTCCAGCACGTTAAACATTTTACAGTTAATTAAGAAAATGCTTATTATTTTTCGGATGTTTATTAGAATCTAATTAAAAGCGTTATGGATGCACTCTGAAATTTATGATTTTTTTTAAGGGAAAAAAAAAAAATTAAAATGTGTGTGTATGTATGTATGTAATAATATTCAAAATAAATATTATTTTTGTTATATTTTATTTTTTAGTTATATATATATATATATATATATAAATATATATATATATATATATATATATATATATATATATATATATATATATTTAAGGTATTACAAAATCCATCCCTAATTATTTCAAGTAGGTCTTATAGCACACTGACAAAAATATTAAGTATTTTCTTAGATATCTGTAGAAGTGTTAGCATTTTGAGGATTATGAATTCATGGAAAAGATGCAAACCGATTAAACGCAATTTTAAGACTTCAAATCCTTAAAAAAAAAGGACCAAAAACAATATGAATTGTTTCCTAATACATATTTTATTGATCAAACCTAATATAGTTCAATTTACAAGTATCAAATGGAAATATAAGTTTTTGTATTAAACCATCGGTGGTGCCAAGTCTCCTTAAGATAGCTAGTCAGAAATATATATATATATATATATATATAACCTGATTCAATTTTAACGCATATCCACCTTTAGCAGCGTAATGATGCTGCAACTTTTCCCATGTGCAGATAGCTATATTTGAGCTTCTGGTGTGTATTAGTGCACCAAATTTTTTTTATGAGAGAGGGTTGAACAATACTTATTAGGTACGGGTGCATGTTGACACTTAATGCATCATTTTTCATGATTTGTTTAGTTTTTCGACTTCTTGAAGTGATAAAATGATAGTGAAGATATTTTTCGGATGACGAAGCATATTTTTAGATTCTTTAGCTAGACATACTATCCTGTTTTTCACAAGCATGCTGTTCTTATTTTTATTGAATAAGTATTATCTATATTCTTTTCATATTCCGTATAAAAGGGCATTTTCCTGAACTGTTAATATATTAATTTTGAACTGTTAATATATTATTTTTAATTACTCATTTTGTCAGAGTTAAGTAAATCTGATAAGTGCAATTGAAAACCTTATAAGAATTTTGATTGCAAAAGTAATAAATGATAAATTAAAAAAAAAAAAAAAAAAGAAGAAGAAGAAGAAGAAGAAGTAAGCAAACACCATACAGATTAATTAAATATTTGTTGCAATTGTTTCGATTCGGAATAATAGCACAACCTTTCATCAAAAGAAAATGCTATTCACAAGCGCAATATCAAAGCAGCACTTACATCTAATTTCTGCCTGAAGAAGCGATATTGTTGTTTTTCAGCCCAAAAGAATTGTTGTGTGGTAGTTTTTTTTATTTTTTCAACTTGTATTTTCTTGCAAACACTCTTTTTACTTTACTTTTCTTCTTTCTTTTCTTTTATTTCTTTCTTCTTCTTCTTCTTCTTCTTTTTTTTTTTTTAATTGAAATAATCTAGAGGTTCTGCTCGTGGATTCAAACTATGTACTGCGCCTGGATATCCGGAAAATTTCTTCTGAATATTAAAGTCTTTTATGTCGGAAGTCCAGGTAAAGGGAATTAGAATATTACCATTATTTTCGTCTAGATCCAAATCGGAATCAGAAACAGTTTCAGCGTTTGGAAATAACACAGAAGGTTCTATTTAATCTGAATTTTTCATCACTATCACTGCTATCATTCGATTTCTTAATTTCATCATCAGAAGATGCAAATAAAATCGCATTAATTTCGTCTTGTGTTAATATTTTTTTACGTCGAAAAGCCATAAACAAATAGAAAGAAATAAGAGAATACAGGATTATCTCAGCGAACAAACTGGGAATAAAAATTTTGTTTCTCACTTCAAAAGCTTTGGGACAAGAAAACCCCCTTCGTTATACCTTTCTTGTCACCATAAAGTTAACCCGTCCACTTGTCATTTGCCCTGACAACTAACCCCGGGAAAATGACCATCGCTAACATAAAAGATTGAAAAGGGGGGATGCGATGAACCATCTCAGGCGTTTTGGGGCCAGAATGGGTCCCAGACTTTTCGGGCGGTGCAAAAATTAAGCTATTACATTTTCCTTATTATTATTTCGAATTAGTGTTTACATAATTATTTTATTTTATTTATTTATTTATCAAATTAATATTTTCATATCCTAATTCAGTTTTGTTAAAGCTTATTATTATTCTTATTATTATAGATTATTTTAATTGGTTTGATGAAATTTGCATTTCGTTTTTTTTAAAAATTACGCAAGATTAATTAATTTATTTTAATTGCGAATTCTTTAGTTTATTCATCCAATTTCGTATTTGTATTATTTTTATCAGACTAATAATTTCATATTTATTTACTTTGCAATTTCTAAATTTAATTTATTCATGTATTTCTCCTAGTACGTTTTGTGTGATCATTCTATTTGCTGAAATTTCAGTGTTTTTAGGAATAAGACATTATAAATTTTATTTTGAGAATTTGGAGAAGAAAGTATGGATA
Organism: Salticus scenicus; assembly: GCA_963930645.1. Classification (NCBI taxonomy): domain Eukaryota; kingdom Metazoa; phylum Arthropoda; class Arachnida; order Araneae; family Salticidae; genus Salticus; species Salticus scenicus. The sequence continues at coordinate 702,692 of CAWVNO010003068.1, forward strand.
AAAAATCAATTTTGTTGTATTCATTACCAGCAAGATACACCCGCTGCGCTGACCGCTATACCTAAATGAATCTCAAAAACATTGAATCATCATGCTTACTATTATTGTTATAATTTTAATACCACTCGGTAAATAAAATAACTTAAAAAAAAAAAAAAAAAAAAAAAAAAAATTGGAAGATTTCTGAATTATGTTTAATGTACAGGTACACGCTGCCAGCGGCCCGCGCTGCATAGGTTCTTCATGGTTCTTTCTCAGCACTTAAATTAAGCTCAATTTCAACTCGCTCTTTTTCTATACCATTATCATATGGTTTCGAACATTACAATAAATAAATAAATATTTTCAAACACACTACGCAAAAATCTAAAAAAAAAAAAAAATCTAAAAAAAAAAAAAAAAAGAAAAGAAAGAAAGAAAAACATAAAAAATATTATTTACATTTTAATCTTTTCTTCTATGTGACCATTTTATTTTCTGATAAATACAAAAAATAAAGAAATAATATAAAATATTTCCCTTCCAACGGAATTAACCAAATAAATTTATAAAAAAAATCGTGTAAAAGCCGTTGCTAAGCGGCTCAGATGATCGAAATGAATGCAAAAATTTAAGGAAAAATCAATGGATAAAATAGAACAAAAGAATATATTCAAATTCGAAAAATTTTTTGATAAGGTGCACTCCAGCATCGTTTTATACGTTGCATGAAAATTATTATTAAATCGCTTTCTGCTCTGGAAAAAAACGGTAATTAAAAGGAGTACTACTAAAAACTGAGAGTAAATGGGAGAACAAAAGTTTTATAAATAAATGTAACAATTTTCTAGGTGACAAAATTTGATAATTAGAAATTAATATACATATTTGATTGTTCATTTATACATTCAACTAATTAACAACTAATACTAATATATATATATATATATATAGATAAGAGTGTGTGTTTACTTTCTTTTTAACACTGTCCAACAAGGTTGAAAAGTGATAATAGCTTCGGTTTGTTTGTCTGTCTGTCCGTCTGTCTGTCTCTAACTCTCGTAAATATTCTTGAAATTTCTTGAAACTAATATATGTCATGCAAGTTCACTATCTGATGTTCCCTATTGAAAATGAAGTGAATTATATTTTACTTTCCTTTACTGATTTATGTACAGGGACACCCGAAAGTATTCCAAAGCAATTGTGTCCTATGGGAGGTACTTTTAAGAACCATATTTTAATACCGTTACTTTACACAAACCTTAATGAAATTGAAATATATTATTAAAGTTCACTATCGGATGTTTCCCATTGGAAAGGGAGTAAATATCATCAAAAGTTTATATACAGGGACACCCAAAAGTATTCCTAAGCATTCGTTCTATGAGAGGTATTTTTATAATCAAATTTGAAGAACTTTACCTTGCACAAATCTTATTAAAATTAAAATATATTATTGATATGCACAAAAGAATGCTTTCTACAGAATGTAGTAGAAAGGTTGAAGAACTTTACCTTGCGCAAATCTTATTAAAATTAAAATATATTATTCATATGCACAAAAGAATGCTTTCTACAGAATGTAGTTTTACAGAGCCATGCAAACATATTCATTTACATTGAAGACTTTTATTGGAAATTTACTGAAATTGCATTTTCGTTTGCATTAAGCGATTTAACACTTTCTATCATTTTTTAAATGCGGTTATGATTTCAATTTGTGTATTTATCTGGTCCGACTGTTTATCTCTCTATCTTTACGTCTGCTCGACGCCAGCGTTCGTAAATAATATCAGAATTTTTACAAAATTATACATGTTATTCAAATTTACTGTAGAATGTTTCCTAATTTTAATGGCATTAACAGGTCCTGTACAAATGCTTTGTGTATAAGGATACCAAAAAAAAAAAAAAATAAAAATAAAAATAAAAATAATCAATGCATTGTATTTTAGGATAGATATTTTTATAAATTACATTTAAAGAACTTTTTATTGTAAAAATCATAAAAAAAATTGAAAATTGTTATTAATATGCTAAAATAACATTTTGTATAGAAAATGATTTTGTTAACTTTCAGATTTACAGGGCTGTACTAAAATATTCGCATGTATAAAGTGCTGCAATTTGAATATAAGGGCCACGTTTCCTTTTGTGTTAAGCCCTTTTAACACTTTCTAACAATGTTTAAGAATGATTAGGAATTCAATTAGTCTACCTGTAAGCCTTTCAGAGCCTCTGTTTGTCGTTTTTATGATGACGTAGGCAAAGAGGTTTGAAAATTATACGAAACTATAATTACGTGCATTTGGAAAGTGTTATTAATCAATGTGTACCGCATGATTTTTCGTTCTTGTTTAATATGTAAATCAAAAGATAATAAAAATATTAAATTTTATATGAATAACTACATCAAATGAACAAAAATTGTTTTTTATCACAAATACAGAAAAGCTGAATCATTCGATAAAGGACAATTTCTTTGCAAATTGAATTAATTCAGATCTTGATAACGTAAGCTTTAGAGTTTGTTGTCTAGCTTTTAATAATTTTAAAGCATTTTCTATGAGGATTTCAGCCTTTTTCATTTAAATTAAAATCATTAAAGGACAAAATTATTAGAACGAGAAGATTATAACTTTCATGTAGCTGAAAAGCACTGTCAATGTTTTATGACAGAAAACCTTGAATAAAGTAGAATTATCTTAAAATACATTGAAAACAAATAATTGGTCGACAGTGAAAAAAATAAGTTTTTTTTTTTTTTTTTTTTTTTTTTTTTTTAATAGATGTCCGATAAAATGTAGATAGTAGTGTTTTAACAATTATGGCCAACTGTGTCCAACAGGTATTATAGCATGGACTGCCTTTCTTGAACTATTTCAAAGGTGTCCTGTCCTAGCTCATATTAAAACGAATTTCAGAAAAAAAGCAAGGGGAAATTAGTCGGCTAGGACGACGAGTATGATTTTCGAAAAGAAAAAAAAAAAAAAAACAGGCACTAACTTTCTAATTAATTTATAGAATATTATCAATATATTAAAAGTTATTTTTAGATTTTTTCATGTTATTTATAGCAACACAATTAGTTCAGCAATTCGAATGAATTTTTAAACTATATCAATTATTGTTAGAAAGAAAAAAAAAGTTAATTTTAAGATTATTTCATTTTGTTTACAACAACGAATAAAAAATAATTGAGCAAATTGAAGTTTTTAAAGAGCATATTCATACATATTTCTAAAAGTGATTTGACTAATGACTTTTTACTTTGATTAATTATTTGTATAGTAATGAATATTCATAGCAAGGTTGCTGAAACATATTTAGAAAAAAAAAAATGTGATATTTGTGTCGATTAACAGCTAACGAATCTAAAAAAAGAAGTGTGATATTTTTAGTTTGTCCAACTACTACGCTTTTTGGCAGGAAATTTCATTTTATTTGACTGTTGTGAAAATATTTATTTGCTAGCTCGCTACGCCCGCTTCACTAGTCACTATTTTGAAATGAATTTTCAAAAGAATAAAAATACTATTTTTTGTATCACTTTATAAATAAAATCAGGAATATATTACATAAAAATCATTCTAAATCCAGCTTCGGGTACCGATGCCTACGGCAGCAGTTTTCATGTACGCACTGCTTCAGGACTAGGTGCCCACTGCCTGCAGGATGTCTTTCTGCAGACACATTTACTGTGGGCACTTACTTTAATTTGGGTATTTATCAATAATAGATTGATCTACTATTATTCAAGAACTACGATTTTAACGATAACTGTGTCTCACCCTTTATTATATATATATATGATAAATCTTAAAAATTAGATTAAATAAAACTTGAATTTTTAAATATAGAACTAGAACAGAGAATTTATAAACCCAACTGCAAATACAGCTAAAGGAAATATAAAAACTATAATAAATAAGCAAAATAACCAAGTATAAATGAAAACTAATCCCAAACGCATCAAGGTCTTCTTCATGGGAGCTCCCCATGTATGGAATGAAATATGAGAAGTTTCTGGCGAAACGTTGGCTATTTAGCCGAAAAACACGTTTCTAGACCTCAACTTCTCACAGATGGAAGCAAGACCGTACAGCAAACGAATTTAATTAATACAAAGCATAAAAAAACAAATAAAGAATAAATAAAGAATAAAAGTAAATACATTAATATAAAGTACAAAAATATAAATAATACAAGAATATAAATAAATACAAGAACAAACTTAAATAGTCAGTAGAATGAGGAAAATTGACCCCCCCTCCCCTACATAAAAAAAAGAGAGCCCGCTTCGGCTGGTAGGACCACTTACCAGTTCTTAAATATCGCCAGAAATGGATAATAAATCTTAAGCAAGATTGTAATCAAGAAGACAGAAATGTTTATTGAGTAGTTGAGATTTTCCAGAGCCAAATTCAGGTCTAAATGGTTATTGCAAATCATTTTAATTATGTTAATTTAGGTAAACATAATATTTTTTAAAAACTCTATGACTGATACAGGAGAAACAATTCGTTAAATTATAAATTTTAAAGTTAAAATATTGCTTTTTATCATAAACCAGTTTTTACCTATTTTTTTTAATTTTCAAATCCAAGAAAGTAATTTTGTCTTCATAGTCAGTACGGTTTAAGATAAGGTCGGAGAGATAGATTTCAGCTGCAATTTTCGCAAAATTTTCACAGTTTATAGCCATTATTTTTATTGCTATTGCGTCATCAATATATCTATAAAACTTAATATTCTTAAATTTTCTTTCAAACATGAACAAAAAAAAAAAAAAAAAAAAAAAAGTTAGCGACGGCCCTTGAGTAACTGGTTCTCATCGGGATACCGTGAATTTGTAAAAAAAAAAAAAAAATCTACACCATTAAATAAAACATTTTCGAAGATACAAAATTTAATAAGGTTAATCCAGTAAACTTTTTCGCAGGCTTTTACATGAAAAAATTCCTCGTAGATTTTTTCAAAAATTTCCAGAAGTATGTAATATGGGATACTACCAAAAAGGTTTTCAAAACCATATGTTCTAATTGTAAATATATCTTCTGAGTTTTCTTTAAAATATTTTAATATTGGGTAATTATTTTTAATGATATGGCAATTATCGTCTGACTCTAAAGTATTCAAAATGTTATTGAGCAAATAAAAAAGTTTTTTACTGGCCTTGTAATTATAACTAAAATTGCCGCAAGAAACGTAACGAAATTTAATGGAATTTTTATGAAATTTAACGTTAAAAAAAGGTATGAAAAATTAAAACTGCTTCTATTTATATTAAATTTTTATCAAAGCCAAGATTCCTTTTCTTATAATTGAGGGGGAATCATTTAATTTTTTGTAAGAGCAATTACCAGAATATTCTATTGTAACTAATATTTTATATATATATATATATATATATATATATATATATATATATATATATATAAATTACAAAAAATGGAAAAAATATTTCCAGCTTTTTGAACGGTGGCAGTAATATTTTTTTTTCTTTAAATTTTCAATATTTTCTTTTAAGTCTGTATTGTGATCTTCATGAATTTTCCTTCCAAAGTAACCCCTATAAAATATTAAATCGTTTTCAAAATATTCCAAAATTTTCTTTTTTTATAATTTAAAAACTTCTATGGGCCAACTATACTTGTAAGAGAGTTTTAGAATAAAAATATTTAAACCTTTTTAATAAAATCCATGATTTTTCTAATGGTATAATTGAAATTTAACCTGAAATTAGCACCTGAATTCATAAGATTTCTTATCTTAGTATTTTCTATTATATCTAGATTACCTGCAATGATATGTTCATGATAGGAATCCTTAAATTCTTTATAGAAATCTTGATTGCAATAATAATCTTTATCTTCAATAAGGTCTATATTTTTACTATATTTATTATAATTGCAAATTGTCTTTTTTTAAAATTTATATTATAAGTATAAGCAATTGTGATATTACAAGAATTATTAAGTGGAAAAATACCTTATTATTTACCTATATATTTTTTTTAATTATAATATATTTAAATATTTTATCTTTATAATTCAAGACCAAGTTTTCAATAGGTATTTCTTTTGATAACTTTATTTCCGTTAAATCTGAAACTTTAATTTTATATTTAAATAAATAAATAACTATATCTCTAAAAAGATCACATTTGAAGGAATAGATTTCTATATAGATATCCATTTTGCACTTAAACCATTTTATTGCTTTATTTTTTAGAGCTGAAATTATGTTTTTAATTAAAATAATATCTTTATTCTCAATCATATCTTTGTTTAATACATCCAGAGTTTTAAAAATGTCAGTTTTCTTATTGCTCCCACCCGCCGTTAAATTTTCCCTGTGCTTTAGATTTGCTTTCGCCTCTAAAGTGGCATGCGAAGATAAAGAACGCTCTTTTGAAACCAGTTGTGCTTCCCTTTATTTTGTGGAGTGTGAAGAAGTTTTTATGTTTAAATATGTACAGTACACCAGTCACCAGTTCCTTATAAGTACATTAAGATTTCCAAGTCAAATTTGATTATGACTCAATAATTTCCTTACAATTTATACATTTGGAAAGTAAAAATCATGTTTTAATAAAATACAATATAAATCATACCTAAAAGAAATCAAAGAAACAAAATTGGTATTTTTCTTTCATTCTTTTTTTTTTTAGGACTGAGGGCCCATTAGTCTCAATCTGGGATTTTTGTGTTGTCGTTTTCGATAGTTGGACATTTGTCGAAATCATTTTTTGATAGTTGGACATGTATCGAAATCTAAAAATTATCGAAAATATAATTGAATAATTTGAAAGCGATGTTATAATTGGGGGAAAAAAAAAAACTAATAGTCCTCCTTGCTAAACTAAATTCTGCTTTTGCCAGAATTTCATCAAAATCTTTTTTTTTATATTTTTATTGAAAGAAAAAGAAAATAAAATTAATAATAATCAATATCGTTACAAGCAATATCAAATTTTTTTTTTTTTTTTTTTTTTTTAATTTTGAATTAGGAAATAAAAAGTGCGCGTGAAATAACATGAAATAAAAATAAGTAAAAAAATGAATTTAATGATTTAATGTTTTTGTTGTAAAATTGACAAAATTTGATTTTTTTTTTTTTTTTTTTTTTTTCTGATGAAGAGTTGTGAGGTTACGTAACCTTGAACCTCCTAATTCGACATGCTGCTAGCCGAACTCTGTAGTGGGTGAAATAAGAATTACGTGAAATGTAATTTATTTATTTTTTTCGTTTCATGTAATGATTGCAGTTTCTTAACTGTATACAGTAATATACCAAGTTTTTCTATTCTGTTGCGAAATTCTCT